>JBAJHX010000041.1:7238123-7265177 GCA_037176925.1 Amniataba percoides
GAGAGAGAGAGAGAGAGACACCACAGAGCTGTGTTTTTAATGATGTAGGGGATCGTTCCGCGTTTTTTTTTCTACGTCTGATTCAGCCTCACTGCGACACGGAAACCAGCACAGCTGCGCACTCAAAACCTGCCCCATCCTGTCCGGATAAAACCCTGCGAGCCTCCATTTCCAGCACCGGGCCCTGATCCTGCTCCGCCTCCACATCAGCAGCATCCAGCAGCATCCTCCCTCCCAGCACAGCAGCATCCTCCGTCAATCTGCGCCATGGCCGACGTCCCAGCGGAGTGCAACATAAAAGTGCTGTGTCGCTTTCGCCCCCTCAACCAGTCGGAGATCCTGCGCGGGGATCAGTTCCTGCCCAAGTTTCAAGGAGACGACACGGTCGTGGTGGGGGTGAGTGCAGGGAGCCGCTTTGTTTTGCATGCAGGCCGCTCATCAATAAATCAGCAGCTCTGTTTGGGTCGCTGTTTGGCAAGAAGGCTTGGTGATCGGCGCAGCGCAGGGAAAACACCACACCTTTCTCTGAAAAAAATTTTTAAAAATCAGCCTCTTCCAGCACACGACGAAGCTCAAACACATGAGATGTTGTCAAAGTGCGCACACAGGCCTCTTGCATCAGCTCTGCAGCCTATGAATGAAACATAGCCTGTGTTACACCTTAAAAACAGACTTAATATGGCACTTTTCTGAGGGGATACAGATGCTTATATAATATGTCTTAAGCTGTGGATTGCTGTGTTTGTCTGTAGGCCTGCATCAGTCAGTCATGGCCTAAAATGAGTGATAACAGACATATCATACACCTCCTAAAGGCTGTTTTTCATGAATAAAACATATTTTCCTCACAGAGCTCTGATGTTCTTTCATTCTGGCTGTTTTAAGTCAATCAGCCTAATTAACCTCGCCTCAACGCTGCCATGAAGGAGACCAGCTCTCAGTGCTATTATTATCTGTTCTCTCTCATTACTCAGCAGGTGAACACACACACACACACACACACACACACACACACACACACATACACACACACAGACAAACAGAGCGGTGCAGAGCTGAGGTGTTGAAGTTTTGAGACTGGGTGGCTGGTGATGATCTGATGATTGTGTTGTTTACTATGGAGATTAGTTTATGTTTGTAAAGGTGGATACTCCAGTTGTATGCAGTAAAGTCAGTCTGTTTGAGATGTTCAACAGCCGGAGAGCATATTAATTTAATATTTAATTAAATTATGTTAAATTAGATTTTTGTTTTCGTCATATTATTACAGTTCTGTGTGTAACTGAGTCATTGAAATGTTGTTCTGTCTAAAGAGGAAAAAACTGACAGTGTGGCCTCATTGCAGGTTTACTTTTTTATAGAAATCAAAATATTTTAAGAATTTTATGCATGCAGGTGCCATTTGTTTGAATTTATAATTTACTTATACTTTATTCAAGATGCTTTGAAGACTCATTTCTAGAAAAATCTTGCATTGGATTTTTTATTACATTTTTTATTTCATACAGATTTTTTAAATGTTTCTATGTTATGATTATAGACGAAACATTGGACCTACACAAGTCACTTGGTCATTGTTTTGTGGTTCACATTTGCATCTGAAATTCAGATGAACGACTTGTAATTGATCCCATCATGGGAGCTAAAACAATCCCTCCAAAGCCGAGGCCAAATAAGATGCTGTACGCTTATAAATGAATATCGTTTGCATTGTTGTTGCTGGTTGTTTTATTCTGGGCCAACTCTCCATACTTAATGCTAAAATAAACACAAATAGCATACACAAGCTCTCCATATGTTGCTAACAGGAGAGGAATAGTCAGCTCTTGTGCTCATCTGGCCGACATACACGATGTGCAGGTGGGTTGAAACTTTCTCCAGAGATAATGGAAACATCTCGACGTGACCTTCCTCTCTCCTCTCAGCCTGACGCCGTACAGTAGAGTCAGAAACTGATCTCTCTAATTGCCTACAGAGGAGATCAATAGTCATCAGCGAGCTCATGCCTCTCTGACTGACCTGCTTTCTCCGTCTATTCGTCTGCCTCTGCCTTTGAATTTTTGTTTATTTCCACTGTTTCTCTCTCTCTCTTTCTCTCTTTACTATGGCTCCCTCTTTCTGATTCCCAACCACGTCTCTCCTTTGCTCCTCCATCTCCATTTTCATGTCTCTTTCTGTTCCTCCTCCTCCCTCCCTCCATCCCTCCTCCTCTTTCTGGTAAATCACTCAGTCATGGGGGTGGTCTGCAGATGAGTCCATTTGTTAATGACATTTAATACAGCTCGTGTGCTGGCAGCTCATGTTATTGTGTTGCATTGTGGCCACTGTATCAAATGGGACAGCGACATTCAGGGGTTTAATAGCCTGCGTTCTGCAGCCAGCCTTGTCAGGGCTGAGTCACTCGACTATGTGTCACACAAAGGTTGTTTGTATTTTAGGAGGAGCTGAGTCATTTCGGGGACGAATGTTAAAATAAACAAATTACATTCCCGTGCATTTCGCCTCAAACATTTGAATTTTTTATGGTCTGTAAATGTTTCTGCTCTGACAAAATGAAGGCATCTGTGAAAAAAAAAACACAGGCGCTATATGTTCCTGTGCACTTTCTGCTGAGCTTTGCAGTGATTTAAAATCCTTTAAACATCGTGTGGGAACTTCATCTTTCTGTATTTGCTGACCTACATCCTGGCGGCGTACACAAACTACAAGAACAACATACAACAACATATGAAGCGTTGAAACTGTGAAGTCCTGCCCCTCCTCGACCTTTCTTCTCAGCGAGCCTCTGTAGTTTAGTTTATTTTCTTATGGAGCGGTTTTAATATTTAACCAGTTTTTCTGAAAAGCAGAAACACGTTTTCTGTTCGTATTCTGAACCAGTGGCTTTCTACAACTTCACAGGAGAGTCAAATATCAGCATTAATCATTTATAGGAATAGTTCAGCATTTTAGGAAATATGCTTATTCAACAACTCTCAAAAACTCTCTGCCAGAAAATGAATTGGCATAAATCTGAAAATGTCACCCTACTCCTTTAAGATGAAAGCATGACTATTTAATTGTCATTTATAAACATACCCCATGAGTCTTCAAATGCTGTGAAAGACACAGCTACTTACAGCTTCTCTTGTGTGTGTATGTCTTGTGTATCTTAAAAACCCAAAGAACATGTTTCCATTTTTCAGAAAGCTTGATGAAAGAAACCTACAGTTACATAAGATGGAGTAACAGAAGCTTGCTCCGACTGACAGGCTGCACCCGGGGCTCCTGCAGAAAAGCCAGTAATAGCGCCGTACTGTATATGCAGCCATTCGTGAAAGGGCCGTATTGCCTTTCATGTGACTTTGTTCCCATGTTAGATAGAAACCTAATAATGGAGAAAGCACATTTTTTTAACGACCTTGGTCCGTTATCTGAGGTTGCCAGGTCTTGGATGAAATATGGGTCTGACTATCTGGGAGAGAGAAGCACTGCAGAGCTGGCTCTCTCACTGTCTGCTGATATTGTCTACTTTTAATGTTTACGTTCTGTTGGGAAGACAAAAGCAACGTCCTCCACTAAAATGGACACCTACATGTCGAGTTTGGGTTGACACCGATTGATAAAAACAACTCATGTTTCATACGTTGATATTGGTTACTAAACAGTTTTTCAAGAAGTATTCTCGTTTTTTACTTTTAACTAAATGACCTACACATTTTATATGAGTGTATCTTATACTTTCATGGTCAGAAAAACAGAGGAGTCATCACTTTCAAGCATCAGACAGTTCACAGGGCTGACATAATTTCCCAAATGATGACTGGCTGCCAGAAAAAAGACTGAAGTCCCTGAAAACATATTTTTTAAAATAAATAGTTCAAATAATTCTTCTTAATATAATGCAGCATCACAGTTGAACTATAGGACACTTTTTGATAGATCGTCATTATTGTTTACTTAATGTCACATAATAGTGAAACGTGTAATCTGTGTCTAAATACTGCACCTTTGAGTCATTTGAATGTCTTTTGTTGACTGTTTGTTGTTGTTCGTGGCCTTCACAGGGGAAGTCCTACTCCTTTGATCGAGTGTTTCCGACCAATACCACCCAGGAGCAGGTGTACAACACCTGTGCCAAGCAGATTGTCAAGGGTGCGTATGATAAGCAGCCTCGACATGTGTCAGATATTTCAAATGTATGTGCTGTGATTTCATTTGTTGGTTTTTCTCACAGATGTTCTGTTTGGATATAATGGCACTATCTTCGCATATGGACAAACCTCCTCCGGAAAGACTCACACCATGGAGGTAGAGTATTTGTAAAGTTTGTTACTTTACTTTAGACTTATATTTATTTATTTTTTAATATTTTGGAGGCTCTATGTAATGACTTAATGATTTTACAGAACAAGAAATTAATGAATTTACAATTTGTCAGTCCTTTCTTTAGGGTTCTTTTTATGTTTTTTTTTTACTTTTTTTCCCTGCTGCTTAGTTTTCATTATGGTGACTCTTTGTGGTTCTGCCAGGATAGCATTTTATTCATTTTTTTTTTTTACGATAGCTTTGATTTAACAGACATTTTATTTGAATTTTAAGACACCTCTGACCTTGGATAGATGTCACACTCAGTCATCCCTTTTGAGCTGCTGTAACAGTGAAATTTCTCCTCTGTGAGATCAATAAAGGATCTTCTCTTATCTCTTATCTCTTTATCTGTCACTTCCTATTTCAGGGCAAGCTGCACGACCCTCACCAGATGGGCATCATTCCTCGTATCGCTGAGGACATTTTCAACCACATTTTTGCCATGGATGAAAACCTTGAATTCCACATCAAGGTACGTCTTGATTTGCGATGCTTCTTTTTTTACACTGTGATTTCCTGTCTTGATCCTTTTTTTAAAAAAATTAACCAAGTATTTACACTTAGAGTTTTTTTTTTCACATTTCAACCTGAGCTAAATTCCTTGTTTGTCTTTCTGTCTCCAATTTTCAGGTTTCATACTTTGAAATCTACATGGACAAAATCCGTGACCTTCTGGATGGTTCGTGGTCTTGATTTTCCAACTAGCACCAACTATTGAATTGTTGTATTAATCCTTAAAAACATACATTATTTTCCTATTTTTAGTGACAAAGACCAACCTGTCTGTCCACGAGGATAAGAATCGGGTGCCATATGTGAAGGTTTGTGCTTTTACTTTGTATGTTGTCTTTTTAGGTTGTAAGATCTGTACATACATATTCATGATATAAAGTCTCATATTCTGTCTCCCTATTTTGTTTTCTTCCCTCCTCTCCTCTCATTCCTTATCATATACTCTACTCTGGTTTCCTCTCCTGCCATTTCCTCTCGCCTGGTCTCCTCTCGTTCCCACAGGGATGCACTGAGCGTTTTGTCTCCAGCCCCGATGAGGTTATGGACGTGATCGACGAGGGCAAAGCTAACCGCCATGTTGCTGTGACTAGTGAGTCTTTATCTTTATCTTGCCAGTGCAACACAAGATGCACAGCGGGTTCATGGATACTGCAGTTCAGTACATGAATTATTTTAATTGTATTTAATATTTAATATATTATATATTATATTTAATAAAAAATGGCTTACAAATACTTACAGTGATTTTTAGGTGTTCATCTATACACACACACAGTTATTTAAATAAATACAGAATATTGTTCCTCTGCTTCCGTATCAGAGCACAAGATCTCGTTTCGCTGCAGTGCCAGCAGTAGCACTCACATCTTGTTACTGATGCGTGAAGTGACAGCTGAATTCATGTTGCTTGTTATTGTGTCTTGTTATGTAATCTTCGTGTTACAGTCGCTGTAATTTTCAAGCTTCATTCACTGTAAGTTTACTGTAACATAATTGGCAGCAATAGACAGTTATTGTGGATTTGGAGAACTAACAAAGTAGATCTCTGCCCGGAGCCATTATCTCCATAAAATCATTCGTAGTGCAAAAAGCTCTTGCTCTTTGCTCCCCGCTTAATAAGCTGGTGTCTTAAAGTACTGTATTCAGTAAAGTGGCAAACCCTACATTTATCTTTAATCAATGTTACAGAGCCTCCAAAACACTCAAGGTAAAAGTTTGGCCATCATGCTGCTGACTCACTCCTCTATGGTTTATCTGACTAATTGCTTCAGTACTGTGGGCATACAGGTCACAGTGATGCTTCATCTTCTTCATTATAGTAAAAAAAATGCTGTGAAAAAGAAAACAAGTGACCTAATTTCCTGATTGTACTCCATCAGATCCATACAATTGTTTCAGTGCTGAAATAATAAGCTGACAGTGGTTGTATTGTGTGTGTGTGTGTGTGTGTGTGTGTGTGTGTGTGTGTGTGCAGGAGTTAAACTGAAAAATAGCTTCATAATGTATTTGTAAGCAAGATGATCAGAGTGCATGATCAAAATGATCAGTGCAGTGGAGGTATTTGAAAAGGTAAACACACAATAAAGAAATCTGGTAGATAATCCAATCAATCAAAATGCACAACATTTTCATATTTTTTGTGGTGGGTTCTTGCTGACTCACAGGGCTGAAGTCAACTGAAGTGAAAAGATCATATGAGCTCTGGGACTCAATGCTCAACACAAACATTAGGATTATTTTACTGTAATAAATCTCGACCTGTTCTGCTCCTCTTTCTTCAAAGTTAATGCATTTTCTGCCTCGGTGCTCAGTTTGTGTTTGTGCTCACATCAGACTTTCTAAGACATTTTCAAGAAATCGTTATTTCTATTTCTGCATAGTGATTAACAGGAGTGAGTAACATAAGTTGACTTATGTGCTCTCTACAAATCCTAAATTGCTGATTAATGAGAGATACATGAATAACATACAGTCCATTACAGAGCTTGAAATTCCAGTAACAAAAACTATGTACAAAGTATCTGGTTAACTGAAATTAAATATATAGTCTGAAAGATTTTCATTTGAATAAATGCCTGTGTCATTTTTATGGCATAAACTAAACAAATGCCTCTTGAAAATACTAACTGAGAAAATGTCTGAACAAAAACTGCTGTTAAACACGTAAATTAGTATCATATTAATTCACTTATTATTATTATTAAGCACAGACAACACAGATACCAATATAGCATACTGTAGACTTAATTCAACTGATAGTAATCAAATACTGTTTATCTGGTATATTTCATTTATCATGTCTTATCAGGAGGAACTCTGATAAATTGCATTTTGAGCTTCAGCCCTAGATACTTAATGGCTCATACATTAACAGTGCTGCTCTTCAGTGCGAGTCCTTAATCACCTTAAATTGAGTCGCTGCAGTCTGACTTCCTGACAGTGATAATCTGATGTCTCAGCATGCACGTAATGAGCCAGAGAGATGAATCAGGTGCCAGAGTGAAACTCACATTCAAAATAAAGTACACTGGAGGATGAAAAAATAAATGCAAAAAGAGTAAAAATTCAAAAACCATTAAAAATTAAAGCCCAACAGCAGATATATAGATACAGATATAAATCTTAGTTATTGTTTTGCTGTTCAAAATGTCTTAACATCACTAATACTTATAAACATAGGAATATCACAGTTATGCAATTATGATTAGCACAAAAATGCATCATTATCATTAAGAAATTGTTTTTTTATATATATATGGCAGTATATCTGTTAAACGAAAGTATGCACCTTGGGGCTATAGAGGATGAAGATCTCTCCTAAGCTGTCTCCATCATAAGACAGACGATGAAGAAGATGAAATGTTTGTAACTACAGAAATGTGTGTTCATATGTCTGTTTTGTGTGCTTGCTCAGGGACAGTGTTATTAGCTGTGAGAATTCTGCACCGTCTGGCAACTTATCTGTAAAGATGAGAGCTCAGATTGCTTGTCTGGTACAGACTGCTATAAAAGAACATGGCTGTTATAAATCATCCATCCTTTGAGCTGATCTATGAGAGGTCTCTTACCAGACAGGCCAATGAAAGTCTGTCTGAGCCAACTCATTCTCTTCACACTGAGCTGCAGCTTGTGCTCAGAGAATACATAAACCTTTGGTGCAAAATCGCCATAAATATTCATCTCTGCCTCTGTTAAAGTGAACAGTGTCATTGTAATGTTGTTGTCTAACAGCCATGCATAGATAATATGAACTAAACGGTTGTGTTGGCTTTATGGATTTAATGGATTTTATGTACTTTTTTGGAAGACATTTAGAAGTAACTCATGATAATTGAAAGACTGGTCAGCAGAGGATATATAATGCAGAATGTTTTAATGTTTATAATGTGATAACAATTGAATCCTACAGCAATCTAGCTTTGGAAATCGACTGAGTGTAAGCAGCAGTAGATCAGATTAGCTTAAGGCTGCGCTCCAGAGCAGCGCAGTCGTCTCTGTTTCCTGGTTGAGGCCTGCTGACTCACGGTGCTGCAGAAGGGTGTGCTGATTGCAGACTAATGGGGCGACACTCTGCAGACACCGAGCTGATGCCCCTCAGATTTCATCCGCAGAGAAACCTGAACTTACTGTTTGTGAGGAGGCCCGATAAAGAGCGGCATTTAGATCAGTGCTGTTTTTCATCTGGATTCTTTGAAATAATGGTTGAAAAGGCTCGAAAGGTTCCATATATACAGATGTGTTTCCTGACCTTTGTCTGTAAGTAGTTTCACTAAATTAAGGTGCTATAATTACTGCTGGTAATAGATCGAAGAAGAGTGAGGCATGTAAAGAATAGTTTGTATGTTTTGTAAAATAAGCTTTACATTTATGATTTTGTACTTAACTCAATGAAAATGCTACTCATTGCATTTTAAATAAAATAAAATACACTCTTATTAACACTCTTAACACCAATATTGATATAATTTTAAGTATTCATTTGTATTGTAAGTTCTAAGATTGCAGGGAAACCTCTTGGTCCACCTCAACCGTTGTGTTACTTCTGTCTTTGTGCAGACATGAACGAGCACAGCTCTCGCAGCCACAGCATCTTCCTGATCAACATCAAGCAGGAGCATGTGGAGACGGAGCAGAAGCTGTGCGGAAAACTGTACCTGGTGGATCTGGCAGGTAGTGAGAAGGTAGGAGACGCTCTCTGTGGAAAGAGGGCCAACCTGAAATCAGCTGCTTCAAAGGAATGACAAGAATCATTTTTGTCTTTTTCCTCAGTTGGTCAGCACCGCTCACGTTCGAATTCGCTCGCTCTGTTTCTTCCTTTATTCCAGGTCAGTAAGACTGGAGCTGCAGGAGCCGTCCTGGATGAGGCTAAAAACATCAACAAGTCTCTTTCTGCTCTGGGAAATGTCATTTCTGCTTTGGCTGAGGGCACGGTGAGCAGTCCCACCCTACTTCTATCCCTCACTCAAAGATTAAACTGAAGCTTACTTTTATTGGGGTTTTTGAGGATTACAAATGAATTCAAACTTGTTTAATTTCCATTTCAACTAGTTCAGATAATAGAGATAATAATAGTCTTCTCTCATTTCTAAAACCTCCATAGAATGGCTGAAAGTCCCTCCTGTTGACTTGTTAATGAAAAGCAGCCAGCCCACACCCTTTTATTCTTTCCTGCCAACTCAACAGGTTTTGCCACCAAATGCCAAAACTGTCCCTGCCAATTAGATTAGCTGAATGTGGCACAATCAATCTGGCACGTTTGGTTGCAGTTTTGGTGTTTGTTCCAAAATAGAAAAAACAAGCACAAAGTGAAAGTGTGTATTTTTGCTGATTATAATCTGCTGATGAATCACACTAGAAGAAGAAATTGGATGCATGCATACATTTCTATTTCTATAGTTTTGGTTCTAAATTGTCTGTTCATCTTCATCTTTTTCTCTCTCTTCTGTTTTCCACTCTTCACCTCTTCCTCTTTATTATTCACATTTCTTTTCTTCTCCCTTAATCTTCTCTCTCTCTGCTTTTTCTCTCATCATCTTTGCTCTCCTTCTCTTGCCTGCAGAAAACTCACGTGCCGTACCGTGACAGCAAAATGACCCGCATCCTGCAGGACTCCCTCGGTGGAAACTGTCGCACCACCATGTTCATCTGCTGCTCTCCCTCCAGCTACAACGATGCTGAGACCAAGTCGACTCTCATGTTCGGACAACGGTAGATACATCTGTGGAAACAGTCAATGCATCTTTAGATTCAGTTTAACAGTTTGTCTGCATGCTGCCATGTTTTTCAAAAAGAAGCCAAACTGTTTATATTAACCCTCAAAAGGAAAGCAAATAATTCATTTGAAGATTTAATCTACAATCAAAACAATGCAAATGCAGAATCTGACTGACACTCCCCATTTAGACTATTTTCTATTTAAAATATAAACGTACATAAATCTGGATTTGGGCCACATTATCAAGTAATCACTCAGAAAAATGAAATATTATTCATATTTTTTCCCCTGTGTCTCTGCTTTGTCTCCCTCTGTCACAGTGCCAAGACCATCAGGAACACCGCCTCCGTCAACCTGGAGCTGACAGCTGAGCAGTGGAAGAGGAAGTACGAGAAGGAGAAGGAGAAGAATAAGACTCTGAAGGACACCATCCAGAAGCTGGAGGCTGAGCTCAACCGCTGGAGAAATGGTGAAGCTCGTTAGTTTAGTCACTCCTCTGTTCTTACATTTTAAACAAAACTGAAATTTTCTTAAGCATGTGTATCTCTCCTTTTTCTCCCATCATCCCTCGCTGTAGGAGAGGATGTGCCTGAGACAGAGCGGACCACATCAGACATGGTGACCCGTATCGAGTCTGTGGAGGAGCGCCCCATTCTGGACAATGACACCTCCTCCATTGTGGTCCGCATTTCCGAGGAGGAGAGGCAGAAGTACGAGGAGGAGATCCGCAAACTGTACAAGCAGCTGGATGATAAGGTCCAAACACAAAAAGTCAACATACTTATTACATTAGATGCTTTTTTGCATACACATTAGAGGAGTCTCAGTTTCTTACTTTGTTTCAACATCTGTGTCGTGGTTTAAATTCAGACTTTTGTAATCAAAGATATTTTGGGATATTATTAGCATTTAGCCCTTACAAAACATCTTATACATAGAAATGTAATTATGGATTTATTATTTATTCATAAATGATGGAGTCTGGATGGCAGTGATCTTGGTATTTATGATAATATGTTCATGCAGGATGATGAGATCAACCTGCAGTGCCAGTTGGTGGAGAAACTGAAGCAGCAGATGCTCGACCAGGATGAGGTCAGTACACACAAACCCACACACATAATCACACAAAGCTTCAAAAACAGACTGCAGCACTCAGCTTCTCACTGATCTGAGGACTGGACAAAATTACATCACTTTTAAAATGACATCTTAACCAGAAGTCCTCATCTCTCTACTCTTTTCCACCTTCACTCCAGCTCCTGGCCTCATCTAAGGGTGACGGGGACAAGGTCCAGGCTGAACTCGGCAGGCTGCAGGTGGAGAGCGACTGCGCCAAGGCTGAGGTGAAGGAGGTGCTGCAAGCTTTAGAGGAGCTGGCTATCAACTATGACCAGAAGAGCCAGGAGGTGGAGGAGAAAGGACTGCAGAACCAGCTGCTGGCCGACCAGCTGTCCCAAAAAATGGTACTGTTTAAGAGGAATGGTGCAAATGTTAGAGGTGGGAGGACAGGAGGTGGAACAGAGGGACATGCTCGTTTGCTGCACTTCAGGGACAAGCACTTTCTGCAGCGTCCCTGAGTGGAAAATACTCCAGGAGTTATGTGACAGTAAACCTGGAGAAAGGTATTGGACTGTTTCCACATTAGGAATGAAATGCCTTAACGTCTGAGCTCTGTGCAATCAAATTTAAATAAGAGGTGCACACATCTAATTTTAGCAGGCGTGCAATTTGATGGCATTTCACCCACAAATGGCGCTGTCCTGATGGTTTTGAATGACCATTACTCAGTCTGACTTATATGAAATCTTGCACAATTCATCCAAGTGTAAATCCCTAATGTTATTTGAGAGTTTGGAGATATTGTTAAAATAATATGGCTCCACACCACCACTATGCTGTATGTAGTCTCTGGGTGCTTTCGTTGGAAATAGGTAGTGCTTCATTAATCCATACTGAGAATCTCTTTTCCTCCCTTTTTCCGCATAACAGGCCAGTCTGATGGAGCTGGAGGCAGAGCTGTCTCGTATGCAGGAAGTGAGCGGTCAGCAGAGGAAACGCATCGCTGACGTCCTCAATGGTCTGATGAGGGACCTCAGCGAGTTCAGCACCATCGTGGGCAACGGGGAGATCAAGCTGGTGAGTCAGATCACAGTGTACAAACAGGCCAAAATGTACAGATACTTTAAAAACACTGCGTAACACCTACTGGAGTGCAGATTATTATTGAGGAACCACGGAAAAGAAAATAATCTTGTCTTTTCCTCAGCCGGTGGAGATTAGTGGCGCAATCGAGGAGGAGTTCACCGTGGCTCGCCTCTACATCAGCAAGATCAAGTCGGAGGTGAAGAGCATGGTGAAGCGCTGCCGCCAGTTGGAGAACATGCAGCTGGAGTGCCACCGCAAGATGGAAGAGACCGGAAGGGAGCTCTCTTCCTGCCAGCTCCTCATCTCTCAGGTGTGGGATGGAGAAAGAAGGGAGGGGTAGAGATGGAGGTTGATAAAAGCCTGCGTGAATGAATAATGGCTGAGTTTTTATGGCTTTTTGAAAAATTGACTGTGGGTGTGTTTGTACAGCATGAAGCCAAGATCCGCTCTCTGACGGAGTACATGCAGAGTGTGGAGCAGAAGAAGAGGCTGCTGGAGGAGAGCCACGACTCCCTCAGCGAAGAGCTGGCCAAGCTGCAGGATCAGGGTAAAACACACATGTACACATGCACAAAACACTTATTTTCAACTAACATTTGCAGAACACATCAATTTCATTTAAAAGATATTTTTAGCTTGTAGCTCTGTGGTAAGTGTTTACTTTCCTCTACCAGATAACTCCCTGCTTGAGGAGAAGGATGGAGAGAAGGGTGAGAATGAGGATGGAAATGTGAAGGTAAGAAATGTTAGTAGGTATTTTTCAGTGTCCAGGCTGAAACCTGAGTATATTATTTTGAATAGTCTGAAATTTCAACATGAGCATCCTGTCATCCTGAACAGGATAGAGTAAAGTACTTATGTCCAGACTTTTACTACGCTATCTAGCTTGTTTTAGTAAACTCCCCTTTGGAAGGGTCATCAGGAAAGTACGGCAGAAACAACTCAAGTCTCTTTTTATCTTTTATTGTGCACACTTACACACAGTAACCATTCACTCACAAGTTAGCCTGCCTGCTACAGCTAAACATAGTTTACTGGTGGTTTTTGGTAACTAGATTGTAAACCTGTAATGTAAACACAGATACAAAACCCAGAATTAAGTAATAACATTATACAAATAGCCATGTTAATTTCCTGTTTGCAGTTCTAAAAGTCATTACTCACCAACAAGGCGTACCAGTCCTGATGATAACTTAAATGAATAAAAGACTCGGCAACTACACCCTGCATGCTCCTCACGGAAATCACGAGAGAAGAAGAAAAAAACAAAAATATGTATCATTCATAATAACATAGCAACAGTAACAGCTGCTGGAAAGTTCTACAACTTATTAGAGATTTCTAGCCATTTTATACCTTTTATTTCTGTTCACTCTCCCCTGTATGGTGCTGTCTGATGACCCCCAACTTTGCCTCTGTTGCACATAAATCAATAAATCAAAGTTTTGTTGTATTCATTTTCAAGTTTTAACTACTGAGTCCAGCATTGTGAAGAGATGTTGTGCGTTTGCTCTTGTCATCTCCAGAAGGTCCGTCAACAGGGAGAGTCTCACCGTGGCCTCCATCACAAGCAGCTGGCCCGCCTGCGGGATGAGATCAATGAGAAGCAGAGGATCATTGATGAGCTCACTGAGTCCGTGACCATTTTAATAGATTTTTTTCCCCAGTTCTATTTTCACACTGGCTCTATAGATGTGATCATTTTTTATTATTACTCATTATATGCATGATTGACAAATTTGCATACATCTTTTCATATTACAAACACAAAAGTTTACTATTATCTTTGGAAGGATAGCTGCATATTCATTTTAATCTAAACTCTACTCTTCTTCCCCCTGAACATGTACGATGTCATTTTACTCCTCAAGTCGTAACTCTAAGCTGGAGCTGGAGCTGGCTCAGGTTCGTGCTGACTTTGAACGCCTGAAGAGTCAGGACAACACCAAGAGCGAGCGCCTGGAAGAGCTCTCGTAAGTGCTCATTTACTCAAACTCTACTCACTATGGTCACTATGTTTGAAAAACAGGGTCTACATATAGAATACAATATTTTATGTGTGGGATAAAAATTACATCACGAGTTAGCACACAGTTGATAGTTTCTGGAGGCATTTTTCTGATCACTTTAATATCATTTGAGGATAGCAGCGATATAATTCAGTCTCCATATCTCCCAGCAGAGGGCACTCCAAACAACTCAGAGTGTATATATACATTGCTCTGAAGTACAGAGAAATATTGCCTTTATTGTTTTTTATTGTTTCTGTTCTGTCAGATTCCTGCATGAGGGCCATGAGCAGACCAAACAGGACTTGAAGGGTCTGGAGGAGACTGTCGTGAGTGAAAAATAAACCACTGAACATCTACCTCTGCATCTCCTGAAACATTGTCCTCTGCTGTCTCTCTTCCTTTATATCTTGCAGTCTGCTCTCCTTCATTCTGCATTACCTTTTCCTTACATTACTGCATCCTGAGTTATTTTCCTAACATCATCATCTGTCTGTCTGTCTGTCCTCCAGGCCCGCGAACTCCAGACCCTCCACAACCTGCGCAAGCTGTTCGTTCAAGACCTCACGTCGCGGGTTAAAAAAGTAAGCAGCTGAAAGATGATAAGAGAAGTCAGTGACTTAGGCAAAGTAACTTTTTAATCATGTTAAGGGGGCATTAAGGAATCTGTGACCTAAATTCCACCTGATAAACCTCAGTAGAAATAGCATTAACATCTTTCATCCCTCTAATCCCCCTGACTTTTTCATATCATGTAAGTGCTGCAAGAAATATGTTGTCTGTGTAGTCTAGTAGATTAAAGATCCAGCAGAAAGGTATTGGAGGAAGGGAGTACAGTATGTGACCATGCTAAAATCCTGTGTGAAAAACGTGTTTTTGGTCGAAAAGAGGTTTGTTTGCTTTGATTTTTTTTCCTCACTTGCTTCCTCGTGCTGCCTGCAGAGTTCCGAAATGGAACCTGATGATAGCGGGGGGTCTTGCACCCAGAAGCAGAAGATTTCCTTTCTTGAGAATAACCTGGACCAACTTACAAAGGTTCACAAACAGGTGAGAAGCACAGAAAGAACAAGAGAAACGGTATAGTAAACGGTATAGTATAGTATAGTAAATTAAGCAGCTCTTTGCCTTCTGTGAAAGTGAAGAGAATTCTGCTGCATTATCTATAAATGAGAGGCTCTTAATAAATGTGCTCTTTGCTTCTCCCCCCAGCTGGTTCGTGACAATGCAGATCTGCGTTGTGAGCTTCCAAAGTTGGAGAAACGTCTTCGGTCTACTGCTGAGAGAGTTAAGGCCTTGGAGACTGCACTGAGGGATGCCAAGGAGGGCGCAATGATGGACCGCCGGCGCTACCAACAGGAGGTTGACCGCATTAAGGATGCCATGAGGGCAAAGAATGCCATGAGGCGCCCCCATGCAGCACAGATCGGTACTACAATGAAACTTCATCATTTGATTTACACTGTGGGATCATTTCATCTTTGAACCTATCAGGTCAACAGAAAGAGTGACCCAGTTTTGACTCAATTGTACCTTACTTCATGTTTTTTATCATCCTAACAGCCAAGCCAGTGAGACCGAAGCAGCTGCCTGTCTGCTCTCCCACCAACCCGTTCTACACTTACATCCGCGCCACTGAACACGCCAACACTTACAGTAACGCCCTCTTCCAGAGCAACGTAACACAGCCGAGCTCTGCCACCGTCAACTGCAACCCCAACTCTGTCCAGAGCAACACGTGAGTTTCAGTGCTTCCTCCAACCTTTTCCTACCAGGCATTGCATGGTTTCAAGTCAGGGATATGGATAATGACTTATTTTTGAATAAGACTCTGCACTGGTCTTCAAAAAATGGAGCCTCCTTTGGTGTTTATAGCCAAGCAGCCTGGGGTCGTTCGTTGAGGCACAATCTACAGCCAGCAGCCTTTTCTCTTTGATACTCACCACTGCATTAAAACTGTGCTCCTCCTTTATTCTGCTTCATTCTGATTTTTCAAATTGCTTGTATTATAAGATAATGCACTGCAATTTGACTCTTTATCTGTGGTGTTTTTACACAGAGTTTCCACAGCACTGGGCTACAGAGCAGGCAGATATAATGGAGACATACTGGAGTCCTACCCACTCAACATTGACAACGGTAAGTACAAGCACACACACGCATACCTGCATCCAAACTAATGTTCACATATGTACATGTTGGGGGCACATATGCGCAGATTTTATCAAGAGATCCTCAATAGCTTTGTAAAACTAAGTATATTTGTTTTTATATCAATGGATAAGTTATTTGATTAATGGTAATTCAAGGAAAATAGTTAGTAGTATTGATCATGTTTCCCAATCAGTGACATCAAACTCTATGTAATGTTTCCATCAGGTAACAGCATCAGTGAAACGAGAGACATCAATGACAACAGGTGAGGATGTCTGTTACAGTAAAACAAACCTGAGCCGTTGGTTATTTCTGGTTACTGAACTGATTTAAGACTACATTATTATAAATCACTGTTAAATTAATGAATTTGTGTTGGAGCCTTTGAATCAAGATCAACAAATCGATATCTTACCAACTCACTTGTTAGTTCAGTACAGTAGTCAAGTGCAGTAAATAGTTATCATATACTTGGTTGTGTACTCAGTGTTGTGTTTGTGTATCTGGACTTACAGGAGCGATGTTCACTGTGGCAGCGAGGTGGATGATTCAAACAGGCACTACATCATTCAGCAGGAGACCGCTGCAAGTTAATGCCATGGTAATCATCAACAAACAGAGACAAATACACAGTCTTTGTCAGAGTAGTTGCTTACACAATACAAATGGTTTTACACATAAAATTAAACATTCTAATGTTTATAAACATACATGCATGAAAAAAAAGAAAATAGTCCTTTTTACAATGTGTTGGGTTGAGAAGCAGCTAGTTTTACATTTCTTAATGAAAAAACTCATTAATGCATTTGTAAGGTAATCTGATGTACAACAGCATTTTTGGAGAAATTTTCTTGAAACCGAAGTGGCAACACATATTTGAACTCTATAAATAAATTAATTGTGAAGAAATGATTGTTCACCATGAAAAGCAAGAGGTAGAGATGTCACTGTAAACTTTCTTTCACACAACACATTGCGACAAGTGGTAAACCAGTGGGTGCCGGGGAAGTTAGAAACTCAGTTACTGAGTATGCTTTAGAAAATGGGTGACAATAAATTCAAAGTATATTCCATTTAATTTGTTAAAACAATCCAAAACATTTTTATGGCTCTTTAATAAAAAAAAAGAAAGAAAAAAGTTATAATCCCTCAATAGAACTTTTAACTTATTTTCTGTATTTCTCCTAATGATGACTTCCTCTCTTTCCTCTCCCCAGAAGATGACCAAACACTGTACCCCTCCAAGGATCTCCCCACCCATCTGCATGCAGCCTGTCTCCCCGTCCCTCCATTACATCACCGATGAAGATGATGATGAAGATCTGTAGCCCCCGTAGTCTTCTAAGTAGATGAAGCCTCTCCTGCTCCCACGGTACCACTCTCACCCTCAGGTGTGGGGTCGAGTCTCTTCCAGTTCAGTCAGTGCAGGAAGTAAATGAAATCAGTATTGCTTTTTTTGAATACAGAACTTCTGCCTAATCAACTCATCACTCCCTCATTCAATCGATTTGTCGCCAGATATCTCGGATGCTGATTATCTCCTGAGGTGGTTGAACTGAAACAGGGCTGACTCCACCCCTCCCTGCTACTTAGTACACACATGTTGTAAATAATAGTGCTGTATACTCCAGTAGAGGTTTTTGACCAGCAACTGTTTGTGTGAATGCACAGCCTCCGCCGTCCCCGTCACACATCTTCTTAAGGGCATCATGTGGATGACAAACTGTAGGCAGACATGACCTTTTTCTCTGTCGTAAATAAGAGTATAGTGTGTAACGCCAGCTTGTAACAGAAGACCCACACTCTGCATGCATGTCGCTTAGCGGGTTAGCTTTCAAATCTTTGCATGTGTCCTGATTCATGTCAGGAGCTGGTATGTTGCGAGTGAACCGTCTGATCGACTTCGACAGATGTCGCACAGAGAAAGAGAGAGCTGGTTTCCCTTAATTCTGATCCTAGATTTTCTATTTTAAAGTGAAACTGGGCTGTTGTGTTAATGTGACTTGAACACAGAAAAAAACCAACAAAAATACACTCTGGGTTTAAGTTAGTTTAATAGAAGACATAAGATGCACCATGCATCAGGGAAACCCAGCCCAGATTTGCAGTCTGTATCCAGAAAACCTTTTGTAATTGCTTTGATACTGTGATGTTGCAGCTGTATGATGCCATTGTACATTTCAGGTAATGCTGCCCACGTCCATTTAATGTGGCTTCCTCCCTACATTGCATCCACAAGAGTCTTCATACAGAGCCTTAACAAGAGCTAATTTCTCAAGATCAAACTAACACGCTGTCATGTGCATACATTTGTAATTACTACCTCTAGAGCTACTCATTGTACACTTAATACTTAGTGCAGTATACTAGGGATCATGCGTTCAAACACTGTATAAGAGCTGATCTTAGAGTTTCTAGAGAAAGTTGCAACTTTAGTACACCGATAGCTGTAAGTAGTTTCAAATGCTCTTATCTGAGCAGTAGTTATGCTCTTCTGAATTTTACTCATGCACACAAGGAATCTGTGTGTATGTCTATCATACAACAGCATCAGAGCAGAAAAAAGTGCTTGCAAAAATGTTCTAGTGTAGCAGAAGACCCAGAAAGATTCACCACATCAGGGTAGGTCAGACAGTGTGAAGTCCATATTCAAAAGAGACATACACTACATTGATATTCAAATTTTGATACATTTCTCTATTTTACGTCTAGTCAGGCTTTGAGACGTGCTTTGTCTCCTGATCTAAAGTTAAACTACTAGAATTGCCCCTTTAAGACAATATGGAAGTTATTCAGTGATTCAGTGTTTTTTAATCAGAGCTGTCAAAAGGCCAATGTTCAGGGAGAGTCTGCAAACCAGTCCCCAGCTGAGCAGCCACCAGTGTGGGATGGACAGACTGTTTTGGAAGAAGCTTGTTTGTAGTTTGTTCGTAGTTTGGTCGTGCCGTTATTCTTCTATGAGAAATCCTGACCAGCCAATCAGGATAGAGGAAAGCAGCATGTCATAGGTGGATGATGAAGAGGTGGAAGTGTTTGGACTGAGTCACTGAATCAAAGGACAGATCAGACCAGAAAAGAGTTGTTCTTAAAGGAAAAACATATCAACCAAACAGCTTTTGTGAGAGCACACACATTTAAGTGAATAAGTGTGAGACAGTTGATTCTGATTTCTATTTCCAGTTTATATTTACACTTATTTGATCACATTTGAAGTTGACTCTGGTCTGATTCTTTAAGGCTTGATTGATCATCTATTCATATTTGCAAATTCTTCCAGTTTATATTGAAATATATTTCTCTTCATATAGTTCACTGTATTAAACTGCATGAGTGGACACCCTTGTGTAAATCAGCCCAAACAGGACCCCAGTATGTAAAGTGAATGACCCTCCCCAGTCTTCTGATCCTTTGCAGCCTCCCTCATGGCAGCGCCGCTCTGTCTCACGCTCTTACTGGCATTAAAATAACATCTCAGGGCTTCACATTCACAATCACAGCCACCATGGGCCACCACCACTGTCTTCCTCATAGACTTAAAACCATGTGATTGCTGATGAACAATCAGGTCAGCTTGTGTTCTTTGAGGCTTAGCAGATGAACGGGATTAAAAATCTAATATTACAGAGAAAGCATCATTTTATACAGCGTTTATAACATCTCCATTAATAACATATGACATTGAAAAGGAAAAGAATCCCTCAGCTGCACCTGGTCAAACCCTACTGTATGTGTCCAAGCAGACCCTCTATTTGACATCATGTTTTAAGTATAACAAATACATTTTAAGGAGGGGGAAATGTGAACTATATTGTCACCTGCTGTTCCACTGTCTGATTTCAACATATCTAAAATACATGTGCTATATATTGTTAATCTTGTAAGTAAAAATAGCGTGCCATGACATAGTAAAATGCAAAAGAAAGATACACGCTAACTTTGTTCAGAGAAATGTTTGTTTTATTTATTTCTGTACGCCTGTACTGTAGCGTCAACATGATTATGTGAAGAATCACCGTGCAAAATTTCTGTATATATAGACTCATCACTATGCTGTATTGTATGTGAATCATTGTGTTGTAGTAAAAAGTTCAATAAACCTGTAGAAAGGAGTTTGTTGAGTATCATGGATGATGTTTTAGAAAAGAAGAGAGAAAAGACGAAAGTGTGGGGTGGAGAAAGAAAGAGGTTTTCCGACACTGAGAATGACTCCATCTAGTGGATGTTAAAGAAAATTGTATCGATGCACTACACATTAAATTGAATGAAGAGACACCTTTTGTGAGAAGAAACAGGTGTCTTCAGCAGTGTACAGAATGCAGAGCAGTGTACAGAAGGACTATATCCTTATAAAAGAAACTGTCACCCAGCTCTTTCTTTGTGGAGTTTCAGCTAAATTCACAGTAAATGAGGGGAATGCTTCACTTTAACATTTCCATACTTATACTATATGCAGTATATTTCTTACCCTATTAACTGCAACGCCACTGAAAACCATGATTATTAGTAACTGTTGTTGAGCTGCACGTACGTTGAATGCTCTCTCCTGTCATTACAACCTCTGACCAAAACAGGAAATGAATTTTCAAACTATGTTTTGAAAAGGAACTTTGCCAAAAAGGATGACATGAAACGCAAGTTAGCCGTTGATGCTTGAAATCGGAAATAAATTGAGAACTAAATGAGTCAACAGTGCATTACAGATATTAGATTTCATAACTGAAACTATATACTTGAGTTGAAAGACCTGTGAAGTCATGAAATCACTGCAGCAGCCTCCGCTTCACTTGATAATGGACATGTAATGTTGGGAGGTATATACTGGGGAATGTAGTTGCAATAATTCATTAACAGACATTTTACTGTGTATTTTAAATAAAAGAAACAGTCTGTATTACAACTGTAAATGTATACATTTTTTTCATCACAACAGAGTAGGAATAAAAAGCTCTGTTACATTAAACATCCCAATCATCATATTGGTTATTACAGATATGTATTTATAGTAACTACTCTCCACCCCCACCTACAGTTCTAAAATTCTGCTGAAGTGATGAAAATCTCATTCTGCAAAGGGACTTCCTTCGTGCCCTCTTATATTATCATAAGCTGCTTCTCATCTTTCCCATGAGAAAGGAAGTAGTGCTGTAAACAGCAGTGGCATGTGATGCATCATCGCAATGCAATGTGTGTGTGTGTGTGTGTGTGTGTGTGTGTGATGTTGTATGCCGTTAACAGTAGCACACAGCATTTATAAAAGATGACCAGACTGAGATTGATCTAGAAAATCTACACTTGATCTACACAGTTAAAATGTTATCAGGGAAAATATGAGATGTTTCTGAAAAGTGTGTGTGCGTGTGTATGTGTGAGAGAGAGAGACAGACAGAGAGAGAGGGAGAGAAAGAGAGGAAAAGTATATTGCTGTAGTTTCTCATTTTCACTGTAAAGCTTTATTTGGGGAACTTGAACATGATGTTACTCTTCCTTTTCTCATGTGCACACAATCAAATTTCACAGTTCAAAGTTAAACTGTTGAACGTTCATCTCCAAGTGTGTGTTACTTGTGTGACTTAAGGGATGAAGAGCATTATCAGTTTATGAGTACAATAAAACACTTTTTAGCTCGGCTTTCCCTCTCGTGTTTAAATGATGGACTAGTATCTTTCCTCCTTGTTTACTTACCATTAATGTTTCATCCTCCTTGATGTATATATGCACATACATATTTTTTAATTTGTCAGCAGTGCATCCACGCAGGATCAATATTAATTAAATGAGTGAATTATTGATCCCTCTTACAGGGCTCTACAATGACCCCCAGGCCAAATAGCTTCTTCCCTTCATTGCTTTTCTTCACTTTCCAGCCACCCTTGAATCTGCTCATTGATTTCCTCTCACCGTGCGCGCGCCCTGCTGCGCGCTCCCGCGGCCCTCCGGATCAGGCGGCTCAGTCTCTGCAGCAGCAGGAAGGACCCTGCGCCGACCTGACAGCTCGGAGCCCTGCAGGAGACCTCCGGCACCTCCAGGTGGACGCACACACGCGGACAGACGCAGACGGACCTCGGTGTGTGTGTCGGCGGACAAGAGGAGCGACCCGCAAGGTACAGAGACCCACAGGCATCAAGTTTGTCAGGGATGAAGGGGGAAGGCTTCAGTCTATTAACTGGCACACCTGATTATTTTTTTCTTAATGTAAATGCAAAACCACGAATAGAGTTGTTAAACTAATGCTCGGAAAAATCGCAGCAGTTCAGTCTGAAGTTGACACAATAGTGATTAATCGACTGGTGGCATGTTGTGTGAAGCTGACTCCAGCACTGAAACACATGTATTTATAGAGAAACTGTTTTTTTTTATTATTGATTTTTATTTTATTTTAAGTCATAGTCATCCATAAAGTCATGTGTTGTCTTCTTTAGAGTTTCACATTTGAGTTAGTGACATGATGTACACACCATCAGAGGAACTATAGAAAAGAATAGCGTTTATTTTGACACAGTGCTGACATCTGAAGCAGAAGGTGCACATCACCCACACATGTCTGCACTGTAAATGCATGTACTGCAGTGAGTTATTGCTGGAGATCTCAGATCTAGCCTTAATCTGAATCTATGCACACATGCATCTGATAACATAATCTGTGGATGCACAGCCGCACAGCAGATGTTAAACTGGTGTATCACACAGCACTTTCACTGCTACACCATGTCATCAACAAGTCTGTAAGCCAGAGGGGAACTTAATAATGGATAATTTATGTCTTATTTTCAAACACACATCAGCACCCAGAGGATCCTGTTTCACTCCAGTAAAAGTCAATATCAAGAGGAATTATTAATCCACGCAGAAATTCGTTTAATCAGAAGCCAAGCAGGAGGTGATAATCTTCCCAACTATGCGTTCTGCTGGCGGTCAGTTACATAAAGTTAAGACCGATGATGTGATGACACACACACTCGCACCCGCAAGACAGTGTGCTCGAGTGTCTCTCATCTGGATCAAAATTAGCGTGATTGAAAATTTGACTCCTCTTCAAATGGCTGATATTTGATATCCATCACTGCATCGTGTTATTTCACATGGATGAGATGTTTATGAAATGTCACTGACCTACGCTCTTATTTCTATACCACTTTTATTATTTGTGATGCAGTGGCATGATTAAATGGATTGATGCATAATTTGTCTCCTGGTGGATGTATATAAGATTTTTAAGAAGAAGATAAGATTTAAAAAAAAACAAAAAACATCTAGTTTAAGATGCCATAACTGTACAGGGTTCGTTTGTTTCAGATGAAAGAGGACATGATGATTTGCAGAAACAGTCTATTTAGAAATTACTTTTAAGATTTTGAATCACATTTTTTGCACTTAAATATCTTCATACCTTTGTTTGTTTCAGATTCACAAATATGAAAAACTAATTTTCTTTTATTATAAAGAAATAAGATTGAAATTGTAAATTGAATATGTAACTATTTTGCCTTGTTGTTAACACTCCATATGCACTTTTAAGACGACCCTTTGGGCTTCTGAAACTGTGGTGGACATTTCCGCTCATATTTTATATTATTTGCTTAAACAATAAATCAAACTAAGTAACTGATGGATAATCGATTGTGGAAAAATGTCAGCTGCCACCGTAAAGTGCTCTGCTCTGCGTCATTCCAAAACCTAATGTTCGATGTTCCTCCTGTGTGACGTGAACCCTTTGGCTTCCCACTTGTAACCAGCTGTTACTGTCCGTCTGCATGGCTGCGTCTTCTCTGCTCTGGGTCTTCTTCTCTGCTGTGTGGGCGAGGTTATAAATAAGAGGCTGGAGGTTTTTGCGTGTGTGTTGTTTAACCAGCTGCTGGGAAGGTTTGTTTGTCTACTCTGAGTGCAGGTGTACTTGCTGGTTTCTAGATGCTGTTCCCAGGTCTGTTTTAAGGTTCTCCCCCCTCTGGCCAACACTTACCACCCTGCTTTTACCTCAAAGGTTTGAGTCTATTTGTGTTGGGTCACCATCACCTGTCTCCTGTGCTGTAGGCCTGTGTGTATGTGTGTGATATTTTTTTTAATGCACTGTTCAAAATCTGTCAGAGAAGTGTTAAATATTTTCCTGTTGTCAAAATCTTTGTTTCCCGTTTTAGAAACTATGTTCGATTCTTTCAAATAAGTTAACAGATTTATGTATTCATGTTTGAATCATGACGCTCATGTTGGCTATAGACAGTATCAACGAGGTCATGGGTTTGTAGTTGTAGTTTTCTGAAACACCCAGGCTTAGAAATGATTAAGGTGACCTCCAGGAATCTCTGGTGATTTGAGAGTTTGGGAGAATTGTATCTTCAGTGAGAGAAGATTCAGTGAGAGTAGCAGAGGACAAGTTTAAGAGCCCATATTTTTAGTTTGTTTTATGTCATTCTGATCTTTGAACATCTCCCCAAAGATAAATTATAGCCTTTTGTATGTGTGTGGTGTGTGTGTGTGTGGCGTGTGTGTGTGTTCTCATCTAGACAGAGAGGAGCATGGGAAAGTGCCTTTTCAGTGCAGACCACCAGCAGCAACAGTCACATGTGGATCTAAATATTGACAGGTTGATATCCACAGTATATTACAGGACCTGGTCTCTACATCATGGTTATAATACCCATCAGGCTTTTCATCTAAACTCATAAAGCATGCTCACAGAACATGTTGTCACACCAACTTCTGATCTAACACTGATCTTTTTCTGATGAAATTATTCATATTTCTGTCTCAACAACAATGAAATTTAGTGTAGGATAAAATGCTATTTCATCTCTGACTCAGGATGAATACTAAACACTTTAGATATACTTTTCATCAAGCAAAATAATCAGGTTTCAGTTTTAGTTCAGTTTTCAATTAAAGAAAATCCAAAATTTGGTTTATGATCAAATATATGAAAAATAAATGCTGTTCCCTTCAGCCTCAGCTTTGTTCTTCGTGTGCTTTGAGAAAGCAGCGAAGGAAAATGTGAATCTGCTCTCCTACTGCAGTTTGCTGGTGATGTGATCAAAGACTTTTTCTCCAGGCCTTTTTGTGACTTGACATTCAAAGGCAGGTTTACCTGTGAATCATATAGGAGTCATAGCATTTAAACCAGCCTACAGTAAGGAGCACACACAGAATGAGTCAAACATTAAAGTCCATTAAAGACCTCGCCAGCAGGCCAGAACTGGGTCAGTCATGGACAGGATTTAGTCAAGCTACGGACTGACAACTCTTCTTAAATACTCTTCTTAAATAGAGATTACAGTAGTTTGTCATTAATTTACTATAGCATGTTATATGAACATCAGTAGGAATATGACTTGACTTGTGTAATGTTTTTTTTGCAAAATGTATGGTCTGTTTTTAGTTTCTTTATTCGCGTTAATCAGTATCCCAGTTTCCTGTCACGCCTGTCTGTGTATTTTGTTTGTTAATATGGCTACTGCAGGCATCATATTTCAGACACCCAAACACAGACACACGTCTTTTGTGAGAACAATATGTTTAGAACATTCCAGTCAGACTCGCGGTTCTTTCGGAGTGACCCAAACAGCTCATGGTGATTTACGAGCACCAGGGTCAGCTCCAGAGGAGGCTGTGAGGGGTCACACAGGCAGTTGGACGGCCAAAATAGACGTCTCTTCCTTACTCCCACACTGTGTCGATTTGTCTCTCTCGACCCGGAGCTGTCACTGCAAAGCGAGTGTTGAATCTCAGCCTCGATCTGCTGGGTGAGTCTCTTTTGAAGACTCACTCTTTGAGGTTTTCTGTCGCTCTCTATTGTATCCATTCTGGATTTAGTATTAGTGTGTCATAATGTTAACACTCAGTGGAAAACTGAACATTTTTGTATGTCACATGGGTGTCAGGACTATAATGATGATATTCCTGCCACGCCTGTCTACACCTTTGCAAAGTGGGTCAGTCTGAGGTGTTGGTTCTTCGTCAGTGTGCTGACAGTGCTGCTGTACCAAGCTGGAGTTTGACTTGTTTGGAGCAAGAACGTTGACTTTAATACAACAGCATATGGCCTTAATGGAGCTGCGGTGTGACAAATGGATGGTGTTCAGTTACCTGTCAGTCAATGTACACACCCCACAGTATGGCCGTCTTTGAGCCTTGATAACACCGACAATTTAGAACTCAATATAAAGATGCAAAAATGAGAGATCTCAGTTTATACTGACTTGTAGAAACAAATATGTCATTTGACCTCCACACAGAAGACTACAGTATTTAGGAGACAGCATCTAGTGGTTGTCATTGGTACTGCTAAGTGCAGTTCTGCAGCAGAGAAACCGTAGAGCTGTCTGCCAGTTTTTTCCCTTCCCACTGACCACAGATTACAGATCAAGAGACACATAAACAGTATTTTTCTGTTTGAGTTGATGCCAGTTTCTTTTCTTTTAAGATGGTTTGACAATCACTGCACGAGGTTACTGAACTTTTAGCTTTACTGTTTTGCTGCCTTACCAGGCAGTAATCAACTGTAATGTGCTTTCCAGCAGAACAGTAACAAGAGCTCTCTCTCAGCACCTTGTATCATACATCTGGGTAGAAAAATAAGGAAAAGCAGTTTTAGAGAAATTGGATATGTATTATTATTATTATTATTATTATTATTATTATTATTATTATTATTATTATTATTATTATTATTATTATTAT
>JBAJHX010000041.1:7265245-7278713 GCA_037176925.1 Amniataba percoides
TTATTATTATTATTATTATTATTATTATTATTATTATTATTATTATTATTATTATTATTATTATTATTATTATTACTGAATTGAGAAAGAGCCATTATATATTATCATAATTTACTGAGAGGCAGTTTACTCAGTGATTTTGAAGTAAAGTATCTACAGGATGACAACTTTACTTGGCTTCCTATCAGAAGAATTAAATAGTTTATTAAAGTGTCAATAATAGCTTGAATAATAGAGGAGGTGTGGGAAAGAGCATCACATACTGTTAAAAGTATGTGTACTGACAAATGTAAATCTAAACTTGTTGCAGTGACTTTCTGAAATTGAGAGCAGCTGCTTATGTTGGATTCAAGCTGTTGAAACTGCATCTCATGGATTAAAAAGTTTAAGAAACACTGAAACAGCCAATTATTCATAAAACTGTCAATGATGTGAACTTCCTGTGTAGCCCGGCTCTGACTCCTGCTCGGAGGAAATGCACCCCCAGCTATGTTAACTGCTTTACAGAATGGTAATGAGGTGCGAGCTGCCTAAGCCAGAGTTTGGGGCGATGCATGCTTGAAATGCTGAGGATGCTGGGGGCAAAAATAGAAGGCCAAGGCTTGAGGTGCGTTTGTTTCCATCACTGGCCGGGATTAGCAGCTTCTAAACACTCCGTTCCATTAAGGCTATTGTAATAAAGTACATCGACTCATGAACACACACACACCTTTTTAAATTCACTCCGACACTGTCTGACATTGACAGTGTTACCTCCAAATACAGTAAAGTCAGTGTAACATTCGGACCAGGGGGCTTGTTTTATTGGCAGGTTTTATATGTCTGGAGCTGTTAATGTTGCACAGACATTCACAGTGAGGATAAGTAGAAAGATGACAGGGTAGCCTGCAGATACAAACCAAATAGTAACTGCATTAACTTTTTTATGGTGTGTTTTATTTCATGTGAGGTGTCGCACAATTAGCCCTGAATATAAAGGCTACACTTCAGCAAATTCTGAATTTAATTCTGACTTTAAATGTATTTATAAACTAATTTAGACTCAGTTGTCACATTTGACCAAAACCAAACTTGTCTCTGGTTTTAAAGTTAGGTTGAAACAGATTATCTAGACTACTTCTAATTTGCAGATTACTCCCAATCTGACAAATCCAGCTGTCGTGTTCTACATGGTGCACACAGGGCAGCTACAGAGAAGTTATGAACTGTAATGCAGATGCTGTGGACCCCTGAACTAAGGATAAGTGGATGTTAACAACACTTACAACAACATACAGTTGTGACCTCATTTTTATTTCAGTGCAGATCTTCTGCTGACACAAACACTCATATGAGGTGCACATGAACTTTGTGAGGTTCACAGTGAATTTGTCATCCTCCCTCAGGTTGAACAGTTTCTAAGGACACACAAACATGTACAGACACATAATATTGTGGATTCATTTCTGTTAAAGATTTATTTTTAACCAGGCAAGCGGCTTCTGTGCAGATTGTAATTCGCAATGACGACCTGACAAAGAAGCAAAGGAGGAGGGGCAGAGATTTGGGATTAAGTAAAAGGTCCTGTTTATAATATGTATGAGTGAAATGGAGAGATGGGGAGAGGGAGGAGGAGTGAATAAGAAAAGGATTGTGAGGCAGAGACAGAGAGAGAGAGAGAGAGACAGAGAGATGAGGACAAGGGCGAAAAGGCCTTGGCTGCGACCAGTTGAATCAACAGCTTCTCTCCTCTGGCGAGGACACGCTCGCTCTGCTCAAGCCTAATACCTCAGACATGCTGTCACACACACACTCTCTCTGTTTCATCCTCCCTCCCTGCCGCTTATTCCTGCTCTTCTCCCCCTCTCTCTTTCTGTGTCCCTTTGTGACTTTTGCACATTTGCCTTGTCACCCAGTAGAGTCAGTGCATTAACAGAGCCTGGAGGAGCACCAGAGAGAGAGAGAGAGAGAGAGAGAGAGAGAGAGAGAGAGAGAGGGGGGTAGAGCGAGGGGAGGAACACGTGGACAACAATGATAGCTCCAGTGTATGACAACAACAACATCAACACACATGTTTGTCCTCGGGCTTGTTCTCAACTACAGAAGTCGAGGCAGAGGGCACGCTGCTCTCAGATACATTATGATGAATAAGTTGTTCTGTTGGCGGGTAAGAAACAGCTGATATTTCCTTCTGTTCTTATTGATGCATGACAACAGTCATCGCATGCACACAGTGGTTTAAAAAAGACATTATGATAGTTTCGGTACCTTTGTATCTCTCATTGGTGCTGATTGATGCTGGATTAATCAGAAAATGAAGCAATGGAAATTAAATGTGAGTGTATGCAGCTTTTCTTTGTTTTGTGCAACTACATGTTGGATATCTTCTGGCTTTGGACAGTTGTTCAGATAAAACAATCAAACTGAATATAACACACAGTTAGTCTGTGGACTTGTGATGGCTATGCTTTATTGTTCAAATTATATAAACTAAACGATGAATTTAGTAATTGCAATCACTGGAAAAGTGTCACATTTGAGTGCAGATGTCCGTGTGCTGTCGGTGGACGCTGTTCTTCCAAAACACAGTGCAGAAAGCAGGAGGAGGAGGTGCTGTGCTTACAGCTGGAGAACATTAAAACTAATTACAGATGGTGGTGAGGACACAGAAAACACACAAATAAAAAACGTGTTACATTTTTGGACAAACAATTTGCTGTCTTTGTGGTTTCCTTGGCAGGGGACCTCTGTAATTGACAAGCATGGATTTCCTAACTGCAAAGAAATCACAGCGTTTTATGAAAATTAGTACATATATATGACACAGTGGAATAAGGAAACAGATGGAAGCTGCTTTAATCAAAAACTGACCTATTGCTTCATATCTGCCTATGCTGTAAATAAAGATTCATGTAACTGTTTGCTAAAGTGTACATGCATCAACAACATTAGACAGTATGTCAGTGTTGTTTTTACTTCTATTATTGGCTGTGCCCCAAAAATCCGTTTTTGAACATCTGACTAAGTGCTCATTGCAGATGCTCTGGTGAATGTCTGTTCGCACTACTCAAAGAAAAGTATTACAAAAGCCCACAATGATCAACCTGTATGTGCAAGTGTCACATTCATACACAGTTTTGTGGCCTTTTGGTGAACTTGGTCAAGTGCTGAAAAAGCTCTGAGAATAATGAGCTGGATTCTGCCTGTCACAGTCTGGTTCAGCAAGAGAGAGAGAGAGAGAGAGAGAGAGAGAGAGAGAGAGAAAGAGAGAGAGAGATACCTCACTGTCAGTAAGCTTCTCTTTGTCACTCTTGGTCTCCAGTGTGATGTGACCAGGTCAAACATACAGAGATGAGATATTCTCACCATGGTTTCACACCAGCTTCCGTCGGTATAATGTTTCAACCAGTAACATCACCTCTTCCATTTGACCACTTTCTCTTACCCTTTCATGGCTTCACACTCTCGCGTCCTTTTCTGTCTCCTCTCTAGTTTCAACTCTGGTCCCCAAAATATGTTATACTGTATATCTTTTACAATACTTAAACTGAAAACTTTACTCATGACGAAGTTCTTTAGATCTGTATGACAATATGATGAGAGTGTAACAATTCTGCCTTTGGGTGGTGTATTTTTGGCTGAAGTGTTTCTTCTTTTTTTTTACATTTGTATATTATTATTCACAAATATATTGTGTATGTGAATTATATGCTTTATCTTTGTTTTGCTCTCCTCTTGTTGTCTCACTTTTCGCTCGCTCCAGTCATCAGATCACGTCTCTTGTTTGTCCTCACAATGGTCTTGTGAAGAATAAAGCAGTGGTGGTTGGTGGCTTTGCTCCCACAGTGACAGCACTGAGCATGTCAAACCATTTTTAACTGTGTCATTGTAGCTTTGATCCTTTTAGCCAACTCTTAAGCCCTCTGGGAAAATTACTGCTTTCGCCCTGATTTTACCAGCTAGTGAAATGAAAAGGGTTTTTTCATTTTAATTCTTGGTCTAGAAACCTGCCACTAAAGAATATATTGTGTTAAAAATATGAGTTCAGCACATGAAGCTTTCCCACAAGTCCTGCATAAGATTTGTTTGCTGCTCCCTTTTAGATCCTACTCAGCTCTCACTCTTCTCAGATGTTAACTATGTGCAATTATTGATAGTTTGACTGAGGTATATGCATTTGTTTTAAGTTATTTTCCAACCAGCGGTTCCAGTCTGAACATTTGAGCTCTTCTTGAAAATTACATTGGTAAGCAAATTAGAGTAAATCATTTGGCATCAGCTTTTTTATTTTGCATAAGCTTCAATGATGTGTGGAGTAATTGTTTGCGTTTTCAAATAAGAAACGCAACTATATGTTCTTGTGATGAGTGCTGTTTTAAACTCACACTCAAAGTTATTTTCAGCACTTGTTGTCACAGGACATTTCAGTGATTCACATGAACTCCGCGCTGTCTTAGTCTAATCCTGACCATAAGCACTACCTGCCTCACATCAACCCTTGAAGGCTTTTGGTCTCCAGATATGACAGTTTGACCAAATTTCTATCCCCACGCTGTGAGTAATACAAGTGTACACATACACATACACACACGTATTGTCTAAATCTGTGTACCATTTTGTATTTGCTGGCAGCTGCTTGTTGTTATTATGAAGTTAGTATCATGTTCCCTGTTGGCATCATAGATTAATTATGACGGTGTTATCGAGCCTCTGTGCGTGTGTAAGAAGATGCCACGGAGAAAAACCTAAGAATTAGCCTTGTATGTGCTTGGATTTTCAGTGACTCTCTCTCTCTCTCTCTCTCTCTCTCTCTCTCTCTCTCTCTCTCTCTGCCTCTCTCTCTCTCTCCCTCTCTCTATCTCTCACCTCTCCTCATGTTTGGTCACGCTGCCCCTCTCAGACAAACATAGCACCCGGCACTCGAGGTGCAGTGAAAGGGAGAGCGCAAACACAGGGAGACAGAGGAGAGGAGACAGAGAGCAAAGGGAGCACAGTAAATCAGAGACACGCAGGGAGAAAGGCAGCGGGAACAAGACGAGTCAAAGACTGAAGTGCGGCTCAGCTGAGGACTTGACAAATGCTCATCCAGCTGGCTTAAGGTTGTCCTCACTCACTCAGCTATGAACGAGTGTCTGGGAAGAATGGATTTCATTTTGGTCCAGCAGCCAACGAGCAGGAGCAGCAGCTTTGTAGATTATTATCACTCCTTTTGGATTATTTGACAGCATGCAGAAAGGAAGATGGTAATGTGACAATTTGCTCTGTTTACTGTGAGGTGCTGTTTGGTTTATTTTGCTGTAACTGTCACCTTTGAATCACAATTTAACTTTAAGCTGACCACAAAGTTACTCTCTAACTGTGTGTAGTTTGCAGAATTGAATTTTTAATTCTTTCCTCTACTCGGCTCCTGTTATATAGTACAGACGCTGTTAGCTGGTAGTGATTTATTTAGCTAATATAAAGTTTTGCCAGACTTCTGTCAAATCCTGAGCTCATATTTATATGGCAGTATTTCACTGACCTGACTAAAGGTGTTGGATGTCCTGTGGAGTTTCAGCTTCCTGGCGATCAACTCATAATCCATCATTTTCCTGACATACGCTTCTCTGTGAGATGACAGTGGAGGCTGAGGTGCTTTATGTTATTCCAACTTTAGAAGGTGACTTGAAGGTCTGGAATAACATCTTTAGGGCTGAAACAACAATTTGATTAATGGGTTAGTTAATAACAGAAAATTAATTAACAATCATTTTGATAAACAATTGTCATTTATCAAGCCGAAATGTGAAAAATTAGCTGATGGAAGATGATCAAATGTGCAGATATGCTGCGTTTCTCTCTTTTATATCTTTCATTTTTTATACTATGTCTTTTATACTATCGTTTTGGATAGGTTTTGAATGTGGATTCAACAAATCAAGTCATCTGAAGACGTCACCTTGCACTTTGAGAAAATGTAATAGACAAGATGGTTAATAAAGCCATCGTAAACAAACATGAAAAAAACATTATTAGTAGCCTTAAACATAATACACGCCTTGCCTCATCTTAAAATAATTCCCTTGAAACATGTAAAACGTGACCGTTACAGCGCTGTCTCCTTTTTAAATAGCACTCCAGTCTTTATTTATTATGTCCTGACAAGTAGTCTTTTATGTTAAAACATTCATGTACCCTGACTGAGCGAACTGAACGTACAGCATAGCTCCCATAGCTCACGCTGGCTGCTGCTCTCTCCGGGAGTGTTTTGACTCAAGGTGAAGGTCTCAGGTTACCAAGCATTAAGGCAGATTTCACAAACCAGCCACTGTATCTGCCTCTTTCCTGGATCCCCATTTACTGGCATGTGAGTCACACAGGCGCTAGAATAGATCCGGTGTGAAGAAACCATCCCACAGCGTCAGGGAGGTGATGCTGGAAAGTCTGATGTATGGATTTGAATTTAAGAACCTCAGCTCTTTCTTTAATTTTCATATGTTGAGGATCTCAGCCTGCACATCCCGGAGAGGCGTGTATGTGTTTTCTGTGTGTTGTTACGCCTACCTCGGCTGCAGAGAGGGTGTGTCTGGTGCACATAAAGTAGATTTTGTTTGGCACTCGCTGGGGCCGGGAGGATGTTATGTAGGGAGCTGAATTTTAAAATGCCCGCCCAGCTCTCCTGTAGGTTTGATTTGGCAGTGCACTGTGTGTGTGTGTGTGTGTGTGTGTGTGTGTGTGTGTATGCCGCTGTGATTTTCCCGCCCTGTTTCCTGCATATTTGCCATGTCGTTGAAGCCAGAGTCCATTTACCCAGCTATTCCTGTTTTGGGAGTGACCTCAATTTGTTCCTGTGTTGGCCAGGTTACACAGAGCATCCTTTTACTCTCGGCAGAAAGACGTCTTGTCCCGTAGTGTGATTTAATGGAAAGACACAACAGTCAGATCAACAGCTCTGTTTGCAAAACTACAAATCATCACCTCGCCTGTACCTGGAAACCGCTCGTTTATGTTGCTTTGGCTCGAAAGTACGCGGCATCTGCTTTCAGAGTGCACAGCAACATGTCTACTGCTACAGTGAACTTTTCAGTGACGGTAACTTTGAGTTGACGTGTGGACTGAGCTGAGCTATGAGGCAGCTGTTCAAAGTGTTTAACCCTGATGGCTGGGGACAACTGCAAAGTGTTCATTTTTGCTCTCTGAACAAAACATAGACTGATTATTTCCCTAATGCATCAAAGGAATTCTAATAGTCTTTTTCAGCAAAGTTTTGCTCAGTAAGCGTGAAGATGATTTAATATCTATGTGAATTTGCCATGATATACTATAATTTTTTTTGGCTTGCAATGCATGGCTGAGTGTAGTTCATCTTTGTTTGCACCTGTTTTTCCTGTTTCTAAGTGATCATTTCTGGTTGTTTGTTATGAAATCAGCCAGTGTGAGTTACATTAAGCACAGCTGTGGTCTAATTACAGATGGGACGAGTGTGTCAGTGAAAGCTAAGCCACACTTTGATATAATAACACGCCTCGCTCACACAGCGCAGACACGTCAACTTGCTTGTGATGACTTTAAAGACGCGCTTAAAGTCTCGGCTCATTCATGATTCCCTGACGTGTTTTTAATGACTTAAACACAGGCCTCGCTGCCTCCTGACTGCCACTTTACAGCCACCTTCAAACCGTCCTGCTGATCAAGGCCGTCATGATTAGTGTTTGCCTTCCACAAGCTCAGATTTACTGATCCCCGTGAAGCTACTAAATATACTGTCTGGCCGTCTCTGTGCCTCAGTGGTCATGTACAGTAACTCTACTCAGCCTGTGTTTATGTGCGACCTCAGAGTAATTTGGTTTGTGCTTGAGTGTCACCGGGTGTCTTGAGGTAAAGAGCCACAAGATGTTGCACTCAGAAAAAGAAATGGAAAAAGAAAAAAAAAAAAAAACTGCGGCTCCCTTTGTACCTTTTAGTCTAAAGGTACAGCTTTTAGGCTTAAAAGGTACAACGTTGTATCTAGTAGGTACATCCATTTACTCCAAAATAGCAAATGTCCCCCTTGACAAAAGATGGAATTTGGTACCTTTTCTCTGAGTAATCTCTTTACCCGACGCAGATTTCCCAGCTGTAAATAGCCTGAAATATTCAATTATTTACACAAAAAAAATGCTCAAACACGTACTAAATGTTTTGGGGGAGCAGGAAAAGCTATGATTTTGTATTTTTATTTGTATCTTTGTTTGGGCAATCGAATCAGGCAGCAGCAACCAAGAGAACCAGTAAACCAGCAAACACACAAAGAACGTATGAAAATTGAAAAATGGACAAAAGTCAAAAAGAGAACATGCTTCTCTAATTTAATCAGAGACAATATTTTATACTGTGAGGAATAGCACTTAATTAGATTTTAAAAAATGGACATTTAAAGGGATAATTTCCTGGAGATGAACCAAATGATATATAAGACATGAATGTGACTTTTTTTAAAGATAGTAAAAATAGTGCCTTCATGATGACAATCAGTTATTTAAGTTAAATTGTGGTTTCTTAAAATAATGACTGAAGTTTGATTTACAGATTTACAGATGTAATTCACAACTGAGGTAGACACTTCAGAAAATGCGATTAGTTTTGACTTGCTGCTCCCTCACTATTAAAGAATCTCAACTTTCATAGGCATCTATCTGTTTGGATAAGGAGACTCTTCGTCACTGCCTGGTGTGAGGTGCTTCTGTGCTAAATTAATTGTTCTGTGGTTTGTCACTGCACAACTTCTGCGTCAGAGCTAATCTGTTTACTGCACAATTGAATTTGCTGCCAAATTACAAAATAGTTGAGACCCTCTGTCACTATTGGTCTTTCCAGGTCGGAGCACCCGTTGTAAGAGCTGCTGTCATTCAGAAAGATTTGTCATTTTCAGTGAACGGCTCAGCAGAGCAGTCGGCTGAAAAGAGCAGTTCATCATAGAGCTGTGACACAGATGTCAGCAGGGGTGTCTTTGCTGTTCAGAAAGAAAAGAGCAGATGCAAAATTTCCTTGCATCATGATTTTATTGTTGTCTTAAGTCGAGTGTTAAAATTCCACTAATTGTAGAACAAGAGATAATTTGAAACAATGCAATATGCTGTTAGAAAAAAATGACTTTAAATCTGCTTGTTAGTCGGCCACATACTGTCATGGAAAATGAAAAGTATCAATCAAGAGGAAAATACAGACCAGTAGCTAACCTAACACCTGAGGGAATAAAAGATCTGGCTTGAGGTTTTCTGCCCGTAACATTTCCACTATGGTAGTCTCAGTTATTTCAGAGCACTTCTTAGGTCCTTTTTTTTTTTTGGTGGAATTACTCAGAAACTTGGTGGGAAGCAGAAGCTGTCAGCATCAGTGTAAACAAGCTGTGGTTTGGAGAATAGCAATCTCTGAATGGCACATATCAATGACTAAGTTGTTCTGTATCTGATATTTGAGTCTGAGTTCATGTCTATGAATTAAGAATGAGATTTCTAAAATTGAAAATGGAGAGGTAGAAAATGTTCTGAACAAAAGTTTTAGTCTGGAAACTTCATGGTCCTGTAAAGTGACTGGCATTATAATATCGTCTTTCTCTTGTAGTTCTTCCAACCACAGAAAGTTCAGAGGTCACATACAGAGAAGTGGCCCTGTAGGAAATATAGCAGATGCATTTCATTTGGCGAAAATGCATCCTCCATCCTCCGGTGCTTTACTCCCTGACTCAGTATCAAAATCAGTGTCAACCAGCATTTCTGAATGCTCAAGGTGGTTACAAGTCCCATTTGTCATCTGATAAAACACAGGAGATGATATTTAGAGTTTACAGACATGTTTTAATAAATCTGCCTCTGTAGCGTCAAGAATTCATTGGAAAGTCCAGAGTTGGAAGTGGCCTAATTTTCTTTCCCAACGGTAGGGCCAATATGATTTAAATCATGTGTTAATTCCCACAGAATGAGAAATGTTCCTGCTTTGAACACTGAGTTGTGTGATAGTTAATTTGGGCACTGCAGGCATGATTAAAGGAGCCGTTCAGCTTAAGGCATCTGAAAGGCATCTGTTTGTAAGCCAATTAATCTTCACATTAAAAAATAGAACATTAGATGTGAAAGAAATGGTGCCAAAATAAGATGTGGTCACTGTCAGTGTAATATTAGATGATTTTATTATTATTATTATATCACTATTATATCCATAACGTGATGTGAAACCTTAAAAAGTGTATATTTTCGATGAGACCAGACACAAAGGTCACATCTGCAGTTTGACTGAACGGTGCAGTATCGTCATTAACTGGGATTACTTGCACACAGTCATCTGCCTTGCCTTTTTAAAAAGTAAATGTTGTCATTTCAGCGACAAAATGCTGTCTTGAAAAATCAGTATTGTTGGACATACACAATTCCATAATGCTTAAAGAAGCTGTAATAATGAATTTGAGTGAGAGAACTAATTGCTGCACATGAATCCATGGCTGTCCCCTCTGCTCTTCTTTGTGTGGGCAGCAGGAAAACCATTTTAAGTGGTTTGTGTAATCCAGTGGGGAATCTTTGTATAACAGCGCTTTTTTCCAAGATGAAAAACGGCAGACGTAAACACAGGAAATAGATTCTTTTTCATGCTTATTTAGAGGCAGTATTAGTGTCTGTAGGGGCTTTGAAGTTTGGCCAGATCAGATCACTTGTGCTTATTGTGCTTCACATATTTCTCAGGCATTTTGTAAACACAATATTACACAAACTGGATACTTACGATACTTCATCGGATTCATAAACTGGGGAGGTGAAGGGTGGGAGGAGTAAAGTTATATAAATAATTTAAGTAAAGACCAAATCTATTTGCTGCTGAAGTTAATAGACAGTAGCAATACTGAAAACTGTCCATTTTCATTATTTTTCCACTTTACTTGTTTTTTTTCTATTGCAAAACTCATAAAAACCCCACATTCAGGATTTTCTCTTATAGATTCAATATGAATGTTTTCATTCTTTCTGCATCATCTATCAGCATTAAACTGTCGTTCTCTCTCCACATTTCCTGTCAGACATAATGTCACAGTCTTATTTTTGAAGATATTATGTGGCAGGAGATAAATGTCCCACAGGAATGTATTAAGTCACTGTGCGTGCTTTTCTTTCTCATTGTCAAATATTTTGTTCTTGTCCAGGCAGGAACTTGCTTGACATCAGGAATGTACAAAGACTATTTCTGTTTCATAATGATACTGGACAGAGATATTCAAAGTGTCCTCAGCTCTGGCACTGGGACATCTTATCCACAGTAATGTGAGCGTCCCCATGTTTCTCAGTGGCTGTGTGAGAAGGATCCGTGTGTTTATATAGAGCCGTGTGAATCTGTAGCAACAGTAAGCTGGCCCGGGCAGACAGACATGTCCATACAGTATGCTTATATCCCACATACTAGAGAAAGGCATTCAAATAAACAGCACATAAAGATACACCCTCTCAACAAAGCATTTATACTGGAAAAACGATTACATTGCAAATCAGCCTTTACATGTATGCCTGTGAGCAGGCGTACAGTAACTGGTGACGCGTCCTGCCTGACAGCTGACTCATATTACCGGCAGTGTTAATAGAGTCTAAATTAAATTTCACTCTCGTTTTGTAAGCACTCCAATGGTTTTCCAACATTTGTGTGTTTATTAATTTATCATTGTTTCTACAGGACCCAGCCCAACATCATTTATTTTACATAAGGTCACGTTCATTATAATTTCTGTAATTTTCAATTTCCCTTTCCCAGCTCTCTCTCACTGACAAGAGAAAAAACACATTCACACTTTATTTACTGTGTTTCGTCCCAGTGGGGTGTGGTAGGACTGAGCCGAAAGCTGTGAGTCACAGTGTTGTTTCTGGAGCTGTGGGGGCTCTGAACTGGCTGAGAGTCTTGCATTTTTAGATACATAATGTAAGACGATAAGACAGAGAGGGTGGATGACCATTGTTGCCTGAAAGAAAACATGGGAATAGACAGCAGATATATAACAAACAACAAACATACAGACACAGGAGAAGAAACAGAATTCAGTGAAAAACATCTGCTTTTTAAACAATACAGATCCTTTCTTAAGGCCTTTTGAAGGCTGAAAGTACTGGAGAGACAGTGAGAGTTCGTCTGAGGGGACATAATTCATCACACCCTAACACACCCTTCTCTGTTTCCATCTGCCTACATCCCTACATGTTTGTCTTTCATCATCACTCCTATCCCTTTTACATCGTCAGGACTTTGCATGAACACTCGGTTTTCTTCAGTGCACACACAGGACAGACAGATAACGGACGATAAGAAGATATTTCCACATTGTTTTCCAACATTAAACTGTTGTCTTTCTTTCTGTCTTCCTCCCTGACAGACATAATGTCACAGAAAATTTTTGCTGAAAAAACTGGTATTCGATCAGAATCACTGACTGCACCTTTAACTCTCTGCTGGAAAATGAATATATCGTATTTCCCAAATTTTCAGACTGTTCCTTTATACTACTACTATTAATTCCTCTCAAGATTAAAGATTTGTAATCTAAGAAGCATTTTTATCAGTCATTTCTGTCTTGCTCCTACACTGGCATTCATGTCATCACATATAGTAAGAGGCTCTGAGCACATGCCCGGTGTAAGAAAAGGGCAGCAACATTCACACATCACCCTTCCTTATGCCGTATATCCCACAGAGCCCCAGCCATGCATGTATGTACAATAACCCCTGAGGTCTGCTGCAGTGGCCTTTGCTAGGCTAAATAAAGCAGGGCCTAAAAGTGGGTTGCAGGCCATGAGTTCAGGTCAAAGGGAATGTGAAACCATAAACCAGGAGACTAGCTAGCCTTGAAACCAGCCATCACACACTGTGTTTACTTGGATGTTTGCTGTCAGACTGAGTGACTGTATGTTTAATGGTGAGCACAGAGCGTTTGTGTTTGTGTAGCTATTCTCTCAGCAGGTCTTGACGTTGAGGGCGGTTCATCACAGGAGCTTTGAGTGAAAAGTGCACTAATGAATATATTATGTTGATCAATTTGCAATTTATCAACCAGAACAAGTAAAACATTTGTTAGTTCCATCTCATCAAATGCAAGGAATCGCAGTTCCGTTTTATATCATTGTGGATAAAATATGTCAAGGTTTTGGTTTGATTGTTATTTGCAGCCCTGACAGTAGTCTAACATGAATACTTCATTCAAAAGGCAAAAACGTTTTATTCGAAAAGCAAACCACTTAAGTAATTGTACTCATTTGCTTCCTTAATTAAGAATGAAGTGTTTGATTTGAATTGCTTTGAGCTGAGCATGTGAATAGATAGGAAGAAAGAGAGTCATAAGTTACAGGTGTGAGCTTTAAATGTCAGAAGTTAGCAACTATTTCCATTTAAACTTAAAAGTTTACATTCAAGAATTGCACATCCATATACTTTAGCATTTACAGAGCGGGGCCTGTCTCCCTTGTTAACGGATGAATGAAGCTCTCTTAAAGCTGTCCCTGTCTTG
>JBAJHX010000041.1:7278813-7293869 GCA_037176925.1 Amniataba percoides
TAAAACTGAGAAGTGCAATACACTCAGGCAAAAGTTGAAGTGTGGGCCATATTATATTCTGTTTTTAAAAATTCAAGGGGGCCAATTAAAAATGGACGGCGGGCCGCAGTTGGCCCGCGGGCCGTAGTTTGGACACCCCTGCTTTAGCATTTACAGAGCGGGGCCTGTCTCCCTTGTTAACGGATGAATGAAGCTCTCTTAAAGCTGTCCCTGTCTTGTGTTTTCAGAACCTTGATTCTCTGGAGGGCTCAATACAGAACCTGCTGTCGGTCCTGTACCCCCCCTTCGAGGCCACTGCTCCCACTCTTCTCGATCAGGTCTTCCAAATCATTGATAGTCGTTATCAGGGAGATGCACTGCGGTGCCTGCTGGACTTTCTGGTCCCAGCGAAGCACATCTTAGACACTGTGCAGCAGGCTGCATGTGTAAGTCGCCGTCTCGTTCTCTACAGTGGTGTGCTATGACTGTGTTTAAGTCTAAAGAAACATAATTATAGTACCTGTGTTAATATGAAACAAAACTGCCACAAGATCTTCTTCTGTACTTAATGTAATAAGAAAAACTGACATAAATGTTGATATTCTTTCCATTTCTGAAGCCTTATAAAGCCACTGTCCTTGTCCCCTCTCAGGCTCAGTACTCTGATGTACTTTTCCTGTGTGAAGGCTGGCCTCTGTGTTTGCATGACCAAGTTGTCATCCAACTCGCTCCCATCAACCCCCTGCTACTTCAGCCTGGTGACTTTTACCTCCAGGTGGCACCATTCTGTGACCAATCAGCTCGCATCGTGGTCTGCAGCCTCCTGGAAGAGGAGGGGCTCAGAGTGGAGGTAGTGGAGGAGACCCCGGTCCCTGAAACGTCCTATCCTTGTATATTCAGCCGTGACTGGTTAGTGGAGATCAACCAGGGTCGCCATGGCACGCCTCTCAGCCAGTGCCTACTTGCCACCGAGCAGGGCGTGGTGAGGTTGCCATGGGAACGGGTGGCCGTGCCTGATTTTGTTGAAAAGCCACTGTGTGCTGGGAGTAGCATGGCCTCTGCTCCTCCTTCAGTACCTCCTCTACCACCTCCGCTTCCTCATCCTCCACCTCTTTCGCATTTTCCTGAGGGTTCTTCGTCAAATCTTTCATTTCCTCTTTCTCCTTCAAAGGAATTGACATCAAAACAGTATCCTGTTACCATTCAAAATTCAGCGTTGACGTCAACACATCCCCCTGCCTTCTCTGTGGAAACCAGAATATGTCCAGCAAAGCACGGGATTGCTGTGTCGCTGTGCCTGGTGGATACTTCTTCATCTAGGCTGGTTAAAGGGAAAGAGACTGAGACAGAGCTTAAGCCTATTGGCTGGGTGTCCCCTAATACATGGGACAGCTGCTTTACTGAGACGGATACAGCTCCAAAAACAAGCACTGTTTCAGATATATGCACCCCTGTTAGTGCCGATACAAATACATGCAAAGAAGAAGATAAGGGCGTAATTGTGTGTGAAAACATAGGGCAGAATAAACAAAAGGATACACACAGTAAAGATATAAACAGCAGAGAGCCAGCAGGCCACGGTGTTGCCGAAGGGGAATATATCGACATACTGCAGGCAACTATGCTTTTTGGTAGAGCTCAGTCAGTAACTGAAAAAGAACAACAGAAATTAGACGTGCAAACGGAAGCGCAAAGACAAATCGAACCTCAAATGCAAAGATATCCATACAGACAAGCACAGCCGCAACCACATGCACAGATGGAGTCGCACAGGCAAACACAAAGACAGGCAAACACACAGATACCACCTCAGGCACAGCCACAAGCACATGTGTGGTTACCTACAAAACCACAAACACACAGCTATTATAGACCAGAAGCATCATCATTAAAGCCCAACATGTCCACAGAAACTGGACCTCCATCCGGCCTCCATCAGTCCCAATCCTATCACCCTCACTGTGACTCCATTGAATCTTCTCAGTGTGTCCGCACTGTCAGGTTCTCAGAGAAACCCTGCACCCCATGCATGAGGAGGAGACAAGGTGGAAAGGTCTCCAGAGCGCAGGAGCTGAGGTGTCGATACAGAGACTCCTATCAGGCTGCCATACAAAACCCTGTCACCTTTGAACAGGAGAAAGAGAGGAGGAATATGTTAGTTGTAGTGGAGGAGGACGCTGATTTCTCACAGTGTGATGACCGACAGAGGCTGGCAGAGACTGAAACGGGGGATCCGTGGTGTAATGTTCAAGAAATGTGGCTTCATCCAGGGGTGCAACACCAGTCTCCTTCCTCTGTCAGCGGAGCCATCTGCAAGGAGTCAGGAGAGAAGAACGCTGTCACAAACACTGTCCCTTGTATGGATTATAGGGAGAGAGATGTTTTAAAATTCAGTGGGCTACCAGAAAAAACAACTGAAAGGACCACTCTGTCATTTAGGGAACCAAGAGAAACAAACTTTGCCAAAACATATGGCAATTTAGATAAGGTGAATGGGACAAATTTAGCAGCAGGAAAGAAGATAAACACTAACAGGGCTTTATCGAGCTTCAGTCCTGAACAATCAGATCTGCTGTCTACCAAACATGGATTACCATTTAGTTCAGGTGAAATTACTGCGATGAACATGACTCTGAAGCCTTGTGAAAGGCCGAGTCCAAACGTTTCCAAGTCCCTTTCAGCACTGCAAAACAGACGGGAATCAGTGCCAGATGGAAGATGTTCATCCCTCTCCACAGCTGTGGTGGACACCTCAGAGAAGTGTGAGCTGGTCATTGTTGAAGGCCAGAATATCAGGAGAAAAGAAACTACTGACTACTGTGCAGAGATTCCTCAGCTGCATGTGGTCAAATGTAAAAACAGCACAGCTTTTCGACTGGTTTCACCCAAGATCAACAGGAGGAAGATGGTCAATCCAGGTAACGTTCTTGTTACATGGTCTACTCTAATTTGATCTTTAGCATTGACATTTCATTAGGTCTTAATTAGCTTTACTACAACAAAATATGTCCACTTTCCACAGGCGGTGCTCAGCCCGGCAGTACATCCAGTAGCAATGGCCAGAAGTCGGAGAACCCATCAAAAACTGAGCCGCCTCCAGCAGCAGAGACAACAAAGGTCTCTCAGCCTCCCTCTTCTCGTCCCAGACCTGACCACCTTCCCCTCGGATCCCCAGACCCCAGAGCCCACCCCCTGTATTCAGGGGTGGCTTCTCTCACAGGTAAGTTAGCTTGAAGCCCAATACACACCATCAAATGATCACAGTAAACATAATACTGCATTGTCTCAGGTTTTCATAAGCATGGTTACAAAGTTCATTATAATGCATTAGGATAAAATGACATTGCATAAAGGTAACGGGATTAAATTAGTTATTAATAGCTCCCCTAACAACTAACTTAACAGCTGAAGAAAGAAACAACATTAACTTTTCTTCCTCCACTGTAGCCCTCTTCACTGATTAGTATGAGCAAGGCAGTGTTGAATGTCTATCGTATTTTGCGTCCATATTGTAGATGTTTCCTAATCTTTCTCAATCTTCTCCCTTTAGGTGGCAGAGACAGGACAGGCAGGGCGATAGTTGAGCTCTATGGAGACCACCAGGGATGGAGATCAGCTGTAACAAGCCACGAGCTCTTCAAGATGTTGCTCTATTTCCACTCTATCACCAGGTTGACATTCATATTCCAGAAAATCAGTGAATGAATCAAGGAATCAAGAAAATGAATTAGCCGGACTTGAAAGAAAGAAACTATTAAAGTCATTTTTTAAGGATATTTTGTACTAACTTGCCGTTTTATCTCTGTGTCTAGGAGAGAAATCAGAGAAGCTGGGATGACACTCATTTTTGATGCAAGGAAGACAAATCCTCAGCCGCAGCTCTATAAGGCTTTGATGGCACTGCAGGTAAGAAGCAACTGCTGCATTATAGCTGACTACAGCAGATCAGAGTTAACTGTTTGCATGTTTATTTCTGGCTTGAGTGCTGCAGGGTGCTGCTGTTTACAGACAGTGAATTTTTAGTGAAATGTCAAAGCTGAATGTATCACCTCCTGAGCATAGACTGCTTATTCAGACATCCTCCGTTTTATTAAATTGTAATGTGGCTAAATATGTTTTTTTTCAATGATTTATAATTAAAAGTACAGTATACTTAATATTAAATAATATGTTTGCTATTAATGAACTGACTACACAGTAAGTGTCAAACTGTTTTAGTCTGATATTAGTTCCATTTACTTTATAGAGATGTATTTCTATTTCTTTGTCATTTATGTTCAGTGTTTAATAAAAATACTCAATAGAAAACTCAGAATCAAAGCTGTAATGTAGTTGTAGGACATTTAGGATTTACTGAGCATTAACTGTTGCAGGAGCACACTCCCCAGGCTGTGAACAGTTTCGTGCTGCTGGTGGACAAAGAGTGCAGTCTTCGGCCAGAGAGGTGTCCCGACATCCAGGTCAGCTTTTTCACTCTTTAAGACATTAACCATAAGACACTGCATACATGCAGACTCACCTGTTTGTTTTCCTGTAAAAGTTAGTAGACGAAGTTGGCTATAAGCTTCAGTCTCTTTAATTCTGGAGGGTTTTTAGCCATGCCAATTGCTTGGCTCATTGTATGACCGATTGCTTGATCAGTTTGTTGGCTCTCTTATAGAGTCAGAATTTCAAAAACTTGTTGATGTTACCATGACACTTGTTGCCTCAAAGCAGACTGATGTGGTGACGTCGATGAAAACCTTGTTGAAGTCGGTGGAGGTGAGTCAGCTGAGCTCCCGCCTGGATGGCACGCTGCCTCAGAGCCCCTGCGACTGGACGGAGCTACACCAGGTGCACCAGTCATGTCTCTCTCTCTCTCGTTCTCTCGCTGCATTCACTGTAATGATGTAGTTCATTAGTTGTGTCTTCACTGCTCATGACTTACTCGTGTCCGCATCTTTTGTTGTCTAGAAACTCTTCCCGTTTGTGTCTGATCTCCACGAGGCAGCTGGCCTTCTGCTGAGAGCCATCTGTAAGTTAGAGGAGCCGCAGAGGACGGACACTGTACAGGTACCTGGATGCTGGTCTTTGACTGCTTTCTCATGTTGTTATATGGGCCATATTTGTGGTTCTGTCTTCAGTGTGTGTTATGAGGATAATAGCTTTTGTAACTATTTCAAATGATTTGAAAATAGACTGAGAAAAGAAAGGCTTTTTCCAAGATTATTTCCACTTAAAGGCAGAAGGAGTTATTGTATCTTTTACTGATCTTGAAGTGTGTTTTTGCCCACCAGACTGTGCAGCAATGCATGATGGACCAGAGGACTCTAATGAGGGATGTACTGGAGGACAGTCGACTGGTTAGCCAGCAGAGGGAGGGTGGAGCCATCCTGGCAAGGCTGAGGAAGGAAAGTGACCTCAAATACCCACACTGTGAGGACCTCAGGTAAACACAAAATCACAGGCTCTCACTTGACATATTTACATGTACAACAGTCCATGTATTGGCTCTACAGTCTTTTTGAGGGTAAACATGTTATACATGACCTTTGATAAGTTGTGAGTGAATATTCACAGTGCTTGAAAAGAAACCACTGGCCTATGTCATATTGTAGGCATAATATTCTTATTTATATATATCTTTGATAAAATATGTAATGTGTTCTTTAAACTTTGTTATTCGAAACAAGTTATGTGTAGGCTGATTTTCATCACCATTCAGATCTTCTCCCAAAGCACTAGTTACACATTTTATTTGTTTTTCTTCCACCTGTGATCTGTGTTTCTCCCACATGCAGTGATGCAGTGGACTCAGTTACCAGCTTGTACAACCATGTGGAGGAGCAGGCTCACATCCTGGTGCAGAGGTCCAACATTTCACTGGAACATTTGGAGTATCTGCTGCAGCTCAGAGAGATGGAGGGGCACTTTATGCAGGTGCACTGGAACAGCTTACCATCAAAACAGCCTACTGATATTTTCAGCCAACTTTAAAAATGTATTGGGCTTGGTAATTGCAGTAATGGACCTAAGGGACCATAATGGACACACCAGTCCATGAGATCATAAAGGCCCAGTGATCTAATGATAATAATTCACTATGTTGGTCTGGTAAGTGCATGCTGTGTTTAGTTTGTGAGCTCTTGGGAAGCCATTTGTTGTTGTACTCCCACCTGAGGCCAGTATCTTTATTATATTTTTATTCAGAGATTAGGGAATATTTAAACAGTGAAGTTTTTGCTCTTACATTTTTTACTGACTCTTTTAAAACAGACACATAATCAGAACGTGAAACAGGCATGAACATAAGTGAGTATAACAACTTAAAACAAAGTAGGCAACTGTACATAAAGTGAGAAGAAAGATAAGTAACATGGTATTTAAGAGATCAACCTGAACATATACAACATATCCTTGGACTTGCTCACACTACCAAACGTAATATTGGTATTCATCTTCCCCCGCAGATGCAACAGTGGTTTAATGTGGAGGGAGAGCGCCACCTGCTGGAGGCTGAATCGGTCGAGGACTCTGGAGACAGACTGGAGCAGATCCTCAACAGCTTCACTGGTTTCCTTATTGAAGCTAATGTGAGTCAACATTTTCTTGTGGCTGTCATTCCCTCTGTGTAATTATGTTTCCCTGCCTGTCTGCCTGTCTAAATGTCTCTCTCATCCGCCAGGACCGGAGGCACCATGCCATGTCGTTAGTGTCAGAGGCAGAGCGACTCCAGCAGAATGGGCTCCCCTACCCAGAGACAGAGGCCTTCTGGACTCTCATCTGTACCTTCAAGACAGGCCTGGATGATTTTCTGTGCAGGGCAGAGGCTTGCGGGAGGGAGCTGCAGATCATGGTTAACGTGTGTGATTTCTGTGAGCAGGTTGGTGATTTCAAGATCAGTATGTTGCCCTGTATTCAGCCCATAAAGACGTCCTTTTGACTGTTTGTCCTTTGTTCTATTTATGTGAAATTTCTTGCACAGTTTTTCAAATACCATTGTGGGAATAAACGTAATGATATAGGTAAAGGTCCTAAACATACTAATGACACACTAATGTGACAACATTCTCAAACACAAGTCTGAGTGCAAATTTTTGAACAACTTTTTGAAAAGTATTTTACTAGATGAGACTATAAGGTCCTTTAACTTGGACAAAGATAGATTGGTAGAATTTATACCATCATTCACATCATTTATACCATAATTCACCATTGCTTTTTCACAGTATTTAAACAACTGTAATGTTTAAAAGATCATTTTTGTTTCCACAAAAGGATATACTGCAGTATTCTGGTGGTGTTTGAGAAAGTCACTTTATGATTTCTTGACATTTCATATTTATCTGTTGTTGAATAATATGATGACAGAACATGAACTATTCTTGTTAAATGCACATCATGCAATCACGATTCCAAAGAAATAAATACATCTGTAAAATTTATATGCTCTGTCTTGAATAATCTTTAAGTGAAATTCCACTTTTAATCTCCCAACAGGCTACAGCTCTGGCAGATGAATGCACTGAGTACCTTAACCAGACTCAGTCCAGAATCTACACAATGCAAGGCCGCGAACAGACGACAACAACTCATCAAACAAATACTGAACCATCTGATGTCCACGCAGCACATGGCTCAGGCCCAACTAACGCCAGTGTCATCGACTACGACTGGTCCATCCTCCAGACTTTCCAAGACAAGTTCGTACAGTTCAGCCCAGAGAGATTTCAGGAGATGAAGGCCCAGGCCAGCACCCTGCGGGGCTCCAGGGGGATGCGTGTCTGGAACGTAGCCTGGCTGAGATGCCAGGAGGCCAGGCAGCAGCTTCAGGAGAGGATCCAGGATGTGGATGAGGTTTTCCACCAACAACCAGATTCTAGCAGCTTGTGTGAAAATCACTATGTTGACGTGGTGAGCACTAATGTTCAGATGCCTTCCCCCGGTGGTCAGAGTCTGGTGGTACAATCAACGCCCGGACCTCGGCACCCGCAGTGGGAAGGCATCGTGTCAGGAGCTGTGGATGTAGGGAAGAGAAGACCGATCCTCGGCAGCAACAGCACCAATTCAACAACTGCAGCCTGCTGTAACAGCACTGTCAAACCTGAGGATCACAGTGATGCTGGAGGCAGCAAGGGGTCAAAGGTCACCCCACAGTCTCCTCACAGGTAATTTGCCAGTCCCGTCTTCTCACTCTAGGATTTAATAGATAGAGTAGTTGGTATGCTGTGATAACAAAACAGTCTTGAAATATCCTGATAGACAGTGTAGAGGTAGTACAAATCTTAATGATGCTGATATTTGTGATAGAAACAAATTTACTGTGCAGTTTTCTTTTCTGCAATTTTTCTGTAATTGTCAATTAGTTATTTAATACTGGTTTTAACCCACCTTGTCATCTTTTTTATTTTGATCTGGTAGCTAGGCCCAGTTTAACAAAGGTAATGTTCCCAGAGAAATCACAATAATATTATTAATATTTACAACCATAAACAGCATAGACACACAAAACCACATTACAAAGTTTAGAACAAATGTAAACAAATATTCCAGTACAGGTTATTCAGAAGTCAGTAATAGGAAAATTCTCAATACAGTAAAAATACCATTAGATCTGTAGTTTCCCTACTTTATTACCCTTACTTCATGTATTCCACACTGTATCACAGTATCTATATATTTATTCTTTATCAACTATGCCAGTTCTGCATTTAAGCTCTTTATTCTCTGGTTACAATATATGAAATATATGAAGTATTGTAACCAGAGATGTTATTTATAGCAGCACTATTCCATCAAATGAAAATTTGTTATATTTTTCCTGTATCATCCTGAATCTTTGGACATTTTTGGATCTCCACTGAAATTTACCTTAAATAGTTCTGTATATTGGAAGAAGACACACAGCTTGAGTTTAAGTAAAAGCGCCGGAAATAATACACACTGGATTCTGTCTCAGCATTGGCGCCTTTGTATCATTTAATAATAGGTCAGAAAGAAGAACAGCAAGGGAGACGAGGAGGAGACAGGCAAGCAGAGCGAGGAGTGAGAGAGACGCCGCCGCTCTGTCTCAGTCCCACACTGTCGGCTGTCAGTGGTTTCCATGGGGACGTGGTCTTGGGGGGAGGTCGGTGAGCCAGGACTCGTGCACCACAGCTGCAGCGACGGCGGGGTCATCAACTCCTCCAGAGCAGCGGGTTCGACCCCCGTCCTCCTGCTCCCACCATGGCCAGCCATCTTGTCGGATCCTTCAGGAGGCTCAGAAGTTCCAGATCTCGCGTCACGGGAGCTTCTGCTCAGAAGACTCCCATGTGAGCGATCAGGGGGCTGCTGGGGGTAATGGGAGTCTGTGCTGCAAACACTCCAGCCTGCCCATCGGAAGATATGAGGGGGCGTTTTGTTTGGCAAATCCTCAGGAGAGTGCCAGCAACGCCTTGTAAGTGAAGTTTGCTCACGCTGTTGATAATAAAGACCTAAATTATCACATATTTTCTTTGCAAGATAATATTCTGTGATCCTCCTTTACTCTAACAAATGCGCTGAGATTTCATGCACTCTTTTCTGTTCCTAAGCTTACAATGAAGTACTACAGGTATTGTTTCTTCTGATTTTCTTTGCTTCTCTTTTTCTACTTGTCAACACGGATCGATTACTGAACAGGCCTGACAGACGCACGTGTACACCAGCACTGTTGTTGTTCACCCACAGGCTGTAGTAAAACACTGCTTTTCAGTGCTCAGAGGCAGATCAAGCAATCAGTAAACAGTTACAGGAAATCAGAAATACAGGAATCAAATCATTGAAGGACACATAAATGTATTATTACATATTATTATCATTAAATACACATAGCATACCAGGTGATAGTCTGTGTATTAAAACAATAAGTGTTCGCTCTGTTTGTGTTACCAGGAGGCTGCAGCGTGTCCTGGAGGAGCTGGTAATCACAGAGAGAGAGTATGTCCGCTCCTTGGGCTACATCCTGACCCATTACCTCCCCCTGCTGGACAGAGCAGACATCCCCCAGGACCTCAGGGGAAAGCGAGGTGTCATCTTCGGCAACCTGGAGAAACTTTACGACTTCCACAGCCACTACTTCCTGCCAGAGCTGGAGGCCTGCCAGAGGGAGCCTGCCATGGTGGCCCGCTGCTTCCTCAGACATGTGAGTACAGGCTAACTGTGTAAGTGTAATGAATATAATCGTGTATATTCACTATGGTATTTTTGAAGATGGTTTAATGTCTGAAAAAGTGTTTTGCTTTTCCTTTTTAATTTTTATAGATTTTTTTTTTTTTACTCTTTATTTGGTTGTATTTAATTCTATATTATTATTACTATGTGATTTAAATAATAAAAAGATGAGTAAACTGATGGCAAAATGTCTAACCGTCATATACAGACCTCTAAATAGTCCCTTCTTCTCCAAATGTGATAAGACCAGAAGTCGACATGTGCAGTAACAGAATGTCAAGCTTATAAGGATCAGATTAATAATATTTTTATTTTATTATTGAAGATATACGGGGCTACTAAGACTTAGAGATATGTTTTTAATGATAAACATTTTCAAGTGTGGTTAAACTTGGCCTCTTTCCACAGAGTGAGAGTTTTGGCCTGTACGCTCTGTACAGCAAAAACAAACCTCAGTCAGACGCACTAATCCTTCATCGTCGCCATGACATCTTCAAGGTCAGTTCACAAGTCATGTCTTTCTCTCATAACATACAAGCAGGGGATATTCCCATTTTACATGTTCTAAAGCAGATGTTTTACATCCCTTTCATTTTGAGCTTCCAGTGCACAAGCTACATTTTCATTAGAAATTTTCATTGTATCTGTACTCCTACAGTAAAACACACCAATGCTCCCACAGTAAGCTTTGCTGGCTGCAGTCATTATCACACCAATAACCCTGGGACAGTTTTTCTGTTTCACATTCCCATTTTGTTTCGCCTCACAGAGGAAACAGCAGGAGCTGGGCGACATGATGGACCTTTCGTCCTACCTGCTGAGGCCCATCCAGAGGATCAGCAAGTACAGCCTCCTGCTGCAGGACATACTGGCTTTGGCTGGCTCGTACAAGCCTAAAGACATCCACGATACTCTGCTCGCGTCCAGTGTGTGCGCACAAAATGTGTGTGGTCAAGGCGCGTATGTGCCTGATTTGACGAGCAGTGAGAGGGAGCGGGAGAGGGCTGAAATCCAAGCTGCTGCGGACCTGGTTCGGTTTCAGATGCGTCACGGAAACGATTTGCTAACCATGGACGCCATCCAGGAATGTGATGTAAGACATTAAAACTATAGTTAAGGTACACCTGAAACGAAGGAGTCAGCAAAGGTTAACAGTGTTTTCTGTTCTTCCCTGCTCTGTCTCTGCTCTATCAGGTGAATTTAAAAGAGCAGGGCCAGCTGGTTCGCCAAGATGAGTTCATCGTTTTCTTTAGGAAGAAGAAATGTGTCCGTCGCATCTTCCTCTTTGAAGATCTCGTTCTCTTCAGCAAAACCAAGAAGACAGATATTGGCAACGATGTGTATGTCTACAAGCAGTCATTCAAGGTCTGCACACATCCTTGTTCATTTTTTTTTGTTTTCAAGAAATACAGTATATCGTCATTCACAGACATTTTTTCCAGTGATGCTCAGTCCAGTATGCTAAGCAGTATTCATTTTTGTGTGTCTCTCTGTGTTTTTTCTTACAGACAAGCGACATTGGGATGACCCACAACTCAAGTGTGAGCAGTTTGTGTTTTGAGATCTGGTTCCGCAGGAGGAAAAGTGAGGACACCTACACCCTGAAGGCCTCCAGCATGGAGGTGAAGAAAGCTTGGACCACCGACCTGGAGAGGATTTTATGGGATCAGGCTGCTCACAGTAGAGGTTGTAACAAGAACAAACAGCAAAATATTGCCTAAGAGCACCAATTAGGAAGTGTTTTACCATATTGTGAATATACGTTATGTTCCAGAGCTGCGTATGCAGGAGAGGGTGTTCATGGGGATGGGCCGCAAACCATTCATGGACATTCAACCAAGTGATGCTGCCATCTGTGACCGAGCCGTCAGCTGTGTCCTGCCTGGCAGAAGTAAGTAGCTGCACACACTAGATGTATCTTTATGAAAGGTTTAGAATCTTTTCTTTGGACCAGCCACTTTACGTTCATGGTTCTCATGGTGATCCCATGACGTTTCCTTGAGTGCCACCACAATTAATTTTTATGGTTGAATAGCGAAAGTCCTATGATTGGACTTTAGTTTAGTCCAGTACTTCGGTTTATGACCCAATAACTTCAAAACTAATGAAACTCCCATGTGTGCTAATTGGTAAATGCTAACATGCTAGCATGCTAATCTAAAATGATTAACATGGTAAAGATTAACTCCTGAATAGTTGAAAGTTCACATGAAAAGTATCATAAAATCTCAAGTACAGCCTAACAGAACCACTAGCATTTATGTAGACTCTTAGTTTTTTCATTTTCACATTTTACTTTTTAAAACTCACAAACAAAACTAACCAATGAAGGAACTAAATGTAACAAAACTAGGTCAGTTGTCCTGTGCCCTCATTGCTCACTGACTTAGTTATTTTCTCTTTGATGACATCTATCTATGTGTGTCGTCAGTCCCTGTGGCGTGTTGTTCACACAGGGGCTTAGAATATCCGCGGCCACACTCCATCGGCTCCGGCAGCACCGCCTCCACCACGCTCAGCCAATCATCTTCCTCCTCTGGCCGTGGCTCGCTGCCCCCTGCGGGTTACCCCGGGAACCAGTCACAAGGAGTGGACACCAGTCCTGCCGCATGCTCCTCCCCCGAGGCTGTGACTGAAAATGAACTCAACAATCATCATCTTCATCAGTATCATCTTCATCGCAACTGTGAACAATGGAAAAGTCATCATCCTCTGAGTGAGTTCAGTACATCTCAAATTTATTCTGTTTGTTTATATTTTGTTGAAAAATAAAAAAGGGTCTGTTTACTGTTTAGCTCAATATCACCTCATAAAAAAACACCTGATATCGTAAGAAAAGTAATTGAAAATGTTTATATGATTATCAACATAAAATTTAAAAAAGGTTTGAAAATTCTTAAATTTGACACCATCTGGTGGTAGCATCAAGAACGACACCATGGCAGACTGCAATGCACTCATTACTGTTGATTTTTGTTGTGTCTAGATTATATGAAAGTTTTTTTCTTCACAAATTTTAATCTATTTGTTTTTGGATGCCACTATGACATCAGTTTTCCTGCTATGCTAAGTGATGTATAACTCTCAGTTTTCTTTGTTCATGTGATGTGTTTCTGCTTTAGTTGACAGCACTGAATCGTCTCAAGAATGCATCAACCTCTTCAGCAGCTCAGACCGGAGCTGCCTGTCTGCCTTTGGTGGAGAGGTAGTGGACGACTCTTCCTCATTTGTATCACAGAGTTCAAAGACGTGCCCACCACTTTGTCGGACTCCCAGCCTGAGAAGAAACAGTTCACCAGCATTTACCCGAAAGAAACCAGGTGTCGCCCCCAAACCTCCATATTTGGGCAATGCTCAGGTAGACGTGAAGGTGTGACGATGTGACCTGGTGATTTGTCTGCATGCATGTATGAGCTGAAGACAGAGTCAGCAGTTAAAATGTTCCCAGTCACCTGTTTTTAGCACAGCAATTTGCCATAACAGCTATGGGATACTTTTTTGGGCCATTTTTATCAAACTGTATTGTTAAATCTTGCATATATTTTACATTTCAGACTGATGACATTGTAATTGGAAAATCAACAGAAGTTTGACCCTTTTCCCTGCAGGAGGTAAGAATGTTATTATTATTATTATTATTATTATTATTATTATTATTACAATTTGTGCCTTGATTGTTGTTGCAGATTATCAGTCCACAGTCCTGTTGGAGTTTTCTGGTCACCCTGCAGTCGGATGGTTTATAGAGGGAAACAGGTTCTCTTGTGTGGCTATACAGTCACAGTGCAGTCAGCTTTGTCTGGTCACAAGGTCTTCTTTTTAATGATTTCTTGAATCAATTGAGGTTTTGGGAGTATGTCAGTCATTCAAATGTGGCTGTCTTAAGTCACATGCAGACTGATTCTACCATGCAAGAAAGAAGAATGTGATGTGGTTAACAGATGCATCGTGCTACACAGCCACATTTAAAACAGCATGGAGAAAATGTTTTTTATCACCAGTGTGCTGAGCAAAAGTAGCTTGGTACAGTAAAAAGAATAACAGAGATGTTCTGTGCCAGTACAGCCAGTACAGTTTTTCATGTGCAGGAAACAATGAAGAGAAAGTTTTATTTGTCACCATCATGGAAATAAACAGCTCATGTGGAACAGACACAGGACCAGCAAACATATTAGAGAGCAAACCACATGTGTGGGAGAGCACTTCAGTCCAGAGACAAAAGTCATCTGTACTGCTGTGCTTCATACTCTTTTTCATTTGCTACCAGGCAAAGCATTGCTTGAGAAGCAATTACATACCTTGATTCTTTTGACAGCTAAAGAACATTGCTTTGGTTACGAGATCCATCCAAGGGAACCTTGGTGGAGTCCAAGATACAGTTTGAGTCCAGAGCTGTTCACTGGCTAGAAGCCCGGAACAAGCTGTAGATCCAAACTCAGAGCTGATGACCATAAATAGAAAGATTTAGTGTTATTTGTGCAGACATGGAAAAGTAAAACAATTGGATAGTCTAGGTCAGGGGTGTCCAAACTTTTTTCACTGAGGGCCACATGCATAAAAATATACAAGGGACTGGGCCACTTACTAGAAATTAGGTATATAGCCTTAACTTTAGCCTATTAAAGTTAGAAAAATCAATTAAAAGTGGACAAATATGTTATAATTTTGAATATAATTAAATCACATCACAGCTTTCCATACATGGATCTTAACTAATTTATTCAGAAAAAGCTTTGGTAGCTCATTCTTAGCAGCCTCATTTTTCTTCTTAGACAGAAAATTTACAGTACAGAGAAAAAACAATAAAGTGGAAAATGGGACGGCGACATTTCAAGCTTGTTATTTCAGTTATTATGGTTAGCAACACACCTATTAACGTTCGTTTGAAACGGTTATCAACATTAACA
>JBAJHX010000041.1:7304541-7318948 GCA_037176925.1 Amniataba percoides
CAAGAATGTCTGTTATGCTCAAACTTTTAATGAAGATAGTGTGAAGTCTCACATACAACATAGACAAAAACAAAACATGTTCATTGAAAGATTCAGGTCACTTAGATCACTGAAACTGTCCATTGAAACCCAAAACAACATATACTGTATTTAATGTTGCGAACATGCAAATTACTGTCACAGAAAACAAGGAGCAAACGTCATACTCAAGGAACTGGAACAAATGCTTTTTTTGTCATTCATGTTTCTCTAACTACATCATTTCATGCTCTGTGTTGTGTGAGTATCAGCAGCTTACTGCGAAGACATGGCCTGCATAGGCGATGACCCCAAGTCCACTGCGCCTGGTGCTCATTGGTGCAATCATTGTCCACTGGTCAGTCTCCGGTTTGTAACATTCAGCTGTTAATAGGCACTCGGAACCATTGAAGCCACCACAGATGTACACCTGGAAAGAATAAATAATGTTTTGAAGACCTCCATTTAAGACAAGCATTCAGAAACATCTAGTACTTGCTAATACTGCTCAATAATCTAAGTGAATCTAAGCAAAATTTGTAGTTTGCAACAAACTTGACTTCCTGTTTTTCTTTAGTGAAGCTCAAATATTCAAAGAGTCAAAATGATAAAAGTGCAACCTCTCCCTGCACTAAGAGCCATATTAGAAATTCAGAGCTGCTCTTTAGCTCCACCCACCTTGCCATGGAGGTTTGTGCAACTGGCGTCACTCCTCTGCTCATGCATGGGCGCAATTGCAGTCCACTGGTTGGTGCTGGGCTCATAGCGCTCTGCGGTTTCAAGTCGATCTTGTCCATCATAACCTCCTATAGCATATATGTACCCATCCATCACAGTTACACTGACATAGCAGCGGGCCATGTGCATTGGTGCCACTTCCCTCCAGGTATACGTGCCCAGGTCAAACTTGTGCATAGTGCTGAACTGTTCAACACTGTCAAAGCCACCAATACAGTAAAGTGCCCCATTAAGGAAAGCAGCACCATGGTAGGCCCGGGGAATGTCACCACTGTTGGCTACATACACCCAGCGATCAGCACGGACATCATAGGCCTCGATGCCATTGGTCGGATTGCCGCCACTCCAGCCTCCAACAGCAAGCAAGATGGCAGGGGGCAGTCGTGGACGGGCCAAAGGGTTACAGCAGACAGACTCAGAGAACCTCATTGTTTGGAGGTCTAGTATGGCTGCCATGGTCTTGAGGAGAATTGGTCGACACACTTCGCTTGCCCTCACCAGTTCGTTGTCTGTCACGTTTTCCAAAATGTATTCTGGACTCATCAAAGCCAGTCTGACCTACACAGAGATACGAGGACAGACACTGGAATTAAGTTGTCTAAAATAGAACCCAATCAATATTAAAAGCTGATCTTACATTATCACAGCATATACATACAGCTCTCTCTTAGTTTGTGCACTAAAGAGAACTGACCATTTTTTTAACTGAAAGAAATATGTTATCATCTACCTATTTTTGTCACTAAATGAGGTGGATTACGTGGAAATCCGTCAAATATCAATATTACGTATTATTCATCCAGAGGCTGTTAACACTAATCTAACAACCATTCAAGTATCAGGGCCACAATCCTACGTCCACCCCTATTCACTGATGATTTGTATTTCATGGTATAGTTTAAACACAGATTCAGACAGTATTTTTCCTGCCCAACAAATTCTTCCCAAATGTTCAAGAGATGTTTTTATTTTTAAGGAACTTATAGTACAATTTCACATCTTCATCATACATCAAAATCCAACAGATATGGGTTGTTGAATGAGTTTCGTACACAGTCAACTCTTGTGGACTGAACTGCATGTTTCTTCATATTAATCAACTCATTAAGCATTTAGCATTTGCAACAATCAGTTTGGATTTTATGTTTTATCTTATCATGATCAGTTTTGATTTAGTCATTATCTCTCTACATCTGGACTGGAAGTGTTTACAGACTGTACTAAGCATGATTAACACCATTAGTCATTTGTAAAAGATATGAATCAGAAGTTCATGTATTGGTGGTTGAGCAGTTGTTCATTGCTCACTTACGTTGGACAAAAGCAGAGAGATGTGTCCTCTGCGCTCCTCAGGAGCAAAGGTGATCCAGCGAAGAATGGCCTCAAACACGGTTTTCTCCTTTTTCACAATGAGTTGGTCGTTTTCAATGATTTTAACAAGTTCATGCTCGGAGAGCTGCAGGAACTCCTCTGAGGTGGTAGCAACCTCCTCAAAGTGTTTGAGTATAAAGAGAGAGGCCTTGAGTTTCAGATCTGGGTTGTAGTAGGCGTCTGTGAACCACCAGATGCCGATGCAGTTCTGTGGGGAAAGCTGCTCCTCCAAGAGGTCACTGCAGGCCTGTATGATACCCTTTACATTGAACCGGTCTGCTGCCACAAAAAGTTCTTGCATGTTCTCTTGTGTGACAGGAACATTACCAGTGTAGGCAAACTCAATGATGAGCTTCATTATATCAGGTGACACATTGGGAATATCAAAGACCCGACTGTCTGGAGTTGACCAGTGAGTAAAGAGGGCTCTGTAGGCCAGAAAGGAAGCAAAGCATGGGATTGAAAATAAAGTTTCCCCCTCATATTTTCACATTATAAATCAATAAGAATAAATACAACGCCCTTATTGCACTTTTCAGAAAACATAAGCCAAGTTAAAAAAGTGTATTAAATCTACATCCAACCACTGCACAGATGTATCAGAAATATCTTTAAATCAACTTCAGTTCCCTGACTTAATGATAGTAATCAGAGAATTGCATCCAATCAGCAATAAAATGACATACATTTAAAGTAATGATCTTTTGAGGCTGTCAGATCACAGTATCATGAAATCATTTTTTTAAAAACAGATGCATTTACACCCACTAACCAGCTCACCTGAAGTACGGGCTGTGGTTACAGAGGACGACCTTGTGTGTGTGAAATTCAGCGTTATCCACTCTGATCACTGCATCACAGAGCTGCTGTTCCAGACGGAGCTCATTATACACAGAGCCGTGTTCACTCATCTTTGCTCTTAAATAGGAGAACTTTTACTCTGTATATCTGAGGTGCAGCTTCGCCTCCTGCCTGTCACCAAGTGCCTTTAGATGTGTGCCCACTCACTGAGGTCATGATGGGATTCTAGAATGGATCATTAGACAATGACAAACAGAAGCCACCATTCTTATGACACATTCTCTATGGAAATAAAATGAATCTGTGTTAATCCTCATTTCTCAGTGTAATGATTATAATGTATAATAGCTTGTATTGAGGGGTTTCCCAAGACTAAATTCTCAAATTCACAATGGAATAATGTTTTCTGGCTATGTTCTGGAACGGCCACTAATCCAGTGATAGACAATGCTGATGTTTAAACATTTATTAAAAAGTATAAAAACCCTAACACCCATAAATATAGTGAATATTACAAGTTTTCCTTATATTTCCTGATCTACATTTGGCCAGAGTGCTGCAGACTTTCACAAATAAAATGAGGAACTGAGAAAGTATGCAATTATTTTATGTGTAAGTAATTAAAACTAAATAAATGGTTACAAAAATATGACAATATGAAAATCAAAAGACTTTGTTATAAGAATCACCCCAAACTTTGCCCTCTTACTGTAGTTTCCTGCATACAGACCAGATCCGTAACAATCATCAGTCATTTTAATGAAGACCAGACACTTTTCTATTGCAAGACTTAATTTTATTATTACAATAGTTACCTCAAACAAATCATGATGGGTTGGACAAAATAAACCATTTGAGTTTTATGATAAAACTTTATGATAAAACATTTGAGTTTTATGATAAAACTCAAATGAACTTCTCTTTCTGCATATAAACTAAACAGATGATACATATTGTTCTGGTCTTGACAGACAACTGGTCGCAAAATCGTGACAAACTTTTGTCTCAAACACTATTTTAGGAATAACTCACACTTCCTGACCATAATATTGTAATTAAAGAATTTGTGGTTTGTCGCCTCATTTTAAAAAAGAAACCTGAGAAAAAAGGACTGCAGAGGTGAATCAGTTGCTGCTACTTTTTAGTAAAATATCATGAAACTTGACATCTAGACGCATGTAGCACTGGAATATATGTATAAATTATTACTCATTATTATAATATCGTTGTGGACCATTGATTTTGTGAATCACTGAACACAGTTTTCTTAAATACTTGAGAATGTCATGTTACAACCTCTACAACCTGTATGGATTTGTTTTATGTACCAAAACACGAGCTATGAGTTGTAATACAGAAAAATATCAGAAAAGGGTCTTCTCCTGATCTACTTATCTTTATATTTCATTATTTCCATATGTCCCAGAATAAACTATTTAATACAACCTGTTAAAAAAACATTGTATTATCAACATAAAACTATTTCAACCAGAAAAAAAATCAGGGTCCCAAAATGCCATTGTGTGACAACTTAAGTAAATGTCCTCTTGTATGTCTTTCAGGTGGTCAAGTTACAGCAAGTGTGCAAGGATCAACTTTAATCTCTTTAAGATAAGAGGGTTTTAACAGACTTGACCATGAAGTTAAATGCACACTTCTGACTCACCAATGCTCTCACCATAATACACTCAATTTATGCATTAATATAAATGGACACAAACCTACTCAAATATGACACCTATATACGTTCAATGACTTTAATACCTGCAGTAGTGGTAGCATAAAATAGGTTTGTAGCCAAAAAGCATTGATGATCATTCTCATATAACTTTTAAATAGTCTGTGTCTGTGATGTTAACATTGTTGTATTCTTATTTTTTCACTCTTAATTTTCCAATTTTCTGAGTTCTGGGCTCACATCCCACCTACCCTGCTGAGGGGGATGAGAGGAGCTGATATGATCGACGATTACCATACCTGGCTCATCTCCTCCAGCTGATAACACATTCTTCCTTCCAATAATGTCTTGAAAGTAACATTCATTCACCACATTACTCACTCTCCAATATTTCTAAAATCAAACAGTCACACCGACATGCACTTTTACTTGACAATGCCCAGTTTCAAACAGAGGATCCAAAAGGATGCTTTCAAAAACAATGTTCCCTGTATAACAATGTCAGTGGTTTTGTTAAGGTTTAGAAATTATCGGTGGAGGGTAGACGCTGATTTTAAAAAAAATCCTTGCAGACCTTGTAAGAAATTACTTTGAGAAAATTAATTCAATTTATCTACTTTTTCTGGGCTGTAATCCCATTTTATGTCCTCAAAGTCTCTTATTAAGTCTCTTGACTAAACAAATTGTGGTAAATTCGCAGTGTGCATGTCTGAAAGCATGGCGAGATTGCATTGGATTAAAAAGTTTATTTCAGTTCTCCTACCTTACAGTGATCATTGATTGGGCCATAACTACAAATGAATGTTTACCAGCTCATCTTGGTGAAAAGTCTTATTTTTTTCTTCCGTAAATTATCTCTGTCTGTATTTCAAATGACCTACAAGCAACAGATCTTGGTGTGGGTTTTTGCTGCGTCTGAATTCTGTGAGTATATCTACCTGATATTCAAAACACACATACAGCACTTTTCAATGATTCCAGTTTATTGGCATCCACTGAATCACTTTCATTATAGAAAAACACTACCCCTACAGGTAGACTCATGGCAATACAGCATGATTCTACAGAGAGAAACATACCAAACAGCAAGTAGGTAAGAAAAGATCTAACTAATTTTTACAGTGAAAGACATTTGGGGCAAAATATTGCTGAAATCCTTTCTGGCATACGGTGGGTGCATCTAACACTTTTCTATTGATCTTTAAGTTACTGTTGAAGTCTATTTTAATAAAGACTGAACCAAATAATGGGTCAAAGTTCCTCCATTGTCTATTCTTAAAACGTTTAACATCCAAAGCCGCAGGTATATTTAACATTAGGTCTTTCTTTTAACACACCATAAACACCAGTGACTGTAATGACCACATTCACACCTTTGGTTTAGTAAACACCGGTGAAGCGTCCATGATTTTTTTTTACCTGTTTGAAATATTTTGTGCTTCCAGAAGACAATCAGTCAGAGGGTTTGCTGAAAAGGATTTGCAGCAGCATTTCTCACCCGAACTTGCTGCAGCAGCAGGTACATTGCAGCGACTGTAATCTATTGAAACTTAAGAAAACACTCCAGCTGCAGGAGCTGTAATCGAGGCAAATATCTCTGACCTTTTATGATAAAACTCAAATGAACTTCTCTTTCTGCATATGAACTAATCAGATGATACATATTGTTCTGGTCTTGACAGACAACTGGTTGCAAAATCGTGACAAACTTTTGTCTCAAACACTATTTTAGGAATAACGCACACTTCCTGACCATAATATTGTAATTAAAGAATTTGTGGTTTGTCACCTCATTTTAAAAAAGAAGCCTGAAAAAAGGGACTGCAGAGGTGAATCGGTTGCTGCTACTTTTTAGTAAAATATCATATAACCTGACATCTAGACACACATATCACTGGAATATATGTATAAATTATTACTCATTATTTTAATATCATTGTGGACCTCTGATTTTGTGAATCACTGAACACAGTTTTCTTAAATACTCGAGTTATGTTACAACCTCTACAACCTGTATGGATTTTTTTATATACCAAAACACCAGTTATGAGTTGTGATATAGAAAAATATCAGAAAAGGGTCTTCTCCTGATCTACTTAGCTTGATATTTCTTTATTTCCACAGGTCCCAGTTCTACACACACTAAAACTTAATGTCTTTAACACTTTTTTTTCTTCTCCTTGCCTCATTTTTGAGTTTTAGGAATCCAACTTTTTCACAACTAAAAAACAGGCAGTTTACTGAAAAGCAAAACTGTTTTTGAATTGTTTCCTCAAACTTCCAGGATTTTGTGTCTAGTACACACTTACAAACATAATTAGCCAATCCATATCTAACACATCTGTCCAAATGAATGCTTGAAAACAAACAGGCATTCTGAAATGTAGATTTTTTTTGTCTCTACATGAAAAAAACATTTGCGAATGGGGACATCACAACCAGAACTTGTCAATTCAAAAATCAACATACACTGAACCCCATCTGGTGCCTTCTGTAACACACACACCAAAATCACCTATCTGACTAAGTGTCAATAAAAAGCCCTCAACTGAATGCAAAAAAAAATAAAACTCATTAATGGTACATCCTCTTCACAGTTTAGTCACAACCTCTGAGCATTGTGAGAGAAAACGACCCACCTTTGCTCGATGAATCCAAATATACCACAAAGAAAGACACTTTGACTGCGGCGCCCGAAAACAACCAACATTTATGCCTGTCTAAGCTCCTCTTTCTTCACCCCACCCCATCTTACTACATCACTGACATTTCCAGCATTTAAAAAAATAAAAATAAAAAATAAAAACAAACTCATTCCAAGCTGGTGGAGTGGAATCTTTGTTTATCGAGCAAGCGCTGGAAAAATCCAGACAGTCTCTCTGTTCTCCTCTGCAGAGCGTTTTGATTTCACAAAACCTTCCTTCTAATGTCCCTTCCTCCCTCTTGTCCTGCAAATGTGACCACGTGTCCTCTGGCTGAAGGCACAGCTAGAAGTACTTTGTGAATCGACGTGGTGCTGGGTTTGGGTGGGGAGAGGCATGGGGGGGTAGAGTGTCTTCACAAAGACCTCTCAGTCAGTGGAGAAGAGATCTCCGGCGGAGGGGAGCGGGGCCAGGCCGCCGGTCACGTTGGGCAGGAGGGAGAGGTCAGGGAGACTCTGAATGTGGGACTTTAGCTCTTTCCTGACCTGGGTCACTCTTGCCAGTTTCTGCTTATACTCCTGCCGAGGAAAGATGACACAGGAAAGGTGTGAGCAACAAATAATGACGTTTTAATAATTACACTTGTAATATAATCATTTCAGAATGTCTTATAACAGCTTTCTGACATGTTTTAAACACATTTTAGTCACATTAAAATCTTTAAAATCACATTAAGGTCTTATGACTTGGGTCTTATTTGTGCATCTCATTAATATCAGTTATTATGACACTGTATTCAAAGTAACTTCTGAAATATGGGTAGAAAACACAAGCAGTCAGACGATCAGACAGTTTGTAAATGAGTTGGATTCATTCCAGTAAAACTTTCAAGTGCACATTCATAACAAAGTGACTTAGCATTTATTATTAAAAACTGAAGGAGAGGTTTTAACACAAACAGACTGATATGTCTTTCAGTGGTCAGTATGCCGTATATGTGTGTCTTGCCTCTAGTTTCTTCTCTCTCTCCATGAGCGCCTCCCTCTGGCTGCTGATGTATTCGGTCAGCATGCGAGCCAGCTGCCTCCGGTCCTCCAGCTCTGCAGCTAGTCGGCCGTTGTACTCCGCCAGCAGCAGACAGGCTTCATCCACCGTCTTCGACAGCTTGTCCGCTGCTTCCTTGTCTGGATTGGCACCAAAGTGGGTTGTTATATTCACTCTCAGTTTCTTTTATGTACTGAGCAAATTTTAAAACCTTTTAATCTCTCTGAAAAATATTTTTATCCCTGTCAAAAGTATAGTATTTGTAACAATGAAAATAATATCTTATTTTTGTTTTATTTATTACTATGTAGTTTTTCCTATATTAGTCACCATTTCTTGTTAATATAATGAACAAATTACATCATTATTCCAATAATGAGGACACATTTTCACAAGTCCTGTGCAGTCTTTTTCTGTAAACTGACACAATTTACTGACTGTAAGAAGCCACAAAACCAAGTTCAACAATTGTTTACATGGTTTTATTTATTGACTGCTCGAGTTACTTTGACTTTTTATTGTTTGTATCTGTTTTTCCAAAACCTGAATGATATTGCTTTTTTATTTCAGCCTCTCTTTTTACTTTAAAATTCATCTGACAATCCTCACCACTGCACTGCGCACTGCACAAGGACAAGAAAGCACAAATTTTAAAATATAATTCAGAAGCATACTCATAACGAGGAAAAATAATACAGCTGCAAATCTAAGCTGGAAAGAAATAGTCTGACAGAAAAGTATTTCCTCTAACTCTCAGGTCTTACCAGTGATTTTCTCCAGCAGGGAAACATCCTGGACTTCCTGTGGCAGTGAGGCGATCTTCTGACGCACCGCTGCGTCACCTGAAGCAGCGTTCTCCAGGTCCTGCAGGGCCTTGACCAGCTCCTCTGTCTGAAAGTGTGTTTAAAGGAAACATAAGACAGAAAAAACAAAAGATCAGGGAGGACAGCATGTGACAAATACAGTGTGCAGGTAGAGAGAGAGAGGTAGGAGAGAGGTAGAAAAAGTAGAGTGAGGAACAAGAGCCAGGAGAAACAGGCAACAATTAACAAAAAGTGTCAGGGAGGATTTTGGTGCATTTTGTGCCACTGAAGTGCGACGACGGCCTCTTACCAGCTGAGTTGCAGAGGAGTCTGTGTTGCGAGGGGAAGTGTGGCTTCTGTAGTCATCGTCTTCATCGTCTTCCTCTTCCTGGATCTTATGATAACTTCGTTTCACAGCCTTCTTCTCTTCTGCAGAGTCAAACCAAGAAACCACAGAAACCCCCACAGAAAGTATGTGGTTAATCAATTTGATAGAATTTCTTGCCTGTTAATCATGTATCGTTTAAATATATATTAAATAAACTTCCACTTGAATTCATTCATGGCAGTTAAGTCATAATGTGGCTGTTTATACGTTTAATTATGTAAGTAAAACTTACAATTCTACATCTGACAAAAGGCAAAATGTTTAAGTCTTCAACATATAGAAGTAGCACCATCAGAGTCCCTGTGCTAGAACATTTTAAAATATAAAAACTACTGGTGTCATGATCAGTCTGGCTATGCTTTGACACACAAAAAACAAATACTGTGGAGTATTTATGTCCTGGTCTCTGTGTCGTCTAACCTGAAGGCCTGGGGCTGTTTGAGTCTTCTATGGCCAGCTTGAGCTGCTGAATGAAGTCGCTCCTGTAGAGGCTCCTCTCCTTCCAGATGTTCAGCAGCCTCTCCATGTGCTTTTTACAGCTATCGTCTCCTTCACTGCGAGGAGGCAGGAGAACAGCAGAGCACAGTGTGAGCAGAGGCCTCGTGGAAAAGATCATATCATTTTTACAGTGAAAAATGGTGTTTCAGTCTTCAGTTCCATTTTAGTTTGAGAGACACCTGAGACAAACCTATAAACTGAGATTAGGTCCTGACTCGATATATTGACTGGTTTAAGGCAATTTTTTAGGTGTTTTCCCTAATAGTTTACTGTAGCAAACAGAAAACAAAACCAAAAAAAAGTACAACAATCAGCTGTGCAGGGTGGTTTCTATGGCAACACTGAGATACTGAACCATTTTTTCAAAAAGCTTCCACCTACCTGCACTCATGCGCATTAAAACAGACCATTATTTGTAAGCAAACAGCGGGCGCATCACATCTACCTGGCAACATGAGAGCAGGCATCAACGAGGACAGACTCAAAGTCTTTGGTGAACTCGGGTCCTTTCTTCTTGCTGTTTTGGATGACATCGTTGGCCAGATACAGGAACGTCAGCTTCCTGTTGCTTTTGGCTGGAGGACACATAAAATCAAGATATCTCAAGATTTAAAAAGAAATCATCAATTTGTGATGTTCAGTGCACTCTAAGATACTTAATAAGTTTAATTTGTTCCTGCATCTGTTTCAACATAACAGTCAGAGACAGAGACACAGAGGCTCATTCCTCTTTACTTAAAGGGCACAAAAGGTTTTCTTTGTGTGATTCACCCTCATCTTGATCAAGAGTTGCATTCAAGATCTCCCTATCGCCGCTTATCTCCAATTTGTTTGGCCATTCAAACAGCTCACAGCATCAGGAAAACCAGGCGCCTTCAACATTACCCGTTTTACTGTGTGTGATTTAACCCACACCAGACATTTTCTGATTGCAGCCTCTCAAATGTGGGGATATGATTGTTTTTCTCAGTTTCACACCCAACCGGGGCCTTAATGAGTCATTTTATCGCTTAAAGAGATTATGGCTGACCTTTTATAGACGCTGATCATCACCTTTAGACCTTTATGTGTTTTCTACCACAGCCAAAATTTCCTTTTTTTCACCTTCGGGTGTGAAATCAGAGACTAAATCTTCAGATAAATAATTCACAGTTATTCTTTTAATTACAGCCTTTTACAGCATCAACAGAGACACAGTGGTTGTGCAGGGGCAGCTCTCACCTTTCTTCAGCTCTCTGTGCCACACTTTGACGATGAGTGCGGAGTGTTTGCGGTGGTGGATGATCCACAGAGACAAAGTCTGGACGCTCTGCTGAGAGCTGCTCAGCTCCGTCAGCTTCTTCTCCAGAGCAGACTCCGAGAAGGACGACATGTCTCAGTGTATGTGTGTGTGTTTGCTCTAAATCAACCCAGCACCGACCTGCTTTGGAGAAACTCGCACCGTCATCAAAACTGAAGTTGTGTGTAACTTTCAGATCTGCAGCATGGAGGCGCCTCCAGCCTCTCTGTGTGTCTGAAAGTGTTAAAGTTGTTTCTGTAGGAGCAGATCGACTCCAACACACCTGTGAGCGGCTCTGAGCAGCTGCTCGGAGTCTCTCAGTGTTTGTTTACAGCTGACGGCAGCTAGCCGAGCTAAGCAGCCGCCTGCAGAGCCGCGCAGCTCCGAGCCCGGCCTGAGCTTCAGTCCCACTTTTAATCTGAGAGTCTGAGATATTCCTGCACTTTGTGTCCTCAACGCGCCCACTGCTGAGACTGAACAGCCGGAGAGTCACGGCGAAGATCACACTTTGTAGCCTCCGCTCGCCTCCAGCAGGCAAGACGATCGCCTCGAAAAAATGGCAGCTTGCACTTTCACCTCGACATGTGCGTCGCACAGTTGTGACGCAAGCAGAAGCAGGCATCCCTTTATCCAGGACACACACACACTCACCCACACACACACACAGGGTCCACAGACTGTAAGCTTCACGTCAGGCTGCTTTATTATGTTGACAATAAATGTGCATTTAGTGACACAGACCGTGATGATTTTCCTCCCTCAGGTGAGTTTTGGACACACATGCAAGAATATTTTCAATATAACTCAGACAGCTCTTACACTTATTTGGTAGAGACATTATAAACCTGCTTGATTTATTGTTTTTTTTTAAAGAGGATCATATTAGAATATAAGCTCTCCAAAAGTTTAATTGTTTCTTACAATCACATAAGATTCACCACAGTGGGATGTAATCCTGCCCCTTCATTGAATTTGTGCTTTAAAGAGAGATTAAATAGAACTGGTATAGTAACAAATAGCTCTTCCTGAACTCGTGTGTGTTGTACCCTCTACCCGACGATAGCAGGGGGAGAAAGGAAATTAAATTAATGTAGACATGAGTTCTTTACATCTAACCAAAGTGTGTTGTTTTGTAAGTCCCCCTGAACAACTGTGGCTTTTATTTATTTTCCTTTCACCTCTCACACATGGTTAATTCAATTATATGCATTTATTTTTGTTTTCTCACCCAAAAAAGTAATGGTTTATTCAAGCTTACTATGGATCTTATTTCATCAAACAGTATCTGAATGATGTAATATTATATTAGATAAATAAAGTATCATTATATTATATTATATTATATTATATTATATTATATTATATTATAAAACCGATGTATCTTAGTAACACTCTCAGCAGCATCCTAAGCTGCTCATGAGAATTTTGACCGTGACAAAAAAATTATTCTTCCTTAATGATTTAATCATTAATAATTTAATAATTAATATTAAGTATTACATATCATTCTATTTGAAGTATTGTAGTGGTATTTGAATTTATAATTGCACTTCACCTGAATATGACTCACGAATTGATTCTTTGAAAAAAAAATGAAGGCCTAAGGAGTAATCGCTACATAGGCTTTCCTGCCACAAGAGGCTCTTTTGGTTCTATGAAATGTATCTATGAAATTAGTAAGAAATAATTTTGAATTTGTTGTGAATCCACAGATGTTGTGATTGACTTTACTGGTAGATTAACACCATCAATCTGAATGACAAAATAAAAGCCATTGCTGAAGCAATTCCTTTTTTTATTACTGGGTTTGTTATATATAAAATCCTTCTGTGTGTAGGGCTCAGTGGTGCAAACTAAGATTTTTCCACTTTTGTTATTTTTGGATTTTAAAGTTACTGCTGTATCAAACATATAATATACATACAATACACATTCATATATTCAAATATTATAAAATCTATAAAATCTATTACCAAAGGATTTTTCTGTTGAAAATGGGAATGCAAATATTCTTTCTCAAATCCTTGTGTTTGTACAGACATGGACATTTACATGTCCATTTGCCTCCATAATACTGCTGGTGACAAACTGCACAATATTCCTGTCAAAACAATGGGTTTGGCAGGTGAATATCAGGCAAATTGCATGGCAGGTGAACAAAATAAGCCTCAAATATCAACCAAAATTCAAATTCAGGGACACCTGCACACGAATATTTCATGGCAGACCAAAAGATAAAGTATAATTAATAATAATTAATAACATTAATTGATTAAGGTTCTGTTCTTTCACTTTCTGAGTAAGTAATGCCAGTGAGCCAGCATGGACTATACCCAGACCCTGAGACAAGCTCACCTAAAGCGAATGTAGTCATTTTAATTTTCTTAATTACACCTCTGCTGCTATGTCTAGTGAGGGTGCCAAATTAGGAGGAACATGATTTCATGGTCTTATGCCAACCATGACACATTAATCAAAATGTTAAATATTTTAACAAGTCAGGCCTGACTGCTCTAATGAAATGTACAATTAATGTGTTATTAATCATCCAGTGTTGTTTCCTTTGTTGTTTACTCATCATTTCTGGGACAAAATGTCAGAGAAAGTTTCACGGAAATAAGAATATCTTTTGCAAGAAAACCCTTTTGTCCCACCAAGCCCTGATGAAGCCTGAGGATTAAATTTCTGTGTTGGACATAATTTCTCAGACCTTCTTTCTCAAAATAAGATGTTTTTGGCCGTGTTGAACTTGTATTTTGTCTCATGAGGACAATGATCCTCTCATAAGAAAAAAAAGACAGACCTAGCAAACATGTTTGACTTTTGAATTTATAGTCAAATTAGATGCGTTCATGCAGAAACACATTTTAACATGCTGTTATTTTACTTTAAGCTATGTGCTTTAATGGGAGGGAACCACTACAGTCATGCAAACATATCTGACATGCAAATACACTTCACTTAACTAACACTCCCCAGATAGATACAAAAGCCATCTTCCCCTCCCTCCCTTTATCGGTCCACACTTTCAAACTCAAGCATCCATTTTGCAAACCACTCTGGAGTTTCCATGTCAACCGTGTGTGAGGTGGAGGTAAAGTAAAGACATGTCTGGTGCTGTTTTTCTTTCCTTTGGCTGGCTGATGC
>JBAJHX010000041.1:7331607-7375989 GCA_037176925.1 Amniataba percoides
TTAATGATCCCTGTGGGAAATACTGGAAAAAGTATGATGTAGCAAAAAATAAAAGATTGACAACCACTTGTTCAGTCAAAGAATTCAATTAAATGCATTAATTGTATTTTTTTCAACATAATTTGGGTTTAAAACTCATTTGCTAAAACCATATCATTAGGATGAATGACAAGAACATTTTTAGTCCACACTGCAGACGAATCTGTGGATGTCAAAGTGTAAATTTCACACAAATTAGTAAGACTGTAGTTCTGAATGCAGTTTTAACAAGCATGTTCAGCTCTTCTGGTTCCACTAATCTTTAACCTCATAAAACCCCTGCATGTAGATATTAATGCCTTTTCTTTTTTTTACCAGAGTGAACATATTTTGTTCTCTTTTGCACACGTTCCCTGAAGAATGACACAGGATCTTGAATCTTCTAAATGTAGCTGACATGGTGAACAGAGTTATGTATTTTCTGTTTCTGGTTTCTGTCTCATTTGGGCTTCTCCAGTTCTTGAGAAGATTCACTGGTTTACGCTTAAAACATATGAACACACTGACTCATGGGAGAGAGAAATTTTAAATTGGTAACTAAGTGAACGTGCAGAGTGAGAGTAAGATATCATCACCTGACAAAGTGACCGTTAAAAGCCTTCTACAGGAATTAATCATTGATTGATCATTGATTTCTTGTTGTTATTCCCTTCAGCAAGGCAATATAGTTAAACTACTGTTAGTTCAATGCTTAGCTGAAAAACTCTCTGGATTTAGATATATATTCTTTAGTGTAGCTATTTCCAAACCTTGAGCAAGACAAACTACCTGCTCTCCTAAATACAATAATTCAGTGATTATTCCTTCAATAATTCAAATGTAGGTACACATAACACATAAACTGCAGTTTTTACTTGAGATTCATCTGGCCTGCAGTTTTCTGAAGAAAAATTGAAAACACCACCACTGTTTATGTTTGCAAAACTTCATGTGAAGCTTTCCATTTATTTTTTTTAAACATTAAAGGCAAACTTCTCAAGGAAGGAATTCCACAGATTCTTTTAGCAAAGAGGAATGTCAACATAAAATGCCTTCATAAAAGGTAATCATGTGAAGATGAAAAAACATCTATTATAACAGTAAACAGGTACAAGTAACACTCCAAGGCCAAATAATGGTTACATATAGTCATAATTATGTATAATCATACATGATTTACAATAAAAGTTGATCCATGGGATCTATTTATGGGATGTCATCGGTTCATCAACACCAAGCTGATGAAATGTATCAGTCAGTGATACTCTGTATCAAAGATAGACAGCAGTTTAAGTCAGACAGTGTCGCAGACACTTAAATATTTTCAACCCATTGTGGGTGTTACAACACAATCATTCAGTCACGTTTGCAAAACAAACAAAAAATCAGGACTTGTTTTTCCTCACAGGAACAATGAACTCAGTCACAGAGTAAACACTCTAAATTATTATGTGCATACACATGGTGTACATATTCAGTAAAACCTGAATTATTTCAGTCCTTCCAAAGGAATACTGGCACGTTGTGCCTATTTCGCCACACTAATAACACACTCAACAATATTGAATCTCCTGCCAAAGCAAAAGGAAACAGACTTCAGTGAGTCTTCAACTTTCTGTCCATGACGTTCACAGACGTAGTTCTCTTTCTCTCTGTGCGGAGGCGATGCCTCCTCCATCCTACCAAGGCCTCCACAGAGCACACCCGGCCTGGCTCACACCCTTGCTGGAGCTGACCGGGTGGAGCGGAGAGCCGGGAGGGGACGGGGTGCCGGGGCTGCGGCTGGTCCTGCTGGACCCCTGCAGGCCCTGGAAGTGGCTAAGCAGCCGTCTGTGGGCCTGAGTGTGGACGTCGCAGTGGGACAGGAAGCTGACAGCCTCCTGCACGCAGCGGGAGTAGCCGTCGCTGGCTGTCATCAGGCCAGAAGTCACGCCGGCTTGCTGATGCTGCTTCTGCTGCTGCCAGGCTCTCAGATAGGTCACAGCCATCTCCAAGATGTCGGCCTTCTCCTGCTTGGAGTCGGGCTGCTGCCGGAGGAACTCCGGACTCAGCAGGGATTTCAGCTGCTCGATGCTGGTGTTGATGCGGTCTCTGCGCAGTTTCTCCACCATTGGCTTTCTCAGCTGAAGAAAAGAAAAAGAAGAAGAATTTAGATAAATACCCCAAAATGTTTTTATCTCACATGAACACAATTTGACAAGGAAGGTATGTGACTTCATAGAAATCCAATTTACCTTATGAGCAGGAGTCAGGTGTTCCTTAGAAAGGCTTGCTTGTCCAAAAACAGTGGGTGCCATGGCTGTAGAGTCAGTGCGTTCCTGCTCGGTTTGAAGAGCCAGTTGAATCTGAGCTGCCTTCTCCTCTGCCTCTGCCCTGTATTTATACACCCAAATCTCCATATGAATGTGTGGGTCTTGGGCTTGTTGGAGTTTCTCACAGTCTCTGGGCCAATGAGAGCGCTGGGAAGGGCTTTGAGGAACGCAGGGCTGCCACATGCTCAATGAAGTGTTTATAGCCGTGGGGACAATGAGTGTGTCTCCGGGGAGCAGGTGGAGGAATAGACCGCGAGAGAAAGAGCCCGGGGTGGGGTGGTGGGGGGTGAGAAGTGGGGGGGGGGTTGTAGCTGGGAGACTGACCCTGTGCTTGTGTTGATATGGGAAAGTGGTGACCCCAGAGGGAAGCATGCCGCTGTCTCATGTCATCTCCACCGCCACGTAATTGAGCACAAAGTGCCTCGGCCACCAGGCACACGTGGGTGTTACAGAGGGCCAGCCGTTAGAAAAGGCCAACATGCAGCCACTTCCACCGGTTTGACACCACAGACTTTCCTCATGGAGCTGCGCACAAGTTGAAACATCTCAGAGATGCATAGAAAAAGAGCTCCTCTGCGAGCTCTGGGACTCTGAATAAAATCTACTAGAAGAAGAAAAGAGAGTGGTGATTTTGGACCCCACTCACCAAAATGTATTTTTAAAGGTTCTGAAAACATGCTTTCTTATTCATTATAAATAAATAAATATATAATTATTTAACAAACAATTTAATATAACAATAACATAATGTTTAATCTGTGCTCTGCTCATTGATTCAGAGGTGATGTCAGGTGTTTTTACAGATCATGATTATCATAATTATTCAGACAGTCCAATTAAAGGATCCATCGCAACTTCCTGGTTCACCTTTGATTATTGCGCATCATCATTTTCCTCTACAAAAAGGCAATATTACAAACATTAAGGGTGTTACTCAAGGATGTTTACCTTTATTTTGCTTATTTAATTGCTTGTTATTCAGCAACTATTTGATTTTATAGGAAAAAAATGAAATTATTTTCTTCTTCCTAAAATATTAAAGTTTTAAAATAACTCAATGTGTCATTCAGTTCAACACATCTAAATAGTTTTGAGTTAGATCAGTTCACACAGTCTCTGTCAAACACTCGGAAACCTCAGTGTCACTGGATCATTTTTCTGTTCAAAGGGCCGTGCTTTTGAAGTTCAGTCTGTCCCTTTCATTTAACGGTAGATGAGCTTGATCTGAACTGTAGGAGAAGAGAGCCGCCTCAACTGTAAACATCCTAACAGTCTCCACACTCCCAGCACATGTTCACACATCAGTCAAATCCCCGTCTGCCACACTCTCATTCACGTTCCTTCTCTCTCTCACACTCTCACACACACACACACACACACAGCTGGCTGACCCGCCTGCCGCTGGCCACGTCTCAGTCACACGCTCCCTTCCTGCCTGTGTGGAACGTGGGAGCCGCTGTGGTCCCAGGCTTCCCACACTTCAGTGTTAATGACACTGAGGCTGGCTGCACAAAGGAAGTGTGCCCCATTGAACAAAGATTGAGTGACCACCCCCCTCCCAACACACACACACACACACACACTCCCACACACACCCAGGAACACAGTGCTGTCAACAGGGCTTCCAGGCACACCATCTGGACTGATCGTACGCTATTGTCAGCCAATCAAGCATGGGAGACGCTCACCGTGAGAATTGGAGAGCCTGAAACAGAGACAGAAAGTTAAATAGGAAGAATAGGGGGAGTGTGTGTGTGTGAGTGTGTGTGTGTGTGGAGGGTGGGAAACTTACTGGATAGTCTGATAAAGTTTGACTTCAAAGTTTGTCAAGTAATGTCTCTAAAAATCACAACTCAAATGAGATCGAAAGTTGATAAAAAGGTGGATTCAGGGAAATCTACACACTAACAAACACCAACAGATGAAGCATAAAACAAAATGTTACAGTTATAATAACTATGATAGTAATATATTGTGATTAAGTCTAAGATTGTTTTACATTTTGGTGATCTTTGAAAAGAGCAACTTTTTACTCCAACTTTGAAAGTAAAACATAGAAGCTCAGGTCAGCTGCCATTCAGCTTTAAATCTGACATCTCTGTCCACCCTGCTGTTCAGTGGACATACTTCTCCAGTTTGGATATCCTCAGGCAGACATTTGCTCTCCACGTTCCCACCACATATCACTCCCAGCCCATACAATAACGGGGATATCTCCCTTGTTGTGGCACATCAGCTGAGCGAAAAGAGGGCCCCTCCCACCTGTTTGTTTGGACTGGGGCCATTGTACCCCGTGAATTCAACTAATTCATGCACATCCTATTGTCATAACACTGCTTTGTGATTGGCCAAACACTGTGAGAACCAGCATCACATTAAATCGATGGGAAAGTTGGAATAAGTATATAAAGGAGGGAGGTCTTGGTTGGTGAAATCATAACCCTGAACGCCACTTGTACTCGACACGGGCCTGGACTGACCGGACAGCATCTGACCATTCACCATGAGGGATCAGCACACAACGTAAGCTCAAATGGAGAAAAGTCATCTGGAGAAGACCTTAATTTGATTCATCATCAACAAATGTTTTTTGTTACACTTCGGGGCCAGAAAGGAACATTTTGATGTAAGCTTATCAAGGCCCCGACTCTTGCACTTTTGGTGGTGCAGGAATTTGATTCATAATTGCACTGGATGTGTCGACTGTTCTGGCTTTGGCTGACGATAACATCAGATCTGTAAAGGTTACCAAAAATTGTAGATAGTTTGGTTTTATTTGCCATATTGGCAAATTAAAGCTGCTGTAATGGAGAAAATGTTCCAGTTTTGTAAGATGGATGCATCCACCCTTTGAGTAGCTCTGAAAGTTGTGGATCTCTCTAAACGGTTTTCTTTTCTGTGTAACCAGCATAAATCTGATGTGTGTCTTTCTTTCTCCTCAGCATGTGTAAGATGATGGTTCTGGAGAGGAAGTGCTCCGACAGAGCTGTGAGGCTCCGCTCAGCACTGGAGAGCCAACTCAACACTGGGATGTCCAGCTCTGACGTGTGGGACAAGACAGTCTCCTTTTTTGCTGTGAAGAAGGCCTTGATTTTCCACAACGGCTACACCAAATCCTCCAGAGAGGCCATGCGGCTGTTCCCCTCACCCGCTGAGGACGTTGTACCGCTGTGCTGCCAGTAAGAAGTGGACACACAGCATGAAATGAGATGAAGACGCGTGGGACTCTGCATGAGTCTATAAGCTTCATAGTGCTGAAAGTGAGCATTATGTCAAGAAGCTCCAAATGGACATTTTTCAGATGTGAGAAAGACTGCAAATGAAGAGAAGTTATACTTTTTTCTGATTTCTGTTCAGTGTTATTATTATAACCGTAAGTGGCAGAAAGATTTAAGATTTATACCATAGAAACTGTGATTTCACAGGTCCACAAATGAGCCTTAAAATGTGCATTTTATGCCTGAAGCCTTAATGCTCCTCGAAACTGGTCGTCTAAAGACCATGTTGTGGAGGTTTTGTTGAAGTAAAAGCCATATCCTTTTGTATGAAGGGGAAATATGTATGCCAATGCATACTTTGTTTTGTAAATGTTTTTATTACATGGTGAGTGATGTTATTTTTTTGTTTTCGTGTATAAAATCTCACCAAAAGCCATAAATTAAATGTGCAATATGTGCTTTCAAATGCAAGCTGAAAATAATAAAATGTTCCTCGCATTTCCAGTGAGTTGCGAATGATTTCCTGACACCAGTTTAACAGACTATTCTGTAAGACCATTTTTACTCATCTTTTCAAACTCTTTCATATCTTACATCAGTACCTTAAACAAATGTCACCCTCTAGTGGCCATTATACAGCTACGCCTCACACATGCAATCTACTGACCAATGTAACGTGTGTAATGTGTTTAATCAGTTGAAGCCTGTTTTAAAAGCCTTGATCAAAGGACATAAGGTGATTTAGGAACAGTGTAAGAGAAAAAACTGCATTAATGTGAGAGATGTTATAATGTAATTATATGGTTATATATAAAGAACTATTCAGAGTAGATACCCATCTGCAATGAGACCTTTTAACTTGTCATTGTAGGAAAAGCACAGGTGTTACTGGTAATATTAATGATGGCTCCTGTATTTAAGTGTCCCTGTAAGCCACTACAGTGTGACAGTGAGCCAGCATGCACAGTAACAAGGACCTGACTGAAGCAGCTAAATGGAATTCAGCCATCATTAATTGTTCTACAACTTCTCGATAGTGACAGCTAAAAATGTCTCCTGTGAAAATGGCATTCACTGAGTAGAAAACATAACAGCATACTTTTTAAGAGTAAAGCTGGAACAGAAGAGGTTACCCTGTATTAGATTTGGAATTATTACGGCTTTATTAATAGTAGGCTAAATTCAAAAAGCAGACATTCAGCAACATTTGAACACTGTAGCAGCGGGAATAGGCGAATTAACAATAAACTGGGTGAACTACACCATGCATTCAGCTCTGGAGTACAAGGACACGGTTTTAACTGTAAGTTGAAAAGTTGATCAATCGCTGAGATAAAACTCAGCGGCGCTTTGCTTTACAGAAATCTGTTCAGGGGATTGACACAAGTGATTTTGGCCAGTGATTTTGGAGAAAACCAAAATCGAAATTAAAGAACTCAGAACTGCTGGGGAAGAAAACAAACTGAACAATAAAACAATTAGTCAAAGAAAAAAGTTTTAAAGGATATAATGTAGGTCTGTTTTATTATGAATTTAGACAGGTCTGATATTTTGTTGCAACAGATGGAATCTTTCACAAGTCCAAAGTTCACTTTGTCACAAAGGCATAGCTTTATGGAAAAAAATAAAACAAACTTTTATTTATCATTCTTTTCCCCATTTTGCTTCTGAGGCTGATAAAAGAAACCTTACACATACACACTAAATCAAATCCCTGTCCATCACTCAAATTCCAGTTAGAACCTACATGAAGACAAAACAGCAAAAGCCTGGAAGAAATGGACAGGTTAGCTCGCAAACCATGTGACACAGAAACCATCTGCCATTTTAAAAGCCCTGACCAGAAACAAACTTAAATCAAACAAACAAAAAGGAAAACAAGATAAAATCAAATGCCACTCTTAACACATGGTGGGTCAAATCCCAAAACATTTTAGTTACCTTAACATTGCACCCCAGCACAAGTGGGAGTTGGAACTTTGGGTTGAAAGCCAACAAGATTTCCACTCTTAAACAGAATTCACGAGTTATCTCATCAACTGGACAATTGATTTTTGTTTTTTTAAACATGAGTACTTAAATTCTCTCAGCCTGCAATTCTGTGACAACCAGTGATGTCCTGAAAAGCCAGAACAATAGTGAAGCTTCAAGTTTGTTGGCGGTGACGGTCGTGAACCAGAAAATGTTCCTGGTTGAATGATTAATAGTCCCAGCTTGTCTCAGTCATGTCCTCAACTCTAAACTCTGTTTTAGTGTGTTCCCCTCACCCTTTAACAGCGTTGTGTTTCTTTGTGTTAAACATTTCAGAGATGTTGCCAAAAAGGTGGATGACATTTTTAGACTATACATAGTTTCTGCTTAAAGTTAATTTGAAGATGTCATATGGGGTAGGAAGTGAGTAAGAAGCATGGTGTATACTGTTCTGTGTGTGTGTGTGTGTGTGTGTGTGTGTATTGTGTTTCGGTGTTTAAAAAAAGAAAATCTTTTTTTTTTTCAGTTGGCAGGTGTCCCAACATTATTTGCGGGGCTGTTGTGTTTCAGAGGGGTGTGGGTTAAAGTTGGCCATCAGGGCAAAGAGTTCAACAAATCCTGCAGGAAGAGGTCTGGGTCTGCGATTTCAGAGAGGAGACCTGGAAGAGAAACATCAAGTCCAATTTTGTATCAACATTCAACAGTCACATAATTCAGATTTTGAATATAAGAGCTGAAGCTGAAGTGTTACGTTCATTTTTTGACAGTTATAAAGTTAACCAGGTGTGTGCATGTATACTGACCTACAACATCAAAGAACTCTGACAAGGACTCGGCGGGCATGAGTTCATCCTGGAAGGCCCTGAGCACGCGCTCTGAGGCCTCGTAGATGGGCATGTCGTTGTGCCGGACATATTCAGCCAGTGAGAAGGACCAGCCCCCCTCTGTGTTGCTGGTGGGTACTTTCTGTACGGCCAAAGAGCAGAAAAACAACTTAAAAAAAAAAAAACAGACGCCAGCAAGGTCAGTTACTGTAGATGTAGTTTCTAAAGTGTCTAAAGAGTTAATTATCACTCATTTACCCTGAACATGTCATAGACGAGATCCACCAGGCCCCAGAAGAGAAGAGGCGAGCGATAGACTGCATATTCCTTTGGTGCTTTATCTGTGAGTCTGATGAGAAAAAAATGATGGTGAAGGCAGGAGCTTTGATTTAAGATACACTGTATTTTAAAGAAAGATTTATAGATTTCTAAATGAAAATCCAAACTGTGGTAACCATTGCTTCATGTATGGTTTTCTTAAGTCTAAACTGCTTTATTGGTTTGTCAGAAATGCTCCCAATAAACTGCTTTTCCCAAACTGGAACATTGCTGAGCATCTTACAGGGCAGGTAAAGGATGTATTTGAAATAACACTGTTAAAAGAGCTTTTATTATTGTCCATCCCACTGATGGAGCAAAACACAACAAAACCATTTACATGTGCCCCATTTAAATCTTAATCCAAACCAAGGAGATTTCTCTAACATGCAACCCTGCATCAGCTGTACACAGAAGGTCAGAAAATTAAGAAGTACTTTAAAACAAACGTCGTACTTGTTGGTGCAGACTGCTGAGACCTTGCGTGCATGTGCGCACACCAGGAGTCTTCGTAGGAAGTATAAACGCGAACTCCTCCAGCGCTCAGGCGGAATGATGTGCATGGCCAGGATGGTGAAATAGTGCGGTCCTTCAACCTCATATGAGCACTCCACCCATTTCTCACATGGCTGCTCTTGGAAACTCTGCAGGTTCTTCTCCTCCCGGGACGTAGCCCTTGTACTGCAGCGACAGTGACAATTGTGAGACGTGAGTGGGGATTACATGAGCCACACCAGCAGAATGTTGGTCACACAGACGGACATATTTTGTGAGTTATCCCTACAGCTCAACACTGAGGCGTCCTGAGTGTTTTTAGAGATGTCTGAATTATAAACAGTACATACGTGTTGAGGACGTAGAGCACAGTGTGGATGATGTAGGGGATTAGGTGTATGTTGCTCTCTCGTCCTCCTCCTCCTGTGTCCACACTGAACGACTGTTCAGTAGCAAACCGGAGGAACAGCAGTTTGGTGTCATGGATGTTGAGCTGGTATGTGGGCTCCCGCTGGCCTGTGCACTCCTGCAGATATGTGTTGTGTCTGTACAACAAAGAAAAAAAACAGATGGGAGTTATTTACTTTGTACCACATCAGGGAAATTCTTGGTGTGTACTCATCCATAATTTTACCTTGCTAAACATGTAGCAAAGGCTGACTCTGGCACATGTGGCCCCCACACAGGAAGCAGTCCATTGCACTTTGTGTTGGCGTTCTGGAGAGCAGCACTCTCCCACTCCTCCCGCCCACGAGCCAGCCTGCCCCAGGGAAAAATGAAAATACCATATTAGTAATGTAATGAAAAGTTTACAGCAGAACATGTTCCAAGAGAACAAGATGCATGATGGTGTTATTATCATTGTCATTACCTGACAGCTGCCAGATGGCAGTCATAGTGGACTATGTTAAAGTGCGACACAGTGCTGTAGCCCTGCTGTTTGCGAGGCTTATTTTCAAAGTCTTCCAAGGCCACACGCTTTGTGAAAGTGTAAATACCCAGGACTTTGGTTGGCTAGGTAAGAGAGACAAAGACCTCAATATTAATTCAAAACACCACAATTTGGTTTTGCAAAAAAGACAGTCATACTGTGTTTTTAGCTGGTGCATCACTGTCAGCTGCATTTGATAATAAAGAGAGCAACTGGAATAAAGAGAGCAACTTTTATCATCAGCTACAATTTGGAGTGTTTCAAGAGTTAGATCTAGTTAGATCAGCAACTTAACCTATATATTTCATTAAAAATCAGGCTACTAAAACTTTATATAGGATCCACTCATAGGTAATACTGTACTCCGTAAAAGCACTATTGATAACAGAGTATTGTATTGTATTTATAATGTATTTATAAATATATATGAAGACCCTTATGTGCATAAAACCTGTTGCTTATTAACACTTAATAGTGAGCTAAGGGAAAATGGGGGGAAAAAAGTGTTTTCCCAATATGTAGTTGTGTACCTGGAACTTGTAACCCTCCCTGCAGATGCAACACGTCAGGCCCGGCTCCTCTATCAGCTCCTCCATTTGCTTTAATAGTGAAGTCTTAGTCACGACCTGACCCTTCTCATTTGTCTGAAAGTCAAACACATAAATCAAATATTACACAAAAATAAACATTATAACACCGTGCTCCTCCTTCAATTAGACAAAGTGACAGTGGCAGGAGAAAACCATGAACTAGACATTCGGAAAAACAAAGAAAAACGTACCGTCATGCCAAGAGTTCCCAGGGCCTTCTGTCTCATGGCCATAGCCATTCGCTTCTTCTCAGCTCTGGTCTCCCTGCGGGCTGCTTCAATCTTCAAGTTGACATCACTGTGCTCCCTCAATGCTTCCAGAAGGTTTTCTGCCAGCGTGCCAATGCCTTCATCACTGGATACCTGCTCCAGCTTGTGCAAGTTGGTTATAGAATCTGTGCCTATCAGCGCCTGAGCAGAAGATAAGAGGACATCGTTGTGTTCAGTAGGTTTGTCCAGGTCAGCAGTCTGTTGGGCAATGTGTGTCTCCAGTAAAGTTTTTTTATTCAAAATATTCGTACCTGTGTGGGGGGATGCTGCGTAGCTAAACCACGAAGCAATCTGAGAATGAAGGGTAGAGCTGGTCTGGAGAGGAACTTCTTCCAGACATCTGCATCCAGACTAATCAAAGTTCAGGGGAAAAAGAAAACATTTTAACAATCAAGCACAGAAACGTAATTATATCAAAGGTTTTAATAAACTGTCTTAGTTGTGAGAAGACCAACTTTTTGGCATTTGGGATATGTTTCTTCATGTAGTCCAGTGCACTCTGCGTGATTCCTTTCTGGAGAATAAGATCTTTCAGCTGATGGCCGTTGCTGTTATTTTTGATCCCAGCAGCGATTTTGCAGAAGCAATCCAAAAACACTTTGTCGTCTGCACTGTGCTCCTCATCGTATCTAGAAAACAAAGCCAGGGGTCAGTTTTATCCAGTCACAAACTGTAATGTCTAAAGAAGTGTACAAGTTTCTCTGCAATAATCTAACCAGTCTGTTAATGTAAAATCTCTTTATAGTTTCTAAATCGTCTTTATCCATTTACAGACTTGAACATTATCCGTTTTAAAAACTTAATATAAGTTTTCATTTGCAAGTGAAATTTGAATGAGGCGCACTTGTCAAAGCTGCAACAAGGTTTGAAGCGTTCCACCAAGATCCTCATCTTCTCCAGTTCACCAAAGGACAGGTATGGGATGATGCGCAGCAGACCCTGCAGCACACTGGGGTTGGAGCGCACAAACGGGGTGTTGATCTGGTCTAACAACATGATCAGCTGATCTTTGTCTCCTGTCAGCAGTAGGTTGCCCTGGAAAAGACAAAGCAGTCCCTTTTAAAAGCCAACAGTTACACAAACTGAATTTCTCAGGTTTTGATATTATGGCGTCACAAGTCTCTTCTTTACTCAGAAGAAGACTCTGCATTCGATGCTTACCTTGTCCTCTGAAATCTCAGCGTTGGCTTCGTCCAGAATGATCTCCATGATGCTCAGAACTTGTTCAGCTATGGAGGCTCCACCACTGTCCTTACTCTCCTGTTCTGCCACTAAGGCCTGAAGAAAATTTGACATTAAATGGATTTTTCTAAAACACTTAAAGTAACTGATACACTGTTTCATAAATGCCTGGTCCAGACTGCACTTAAGCTTGAAGTTAATTAATTTTACTGTACCAGAATCATCCTGCACTTCTCTACTGGCCTATAAAACAATGTTATGCTTTAGGAGTAAAGCTTACCAGGTTTAGAGTTCCCAGCATGACGTTGAGTGTGTTCATCTCTGGTTTGACCAGCTGCTGTCTGTTGATCTTCACCTTCACACAGTAACTGAACAACTTCAGCAAAACCTGCAAGTGAGACAGATGTATATTTGTCAACTTTGGTATTTAAGAAAACTGTGTGCGCGCTTTTGGAGACTTTCCCAAGAAAATAAAAAATTTTGAATAACTAAATACATTTCAAATGAGTATGGCATTTTCTTCTTGCTTAATGTTTCTTTTCATTTCATTGTTAGTCTAAATGTCAGTATGCTCTTCTTAGTACAGAGTAAATGGTTGTAGTGTAGGGTTGAAAGTATAAAGATAATCCATGTAAACTACAGGAGAGAAATTCTGAACCCAAACCATGGAAAGCTGCTGATTTTTCAGAATTTCATCAGCTTTTACTACTTGTTACTACTCTACTTTATTTAATTATTTCAGGTTAAATATCCAAACAGCTTTCAGTATGCTCTCGATTACTGTTTCATTGTAAGGGATTTCTGGCAAGTCTTACAGTGAGCAGATGTCTTCCTTGTTTAAAATCTTTGATTCCAGACAGCCGGTTGAGCATACACTCCAGACCTCCACACTGTGCCATGACTCCTGCCATCTTGTACACTTCCTCATCGTCCTCCTCCTCATCTGTAATAAGTCCAGGAGAAACATTTTTTTCTCAACTGTAATAAGGAGGCTATGTTTGACAATTATGAACATGCTGTAAATGAACAGTAAATCTAACCTGTGGTTGAGTCCAGTGACTCTATGAACTCCTCAGTGGCATCTCCCAGCAGACCTCTCATTCGGTAGATGATTCTCATTGGCTCACCCTTGAAAAAATAAAGCCAACAAGCTCTGTGACTAACAGTAATCAAAGTGATGCATTCGATTCCAGGGAGTGTAAGTATTCAATGACAATTTAGAAAATTCCTCATGCTCTACAAGAGTCAGACATTCACTTTGAAACTCGCTAGGACACTCACCTCATTTGTAGGGCACCAGACCTTCTTGTAGACCTCTGCGACTGACAGATCCAAACTAATGATTTTGTTGTTTACAAGAAGCTGAGAAAACAGAGTGACATATATTGCTTTTAGAATTACATTTGAAAGAGTGAAGAGTTTGATAAAAGCCAGTATGAGATCAGTAATGTTATTTCTAATTATGCAGGGTATAATTCATAAATATATGTACACACACACACACACACACACACACAGACACACACACACACACACACCTCCATGCCACTGTCATCTTCAAGAAGTGCCACGAGGTCGCAGTCTTGGCAGATCTTGTTCTTGATGTCCCTCATTAGGGGGCCAATGCCGGGCTCGTTGCTGCTGTAGGGGTTTCCTGGCATGCGGCCCTGCAGGAAGTCCTCCTGCTGAGGATCCTTTTCCAGGGTCACAAAGAACTCTGTCACCTCATTCTCCTCCTAAACACAATCGATAAGACAAGAAAAGATAAAGACAAATTTGCAGCTCCACTGAATCTTCAAGCGTTATTCTGGGAAACTTTTCTAACTGAAAATGCAAAAGGGAAAACAGTAACTCACAGGATAGATGATGCTGCACAGTCTCTCAAAAATAAACACAGGTGTCCTGTAGTCATCCAGGTTGTACCGCTTTGCTGTCTCAATGCAAACTGCCATGAAGGCTTTGGTTTCAGACTCAGTGCCTGTGACCAGAACAAGGTTTATAGTATTAAACACATGTACAAAATACAATGATCTGACATGTTTTTCTTCCCGATGAACTTCAGTCAGTGCAGACCTGTGGTCATGTCCTCCAGCATCTCAAGAAGCATGTCCTGAGTCTCATCGATGAGCTTGGTGCGCTGGACAACCAGTTTCCTCAGACAGAGGTAGCCGTTGAGCACCGTGCCGACCAACCTACTTTTGAAATGCCGCTTAATGGACTCTACCTCCACGAAAGAAGAGAGCAATCCTGAAAAGGCACGAAACACAAATTATTGACAAAAAGGCATCAAACCAACATTCAAAAAGCAATTAGCTTGAAATATACTTATGGTTTTAAAATCACTGGTTTTACTTATTCTGTAGTGTTAAAAGCTTCACCTGAACCCAACAGCATGAACAGTGATGTGGGAAATAAATAGGACTGAAACTAGCATACCAGTCAAGCTTTTGAGGGCGTAGCCTTGCTGCAGGTCTGTGCTGAGTGTGGCCTCCTCCAGAGCCAGCAGATTGGCGATTTCCTGAACAAGGAATTTAATAGAATATTAAAAGATCCAGTTTTATTGGCTATACTGATATTCAATATAATACTGACATATGACACTACAAGGTGTAGTTGATGTAGTATGGATACCAAAAGTTGGAATGTAATGAAAGGTACAAACCCCTTTCATTAAAGTAAGATTTATATTACTTTAAACACATCTTAAGTTTTAATTTAAAATCCATGGCACATATAGATATTCTATAAAAAAAAAAACTTTTGTTTATCTCACTAAAAATATAGTTACTTTATCACCATTACCTTGGTGATCAGATTTCCAATGTAGGGCAGGACTCCGCGGGCTGCCAGGTAAACCTTCCAGTGTGTTGGCTTGATCAACTTCTGGTACAGGCCCAGGTACTCCACTGCACACTCTCCAGCTACACTCAGCTCATCCAGATAACTGACAGAAACACACACACACATTTTGACAGTAAATTTACACAGTCAGGTCAACACTTGGGCTCTCATACTACATTTTCCTTTTTATTGATGTTAGTCAGACTTCTTTTGTCTCAAATTTGTTTGGGTTGCTGGTTTTCTGTATTCACACCTAGTGAGCAGGTCCAGGACTTGTTGTTTGCGGCTGGGGATTGTGGTGAGGGCTTCCACAATAGTACAAGCTGCCTGTCTGGCTGCCTGAGTGGCAGGTGTGAAAAGGACCTGCAAAAAATGCACATTTAGTCAGTTATCTTGATAAGCTGCGAACAAAATTGTGCTGAAAATGATACTAATTTGACTTCTAATAAAAGATAAGCGTGATTTTTTATACCTGCCGCAGCCAGTTGTTGTGGCTCAGTTTGAGCAGGCGGGGGAAGAGGCCTTCACCTTTTCTGGACCTCATAAACTGCTTCCACTTCCACACATACTTCTCCAATAAATACTGCCTTCGCAACTCAGCCTTCCCCTGAGGCTTTGACACAGTCTCCTGACCTGTGTGAAAAGGTTATCATCATGATTTTTTATTATTTCAACTTCAAACACTAAGGGAACCATACTGCTATGCCTAATATTTGCTCAGATGCAGCACTTACCTCTTGCTGGGAGACATTTTTTCCATGCCTCATAAGATGCTTTGGGGTCCTTCTTGAGCCAGAGTTGGGCCTGGGCATGGATTTCATTACTGTAGGGCCTGACTGTGGTCAGGGACTCAATAGCAGCATCCTGTAAGCAAAGGCAAACATACACTGTTTGTGATACAACGAAGCTGTAAATGACAGACACTCCATATATTGTCTTACATTTTCAAAGCTGGTGTACTTTAAATTAAATATCGAACGTATAATTATTTTTCAAATTCATCAAAAGAAAAGAATAAATTACAGCCAGCAAAATGGGCTCTGGTATTTCTATTTTGTTTAACTGCTGGGTCATCCAAAGTTCCTGATCCTATCATCTCCTTAAACAACTGCACCACTGCCACTTCCAACCGTTTGAAAAGTAAAAGACAACCATGATAGCAGAAACATGGCAGAGTTACTGCATTGTTACCTTGTTCTTCTTGCTAGTTGGTGCTGGGGGCTTGATCAGTTTTTGCAGGATTCTCAGGCACATGAGAGTGATGTTCTCCACCACCACGGGTGTCTTTATATTCACTGACATGAGGAACAGACTGAGGGCTACGCGGACAAAAAAAAACAGATTATATTAGAAAATAATTCATTTGAAACTACTCTTTCCTCACACAGTTATGTTTGCATGAGAGCTAAATCAAAAATGATACTGATAAAAATGTGTCTCATTCTAGTGTCATCAGAGAATCAGGCCAGAGACTTAACTAATCACAATCAGATAACTGGGCTATATTGTTGGTGTGTACAACATATTGTGATGCATCATTGTTTAACTACTAACTGGTTATTAATATTGTACGCACAAAACAGACTAACTGCTCTCCACGAAACCAATCTCCAGTCTGATAAAATACAAAAAAACACAGACACCAAAAATACACATTGAATGACATTAAGTAATCAGACTTACCACAACGCAACCGTAACTCCCAGCATCCTCCCTCTTTTGAAATGGAGTCCGTGAGCAGGAGCATTTCATACTGCAGATTACTAACCTGTCCGGCAGGCAAAAACATCATGTTTATGTCAAGATGTCAGATATCAAGTTAAACTGCTCACTAAGAACTATGCTGTTTAGATAAAAATGTGTTTTTCCAACAAAACATAAATATTTCTTGTAATAACAAAATCAAAGTACTTCTACTTAATTTTCACATCTTTCAGTAGAAAATGTAAATGGATATACCAGGTCAGGATTGGCCCAATGGCCTTTGAGGGCAGCTGACACCTTGGCGATGATGAGGTCATTCATCTGTTGAGTGGCCTCTGGATGATCCCTGAAGTAGGAAAATATAGAATTGACAGAATGATATCTAATCACCATTGCAGTACAAGGTATACACACACAAAGGAGTGTAAAAAGCAAAAGGTTAACTTAAATGTAAAGTTAATTCTTTCATTACATACTGGGCTGTCACATCTCGGCAACAAAACTACATATGTTGATATATGTGGGTCCAGATCACAATGGTCTCATTGCCAATAATTTTGAGGGTGGTTCTTCAGGTTGGTCTAGTGTGAATATAATCTCCACACTGATGTGTTGTACTAAATGTAGCAACTTAAAGGCGTGTTCCTGTGGGCTTGACTACACATAACTCAGTGTTGAGCACATATCTTTAGTCACGTTTAGTCATCTTTAATTCAAACTCTGCAAGTCTATCAACTTTCACTCAGCTACTAAACTTAAAGATGGGGGATGGGCATACCTTGTGAGGAGACAGACCAGCTGGCGCACCTCTTCCCTCATAGCTGCTGTACCTCGTCGCAAGTTGTACTCAAAGAGCTCACGGATGAGACCCTGGAGGACCAGGATCTGTCGGAGGGCTGGGTTAGTGGCCAACGCGCGCAGCAGTGTAATGCAGTGACCCGTGACAGCTGAGGCACAGCCATAGCACTTGGTTGAGGAGGTGTGGCCGCAGCCCAGCACAGAGAGGGCACGGTACTGACTGGCGGTGAAGGTGGGCTGGTGGCTGCTGCTGCTGCGCGATGACTTGGTGGCAGCTTCTCTCTGCTGGAGGTCGTACTCCAGGAGCTCTTTACGAGATGCAAGCACTTTCTGTAAATGACGAGAAGGTGAGAGTTACATGTGAGCAGGAGAAAAGAAAAGGAACCCTCAAAGTTAACAGGAAAACGAACTGTTCTTCCTCTCTTACCTGTATAATCTTGGAGAGTTCATCAAATGATGTTTTGCAGTCTCCGCTGTACTCCTGAGCCAGCTGCTGAATGTATCTGTTCACATTAGCAGAAGATGTACCAAGGCCTGCACCTGCTCCAGTGTCATCCTGAGGAAACACAGAAAAAGAGAAAAAAACACTGTGAGATAGTGGTGGGGACAGCCTAAATTCTGTAAGGAACATCCTGCACAAGACTGAACACATCTCAAAGTGTTTATTTGCTTATTTGTCATATGATCAGGCCTGTCTTGTGACTGACCTGTGGTTTCTCTGGTGCTGCCTCATTGACTTTGGACAGGAGGCTCTCTAACTGTGGCCGGTGGCCCATCAGCTGGTGGTAAACCCGATCAGCTTTGTCCAGCAGTGTGTTGATGTTGGTCACAGCCTGCAAAGAAAAAAAACATTAAAGGTTAAAAGTAAATGTAGAATTAGACACAGAGATTCCAAAACTAATTCGGAGAAAAGTACTTTCCCTAGCAAAATATAGAGACCGCTTTCACTTGTATTTTCCAAGGACTGACTATTTACCTTTTTCCTGTCCTCCTCATTCTCAATGGGATCCACAGCACAGCATGGTTTAGCATATAACATGAAGTCAAATCGGGCATATTTGCAGAAACCACAGGCGTTGCACAGGAAGGGGTCTTTTTCATCGTAGTTGATAGACCTACAACCAAAAATTTTAAATACATTTACTCCAATGTGTCATAACATTTCCTTTTCCCCCACAATCTTGTCAAACCTGCTGTTTACCTGCACTTGTGGCACTGATAGACGTTTTCCCCACAGTTGCCACACACGCCAGGATTGGCTGGTACAGAGGCACTGCAGCGTGGACACTGCAGGGTCTCGGTGGAGGCCTGGTAGTTCTCGTAAAAATCGGAGAACTCGATCATCAAGTTGGATGCGACAATAGGTAAAGGAAGGTCGATCTTCACCTCTGTTTGTCCAGGGGTCAGCTGTACTTTCTTGGCTTTGTGCCAGCGAGCAGGCCTAAAAACAGACAGTGAAGTTAAGAGCTTTTAATCAGGTCAAGTAAATGAGAGAAGTTGCCACTATGTAATCTTGTATCTTTAAACATTGTAGTTAAATAACCTTCATGAATTCAAGGAGAGAAAGACTAGTCCCTCTTTGCTAAAACTTACTTATTTTTTAGTTCCACGATAGCTTGAACTGTCCTGTTGTTGTAGTAGAGGTTGATGGTGCGCACCATTTTGGTGCGTTTGAGGTCACCAATCTTAACTGTGACTTTGCTGATGGTGTGGCTGCCAATGAGCTTGACAACTTGCTGAGTTGTGGTGTAACGCGTGTCCACTTTGATTGATGACAGTTTTATATTCTGGAGAGCGAACAGAGGACACATGAGACATTGAAAACATTAACCAACTGTGTTTATGCTAGTAAGGTCTTAGAAAAGCACTCTTGCGAGCATTCTCCTAACTTGATTTGTCCTCGTCCTGTCAGCATACTCATAGTAAATAACATCAGTATAGATACGGAGATAAACATCTTAGGACTGTCACACCTTTTATTAACTATTCAAATGACAAACTCCAGACTACTCTTAATTTGAACAAATCTTAACAAATGCAAAAGCCATGTAAACTTACAAGTGTATAAAAATGCACAATAGAATTATATTAGCTAATAAGCTTGTGTATATTTTGATGTCTGTTAAGTGAAGTTGTGTTGAACATACTGAGAAGGGAACTTCTGGATTGTTGCACACCAAACAGGGGTCACTCTCCAGGTAAAATCCATCAAACTCCACTAAACCTGAGAGAGTGCTGCAAGAGAAAACACCAAGTCATTACATTTTATGTAGATGAATTGGGAGAATTGCATTCTCCTTGCCACAATACAGCATTTTTTATAGACATACTTGTAGATGTTGGAGTTGGGGTGGTTTGTCAGGATGTGGTTCTGTGCTCTCAGGATTTCCACAGCTTTCTGGGAATACTCCTTCAACTGAAACAGAAAAGAGACTTGCATTATTACTGCCATGGGTGTATTCTGCTGAAAGTCAAATTATCCTTGTATTTTAAGTGAGCCAAACTGCATCAAAAAGCAGCCAAAAATTCCTTTGTTATCCAGATGGCATGTGGCATATGTATAATCCTTGGATGTGAGGCCTTTAAACAAACCTTTTTCTCTGTCTGAGGGGTTTTAAGTGAGAAGTATCCAAGCAGGTCGACAAACTGGGCTGCTTTGCGGCCATATGCAGGTAGCTCAGGCCAGATGGCCCACGTTAGTTCCAGCAGCAGCTCCTGCTGAGATTTACTGGAGTTCCTACGGAAAGATTCATATGTTGGCTAGAGGTCAGTACTATTATTATTATCGTACTACTAAGAAGAATTGGCACATGTTGGGTTTGGAACTGAAATAAGCTGTGTGTATTCTTAAATGTGTTAGATGACCACAGTACCTGTAGATATGAAGTGCCAAGCAGTGGGCTTGCCAACGAACAGCAGATGAGTTTGACTCCAGCAAGAAGCAGCGCAAGAACTGGATGAGGGTCTCCTTATCTGCAAATTTGTTAAGCTGACTGACCAGAGCCATACACAGCTGATCCTCCTGGCTTCCAACTCCATCACCTGTGGTCAGCATACAAAGACACAACACAGTCAGGACACAAGCATCTATTTTTCAAACCCACTCATCATTGTTTCAGTTTGTTGGGCAGCTCGTGGCAATCCCAGGATTCAATGTGTGCAGCATTCTAAACAAAAACAATTAGTATTAAAAGTCGGTGCCATTGTCTCACCCTCTTTGTCTTTCTCCTTGTCCTCTTTTTTGCTCTTTTTACTGGAGGATTTGCTCTGAGAGGACTGTGAAGCCCCTGCCTGTCCAGCACTGGAGCCTCCTCCTGAGAATGATGAAGAGGAGGAGCTGGCCATCACCTTACTGCCACAGAGGGCACAGGAGAGCAGCTGTAAAAGTACTGGGGAAACACCTTCATCCACAAGGAAGCTGACCTGAAGCAGGAAGTACAACACAGCTGGACAGCAAAGAGAGAAGGATAAGAGATGTGGGAAAGAGACACAAATAATGTTAACATTAGGGGACTTTCAAGTTGGTTTGTTTACAAAAGCGGATCTAAAGAAACTTACAGTCATCCTTCATGCAGAACTTCTGCCAATTGATCGTCCTCTGAGTGGCAATTTCAGCACAAGCTTTCAGATGTTCCATCTAAATCAAGAGAAGTAAATTACACTTAAGCACAGAAAGTAACAAAAACCTCCTTTCAGTAGTATCAGAGAGCAAAGAAATTTGAGTTTAGGCTATAGACTAAATACACAATATGTATTAAAATACCAAGCCACTAAACAATGAAACAATGTGCATGAAACACACTGTCTACAGCTGAACCACAATACACAAAAGACTCTCTGTATGAGCGGTCTTAAACACTGTTCATAGGAAACTCACCAGACTGATGAGTGTGTCATACTGCAGAGCGGAGCCAGACGTGGCTGTGACCACACCAGCCCGAAGGAAGATGCCCTGCTCCTCCAGGAGTTTCTTGATGCTGCGCACATGGGAGTCAAGAGTGTGCAGATCCCGCAGCTGACGATATTTTTCCTTGGAGCCACAGATGAACAGCAACAGCTTTCTGACTTGCCTCCTGACGAAAGGTGTCTGTTGAATCATCAGATACTGAGAAAAAAGGGGGAGAGAGCAAATTAAGGGGTTGTATTTGTTTTTTGTGTAGACAGAGGTTGCAAAAGGAAATCACATTGTGTATCACAACCAGTCGCTTACTTCAGAGAGATAGTAGAACCATGAATGGTCAAACACAGGAGGTGGGATACGTGGGTTGGTGTCAGCAATCTTCTTGATCTGATATGGAAGCCTGAGCACCATTTCAGTCAATAGCTGGGAGTAGGCTTCAAACACATCAGCAGCATGTCCCTAATGAGATGAGCAACACCATGAGTTCAGATTTACATGCTTGTACGAAAGAAACTTTAAAGTTTTAAAGATTAAAAATGTTCTCTGCTGTGTGATACCTTGACATATTGGCGCAGGAAGAAAGGGCTCATGTCTGGAGGAGAGGAGGCTGTATGAGGGCGGAGGAGCTGGCTGGCAGCCACAGGTTCCTCTTCACCCTGCTGGTTCTTCCAGAACTCCAGAAGGGATTTCAGCACGTGGAGACAGTAGTCAATAGAACCCAGGCTGAGCAAGGCAGTTGCTGTGGCGTTCGAAATAAGTGACGAGGACTGGAAGAGAGAAGGAGGGTGGAACTGGCCATGAAGTGCAATGTACAAGAAACTTACTTTTGTGAACTTTAATTTTATTTAAGTTTTCATACACTTAAATATGGTAGGTCACATGTCCTTGAGGTTAACATAATTGCATTCCAAAAGACATTTAATAGCTATCCTTTAGTGTAATCAGTACTACATTAAGAATAGAAAGAGAATCTACCTCAGAGGAGGATTTAGATCCAGACTTGGTTCGAGACATGAAGACGCTGAGTAGTCTCATGATGACCAGATGAACTTCATTGATGGAGCTACGCTCATTCTTCTTGGACACATCCTGCAGAGGAGTAACATGGATTAAGTAAATCAATGACACATTAAGCCTGATTGATCATTCAGAGACTGTTGTTACCTTCTTGTGCATTCCAAGTTCAGCAATGAGCTGTGCCAGCAGGTCATCCAAGGCACCCTTATCCTTTTCATCCTCACCATCCAGGTCAGAGGTCAACATGAGGATAACCTGCATATAAGGAATGGCTTGGACTCCACCTACATTGTGGAGCTGAGAAAGGTGCTGAAGCAAGCGCTCCAGTAGCATCAGACGAACCATGTGTAGCCTGACAAGAAAATGAAAAGGTAAACCCATTTTTAATTCTAATAATGAGTTGAACATTTTAGACCTTATGTTGTGTTATTAATGACAGAATGAATTGATCTCTTTCATTCCCATGCACATTCTCCTGTTAGCGGCCATAGAAAGGAGATCCATGTTCTTTCCAGGCCTCTGTTGTATGAAATCTTAACTCCTGCTTTGCATTTGGGATGTCTGACCTGTTACTTGTGTGGATGTCCCCCTCGGTCTCGCCTTCTCCCTCTGAGCCTTCGCCTTCCTGTTGGGCAGTGGTGGTACTGATGGCTCCGGTGCTGGAGCTCACGCTGCCTGGACCGGCAGGGTGGCCCTCCACTGCTGTGTCTCCATATGCACTGCTGCGTCCTGATACTGGACAAACACATGCATGAGCAAATTCGACTAAGCCAACTGGAAACAGGATTATACATATATATAAGTCTTGCTGTTGTATTAGGTTATTTTTCAAGTGAAACGGTAGTATGTGCTTCTTCAAAATGACTGAAACCTAAAAACTATTAATATGGGACTTTAATTATTGACATGATAGGTTATGATAATCTTAGTGAGAAGTTATAACTTCAAACTGTGATGTGGGAAACAGCAATGTGAATGTGGAGATCCACCTGTGATGATTTGTTAATTTGTTTAAAAAAACAGCAGATTCAGTAGGTTTTTAGAAGATGGACTTTTATCAGAGAACTGCTCTGATACTTGATCAACAGCAAGACTTGTCAGAAAGGACATACAGTACAGATTGATGTATAATAAGTTTATTTATAATGATCTCATTTTAGACACGTACAGATATCATTTTGAATATGTGAGTTCTGATGTTTGTATGTCTGAAAAATCACTCACCACTGTGCTCCCCTGCTACAGAGTCGATTGCAGAACCTCCACTCTCTGAGCCCACACTGCCGCCATGCTCAGCTGGGGAGGTCCGCAGTGTAGAGCCATCAGTAGCAGCTGTGCTGCCCTCATCATCTGATGCCGGTGCTGAAATAATAGCAATAGCTGTAACAGTAAATACAACGCGGTCACCTGGCCAGGGTACATGATTTTAGTTTATACTTGTGCACCATCCATGCAATAAAGCATGCAATAGATTCAAAACATTTCAATCTGCCAATGTTTTATTGCTGTTAAACCTATTGTGGGCCTTATCATATATACCCACAACCTACTTGAGCAAATGTGACAGACTGAACATTTCAAAATACTGAACCAATACTATATATGTGCCACAGACTAAGTTTAGAGCTTAATATACTGCAACTAAAGAAAATACATGCAAATAGAGAAGAAAATATCACATGCACAGCATTCAGGAAACACGCTACAAATAGCTGCGCGTATGTTGTCAAATTGATGTTAATGTTTTTTTAATCTGCCTCTATTTTGTCTACATACATTTTCTTAAGTTGCACGACACTGAGTTCTCAGGGCCACTGTGCACACAAACTTCCAGTTGGCAATTTAGTCCAGAACAAAAGAAAATGTCCTGATCTTTATGTCTTATGTTAAGTATTTACTAGCCTCTGTGACCTTGCAGATATAAACCTAGCTTCCTGCTGCTTACATACTATCACGTAGGTGGTCTTGTTACCTGACGCGGTGGTGTCTGAAAGGGTGCCAGCATCCAGTGAAGAGGAGCTTGGGGCCTGGCCAGACAGGCCAAGGCTCTGAAGGCCAAGGGCACTGCTGCTACTGCCTAAAAATGTCAAAAATAAGTATAGTACGTTAACAGTACTCACCCAAAATAGTGATCTCTTAAATTATTCAGCTGATAAATCGGTCAGCCTCTTGAGGTAAACAATGGCCAAAATGCCAAAATTGATTGATATACAAAGAGTTGAAACATTTCACTTTGAAGAATAGCAAATTCATATAACTGACATTCATGATAATTAGGGTTAATTAGTGTCTGAAACTGTGTTGCAGGAGTGTTTCTATAACTGCAAGTTTCCCTTATCAAACTCAAAATGTATGACTTCAATCTATTTGCTGTTGTCAGCGCCTCTGCTGTGTGGGGTGTTCATAAAATGACTCTTTTAAAAGACACCCAAGGATTAGTCTGGAGCTCCTAGACAGCCTCCAATTTGGCCTGGTTGGTAGCGATGTTTTCCATAATTGCTATTTGCTGCTCTGTGTTTCTCTGCTGTCCACAGGTCTAATCTGTCGGTCCACCGTTACCACAGAATTATTGCTTTATTTTGTGTTTTTTAACCATCTACCTTGTTGATCTTGCTGAAGGCTGAGAGCGATCGCCAGCTCTACCATAGTTTCATCATCTGCATCAGGAGGGATGTCCAGCATGGGGGGGAAACCCTCAGCTCCAGCCAGCAGAGCCTCCAGGGGAGACGGATTTCCATTGTTAACATTCTCTGCTGTCTCTAAAACCATGGACTCTGACTGAAGAGGCAGAAAAACAAAGGTGTCATTTCTTTAATTGAGATTTTAACCAAAATTATATTTGTAGTTTAACTTACAGGGGAAATAAAAATGGAAGTAAATATCAAGTATAACCCTCTCACTCTATTGGCCTCTTCACTCACCACCATCTCAAAGTCACCATGGTCCACTTCATTCTGCTCCTGACTCTCCTGTCTACCCTCTTCTCCTCCAGTCAGCACTGATGACTGCATTTTGTCATCTGCATCGTCGTCGTCATCATCATCCTTGTCTCCTAACGAAGAAAATCAACCAACATGTTACTAAGAACTGCATCCGCTTACAGCCATAGCAGCCTCAACATTCATGCACATCATGTGACATACAGCATATACACAGAAACTTTGTATAAAGCCCACACAATCTTACCCATGGGTGTATTGGAGCGAGGGGGAGATGGAAGGGTCACATGTCTTCGTTTGTTTCTTGGCCGAAGAACTCTGATCAGAGCCTGCTTACAAGCAAAACTAACTGCTGTGTCCTGAAACAGGTTAAAATATAAAATGGTTACCGAATGCCAGTCACTCTATCCAATTAAATATATCATTTATATTTCATTACTCTCATGGTGTTTTGAATGCCAACTAAAATAGGATTCTTGTGACAAATAGAAATACTATACTTACTGGGCACAGCAGCATTTGCATGTAGATCTTTGAGGCTACGTTAATGTAATCCAGTTCACATGTACAGTATGCATGGATGATGTCCACCAAAGCATTTACTGTTGCTTCCACATGAGTTAGACCTTCAATAAAGAAGAAAAACACATCAGCCAAACCAGGAAACTTTTTCAATTTGGCACATAGCATCCAAAAATCAAATTAGCACTTCTGGGCAGTGTACAATGTTCTATTACTATTTTTCTATTCTATAGGCAATGTACAGTCACATACGAGTTGGTACCTGGTGTTCACTATCACATTACTTTAACTAGTCTGCACATTTTAAAACTCTGTCACTATAATAACTTTAGGGTCCAAGAGTTTGAACTTACCAGGCAGGCAGGCTGGAGCAAGAAATGCATTTTTTGGTTTTAGGGCATGGAGCTTCCAGAAATTATTCATCAGCTGTGTGATGAAATTGCAGCTTTCCCCATCCACATGTTTTTGTCCCTCTTCTGTAATTTCTGGGTTATGAAGAGACAAACGTTATTCAGTCTTCTGTGAGGCTTTTGGCTCAAAAGCCATTTGCACAAAATATGTCACCAGTAAAATAGCTTCTTACCAGACTTTGTTTCTGTGAAGTGCACCAAATTGTTTGGCCTCATGATTGCAATGGAGCGGGCAGTGATCACCAGCCTCTGGAAGACATCAGGGTCAAGCTCCCTGCCCTCACGACTGCAGCTATTCAGACACTGCACTGCGTTACTCAGCAAGGACTGGTCCTGATGAGAGGGGAAAGATAAATATTGCATTATTATTTTTTTTAAGTGATGAAGAAGATGAGCATAACAGTTAAAATCAATAAAATAAAAGTAGCATATTTGATAGCTTACATACATTACATATTGATGTGTAGTTTGAGAATAATCTTTTTTGTAATTTACACATTTTCAGGATAAACTGATGATTAATAATGGACAAGCAGTGAATGTGTTTCTTCATCTGTGATCCGTGGATGTAAAGAAAGGATTCAGGGTTCATCAATGTAAATAAAAAACATTTGTAATGTGGTTATCCATTTGTCTAGCCTTTCCTCACTTATATACTGTCTGTCACATTTAGTCTTACACTGAAGTATTTAGAAATTAAGTTAATATTTGACTAGGGAGAACCACACTGCTGGTGATAATGAAACTGTTAAATAATAAATCATTTGTTTGCATGGCACACTGAAACGCTTGCACATGGAAAATTATTCTTTCTTTACTTTGTGGTTGTGGTAGGCAGTACGACTGGTGTGCAGGCTGGCAAGAAGCCCCTTGGTCTGCTGCTGTACACCTGCAGGAGTTGGCATGGAAAGGAGTAGAGTGGCCAACTCCAGCGCTGCAGCCTTGTTCTTCTCCTGCATACAGATGAAGAAAAGAAGTCAACAGTGCTCCCTAAAGACAAGCAAGTTTCATAGTCAGTGTTTTTACTTTTAAAAGACAACAAAAAACAAAATCATGCTTACCTTTTCATTGGAGGAGCCTACTGCAAAGCAGCTTTCCAAAGACTCAAGGGAGCTGACTACCAACCTGAAATTAAGAAGGAATATCAACACTGCTTCTACTGCAGATTTTGCCTTAAATCAGTCAAACAGAAAAAAGAGGAAATCTCAACCTGTTGCAGTCTGTGCTGATCTAAATGCCAAAACAAAACTGAATGCAAGAATAAATGCTTTCAGGAAAATAAATGTTTTTGTTCTACAAGTGTGGAGATGGTGCATGATATGTTCACAGTCTCAGGCATGGACACACAAACTGGCACACATGCACAAAAACATTCAGACAAGCAGAGAAAGGGCAGTTACTAACCGGTCCAAGGTTGATAAGGACTCAGTTTCACAACTTTTTATTGTATTTTTGGGAGCAAAAGAAAAAGAACAAAAAAGTGTGAGGATCACAGAAAGAAACAAGTGAAATTAAATGATTCAGTTGAACATAAGAGAGGCATGCAAGCAAAGATGACATCACGATAGCCATGCACTAAATACTCGAGAAAACCAAAACTCCCAACGTCAATTATCATCCTCAAGTACGCCGGCTACATAGCTGGACTGATGAAGTCATGCTAAAAGAGGTAATATGGATAAAATCTATCACATGTATCAAAGTATTATGTATAAAAATGTGTTAATATTTTGTTTATGGATATAATAATCATAAAATGTTTTGGCTAATCCACCAAAATAAATGTACTTCATCACATTTATGCAAGAAGAATATACAAATCCAATATCATCATGAAACACTAACTCCTACTGGTTTGCCCACTAAGGTCTTCTACACCCCCAATTTTTAAAGATAAACGTACAAAACTGTACAAAATCTGATGGTGGTGATACAAGTAAGATTTATGGTAGAAGACACTAGACTAGCCTACTTGAAGGTAAAAAGAAAGTCATTCTATCTCATCAGATCACGAGTTTGATTAACTGAACCTCAAGGAACTGAGAAGTGAAAATGCCAACAACTTGTGTTGCCCTTATGAAACCCACAGTGGAAAGCCCATACCTCTCCAGCACACTTCCACTGGTGGTGGTTGGGGTAGCTATGTCTCCATCAGAGGTGCCATTGCCCTGGTTGAGGTTGGGACTGCAGACATTGTTAACGGAGGCAGAGGAAAAGTCCTCTGGTGGATCCTCAGGCCAGCCAAACTGCTCCTTGGTTTTTCCGTAAATCTTGATTGAATCAAGCATGGTGACTCCAGCTGGATCAACAGAGGCTCCAACTTTAAAATGAACAATAAGACAAAATAAAATCAGAAGTTGTATTCAAGACTGGCTGCAGCAAAGTCAATGTGAGCCAAGTTTAAGAAACAGCTCACACTTACAATGTTGAGAGTCATGAAAAATGTAACTTGTGCACATCAAGACAATCCAAGACAGTCTATTCACGCTCATTTCACATAGATTAAAAAAAGAATCTACTGGGACACTAAAGAATCTTGGTGCTGAGAGGCTGGATATGCACAGAGGACAGAGACATGGCATAAAACACAAACATGTACAGTTTGGTGCACTTTTAGTGGAACATTTTTAGTTGAGTCCTATAACTTACATCAAGAAGCTGCAAAAATAACTACAATGATTTTCCAAATAATAGTTATACATTTGATCACCATTGTACATTATTGTACTTACTGAAGATGGACAGCTTCTTGTCAGCCTGCAAGGCCTCCTCTCTTGTGAAAGGAAAGTCAAACCAGCGTGCTCTTGTCAGATTGATCTGCATGGTGCGGCCAAACACCTCCACATAGGAAGGGGCTCTCTCAATAGCTTGAGTGCCCACTTGAACCCGCATTCCTGTCATCACCATTGAACTGTTGTTGTTGACCGCTTCCACTGTGAATCCACCAGGCTAGGAGGAATTAAAATAAATAGTATAGTATAGTATAGTTGTATAGTAACATCACTGTATGGCTGTTAAGCCAGCAATCTGTTACATAGAAAAAAGGCACAGTACTCCATTACACCTTTTTTTAAAAACAGAATCTTTTTTGTCAAAATGTGCCTACCTTTGTGTTGGCGACATACATCCCAGTGGAGTTGAGCCTATGCTTGATCTGCTGTCCATTGTAGACCTGCAGCAAGTCATTGCCCCCAAACTCCACCTCTGTCAGCTGCTGGTTGTGTTCAAAGAAGTCCACTGGAAATGTTACTTGACTGGAGGTCCGTGTAGCTGAAAGTAAAGTGATTATATTGAAATTTTCAATTTTGCTGGGCACTCAGCATTTTCAATATATGCGAGCATTTTCTGGTGAATAGTAAATAGTGAGTAAAACTGTTAAAAATTGCTATAGAGTCAGGCATTTTGAGAACAGACTAAAATTTTTTTAGATACGGTTATAGGTTAAGGTTACAATTCAACTGTCAGTTAACCAGACATTTTGGCAAATGATCAAATATTGTTATAGCATGAACACCTCACTTGCATGCTCAGACTTGTGCATGTTCATCATCTACACACTTTCTTATGTTTTCATTAATTACATAATTGCTTTTTTTTTTTTATTGTATTCAAACTCACTAGTAGCAGCAGCTTTGCGCTTGCGGACAGGCTTCATGATACTGATGCCACAGCTGGGCTGCAGCGAGGGCTGGAGCCAGTAAGAGGTGTTGTCCACATTGGCCATGTAGATACGCAAGCTTCCGTCCTCACAGAGAAGAATCATGGTTGTACGCTGTTGCTCATTACTGGCTGTGTGTCGGATAGCTACCATATCTTGAATCTGCAGAAAAGAAAATGCATAAATGTTAACCTTAATCAATGTCAAAGGAATCAAACCTATTTCAACACAGTTTAATTAGGGAAAACACACATAAGTTAATATGTTCATTATTTATCATATCGAGTGTGGAAATAATGTGTCTCTATATACGCTACAATTAAAGTTTTGCATACAATGTGCTCTACACGTATACTTCAGAACGAGACAGCAACCTGATGACAGAAAGGATGTCTGTGTGACCACTCAAGCAGAAAAGAGACAAAGGTATGAAATATAACACATTCATTTATTAGTTCAGATTCCATAGTACTACTGTCCCATGGTAGTACACAAACTGTACTAACATGGGACAGTATGTGGTCATTACCTTAGCTTTGGCTGGCAGAGTTTTAATCTCTTGGATGAGGAAGGTGTCTGGCTTGACCATGATGACAAGCGGTATGCCTGTTGTCTGTTGCACGCAACACACCAGACCTGGGTGGTTCATGACCTCTGACCACTGGCAGAGAGCAGGTGACATCTTACTGCTGCCGCCATTAGAGCTAAAGAAGGCAGAAGGGCAAGAGAGAGATGGAGACATAATTACATATCTGAAACCCAAGGTGGGAATTGAAGAGACCATATATGTTTTTGAGGAAGTGTTACCCTTTGACGTTGATGGGGAAGAGCCTCTGTATGTCGGTGGTGCTGCGACTCACTGTGGCAGCAAAAGACTTTCCCTGGCTGTAACTGAAGAAAAGCATCTGCAGCACGTGGGAGTAATAGACAGAAACACCACCACCGGCAACCTGCCCGTTGCTATCCTGGAATCAAACAGAAAGAAATGACCTCAATATTGCTTTCTGCCATTCAGCATTTTCAAGACCTCTGGTTGACTTCATGTTCGGACATCACTTCAAATCAAACATGTAGACCCCGTTTACCTTCAAGTCTTCGTGGTTTATCTCCAATACATTTGTGACATAGAAGGGGCCATGTTGGGCACTGCTGGATTCGTCCATGAGTTGCGTGTACATGTAGCCTGCTGAAGACATGATGGCAATGATGTTCTTCCCCTCTTCATTGAAAAGGAAGGTAGCATCACGGATCTTTGAACTTGGGAGCAGGAAGTAGTACATGGGACTCAGGGCATCCACTGATAAGTCATAAATCTGTATGGCAAGAGAGACAAATAGCAAAATCATAAATAAGACAAGTCCCATGTGTGTCAAAATTGGGTAATTATCATGTTAAGTACATGTAGTTTTCTTCCCATATCAAAAGAAAACTAATGAAATACTAACCAATAATAGATCCATACTATAACTTAAGACACATACAAAGTTAAGTTAATACATGCCTTTACAAAGTCAGCAGTGATGATGGCAAGTTCAGTCTGCGAGCCTGGTAGCCAGATAGCTTTGATGATGAAGTTGCCAGTAGCCAGTTGTGGGTGTAGCACCAGATGGTCTGACACAGAACCTGTGCTGCTGAAAGTTAGAACATGGCAGTCCTGTGGAAAAAATGGCAAAGACAAAACAGTCAAATCCAACAAAGCAACACTCATAAAAATAAAGTTCTTCTAAATCTATTTAGCTAAGGTCAGCATGAACATCAAATTCTACCATGATTATGACCTAGGTTGCCTTACTGTCATAAAGGAAAATAACTATATTGTTGTCTCTTAATGAAAACATATAGAGTGTTTTTGTGTACACATGGAATAAGAAAACACACTCTTAAACTAAGAACTATCTGTTTTTCCTGACCTTTAGGCCACACACAGCCAGGTAATCCTCATTACAAGGGTTGCCTGTGAGACTGAGGACAGTGAAAGGAACTGGAGCAGAGGCCAGACGGGTCAGCGTTAGCTTCCTTTTGCTCGAGTCAGCCTGTTTCAGGAGGGTGGACAGCTGCAGAACTGTTATCTGTTAAATGGGAGAGACGTGTTATGGGGCGTTGAGACAAGGAGGACATTGCAACTGATGATGACTCATTTAGACAATTATAACAAAAGCAACTGATACAACATGACAGGAGACTGAACAGAAAATGCTATAACAAATCCCAGCAGATATAAATACGCTTGTGGATTTTAAATCAGGATCTACAAATCCATAGGATCTATATATTTGCTTCTCAAGATCTTTTTATGGTAAAACAATATTTTTACAGGTTTCAGCTTATTGGTTTGTGCAGCTTACCTTTCCTTTTTCATGGCTAACTGCAAGGTGCTGGCGGCGACCATGGGGTGAAGACAACACACACATGGCAACACGGCGCAAGACATGCGCACTAATGAGCTGACGCATAGTTTGCCCTTGATCGCCACTGTAGTTCATCCTCACATTCTCAAAAGCCCCTTCCTGTGAGCCGAGCGTGGGCACCTGAGAAAAAGCAGTTTACATTAAATCTATTACATATAATTTAGTTTCTAATAAGGCTCACATGTATCAACTGAATTTCTACAGGCCTTCATACCATTAACTGGTCTGTCATCTCCACAGTTTTGTCCTGAGTATGCAGTTCATTGAGGGCTTGCTGAGCCCGACTGCTGCTTCCCACGGCTGAGGCCTGCTGAAAGTTGGTCTGGATGGCTTCCATGAGAAACATGAGCATCTCCAATATGACTGCTGCAGTGGATGATCCCATCTGTTATGGTGAAAGAGAGCCAAATGCCTGAATCATGCAATGTACTGTGCAGTGCATGTAAAAGAAACCTTAAAATACCTCTGCATTAGCAAGTGCAGTTGTATGAAGTCATCTGAGCAGTTTCAAAAAAGACACAAGACAGAGACAGACAGTGATGAACTCAGAATAAATGCACATATTTTCTCACCACTTGTGCTAGCAGCTCTTCCTGGCAGCCCTCAATACTCTTGCACACACTGCTCTTCTTAGGTCTGTCTTCATCACCAGGTTTGCCATCACAGATGGTGACCTTGCCTTTGTCGGAGGGCGAGGCATTCTGGTGGCGAATAGCGCTGTCAGGCATACGCAGTTCACTCTGGAAAGCAGAAGCCTCTTTGAGAGTGGAGCCGATGCCACTGCTGGGGCTGCGTTTGACCAAGGCCTGTGGATGGTTTGACACAAAGTAGAGCAGTGAGAACAGCATTGTTAATATGTGCATATGCATATACTGATGAGAGCACATCAAATAAAAACTTTTCACATGAATCCTGACAATTAGGATAACCTCGTATTTTCACTTTGCTAGCTCCTCCACATTAGGAGTATATAGTTAGCCAATAGATTAGAGAGACTGTGTTGGATGAAGGTGCACTTTATCTAAACTGCCTCCAAAGGTAAACAAAATTATGGATAGACAAGACTCTTGATATGAAGATTTGGAACACTATAAACTGTACTGACAATTGGAATTTGTTGAATGCTAATAAAACACAATGTTTTAATTGTCATCCCTTTCAACTAAACTATTTTGGGTCAATGTAATCACAAAACTGACACAGAAGAAATCATTGCAAACACAAAGAAATAATGCAAAAAATACTTTTTATCAAACAGCAAACTAAAAATAAAATGTAGTTGATGGTTTGTTCAGTATCACATGCACATTCGAATCTCCATTATATAAGATTAACTAGGAAAGGCCTTTCAGTAAATAAAATGTTGCGTAAAACATTTGGAACATGATTTCTCACATTTTCAGGCCACATGTGTGGGCTAGCTATAACCCTGACCAAATGAAATGACTGGATGGAAGTCAATGGGGGAATGACTTGCAAGCCAAAGTTACCGCTGTTGTTCTCTTCCCATGATGACCTGAGGTATTCGGTCTCACCTGGCAGCTGCCATCCTCTTTGGCACCGCAGTCACAGAAGAAAGAGCCATATTTGGCATAGGAGATCTCATGGTCTTTGTGACAGACCTTGGCGCACACTGTGCACACACCTACCCCATCCACCATCTTACAGGTGTGACAGTGGTACCTGCAAAATGAAAAGGACCAGGACAAAACTGTGTATAGCACACCAACAATTAAGTTACAATGAAATATCACCTGCTTAAAGGCTACTAAAATGCATTTGAGCACTGTGATGTATGTTCAGAAACAAACAAATATAAGATTCCAGAGTTCACACAACAAAAAAGATGTTTTTTCTGGGTTTAGTTTTGATTCTAAAAAGAGAACCTTTTGCTGTATTAAGGCATGTTTAAATGTTGGGAACCCAAAACTAAACTGTTCATGTCAACTTCACTTTCAGTGACAGAACTCAGCAGGACTAAAAACACTGAATTTTTCCTTTCACCTACATACTAAATTATCTTACAAATGCAGACAATGTAATGTATTGTTCCTTACTATCTCAACTTCAAGAAGTTGTCTTGTGCCCATGGATATTAACAACAGCAAAATTAAAAGCTGCAAACTTTGATTTTCCCATTATTCTCAGGAAAGTTCCTGTGTCAGAAATTTATTTTCAAGTGATCGTGATTTTGTAAAAATTTCTGGTCTTATTCAAGAAAAAAACAAAAATCTTGATCTTTTCTTTACCAGTGCTGGTTCATGAACTCCTTCTGAGTAATAGTGAAGGTGCATAGCTTGTTGCAAAGGGAGTCTTCATCCTGTAAAATGAGAAACATAATAATTATTCAGGTGGCAAATGGTGAACCAGAGAATAATTTACTGCAAAACTTAATGCAATGTGTTTCAGTAAAAATCAAGTGGTACAGACCTATAAGAAGTGAATGATTAATTCATAATAACATTGTTAGTTTGTTGTACATCACATTGTGGATGTAAAACTTTAAGACTGTTCCTTTGATTAGACTGGTTACATGAAGAAATGGGTATAAATGCAGCACATTATCTAGCAAGAAGTGAGGCAGAAATGTCCTGCAACAAATTTTTCAGCCAAATTGAAAAGGCCAAGAAATCACAAGTAGAATTCCTGGTATGTGGATGAAGAAAATGTTCCCTATTCCCTTGCAAAAATAGCATGAAGATAAATGTTTTATCAGCATTTTTGCTTTACTGGGCAGTGTCATGAGCTAGCTAAGAGCCAAGACATCATCTGCACACCTCAACCAGCACCATTTTTTTCCTTCCAAGTCAACCTGCAGCAGGATAACAATTATCGAAAAAGCTGTACCACATTTAAAGTAATACAGCATTGTTTGCAGTTTTCTATTAATTGAGATTTTACAGAAGCATTATTGTATAATGGTCTGGCTTTTGTAGCTTAAAAAATTGAGTTAAAAAAAAAAACATAAAAAAAATTAGATCTCACAGAGTCCTCTGCTTGGGAATCATCCTCCTCTACTGCAAGTTCCTCCACCCAGTCCGAGTCCACTTCCATGGCCTTCTCTTCTCCTTCCATCAGCAGAGCTGTGGTGCCTTGACCACTGCTTTGCCGCAAGGCATTCATCACATCAGCCAGATAGGAGATGATGTGGCATGAGCATTCCAGCATGCTGGCGTGCTGAAATCCATAAACAGGTATAAGTGTGTTAATGATTAAAAGTGGTAAATTAGGAAAACAGGTTGGACAGGTGTTTAAAGTGGAATTAAACTTGGATGAGGCCGCGTCTCTATATATGTATCATATATTGACAAATATGAAAGACCATACCTTTCCTTGTGTTAGGTTCGTGCTCACTTTTTCCACAACATTCTTCTGTGTTAAATACTTTTTACTGCAGAGAAAAATTAAGAGTCATTTTAAAATATTTGGAACTATAAGACCATATAAAAGACAGCTCTTCCTGATGTAAATTAAATTAGGGAACAGCATCTCTGTGACACTGATTTCTTACCATCTGGTCAGCCAGTCGATAGCTGCCCTGTGCAGTTGCAGGTGTCCGGCCCCCTGACCAGCACTAGCAAGTGTGGCCATGATCACCATGAGCTCAGGAAAGCCTGTCCCATCACCATTGGCCAGCATGTCTGTTGCCATGGGAATGAGCGTACTGAGGAGGACGGTGCACACGCCTTCGCCCACCTGGCTGTTGTCGCGCACGATGTGTGTTGTGAGCACCTGCAGGAGCTGTCGATTTTCTTGCACTACTTCCAGTTGTTCTGAGTCTTTTGGTGGGGTGGCTGTCATGCGTGTCAGCCAGGACTGAAGACGAGATGGCTCCACACATGCCAGCTGGGCCAGCGTGCCACAAAGACACAACAGGCTGGGGTTTGGGCTTTTCTCCGCTGTGTATGACAGCATCACAAAAAGATTTAGGTTCACTGAAAGAAATGTCGCTTCTGCAGCTTGTGGTTTTGAAGATTTTTCTGTTGTATTTTGACAAAAGGCATCAGTATGTTTCATATGAAGTGCTTATTGATAATCAAATATGTCTGAAAAACACTCTCCCTCCCCTTTCCTACATCAAATAAGGGCAGTTGTGTCTGACAATTTTTTTTACTTAATACTAATTTAATATTTCACATTTCAAATGATCCAGTCTATTTGAAGCATACCCCAGTCTTTGAAAAAGATTTCCTTGATTGGAATGAACTCCGCCAACAATATACTTACTGAGCTGGAAAAGCTTGGTGAAGAATTTCAGCACCCTGTTGCAGAATTTTGCTGACAAATTTTCATTGGCTGTTGCCATCATAATCTGGACAAGTTCACCACTGGGAAAAAGGAACACAAAATTAGTGAAATAGCTCGATGTGTGTTAAAATGCAGCCTGTGTTATCAGTTTAGTAGATACCTAAATGAAAAGAACTCTTCCATGGCCTTTCGGACTTGACTGCTCTCAAGCTGCTTTTCAAGGTACTGAAGGCATTCCTCGAGGACTGACTCATCCAAACCACTAAAAAAACATATGAGAGATCAAAGGTTGATAAGAGCAGTGAGACTCAAGTAAAAACTAGATGTGCAAGCTACTAAACTAAACCATAATATGAAGGTAAGCTAAAATAATAACATAAATATAAAATAACCTGCAGAGAGTAGCTTTAACCTTAAACCTGTTTCACATTTAAGTGTTTTATTTGACTATTAATATCAAATATATTGTTCAAACTATTAATTCATTGTCATAACAGGCATACCTGTTGGGGTCTGAGTGATTAGCAATGATGTTATAACAGCCTGTCACCAAACGCTCATAGATGCGGGCCAGGAAGGCGTCTGACTCGGATGGGCCAAGGATTCGCTCCAGTGAGGTGCTGCTGATCTCAGCCACACTCTCTGTGCTGCTCTCCAAGAGGAGAGGTAAGAGAGTGCGCACAACCTGCGAAGGATTCAGCTCCTCTGTGCTGCAGAGACAAACATACATCAGTATTAATTGAGAAACATGTTTTTCATTTATGAATTTTATTTATCGAAATGACTAAATAGGACTGGACAAGAACTTACACAATCAGATCGCCAATGAGGCGAACCAAAGAGAGGAGAATGTGTTTCAGAGAAGAAGCCAGAGGCAAGGACTGGCAACTTAACGTGCCCAGATGAGCTGCTTGGATGGCACTGATGTAGCTCTCTGATGGAATGGTATCGTTGGCAAACGCATTTCGCTGAGAAAGAAAAAAACACCAGATATAGACAGGAGATCACATTATAACTAATGTATAAAATTGGAAGTTTCAACAAAGGTTCTTTAACAAAAACAAAGAAAATAATATAATAAATAATAATTATAGTCTAATAAATACACTAAGAGTAAGTATTGGGGAAAAGTAATTGGTGAGCGGAAAACCCACTCTTCTTTATAGAGTGTTTCTAAGAGGTCAAACTCAAACTGAACCATACACAACAACATACCCATGAGCCAATGTTGGGGAACTCATTGGTGTGGATGCTGTTCCAAGTCTCACATATTGTCTGTACAGCTGATGGCAAGTTCTGCATTATACTGTGACCTGTGAAAGTGAATTTTGAAGATTTCAGATTAAAACAGTGAGTGTGCAGAAAAGCAGTGAAAGTGAATATACCTTTTCAAAATTTTACATACCAAGTGTGTTGGCCTTGCAGCGAGTGGAGCCAATGGACAGAACAGCAGCATAACCTTGGAGCTTGGCATCTGTCAGCTTGTTCTCCCCTTCCTCTGGGATGTTCATCAGTAGGTAAGACCTGTTCACAACAGATAAGGTTTATAATTTGTTACAATCAGAATAAATGGATGAGTGATCTTCAGACTTTGATAGGTCTTTATGTTAAACAGAAACATAGTGGGCACATCATTCACTTTTTGGATTTATCTGATAGAAAATAACTTGTACATGTTTTAGACTGTACTCAACAGGTAAAGCAAATGAAATACAATTTTGTTACGATGTTAAATCAGTGATGAGATTAAAAAACAGAAAAAACTGTTATCATGCATTTATAGTAATAAATAACAAACTCTGTTGCTATTTCATCACATATATATCAGATTGCTCGTCATCATGCACAACCTGGACAAATTTATCTGGTGTTCGATGTTAATCAAAGTGCAGAAAAGGTTAGTCCCCCCTTTCTCACCTTGTAAAAGCTGTGTAAACATCAGTGAGCTGTAATGTGGCAGGCAGCAGATTTTTTGTGATCTCAGATGACTTGTGGGTGTCTGCCTCAATGGCAACCTTGGACAGATGTTCATCTAAAGAAACTTGCACTTTAGAGATGACAGCATCCAGTGTATAGATAGCTTGTAGAGAGGGTAACTGATGAAGCGGAAGGATGACATTCGGGTCTACACTGGAGAAGGTGGAAATCTGCAAAAAGAATCAAGCCGTCAAAGACTTACAGTGATGTTCAAAACTTGGTTTGGACAACAATCGATAAATACTCATAGGGAATTATTACCTGTCTGGCAATGTACTCCTCTGCCAGCTCCACGTCGTATTTAACAGTGCTGCACTTAGCAGCTGTCATCTCAACCAGAGAGGCTGCTTGGTCTGGTTTCATTCCCTGCTTCACCAAGTGTTCCTGTAAGTGATAATATGGACATAGTCATAAGTCAAAGTTAATCACAATGGAAAGGACTAAAGAGCAATACACCGAACAGTATAGAAGAAACAGTATATACAGTATATAAGAAATCAAAAGTCAGTCACATCAGGAATACTTTAGAATCCAGTTTTAAAGCATTCATTTGTAAATGTAAGAATACTGACTTTGGCTATGACACACAGTTAAATGTAACATTCATTCATTTATTTTGGTATTTATCAAGCTAATTAGTATTCTGTGGGACTTTCAGGTGTAAACACACCTTGATCCAGTTCACATAAGTTGACACCCGGAGACGCGAGGACCATCGCAGTGTGTGCAGGATGTCGCTCTCACTGGGATCGCTGCAGCCATTCTTCAGCTGCTCCATGTAGGCCTTTGAGGGTGGCAAAACACCAAGGATCCTCCACAGTATTAGGAAGTAGTACTGCAGGGAGCATGCCTCCTGTGCAGGGTAATAAACAAACACGTGTTTTCAAATCCACATTCAGTTCATGTCAGAGCTGAAGTCTATTGCTGTTAAGTCTTAAATAAAATTTAACATATCCTTGCTGAGCTTCACATTGGAAAACATTTTTGGCAACTTGAAATGCTGCAGGTGCTGCAAGAGGTGCTTACTGCAGTATGAACATTTCTGCCACATAGTTCATGAGGGGTGCTCTTACCATAGGAGTGATGGGTTTGTTCTCTTGTCTTCTTGCTGTGTCAAACTGAGAACCTGCTACCAGAAGTGAGATGAGCCACCCGTACAGTTCATCATATTTAACTGCTCCATTGAACAGCTTAGGAAAGACCTACCAGGAAAGGAAAAAAAGTTATGTCATGTTTTAATACGGTGAGGCAGACAGGGAAAGTATATATTATATTCTATTGTTTCCTTACTTATTTATTTATTAAAAGTCTCACCTTGCTGTCTAATCTGCTGATGTCATCTTCGGATGCCTCAGGAGACAGAACGCAGTAGAATTTGGGCTGAACATTTGAATCTGAAAAAGGTTGAAATGCATGACAGCAAAAAGTTATTTTCTCATATAACACAATCACTGCCACGCCTACTCAACAGATAAGAAATAAAAACACAGACAACATGAAATGTGTGTGGCAGAGGAATTCATTGATACAAGATGTGCTATGCTTTCTCTAATTTCCTCAGAGCTAAGACTCAAACAACACTCCACAATATGAGCAAGAAACATTTCTCAGTGAATGGTTTGCAGGAAATAAGCACTTCAATAAAACGCAAGTTCTGAGATCAATGCCAGCGGGGTGAGTGCTTCGAACAACCACAGGTGTTGTGCGCACAGATCATCTTTGATGATGCTAAAATAAAATGTGTTTGGATCAAACAGTCCAAGCAACTGGTAGATTTCTGTGCATACCATCATCTTCTGGCCATGGTGATGAAAAAGTACATTTCTTTCAACGTTGTTACCTGCTGAACAGTGTTTGGCCCAGTTCTCCTCCACCTCTTTGAATCCATAGTAAAGTGGGAGACTGTTGCGTTTGCCACCTTCTTGAGCAGAACAGGGCCCGGTGGATGGTGGGGTGAGGAGGTTATACTGCACCTATAAATGATATTCATGGCAGAGAGAAGAAGCATGTCTTGCCATCACAAAGCCACATATACAGTCACATTTATTCAAAGATTCAGCATGAGAATAATGATCTGGACTTTATTATTAATATCAATTTATTTGGGTGTCATGTTACTCTGAGGTAATCAAATAAGTGAAAGCAGTATGTGCTGCAAAAGTATTACTGGAAAGCAAATGCGTGGATATCTTTATGCTCAAAGGAGCCATATACAATATTCAGGATGGGATCTTTAGACTTACTCAGATTTGTGAATTATAAATTAAAGTGTTTGCTGAGCAGTATTTTACTTGAAAAGCATAAAATCAAAGTAACAAATACATACATTTAGCAATGCAATAATTTTCATGATAAGACAACCCCTATGAGAAAATAAGCAATTAACCTGTTCAAAGAGGTACATGGGAGCCTTGGAGTAGTGGCGAAGAAGGTAGTCAAAAACCAGACACAGGCGAGCCAAGTTGAGTGGCACTCCCTTCAGCTGGGAGTCTCTGCTCTGTGCCACTTCAGTGATGGCCTGTGTGACCAGGGTCAGGACCGAACGTCGACCTCGCTCTGACAGATTGTGGAAGAGGAGCAATAGGAGCTGGAGATGCTCCACATTAAGGTCATCTTCTCCATGAACAGAGCTCTGGATAGTATGCTGTTTCAGTGTTCCCAGAAATCTATTGAGAGCAGAAAAGGTTGTAGAAAGGAGAAAAAAAAACAATGCCAACTGATATTACAAATGTTTCAGTAAGGGCACCAAGGAAAAATCTGAACCAATTCATTGTACACATGAGCCAGAGAAGTGTCATTAGTGCCATACCTTTCCCAGACTTTCATGCACTCAGGCACATCCGGTTCTCCTTGCACACTGGCTTTGTGTTGCCATATGAGGAGAAGTCTGGAGAGAACTGATAGTGATTGAGGGTGAATGTACAGAGGCCAGGGACCCTCTGAAAAGGGTGCAACGCCCAACTGCTGGAGAAGGGTACTCTGGAAACAATGACAAATAAAATGTGACATTAAATAAACAATTATAAAATAATATGGATGTTAATTTAATTTACCCAGAAAATATGTGGTATTGGTGAACACGATTCTGGCAAATTGAAGTCATTTCTCTTTACCTGCAGGGCGGGGGATGGAAGGTCTGATGTTACCAGCGTGTGGTTGAAGTGATAGAGAGCTAAAGAAAACGCTTCATCAGAGGAACCTGAGGGGAAAGAAAAATGTATCAAAACCACATTCATGGCAGTCTACACCCAGCAATAGCTATTAAGCCAACACAAATTTAGGGTAAGATGTGGGATCATTTAGACAACAAGCAGGGTTTTTTCCAGGTGTACCTTTGACATCTTTGTCCACATCTTTGATGATGCTGGCTAGTGTAGCCATGTGCTGCTCTGTAAGAGACACGCTCAGGTAGTTGCGGATGAAGTTGTTCCTGGACTTGAGCATTGAAGTGGTGATGAAGTTCAGAATGCTGGAGGCTAAACTGAGGAACTAAAGGAACAAACAAGCTTAGAGTGGAGGCTGTCACGTTAAAAACATAAACTTCCATTAGCGATTGGCAGAGACATAACGACATGTATGCTTGCGTTATTAGAAATGTGCCATTTCCCCTGTACTAAATGCTGCAACATTATACTGTATGTGGTCACATACATTAAAATGAGACCTCACCAGCTCTGGGTCTTTACGGCCAGCTAAAATGTTGCCATTCTCGCTTGAATTCTGCTTGTTGGGGCTCTTCAGTCTGGGAGAGGTCTCCAGGGGTGGGGGTGGTGGAGGGGGTGGGGGAGCGACTTTGTCTTTGGTAGGTGAAATTGTCTCTTCAAACCAAAGCCCCAAGATGGGTTCACTGTCATCATCTGCAAGGAAAAAACACATAATTCAGATGAATTTCTTAGAGTGGAGGTGAGAAATGTCCCAAGACTTCCAAGATAAATTTGTGGAGTGGTAGTGGTATCATCAAAAAGCAAAATGTAAAAAGCTTCAAACTGGTTCATGACACCTACAATACTGTGCAGGCGGTGGACAAGAGCCAAAGACTGCAGTGAATAGTGAACATACAGTGATGTCCTATTGGTGAATATCCACTTAAAGAAAAGTAACACAGAATGTATTATTCTTAGAAGACAACCATTTTAATGGCTATCACTGACCATATGATGGTCATGACCAATGAAAGTCCATTTTTCGCATTCATTCGCATCAAAACAGGTTGTGAAATAACAATGACGGTGAGGTCATGCTGAAGTCTTTCCCCACATCACCCTAGTTGGTGAAAAATTAAAAAGTTGCTCATTGGTGTTCCAGTTTTGTGTTACGACACAATCCTACAACAGAATTCTAGATTTTACTCTGAAAAAAAGAATCTGGGAAAGTAGAGCTTTACATAGTTAAAATGCTTGGTAAAAGCCAGCATTAACAGCAAAACTTCAACATAAGCATTTAAATTACATGAAGAGTTCATAGCTGCATTCTGTGTGTTCTTATATACACTACAATGACAATGGCTATGAGATAAATAATTGACAAACAAAAATTCAGACCCTTAATACAAAACATGTGCTGTTGTGCTGTCCAGTGAAAGCCATACAGTATCTACAGAACTAAGAACATATCACTCTTGCATTGTTCTATAGCCAAAAGCATTGTTACAATAAACATCTCACAGAAATTTATTTTTTTTAATGCACAAGCAACATGCATCAATGCCAGCTAGTCATTTCATTTTAAATAAAGTTAGAATATGAGTGTCAATTTTTCAAGCTATTCACGTTTTTAAGAAGAACATCTAACAAGAATATCTTGGCGTCATAATAAAAAAAAGTCCCTAAACATTAAAAACACCATTCGAATGGGAGTCTATTTCATATTGTAAACTGTAATCTGCTTCCCCCTCTTGGTGTCCAGTAACAAGTTATTTGGTTTGCTGTCAGAAAAAGGTTTCAACTAACTTTTGGCCATATCTCTGCCAATAAGCTAAAGAAATGTTTCTTATGATTCACTTTGATTCTACCCCCAATCTCTACTGGGACAGAGGAAGAATTCCTTTGTAGGTGGGATTTTCATTCTTAGCTCACCCTGATAACACATTTGGTTTTAAAGTGCCTCTACTGCATGCTAACTGACCACCTGAACCAACTCAGATGACAGCTTTGCTCCTTTCTTCACCTTTTCTGTCATTTCTGTCGTACGCACTGACGTTTCCCAGCAGGACGACAGAATAATCCGATGGCGGAACCTAGACCCTACCCAGAAAATGCAAGACAGCCAGATACGACTTAAGGTCCTGTATGTGTTAGAGGCACAGAGAACAGTGACAGCCTTGCTATCAGGAATAGGCAGCTGCAAAAAGGTGACCCCTCCAACACAGAGACACTCAACTGGTTGCGTATACGGTTTCCCATAACCACTTAATGTCTCTCATCTTGGACAACTCCAGGAAAGGAGCAAGTACCACTGCTAACCTGGGCTTTGGTTCTAGAAGTGGTTTTGTGTGCATATGTGGAGACAAAACTAAATCTAGTTACTCATTCAGCCTCCTGCTCTAGCTCTGGTTCTTTCCCTACCAAAGAGGTTGCATTATAAAGGATGGGTCTTATAGCCCAGGGTTCATCCAATAAGGTCTCCACTTTCACTTGCCACCAGACGGGCAACACACTAAACCCTCATATCTATTCTAACCGTAAGTGAAAGTAGATACTGTCAACACAGGGCTACCCTTTTCAGTAGCTATAAATCTATTAAATATATTTTAACTAGAGGTGCTCCGATTGATCGGTGACCCGATCGGTATCGGCCGATACACGTGGTATCGGCATTGATCGGACGTGCCA
>JBAJHX010000041.1:7379435-7395151 GCA_037176925.1 Amniataba percoides
TATATGGTTTTATACTGGATATACTGTCGGTTATTGGTGTCAGTGTTTATGTTTGAGCTTGTTTATTTGTTTATGAATAAATAAAAACTTTAATAACAAAAAACAGAAAATAGACCATTCATTGACAGTGTGCCTTATAATCCAGTGCGCCCTACAGTGCGGAAAATACGGTAATAACTTATTTCATATTCAACAAATTACCCTTTGCCAGGACCAAGTTTAGGCGATCCTGCGCCATCCTTGGTGCGAGCAGCAATATCCCGGACACGCAGGGCAGCCAGTGGATCCTTCTCCTTCCCTTTATCTGCTAGGGCTGTGGGGCTCAGGTTAAGGATCAGGTACAAGCTGTTTAAAAGGCACCAGGCTCCGAGCAGCTGGAAGTTCTGATAATGCTGTGACACAAAACAAAATAAAAAAAAATAAAGAAAATCAACACCAAGAGTGCTTTCTATAAACCTCTGATACAATTTCTTTCTTTGAGTTCAAAACAACACAGTGTAAAAGTAAATCAAAAGGCAGTGAGTTGGTATTAGTATTTTCCCATTCTAGAATTGAACTTAAACCTTTCACTCACCTCTCCTCCAGCTCTTCGAGAGTTACTGATGGCTTGTCCAATCATTTCATAGATCTCCAGCTGTTGCAAACACAAATTTTATTATTATTTTAAATGTGCTGCATGCATGCCATCAGTGTAATCACAGAAGATTAAAAAAAAAAAAGGTGTGGCGAGATTGATGCAATGTCAAAATGTGTGACAATAACCTATATATAAACACAGTCTGAAAACCAAATATATCTCCTCACAATATTTTTATTATCACAAGTCAGAAAACAAATTCTAGGTCAATGTTAAAAACATGTAAATGGAAACATATAAGTAGCCTAAGTGAAAAAAAAAACTATTTAGCACCAGACCATGCACCATAATTAACACAGAGGCACTGAGAATGTTGTACTATAAAACTCACACATTTCTGGACAATTGTGGCTGCGTCATTTTCATAGTCTTCTTCTTTCGTCCCAGTGGAGGCAGAGCGAAGCTGCAAGCCGCTACCTACCTGCAGAATGGCCATGCAAGTGGCCACACTCACACCTAAACAGATAAAAAATATTTTTTAGGATAAATAAGAGGAAATAAGAGTAGCAGGGAAGTTAAAGCTGGTGCTAGTAAATTCAAACACATGTCACATTGATGCACTGCTTCATGGTCTGGTCTGCTTGGTGGTCTGATCAAGAGTAACACTGATCATTAGATTATCACAATAATGTGTGATCACCTACCAGCATAGAGACAGCTCAAAGCCAGCACAGTCATATCCAGTAATCTCCCCGGTGTCAAGGGCTCCAGAACAGGCAGGGAAAGTGTGTCCAAAGCCATGGTTACGTCTATCACCAGCGAATGAAAGCTGGATAAAAAGTATAGAAAATGTAATGTTTACCAGAAATAGATTTTCTAACCAATATTCTCTAATTTATAAACTTAAAAGGAGGATACTGCCCCATCAGAATATGTTATAATATAATAAATAAATAAATACCCATTGCGAACAGCAGTGGCATCAGCCACTGTGGCAGGCATGATAAAGAAAGAGTTGGCTGATACAGCATCTTGGAAACGGTTGATGTAGCGTAGAAAGTAGGGCAGGTTGAGGCACACTCGTAGCAACTTCTCAGACCCACCTGAAAATACAAATTATTGAGAAAAATTACTATTAGCTCTGACTAAAAAAAAAGAACAAAAAGAGAGATTTGCCATGTGAGAAGATAATGTCAAAAACAAAAAAACTTTGAAGCTCTAAATGTTAAAAACCATGTAACCTACCAGAGTTAATTTCTCTACTACTGTAACAGTTTAACTGTCAACACTGTGTTAACAAGCCAACAAAGTCACAACAAAGGAACATTTACTCACCAAGTTCCTGTAAGCTTGACACATTCTGAGAGACAAAGGCATTTTTCATTTTGGCCTGAATGGCTTGATCTGTGGTTTGGTCATCGCAATCACTCTCAGCCTATAATTGGAGAGTTGGAAAACAGTTACAGTGAATTCAGTGGATGAGAAGCAGTTCTGTTGTGGGCAAAATAAATTAAAAGGTGAAAAGTACCTTTAATTTCAGTGGTTATGGGTAACCTTAGGTGTGAATCAAAGACAATACTAACGGTGTGGTCAGGTGAGGGGATAATCTGTAACACTTGCCTGCATGTGCGCTGCTGACGGGGAGGCCAAGATGGTGGTAAGGTCAGGGTTAAAAACTGAAGTCAGTTGATTAAAGAAGTTCATTTGTACTTCTTTTTGTCGAAGTTCTGGGTTCACAGCACTGGGCAACTCTTTCTGATCTTCCACTGTAAAAGAACAGGGACACAATTTTCTTCCGATTTCTTATTTTGTAAAATGGCATATGAGATGATTGTTTCATTTTTTCAGCCCCAACATCAATAAATACAACAATATCCATGTATCAATAAACAACTGCCACCAGTAATTATAGGAAATTAATATTATAATTTTTATAACAGTGAAATAAATACTAATGTCAAAAATCACTATTAAAGTCAAAATGTAATACATGAATCATTTTTAAAATAGTGATGTAATCAGTGAAGTACTGTAAGTTTGGTCTTTCCCTTCAGGGACACTTACCATCTGAAAGGGTCTTCACGGTTTGAGGCAACTTGGCAGATTTCATCATAGCGGTGAAAGTAATGATTTCTGTGCGATCTAATCTGCTGCAGCCAGTGCAAAGTCCTTTTATTAGAAGAATCAGGTGTTTCTGAAGAAAAATAACAGAATTACTCAATTTAAATACCAAATAACCAGAAAAAGAAAGTCTATTAAATCTATTTATTATGAGTAGCTGGTTAATTTGTTATCTATCCAAAAGTGTATCAGTTAAATGTAGTCTCACAACATTACAATTCTCCTCGTGGTTTGCTTCTCTCACCTGTGACACCGCACATGCCTCATCTGGGTTCTCCAAGCGCAGCAATGAGAATTCAATCAACACTTTGCACGCTGCAGCAACCGACAGCAGCTGATTCCTCGGTACTAGAGAAAAAAAGCAAAAAAAAAAAACATGTTGGCTGGAAGAAACACAACCCATAACACCTAAACTTTATAGATGAATGGCAGGAGTGATTTTCTATCTTTTACACAAATGAGAAAATGAAAGATACATACTTTGTCCACATACTGTGGTGATGTAGTGTGCAGAGAGTGCCACGAACGACGAGTAGAAAGGCTCATACTGTTTGTCATGGTGAAGGATGTCCGATTCACTGCAAATGACAAGTGGAATATCTCGTTAAATTCTGTTAAAAAAATCATTTAAATGTTTTTAATGTTACATGTTTTTAGCGGTTTTCTTTCTAGAGAAGAGCGTATGGAGAAACTGAACAGACAGATAATAATATGGAGTTTGTATGAGAAACCCTTGTGTAATTAACTTAGTAACAGTCAGAAAACCTCCTTCAATGTAGCCAGGTATTTTCTAAAAGTTCTGATCTTTCTAAAAAACAACAAACAAACAAAAAAAACACAAGTTCTGATAACCTTGCAATTATCCTTATTAACACTGTGCAAATGAAAGAGATTAAATGGTGCAGTATTTTGCTTGTTACTGTATTATATTGGTATTCATCTAGATTTGCAATTCTCTTGCCTTTTCTGTGGTTGGTGACTGATGAAAAATAATTAAAACTTCTATACCCTGTGTATTGTATAGACTGGCCTATATACATTTTCCCTCATTTCACAATCACAATGATACCACAATGATTTGTTAGCAATGAGTGTGGATAAACGTATTCCCGCACTGAGAAAAACAAAAAAAACAGAGCAGGCGCCCTGGCTGTGAGAGAGCAACCTGTAAGTCTTTCACAGGGACTTGAACCATGTAATTTTTTTTTAATCTATACTCTGTGTACTAATGGATTTTTCCGCAGCCTCCAGTACATGAATATGCTACAGCCTCTTTGATGTCCTGCACCATGACAATGCTTTTTCCCCCCTTTCCCAAATCTAAAACAAGCTCCATAGTAATGTTGATTGAGTAATGTAACCTGCATATGACCAAGGCAAAGGACTTGAAGGGCTCCTCCTAACACTTGATCCTCATGTCAGCATCTGCTTCATACACTATCCACTGGGAAACGAGACAAGCACATTAAGACCGAAACAGACTGGCTGCCTTTCTAAATTACCCCTTTGTGACTTTATCCATCCAAATCCTATGCCTGCTAGTGTTTATTCCATTGCCTCTGACCTATTTTATTTTCAAATTAGGAATATGGTAAATAATTTAAAAGCATTGGTTTCTGCATTACACTATGAAGAGCTTACAGTTCCTTTTATCATACATCACAGAAATGTGCTACTGGAGATGCAGTGCCTCTTATACTTGCATCCAAATTTTTCCAGGTGTAAATGACTACATTTAAAAAACAAGTCCAACAACTCTTGCGATACTTACTCAGCTGAACTAAGTCTTGCACAAGATATTGAAATTTACTGTATGGTCATAAATAACACTGAAAAACTGCTTTAGATTTCATATCATGTCTCATGACTGGCTATTATAGTGACAGACATATCACACATGTGCACTAGGCCAATTTGGTTGTTTCCTTTGAAAACGAAACTAACAGGCTTGTTAGCAGCATTACTGCTCATATTTGCAGGTTAAATGTCAGAAAACGAAACCAATAAGTAAAGATCGCAGGAAGCTCTTTACTTTGACGCCCAGAAGGGCCAGCTGATGCCACCACTGAACAGGAGTGTCAAGTGACAACCTGGCTAGCATTAACGTGTTAAATCTGCTGACTTCTTAATCATTCTATGGTGATTTATGCAGTGGGAGTTTGCTGGAAGAAATGCGCATATACTCCGTCGTTTTGCAAAAGACAAGTCGTCCCTGTGTGATATTGCACCAACTTCACTGCTGTTTAGCAGCACCATTTCTCGTTTCCAACAAAAACCTTTAGCTTTACATTGTATCAAATCGCCGTTTATAAACAAATCATAAACTACGACCCATCCCCACTTCACCAGAAACGAGAAGAAAGTATAGGGTCCCCGCCTACTTTTAACCCAACCACAGACACCGAGCTGAAAAATCCCACTTACTTAATCAGTTAATGCTTAAACTATATACTGACGTGCTCAGAGTTAACTGAATATGACAATCTCGGCATACAAACTGATCCAATACAGCATTTCGTTAGCTGACGTAGTGAAATATTACAGTGTCAGGGCCATTACAACGTTACAGTCCGGTTGTAAGGCCCATTACCTAGCTAATGTTTGTGTTAGCTAGCTAGTGATGAAGCACATTTTAAACGTTACACTGCGACGTCGATTAACGCCTGCAGCGCAACAAAGTCACATTAAATGTTGTCGTCCAGAGGTCACAAGTCGTGCCTTCTTTCAAAACGTTTATGGGTTACTAGCCCAGGCAAGCTAAAACGCATTTTGAGTAACTTCGCTAACGTTAGCATATTAGCTAACGTCAGCAGCTGACTGGCTGCCAGTGCTAGTTAAGCTCCAATTAGCCTGCTAACGGCTAACGTTAGCGAAGCAGCTAACGTTTCTCATCGGGCTCAACCAACCGAGCTAAGTTAGCAAGTTAGCCGGCTAGCTCACTCTTGGGTGGACACGGTGGGTATTTGAGCAAACGGAGGCACGCAAATAGTTGACATGTAACCGGTTACCTGTTGATTATAGATCCAATAAGCTGAGGTAGCTCTTTCGTTTCAAATGCGGTGTACGAAGCTGATAAAAGCGGCCGCACTGCCGCTGTCCATTCGTGTTCCCCATCTCCTCCGCTCGACGCCATCTTGAAATCCCATAGAAAAAAAGCCAGCTGCCTGAGAATGAAACAGTGAGAGTAAATCAGGGGGGGCGCTCCGTACACTGTACATAAATATACACACACGCATATATACTACATACGGTAATAATATACAGCTGTACAGTCAATGTGGTGCTCACGTAATGGTAAAATAAAATACAGGACAAATTCACTTCATCCAAAAGTTGCTCTGGCTACCTCCACGGAACAGTTTTTCATCCAGAGGTTTGATAAAATGTACAGTTTGTACATACAAATAAAATAACTCCATTATCACATTACAGTTACGACACATTATAGTAAATATCGCTTTCAGAAAACTTATTTATTGTATTTTCTCCTTTGGATTGCAATAATTCACATTCACTATTTAAATGGCGTTCATTTGAATATTTTTTTTGTGTGTTTGATGAAATAAATAAACAGGTTTGAATTCACTGAATACTGAATATTGTTTGAGTGTTTTTCAGATTGGAAGTTTATACCTGAAATCTAACAACATTGTCTTCTGTAATGCGGGTCCAGTATGATGTAGACTATGTGAAAGTGGATCATAAAGTTTACAGTCCTTGCAATCTTTATTTCAGAGAGTTTCATGCAAGTATGTCATGATAATATGACTTTCTATCTAAAGTCTATCTAAGAATAGCAACCGAGCAGAAAATTCTGGTCTTCTTTATTCCCTTTATTTCCTCCTATCTGACATTATAAACACTTTTTATACATACATAATTTCTGTAGACATCTCATCTTACCCCTTTGTGAACACGTGTAAACACTAATTACAAATCATCATGAGTCAGATTAAACATTTTCAGCCAAAATATTTCTTTGCATAAAAAACCTTTTTTTCTCTTCTTTATCTAACTACTTTATCTTGAGCAAGGCACAACTACATTTTTTTTTAGATTTATTGCACGCAGCACACATTACTGTAAGTTTGAGTCTTTCTAACCTGTAGGGGGCAGCACCTCTCCGCCACAGGACAAAAAGTAAGACGGTCAACTTCCGGCTTCCTCCTTCCCTGAAAGAGCAAGCCAGAGCTGCTGCAATGGCAAAGCTAATTTCGTTGTGCCTAAATTTTATTATGTTATACAGCTCGATCGAAGCTGTGTTCGAGGATCAAGTGGGGAAATTTGACTGGTAAGAGAAATCTAGAAAATGACCAAATATGTGTGCTGTTCAGGGCCATGTTTGAATGTGGATAAGCGAATGCTAACACCTGTCACAGCATTCACTGCGACCCGGTGTGTTTGGAGTGGACTTTGAATGAGGGAACAGGCCAAACACCATGACAATGAACAGTGGGCATTTTATTTACTGGCTGCTGTAAGCCAGTAAGAAAACGATGGTCCTGTAAGCTGAGTGAGCTAAGATAAATGTGATTTCTAAGCAGCAACAGCATTTAACCAATCTGATAATAACCAGTGTAATGTGTACCAGTGTTTTCTGTTTATTAATTTGACTTTTTAGCCTGTGTAAAAAAAAAACTGTAAACTTTTATGTGATTGTTACATATTTTGTTGACATCTTTTTATCTGTTTTGTGACTGACAGGAGGCAGCAGTATGTTGGAAGGGTTCGCTTTGCCCATTTCGACACACACATGCAGTCATCCAAAAAGGTGCTTTTGGCAACAGAGAAGAATGTATTCGCTGCACTCAATACGAGGACTGGAGATCTCTGTGAGTATACAGTATTATATACTCTAATATAGTACTATTGTTCTGTAGAGCCAAGTACAGAAATACCATCAGTTGATGTACTATAACAGTACAGTATCAGTATTATTCTTATCTGTTTCAGTCTGGCGACATGTGGATAAAACTGGGCCAGAAGGAAATATAGATGCTCTGCTGCAACATGGACAAGGTGATTTTTGTCATTGAAGATTAGCTCACAGAACTTTTAGTTCTGCTATTAAAAGCAGATATTTCATAAACTTTTCTTGAATCCTAGATGCGGTGCTGGTGGTTGGTAATGGCCGCCTGCTGCGGTCCTGGGACACAAATATTGGTGGTTTGAACTGGGAGATTGTGCTTGACTCTGGCAGGTGATTACTCTCTTGACATGCATTTTTTTTTGTTTAGAAGAGTTTGTCATTTGATCAGATGTTAACTGCTTCTGTTATACATTTTAGTTTTCAGTCGGCATATTTGGTTGGACAGCAAGACACGGTAAAACAATTGGCTGTTTTGAAGAAAACTGCCATCTCCGTCCATTATCTCTCTAATGGTCATCAAAAGTGGATAGAGAATTTACCAGAAAGGCAAGTGGCCATGTTTTTGATTATGTACTTTCAATATCAAGCTTGTCTTTAAGAGCAAGGTTGCCTTCTTACAAATAATAATGTCTGTGTTTTTAATCCCTACAGTGAAACCGTGGATTACCAGGCTGTATATTCTGGTGGAAATGGTGAAGTGTACACACTAGGTGTTGTTCCTCATTCACACATTACCGTTGTTGCTTATAGTTTGGAGGATGGAGAGATAATCAAGCAGGTAATTCTGATTTATTGTAACTGTAGAAAAACATACATACATACGGTGTAGAATACTTTAAACAAGATATTCATTAAAGTAATTGAGAAAACATGTGACATCTTTGCTTGTATTGTCTTCAGATCTCAGTCGAAGCTCCATGGCTGTCCAACATACAGACCAGCTGTGTTGTGATTGGCCAGGGGGTGTTGACGTGTGTCGACTCTGCAACTTTATCACTGTACATGCTTGACTTGCATGTGCAGTCACAGATGACCCAGATCCCCCTGCAGGTACCTACCACGATGGCACCAAAGCAGTCACTCTTTGAATCTACATCTTTTTTTCAGTGTGAATGCTTTTCACCATTTTTGTAAGCATGCTACCATTTGTCACCTTTTAGTCACTGGGACTTGAAGTCACCCCCAACTTCCATCCAGTGCTGGTGTCCACCCAGCCCAACCCAGCCCGGCAGCCTCTGTCAGAGTTTTTCCTTCAGCTGGGGCCTGAGCACTTCCTGCTTCTTCAGCTCAACAATGGGCAGATAGTTACACTGAGGGATTTCAAGCCTGTACGTAACTATTCTTTACCTTTGGTTTTCTCCCTGATCTATTTCATTGTCTTTGATAAATGGTTGGTTAAAAAAACAAAACATCTAAGCTATCTGTAATGCCAAACTTGTTCTAAAGTTTTGGCTATGTCCTCATTTATGAGCTCTGTGTTTTCTAAAATGTATTATAAGTATAATTTAGGAAGACCTAAATCTAGTCAAGTATTTCATACTTAGATGAGATGATTGCATTAATTAATGTTGGTTATGCATTTGTCTCCCTTCATAGGCCATGCTGGTTTCATTTGCTACCACAGGAGAGAAGACTGTAGCTGCTGTTATGTCACCCAAGAATAAAACTGTGAGTTAGATTGAAATTACAAAGATATGTCAAGGGTGTGGTTTGCCATTGTGCTCTTTTGGCAAATGAAGGCATATATCAGGTGTAGTACAGTCTTTGTGTGCTTGACTTAAATGTGTTTTTTATCTGCCTGCTTGAACAAAAAAGTTCTAAAGATATTTTACATCTTCTGAGCTTCAGTAAAAATGTAATGTCCAATGAAAATGATCCATTTACTTTTAACTGTTTTGAAAGATGTTATATGATCGTGTGTTTTCTCTCCTAAAGGCTTGCAGTCTTAACCTCTTTAGTGCAGAAACTGGACGCAGGCTTCTAGACACAACACTGATTTTCACTATGGATCCTAATGGTGGGAAGCCAGAGAAGGTGAGTCTAAATTTCTTTCCAGTGATTCTCCAGCTTGTTTGATATCTGGCTGGTCGAGACAATAAAGTTTAACATGATTACGATTACAAATCAGTCTAGTTTCAGAGATGGCTTGTGCACATCAAGCATCAGGATATTAACTTTTTTTTTTTAAAGATGCAGTGTTTTTTTGTAATATAACACAATCCAGGTCATTTTTGTTCTGTCCTCCAGCTCTATGTTCAGGCATTCCTCAAGAAAGACGATTCTGTTGGCTACAGGGTCATTGTGCAGACAGAAGACCACACACTCACTTTCATACAACAGCCAGGTATGAATGACAAAAACAGGAAGTTTTGTTAATGTTATGTGATGTAGTTGCATTACCATGGTGTCTTTTTTTTTATTCTACACTGTGTGTGTGAACCAAAGTCAGAACGTTTAAAAATCCTGCTTCGAGACATAAAATAACAAACAACACTGTGTTAACTTTTGAGATGCAGTACATCTTTCCGAAGTGTAAAGAGACTACTGAGCCATCCTTTTCCTCATGATAACATTCCACTTCTTAATCATCATAAATACTGCCAACATCTGACCACTGTGTGCAGCATAAACAAGCTCTTGGTTTTCATTATGTACACATAATCTTGTCCTTTCCGCAAGCATGAGGAGGGGAAAAAAGTTTAATGTCATAATTCATGGAAAGCGTCAGCACAAACTGCATACTGTCACAGGGTGTGGGAAATGGAATGAATGATTACCGAACAATAACGAGTCTTGTTTTCCAGGGCGTGTAATGTGGACAAGAGAAGAGGCCCTGTCAGATGTGGTGACAATGGAAATGGTGGATCTGCCTCTCACAGGAACGCAGGCAGAGCTGGAAGGAGAGTTTGGCAAAAAAGCTGGTAAATGTCAAACCAGAATCCCTCTGTGTGTTTTTTTTCCTCCCAAGTTTCCAACTTTAAGCACTAATCTATTTTTTTAATCTATTCACTTTTTTGTCTGTTATTTTCTGTTCCTAGTAGTGCTCTAATTTTCTTGTATGTCCTAGAAACTATTTCTGATCTTGTGGAGTAGTTTGTCTAACTTGTTTCATAATTTTCACATTTTCCATTAATGTAGAACTTGTGATTAAACACACTTAACTGCTGCTTTATCCTTACTTCAACTGCTCGGCACTGGCATTTAATCAAGTGAATAAGTTATATTTTCTGATTATTTTTTGATGTTGCATCAGGCCTCGTGGCCTGGAAAAAAACTGACTCACTGGTGTGCTCACTTGGTTGCTATTGGCTTCACCTTCTTTGTTTCTGTCTTTTTTTATTTGCTGCACTTGGATTCAGCCATTCAAGGTAACATTTACACTCTTTTTCAGCAAAGCTTGATTAATGGGTCTTCAGACTAAGAATGTCTGATGGTCACTGACACTGATTCTTCCCTGTCCTTTTTTATTTTAGTTACCCCCTTCCATCACTTTCCTCTTTTTGGGACCATTCATATACTGTTTCTATCAAGCCAATTATGTACCTGCCTTTTTTAAAAAAAAATTCTATGTTTTTTATTAATGATGTGAGAAATGGGCTGGTACTCAAGTTTTCATATTCAGTATTTTATTCTATTCTCAAATCTTGGATGTAAATAGAATCCAATGAAATCCATTAAGCAGCCCCTGTGTTCACACTGTAATTTGTCCAGATGGCCTGATGTCCATGGTGCTCAAGAGGCTCTCCTCTCAGCTCATCTTGCTGCAAGCCTGGACCGCCCATCTCTGGAAGCTGTTCTACGATGCACGGAAGCCACGCAGTCAAGTTAAAAATGATGTGACCATTGAGAACCTCTCCAGAGACGAGTTCAACCTGCAAAAGATGATGGTTATGGTCACTGCATCTGGGAAGGTACAAGATTAAAGGTTGCTCCTTCATTTAGTTACTGTTTGGTCGTGTTTGGGAAGGGTGAGCCGTCCTGCATACTTGTGCTCACGCTGGTTTCTGTTTATTTTGTCTGCGGGCAGGTAGGCCTGAAGTGAAATGAAACACTAATAATTAGATTCCATCAGACCACTTGGAAACTCTTATTTTGTTGTGTTTTTCTCCTCAGCTCTTTGGGATTGACAGCAAAAGTGGCAGCATTTTATGGAGGCACTACCTGGAGAACATCCCAGCTAATGCAGCTTTCAAATTAATGGTGCAACGGACCACTGCGCACTTCCCTCATCCGCCACAGTGCACACTGCTCATCAAAGACAAGGTATCTGATTACAAGGGCTCTGAGTTCTGTTGTGAAATAGCTTAAGAGTGGGATCTTCATTTCATTATCTTTGGGGCCACACAACCATGAATAAAGCATGAATGAATAAGCAAGTAACTTTACTGTGAAATCAGCAGATTTGTTTCTAACATGTGCACCTCACATGGAGTGAAGGTCTTTTACTGAGCCTGCCTTATAGGCAAAAGTTGAACACATTTTTTTGTTTGTTTGTTTTCTAAGGACTCAGGCCTGGCCACACTCCATGTATTTAATCCCATTTTTGGAAAGAAGAGTCACATCACCCCGCCTGCTCTACCTCAGCCAATACTTCAGTCCCTCCTGCTGCCTCTCATGGACCAGGACTATGCTAAGGTCTTACTTCTTGTTGATGACCAGTACAAGGTGAGTGGCAAGTTGTTAACCTACTCACCCACCAGCTTGAAGAGACATTCAGACTCCCATATTGCGCTTCAAAGCTATTTTCTCTTGTAACTTGTAAAAATTGTATCAACCGTTATTTTCCCGCAGGTGTCTGCTTTTCCCTCTACAAAAAACGTACTCCAACAGCTCCAGGAGATGGCCTCATCCATATTCTTTTATCTTGTTGACTCCAGCCAGGGAAGACTTTCTGGCTACAGGCTACGAACGGTAAGTGAACCTTCTTCTGCTGAGCTATTCATTTTTTTAAGCTTCTTTGCACATCAGGGCTCAACAGGTTTACAAAACTTAAGCAATACCAGTCTACAGTTTTTGGGTGCCATGCCAAAGTTTATTATTGCAATTTTTCTTTATATCTCAGTAATGAAAATGTTACTGAAATGTGCACATAACAAATAGATCAAAGGCCTTTTTATGAGGGCACGCTGGACACACTAAGAGTTTCTCTCAGTTTGAAGGTAATCAGTGTAGCTCTACACCTCCAGTGTGAAAAGCAAATGGACATGCACAAAAATGCTCAAAATATTCTAATATAACAAATTATAGCCAGAGTTTGGTTAATTGTTTCATTTCTCACAGTGTGCTACCGCAGAATGATACTTGCATAACAGATGACTGAAAGAACTGATCTGGATGTTGTTGTACTCTCAGGACTTGTCGACCGAGCTGATCTGGGAGGTCGTCATCCCGACTGAGGTGCAGAGGATTGTCTCAATCAAAGGGAAAAGGCCCAATGAGCATGTGCACTCTCAGGGCAGAGTGATGGGAGACCGTAGTGTCCTCTATAAGGTATAATAACTTAAAAACATTTATAAAACCTTAGTAACACTGCCTTTGGTCAATGCTCCCACATCAGTCATCAACAACATCTATGACTGATTTAGGCTGAAAACTCATCTTTCCAAGAAATACTGTACCTCTCGTCACTGTTTCCTTTGTGAATCACATCTCGTCTCCGCCACTGACTAACAAGAATGAACCCTGTTATTTTCTTCTTGGACTGTAGTTCCTGCTTATAATTTTTAGAAAATGAATCATGTTTTACTCTTGGACTCATTATGGGGGACTCTCTCCCTGAATCAAGATGCTGAATGTTTCATCTCATTTCTTGCAGTACCTGAACCCCAATCTGCTGGCTGTGGTGACGGAGAGCACAGACTTGCATCAGGAGCGAAGCTTTGTCGGGATCCTTCTGCTTGATGGCGTGACTGGTCGCATCATCCACGAGGCTGTTCAGAGAAAGGCCAGAGGACCGGTGCATGTTGTGCACTCTGAAAACTGGGTGGTGGTGAGTGGTATTTGACCAATGAAGTCACTTTTAAGATAACAAACAAAAATAATTAAAAAATAATTGCTTTTTGCTCGGTCACAGTAAGAAAACGCTGTTTTCTCACTGCAGCTGGAAAAAATAACTAATCCCCCGCATTGCAGTACAACACTGAACACATTAGTGTTGAACCGTAGCACAGGTGATGACTTCCTACCACTGAATGTGTCTATTGCTTGTGTTTGACTCCGCAGTACGAATACTGGAGCACTAAGTCTCGCAGGAATGAGTTCTCTGTAATAGAACTGTATGAAGGGATGGAGCTCTACAACAGCACCGTGTTCAGCTCACTGGATCGGCCACATGCTCCCCAGGTGCTTCAGCAGTCTTACATTTTTCCCTCACCCATTTCCACCATGGAGGCCACACTGACTGAGAAGGGCATCACCAGTCGCCATCTGCTCAGTAAGTTTCAGTGATGTCTACTTTTATTTGCTGCAGGCTAATTCTGTATCTGTAATTTTTCCCTTTAGATATTTTAGCGTCGTCCTCTTTTCTCATAAATCAAAATGGTCTGTTCAACATTGCCCAGGCCGTTGCCTTTTTTTTAAATATGTTTCTTTGGGTTTTCTTTGTCACAGTTGGCCTGCCATCAGGAGGGATTTTGTCATTACCCAAGATGTTCCTCGACCCTCGGAGGCCAGAAATAGTATCTGAGCAAAGCCGGTGAGTCGTTCAGTTAGCCGTCATATTTCACAGATTATTTTTTTTGTGAGTGTTTTTTCCTGTGTCTGTGTCTAACCTGTTCACCTGATCTCCAGGGAAGAGAACCTGATACCGTACGCGCCGGAGCTGCTGATCCGTATGGAGTGGTTCATTAATTACAACCAGACTGTATCGAGAGTGCGAGGGATTTACACTGCCCCCTCTGGACTGGAGTCCACCTGCCTGGTAAGTCTGCCTTTACAACACAACCGTACTGAGTGACCCTAAGGTGGGACTTTATTGTTGTAGCTGTTTCTTGTTCTTTTTTTCTTGGACTACTATTGTGTGTCAGAATTTCATTTCTTAGTTTTCCATTTGTGTTGTTTTAAAGTCTTTATTGACTCATCTTAATGTCTAGTGACCGTATATTATCATATTTGATTGCAATTTTAGGTAGTATGACATTAGGATGAATCATTTCCAATAAAGGAAATATTGTATTTATGTATGTGTCATTAGTTTTGAACACCCAGGGATTTGCTTTAGAACAAGACTGAATGACTGTCTAAAAAGCTCGAAAACAGCTGATACAGTCAACACATTGTTATTCCTTTTTTTCCCTTGTAGGTGGTAGCATATGGCCTCGACATCTACCAGACACGTGTCTATCCCTCGAAGCAGTTTGACGTACTAAAAGACGACTACGACTACATGCTGATCAGTAGTGTACTCTTCGCCCTTTTCTTTGCTACCATGATCAGCAAGCGCCTGGCAGAAGTCAAACTGCTCAACCGGGCCTGGCGGTAAAGTGATCATCAGAGTCCCATCTCTGACAGCCCCGAGGCTGCACAAAGGACCTCAGCCCGAGGAGATGAGACGGCTGAGGCCGTGCCTGCAGAAGAACACAGGTCAAAGTTCAATAAGGCCCATAAGGAACTGCCGGGGTGAGGGGACAGCGGGGTGGGGGTGAAAGCAAGGGTTAGTAAAGGTTTTATGTGTTTATTTTTTAACTTATTTTGCAAACACAAGAAATTTATTTCATAGTAGAATAACTGTTTTTTGTGCCATGTCATTTTGATTAGATGTTTAACACGTAAATGATAACAAATGAATGAAACAAACTGGGATTAAATAAACAATGGAGTGTGGAAATTCCCACACATGTGAACGTTAGATACTTAAACAATGTTAGTTTTTTTCCAAGGTTAAGTTGTGACATTTCTACGGCTACTGACTGTTCTGATGGAGAGTGATAATAAGTGTGGGAGTTGAGAGAAAAGAGAGTCTGAGGGCACAGAACATGTGAGCATGATTTGATACGATGCCATCGCTGTATGGTTTGTACTTTTAGCCTGCTGAATTAGTGTGATACACAAATGTCATTTGGTTTTATGGCAAATGAAGTGTGAGGAGAAAATGTAACATGGACAAACAACAAATGCTTATTTGTGCTTTCCTGAAGACTCTCCCACCAA
>JBAJHX010000041.1:7395251-7426429 GCA_037176925.1 Amniataba percoides
ATGAAGTGTGAGGAGAAAATGTAACATGGACAAACAACAAATGCTTATTTGTGCTTTCCTGAAGACTCTCCCACCAAAGGAAATGTCATTCTGTTGTCACCATAACTCACTCGACAAAGGAAAATTACCATCAGAAGCTGTTATTTTATGCCCAGCAATCATCCTGCAGTTCATGTTTGTGAGCATTGTTGATCTACCATCAGCTACTGTTGATTCCCCATTAAAATCTGTCTCCAAACTCTAGTTTAACTTCTTATTCTGTTTCACCAAGCTTTTGAAGTCTCTATAGCCACCTTCATTGTGATCAGGGATATTTAAGGATTATTCGAACTAAAAATGGTAATGCACTTGCTTACTGTAGATTGCAATACATTTTCCATAAATATGTTTATTGAAATTGGCTAAAAATGTAAAAAGCTTAAACCTCATCAGCTGGTCAGTAATTACATTATTAGTGATAAGTTCATCATAGGTGTGAATGCTGATTGTTACCCATTTAAATTTGTCTTCATTATTTTATGTCAGCAGGAGGACACACATTTTCTGTTTTAGGAAATGAAAATGTCCTTGAATATTGTTGCTTGCCATCTTCTTTCCAACAACAGTCTCTTTTAATATCTGTAAGACAGTAACAGTGGCCACAGAAGAGTTGATATGTTGACTTTTACATGCTGAAGTTTCATAAGGAGCTATTGTGGGGAAAAAAAAAAAAAAAAAAAACTTGTGGAAAATGGACATTGAGCCGGTCATAGAATGAATAAGTTATTTTATTTCTATAAATAGATTAAAAACACAATTTTACAATGATTTACTTTTGACACAAACATTATGAACAAATAGCCTTTACTTCGGCCAAATTTGACACAGGACCTTCATGAGAACTTGAGAACCTGCTGAGGCCTTAAACGCAGGGCTGCACCTTAACAGCATAAACGTAACATGATTTCCATGCCCACACACACAAAAGAAGCATGAAAGGCCTGATCTGTATTTTTTGACCATAGATACATTGTTTGAGCTAAATGCACATACACAATTAAAATAACTGAAAATAAAGGCTTCTTTTTCTCCTGTGCATACAAACACTGCTGTGTTAAACCTCAAACAGCATCAGGAAACATGTATGACTTGCTGACTAGTGTTCTTCATGTATATCAAAAGCCCCGTCAGTCAATGTGAGAGTCACAGGCAGTTTCAGTCGAGGGGTCATAATTTGGGTGGTGAAGCTGTTTGTATTCTGCTCACACAATTTTCCTTTATAAATTAAACTCATTAGTTAAACTGTGCACACAAGCATAGAATATGATGCGAGAGTCAATGCTTGAAATTTGACAGTTGCGGATTTTGTGTGCAGGTAGGATGTGGCTGTAACCTTGAAATGTGCACAAAAAGCCTGCAGAAGGCATGAGCGCTGTGATAGAAAGTAGGAAGTTAAGACTTTTAACAGATGACGTGTTTGACATCACTGTAGTTCAAAGCATGTTTTGGTGTTGTGTCGTTCTAGAATTAGCCACATTGCTCATTGTTGAATTTACCCTAAATTTTAATATGTGAATGATTTAGAAAAACATTAAATCTATCAAGACATTATACTTAAGACTTGAAGCAGCATTGTCATAAAAAATAACTCACATGGACAGTTTGGTACAAGCCCAGCTTGTACATACAGTAATTATTTGCTCTTCTGTAAGAAATATAGTAGTGGCTGAGGTTATTTTAGTGATATGAAAATATGGCTGTCAGGCTTAAAAATGAATGAGAGATGATATATTTTCCCTGTGAGAAGACAACATATCAGTAAAAACCAAACTTGAAGTGGTTAAAGGAGGTAAATATTTCTCCACTGTTAGTGAAAATGCAAGAATGTTATATTTTCCACGTTGAACTAGAGGAGACGTCGCTAAAATACTGACCGGTAACATGTTCAGTTAAAAACAGACAAAAACCTCACAGTGTTGTGTGACACAAGTGATCTTGCAATATATCATGTCAATAAAAATAACACTAATATACTGTATATGACCCATGACATGAGAATGTAGCGTGTCGATGTTTTCACACACTGTTTAAAATTATATCACATGGTTCTTAACGATCACTGTCACAGTTTTGTACTCATCAAGTTTCAGACAGTGGCAGAAGCGTGGGTATTTATCTGTTCTGCCAGACGCTGCCACTTCCCGACCTGGACGGTTCACTGAGGAGTCTTTCTCGTCTGTCTGAGTACGCCGGTCGGCCCGGCGGCAGGAGGATGTAGTGCGTAGCGCTGGCCTGTCTGCCATCCTTCAAAATGGGGACAATGCAGGGGGAGAGCTGAGCTGCAGGGGGTGCCCTTTCGCTCTGCTGCCTCTGTAATGCCTTACTCACATATTTTGGGTTAGCAGCAAAACTCTGTGTGGCAGGCATCACACCGTTGATATAAATGGGAAGGCTTTTGGGGCTCGGGGTACGTGGTGGGCAGGGCGGGACTAAGGGGACCCTTGGTGGAATTTTGGGAGGTTTGTCTTCCTCGCTGGCGGCCCCAGTCTTTGAGAGAGCAGGAGGTTTCGGTGGGATGGGGATGCGTGGGGGGATTTGCGGCCTGTCAGCAGGGCAGGTTGTGCTGCTGTCAAAAGGCTGGGAGGCAGAGCCTGAACAGGAAAATCGGAGTCTGATTGATGGGTATTGGTCTGACTGGTGGTCTTCTCTCGGTGCCCAGATGTTGGCTCCGAATCCTTTTCCTCTACCTGTTGGTCTGTCCTCTCTGCCTGGCCAAGAGAAAGCCATGGAGCCAACCCCAGCTCCACCAAACTGCAACGAGCTCTCCTGGTAGGCGTAATTTACTTGGCCACTGTCTCTGTTCATGGCCCTGCACATGGCCTTGGGGCAGCTTTTGGGCAAAAGGCGCCGTCGGTCACTGGTAAAAAACTCCACCTCACTGTCGGCTGCTTCATCAGACATGAGCTCCTCAGGGTCGGGCGGCGGCGGCGGCAGAGGTTTGGCTTCTCTCTGGTGGCCCCCAAACGTTGTCCGTCTCTGGGAGGAAGGGACCACCTGATCTCCCTCTTGAGGCTGCAGTGTGTTATCACAGGTGAGGTGGGAAGTATAAGAATAGAAGGGTGGCTGGGAGAGGGAGATGTTGTCTGGGAAAGGGGAACAACAACCACACAAATGTTCGTGAAATCTTAAATTGTAGTGCACACCAAGATACCTTCTGCTTCGTTGTAGGAGGTTTTGCTATCAATGTTGTTTCCGTCAGTGCAGAAACAATCCTCAGAGGAAGAAACATGGAAAACAACTTTCGGCAAGGAGAAAAAAAAAGCCTCTTAACTCAAGTGTAGTGATGGTGTAGGAGGGAAAAAATACCAGGGGGAGTGGGCTGCCCACTCTCCTTAGAAAAAAAAACTCCTCCTGTTTTGCTGAAGGTAACGTACAGGAAATGGGAGTAAAAACATGTTGAAAAAAACCGCTTAACCTATCACCCTCTTCGTCAAACATCAGCCACAACACCCTGATTAACACAGGAATCGTCATTATCTGTGAGGCTGGCCACAATCTTGACAGAGCTTCCCATAACCTTCTCTGTGGAAACATCCAACGTGCCCCAGACTGCAGGAACAGCTGGTGACCAGGGAGCAATAGCTTCCCCTCCTCCCTCGCCCCGCTCTCTCCTGTCGCTCGCTCTCTCAGCCCAGTGATGGCAAACTCACCTAAACCTCGTATAGACACTTTTTTATTAGTCATTCAGGGGTTAAACTCTAATTTGTCAAGCCAAGATGAAATTAAGAATATAGATTTATACGGGCAGAATTTTATGATCTTACCCATTTTCAAAATGATGACAGCATTAAAAATAGACCGAACTGTTAGAACAAACTATAAGTTTGTCAAAAAGTTGCTGTAAAATGTTAACAGCTTGGTTTATTTTCATCTATTTTTACAGATAACTGTGCACTATGTGTGAATACACTCCTTTCTATCTCAAGGTTGAACAGTTAAGAATAATTACCAATTTATGTTTATTATTATTATCTTTTAAATTTTTGTCATTCATTCACTATTTTTCATTTATATCCAGGTTAACTGAATAGGTGCTAGTTTTAAATGTGCTTTCAATCTGGAATTTTCATTCATGGTAAAAACCATTTTATAATTACTTACATAGCATGAAACAAAATAATGTATAAGACTCACAGTTAAGTTCCTTGACCATCTGCTGTTTTTGACGCTCCGTCAGGTTGTGTTCCATATCAGCACTCAGGCCAAAGCACACTCTGCGAAGCAAGAGAGGTTGAGAAATCCATTCAGAGGTGTGCATGTGTGTAAATCATTCCTGCACATAACCTGTCACAAGTAAGTCATTACAATGTGAAATAACAAGCATGACACATTCTTTAACAGAAGATATGCTCTGACTATGCTCCCTATATATTTACATTGTGTCATGAAAATTGTGTTTTCTTGTTTAATATTCACAATACTGTCAACATCTACTGCGTGTCTGTCCATCTTGGAAGAGGGATCCCTCTCTTTTGCTTTTGCTGAGATTTTCCGTTTTTGTTTTTGTTTTTTTTTTTAGTGTTTTTTAATCCAATGTCAAGGGTCTGAGGATAAAGGGTATAGATTGTATAGACTGTAAAGGTCTATTTGTGATGAAGAAGTATATAAGTAAAGGGGACTTTATCAAAGAATATGATGCATTCTGATCAGACAAGTGGAAAAACCATAGAGTAAATGTCAGATGGAAAGATGGTATTTATCATGATTAACAGCTTAAAGATGTGTTGTTGGAATTAAGTGCTGAACTTAAGTGTTGTTTTATTTATTAATTTTTCTGTTAACACGTCGAACATGATAAAATAATAAAAATCCACTGCTTCGTGCTAAGTATTTAAAATGATTTGTCCCAGGATTAAACTCCTGATACTGTATGATGAATGGTAGATTTAACTGAGTCGTTTTTGTAATGTTGCATTAAATAATGATAACTTATTTCTCTGCATTAGAGTTGCTTTTACATACCTGTTCATGTCATGCTGTCCCCAGTAGTTATTCTGACTTTGGGCCATGTTGTGGTAGAAACTGTGTTCTTAAAAAGCATGAAGTTTGTCTGTTTGGTATCGGTGTAAAGCTCCAACACAAGGCGGCTCCATCAAACCCATCACGGCTTCATTCTAGCTGCACTGTTGGGAGACAAATGGAGAACAGTGTTCAGGGGTACAACTTGTACTGAGTAACAGGAAAATCTGTAACCTGAAAAAATATTCCACATTTGGCTCATTAGCATTACGTCACTGCTTCTTCACACCTTCATCAGTGTGAAATGCCCATAAACAGGGCATATAAACGGTTCACATCTGGAGAACAACACCATCCAGAACACCCAGCTGCATGCACTAACCCCACCAGTGAGGTCAAAGGTCAGGACGAATACGCTAAAACAAATAATTAAAGGATCAAAATGCAAACACATATGTCTGCTATAGATTGATAGTTTATATTATCAATACAGCACAGCTGTTATTACACACCTGTATTCCTCCTGTCACAACATGTTCTGCTACTCACAGAAGTGATTAAACAAAAAGCATTTTGTGAGAGTTGTAGGACAGCATTTTTTTTTCATGTTTGCAGTGTCTTAAATATTTACTAGGTATAGTAAATGATAACTTACAAACACTGCATTGTTTTAGGTGAGCCTCAAAGAAACAACAGTCACAACAAAAGCCCAGTAAATTGCTTCAGTCTGCTCTGGCAGCTGCCATGTGTATCTCTTTGTGGTTCCAGCTCAAAGCCATTTGTCTGATGCGCGGGCTATTGCACAACCTCTGGGTCAGATGTGGGAGGGCTGCAGCACTCCTCGCCCTCCTTCCTCTCCGTGGCCGTGAAACCCTGCAGTATCCACCCTTACAACAGGGGCTAATTGTGCAGCATTCCTGTGATGCTGAATGACAAACTCCCCAACTGCAAACCAAAGCGCTGTGCTCACAAACTCCCTTTGGAACAAGTAGGTTTGATAAAGAAACAACTATGGATCATGCATTTAAAAACGTCGTACTGTAACTGCCAAGGAAATATCCTATCAGTGGAAATCTGCTGCTTTTTATGGAAGTAATTCATGTTTGTACTGCAGTGTTCTACAGGCAGAAGAAAATCTTAGGTACTGTGTGATATATACTACTGTCTGCAGAACAGAAAACGTCATAGAGAAAGTTGTGCATTCAGTTCAAAAAGCTAATAAGCAGAAGAAATTCATGTCCTGCCACATTCAAATCTAAATGCTTTCAATGGACACAGATGCCTCCATATCATTTGATTCAGGTGATCATTCTAGTAACCATGAACATGGCAGACCTTACCTGCCTCCTGATTTGATGTGAATACCAACATATGTCTTTTGCAAGCAGATGAACATGTATATTTTGAGTGGGTGACAGTGATACTTAGAGATGCACAGAAATTTCATGATCACTAATGATAATTTATTAGTTACAATACAGTTTTACTTTAAACTGTGAGTCAGGAGGAATGGTGCCACATCAGTCCTGTGGTCATGTCAGAGGCAAAATCCTGTCTTTTTTTGCTTCATGATGATAAAGTATCAGTCAAATTTAACGAGGAAAGTTTCCAAATTGTGTATGTAACAATCTAAATAAAAAGCAAGCAATGCATCTTGCTCTCAACAGTGAATAATCCAAATCAATTTTCAAACTTAAAACACTATTCATGAGACAAATCAAACAAGATCAGCTTAACTTTGCGAAGAACTGAAGAATGCTTCATGTTTTATGATCATATGTTTTATATATTCACCTGCAAACCACTAATCAGCAACCCACTCTTCCTACTCACCCAGAGGGCAAGACTATCTCACTGTAATCTTGTTCTTCAAAGTCCTGTTTGTTTCAGGTCACTAACAGTTCTAAAGTCGATGTGGGAAGCAAACAATGCCGAGCATGCATAATGCAACAATAAAACCCCACAACAAACAAAACAGTGACCCATGCGTCCATTTGAATATTTATGTAATCCTTAAAACAACCCACTGTGGCGTCATTTCCGCCAGTGAGCCTCGGAGATGGAAGACGTTGAACAATTATGAATTCTACCAGCAAGTACTCAGTGTCCATGAATGGAGCCACTCTCAGGCATGAATGGGCCTTTGTGTCACTTTGGTGCGCAGCAAAGCAAGCCTGAAAATACAAGTGAACTCTCCCATGAGGTTAAGACTGAAGATACGCCATGGAGACAAGCAGACATGGCCAAGGTATGAGCCTGTGCCGCAAATCCCCTGCAGGAGGATTGTGCGTACTGGCACTGCTGCAGGGACAAGCCAAAGTTTGTTTATCTCGGGCAGGAACCTTCATGTGTTGTCCTTGGCTGTCCCCTCTTAACGTCTTTTATGCAAAGGCCATTCACTGACTGGACCTTTACGGATTATTTAATTACAGCAGAGGCAGTGTGTTCTTTACATCACCAGCTCACAACTCCATTTAAATTCTACTCACTGACTAAAACTTGCAGCTTAGCAGACTGTGCAGAAAACTCATCAGATGCCGCCACACTACCAGAAAATGCAAAACTTGTGATGTGATTTAAAAGTCGGTTTCTCAACACCAGTATTGGCTGTCAGATGAAAGTGTAGTTTTTCTTAGTAAAGACAAGAAATCCAAATCTCTGAATGGGGCTTTTACAAAGCAGACGTGCTGCAGGCAGACTGTGTGCTCTACATGTGTTATTTTTCACTGGATCAGACACATGAGGCCGTGCTGTAGATGTGGCAGGACAAAGCCTGATGGAGGCAGTTCATTAAACTTTCACCTGATAAAGAGAATTTACATTCCTCTGCAAAAAGGAAGATTGTGACATAAAAAAATTAGATGATTTGAAAGGTCCTTTATGTTTAGAGCATGCACAAAATATCACAGTGTCCTTTTCACCTGTGACAAAAGTATATTTTATCTTTTTAAATTCTAGGTCCAAAACCAAAATGTTGTATTTCCGATAAAGTTACTGGAAATGGAAATATTAGTATCTACATTTTTATATAAAGGAAATTATACACCATACAAATATACACTTATGCCTATGTATAACTTTTTCTTTTAAAATTATAAATTACCATTGTATGAGCATGTAAAAAAAAAAAAACACTGAATCTGGATCCTTGAATCAAGACATAAATCTTCCAGACTGAGGGGCCAATACTGATGAATCATTAGTCTCAAGGATTGGCTCACTTCATTCATGAACTGTTCCGCAGTTTACTCACGAACAGTCACGTAGTTTGCAATGATGTGAATCATTTAAACAGTGTTCAGATTATTAGCAGCATACTTTGTTATTTGATTCAGCAGGTTGGTAGAAGACAGAAAATCCTTTCCTCAGTCTGTAAGTTACTGAAGAAGCCGTAACAAAGAGAGTGACTCCTGTGGCTTTAGTTTTTACACACTTCTGCTTTAAATTAAATTAATCACTTAATGCATCCATAAATTTGCATTAACAATGGTGTAATTATACAACATCTTCATTTATAATATTTACTAATAGCAATAGTAATATTCATAAGCTTAACTATTTAGCTATTCAAAATTGTATTTACTTTTGCAAATTGAAATGCAGCTTTCAAATGCTCAAAAAATGACGTGGGGAGACCGAGCACGATTATTTGATCAACTTTTGAATCTAACAGCTGGGAGGTAATTCTGTAAAGCTACAACGAACCACTAACATTGAGTACTGTTAAAAATGTTCAACATTTGCCAAAGTTTGCACAATCAAATTGAAAATTTAGTCTCAGGATGTAAATGGTCCACCAACCTGGGCTCAATACAAGCCTACGACATCATTCAGTGCATTTGAAACCACATTGTTACAGATTAAGTACATTCTCTGGATTTTATTTACATGGATAAATATGTGTAGAAGAAAATAGTTTTTGATATGGAGAGATAAAAATTAGATAGGTGCCATAATAGAACTATACTGCATAGATAGATAGATAGATAGATAGATAGATAGATAGATAGATAGATAGATCAGCAGAATTAACACTGTTTTACTGATATAAAAGTGAACCAAACTCCACACAGCCTTTGATAAAGACACTGGCTGCTCTTCAGCGCCCTCCAGCGGCTGAGCCGTCAGGACTCACCCATCCCGCCTCGACGGGACCTCCGGCAGCCGTGAAGCGGGCCTGGAGAGCCGTCAGAGCGGCTGCTTTCACACACAGACACCCGAGAGAGGAGCTGGATCAGCACACACACAGTCCGACCAGCAGCTCCTCAAAAAAACAAAAAAAAAACAACTCAAACTAAAGCTGCTGAAATGTTGGAACCGCGTGCCCCGACTCTTCTTCTGCCCATCTAACATTTAAGTTCATCCCGAGGAAGAGACAAAACATGTGTTTCCAACAAACAGCCTCCCTGCTTCTCAGCAGCCTGAACACTGCTCCTGATCGCTCACTTACAGCGGATCTAAAGCCCAGTTTTCATCTCGAGCCTTGATGTGGGAGGAGGTCTTACCATGAGCATGCAGAGCAGGAGTCCATCAGCTCAGCTCCGTCCGCCTGTCCGTCCACTGTGAGATTATCTCAGAGCACTGCAAGAGCCAGAGTCCAGCTCAAAACTCAACCATGTGCAACATCCCTCCTCTGTCAACAAGGCAGGGAGGTGAAGCTCTTCTGTCATCGTGACGCGCGTTTCCACATCTCCTTATAAAAGCATGAGCACCCTGAGCACCTTCTGTAACTCCACCCAGTCTGTCTTAAAGGGAAAAAATCCCCCTAAAAAAGAAAAACATTAGGGAAAAAAAACTGAACACCATTTAAGAGAAGAGGCGCGTGTTTTATAAAGCAGCAGTGGTGGGAAATAAATACCTTTGTGAGTTTTGGTTTATATACTTGACTTAAAAAGCCTTTAATCCCACTCCGTTTATTTCTATTGGGAATCATGAACACTTCTTTAATCCACTAAATTTAAATGATAGCTGCTAACTTTGTGGATTTAAATTATACATACAAAACAGCACTGTCTCATAAAATAAGATACACTGTATATAAAATAGACATGAAAAGTTCAGATCTGGTGTTTGTGCAGCCACAACATAAAAATGCTAATTGTACATAAATACACAATCTATAGTGATCCAACAACATAGTAATTCAATGTAATTAGTCCTTTAACTTTTGATACTTTAAACCTTGTTATAATAGTTTCTCAACCACTTTAAAACAGAAGCTGTCGGCCTGGTGGATTTTCAGTTCAAACTTCAGATCAGACAAACTTGCATTCACACAGAAACTCAAGCTCACCTAACACCATCCACAAAATGTGCGTCCTCACTGCCAGAGGATAGAAAACTATCTATCAGTACTACTGAGCATCTCGTGTATTCTGTTTTCTCTGATGTGCTTATGTGATTTGTCATAAATCAGAAGGATTTCCAGTTTTTGCACACGATGTTTCTCCTACATGAAGTGACGCAGTAGGTCAGATAACAACAATGCCCAGAGACCTCCAGAATTAGACTCACTTTATATGCCTTGTGTAATGAGTGTATGGGAAATTGCCCTTCATAAGGCCGTAAACAATTTTGGTCTGACCTGTGTGGGAGTCAGAGAATGTGTGGGTGGCTCTTGGCCTGCGTACAATATACGACTGATAGAGAAGAACAAGTACGAGATTGGCAGCCCGGTCGTGGTGGATGAGGACTTATTTTGAAGCCTGCATGTCACATAAGAGTTCACTGTCTGTGTTTGTCTTCACCCATGCTGAGAGGCAGAAGGACAATACAGGAGGCCATTTACCAGAAAATAACAGGGAAGTCAGCGCAGGCCATTCGTTTCTTGATTTTTTTTTTTTTTACCACAGAGTCCAGATCACACTGAGCCTACAGTCTTCCCCCAGACTCCCAAAAGATCATTTTAGTGTGGTAACAGTGCAAATAAAGCCTCAACAAGCAGACACATAAAATATTGTAAAGTGCTGAATAAAATCACCACCTCATAAAAGTGTAAGAGAGATGCCAAGTGACCCTGTGACCTCCTCTTTCTGTCCTATTGTTAAATAGTTCCACTGCTGTAATACTTCTAATAAACTCCATTTAAGGTCATATATGAATTAGGGAGTGCCTCATACTATATGCCTACAATAAATCACAAACCCACTAAATAAATACACCACATGTAATTTGCCCCTGTTGTCGCAATCGACTGTCCCTCTTCCACCAACGTAACTTGTTTGCTTAAAGGAATACTCATACTTTTCAGCAAATAAGATGTTTAATCAACTTCCTGTTGTGCAATGGAGTGATTGGTAGCACATGTGATTCCTGTGTGACACAAAGAGGTAACAGTAAGAGTATAATATTTGCCATTTTTATCCATTTTGTTGTGTAGTGGTGACACAGCACCATCCAAACGGCACATTTTTGACATCTGGACGTGCAGATTTAATCGCCTCTGCCGCTCTGCTGTTGCTCCGCCGCCCTCTGTGGGTGCTTATGGAGACCCAGGATGCTCAAAGCTGTGGGGGTTGTTGTCGGGGTGGGCCAGTCTCCCACAGGGGAGGTCAAGTCATTTCCTGCTCTGAGAGACCTCCGTCCCTCACAGCTGTCAGTGCAGTCAGAAGCCCACCTCCCACATCTGTAACCCCCTCCTTCTTGTGCCTTTTTTCAAAGATGTGATGGATTGCTCTAAAGGAACTCCCTCATGTTGCTGCAAAATAAAAGATGGACCATCAAAGCTGGACCGAAGTCAAGGCCTTTTGTTTGAGATTTGCTATGACCTCAAATTGATTAAAGACAGGAAACATCAAGGTAAAGCAGGAATCAAGCACTAATTGAGAATACACAGCAATAACAGTGCCTGAAAGAACTGGATTGGTGGAGCAGATCTGTTTCTCATCTCTCCAGATAATGCTGTGAACAGCAGGTAATCTCTGAAATGAGAAATATATCAGAAGATAAATGTCTGCCCACCATTCATTTAACCACCTCTCAAGCTGGAGTAGGAAATGAAGTAAGTAGGTGTTAACATACGTGTTCTATGGTAAATGCATTTGTGTAGGTTGATGTGCTGACATAGTGACACAGGGAATTCTCTTATAGAGGAACCAGCTGTGTACAAACATGTAATAGTAATTAGAGGCCCGTTACAGACTGCACACAGACAAGCCCGCTGCTGTTTTCAAAGTCACGGTCGGCTTGACCTGTGTTTGAGTTTCGCATTCCTTTTAATCCGAATGCTGTCGTTCTTGTGGCTCGAACGCTGGTGGTTCTAGCGAAATAAAGTTACGTTTCTTAGACGTAAAGTAGATGGTTATATATGAAGACCTCAGTTACAGCTGCTACATGTGTAAGAGGTTAAAATTCCAATCCCTGAAATCCAGTGTTTGAGCAGATGAGTAAACTCTGTAAAGGGCACCAGAACTGAAAAAAGGCACAACGTCATCCAACTCACCAGAGAAAAATTCTTATTATATTCTTTGTTATCACCAACACTTCCTTCAGCCTGACATGCCACTGTCAGGTTTCAAAAGGAGAACATCAGGGGACATGGGTGATCTTTATAAATGAGAAATACAGACGTTTGCACAAGTTGTGATTAAATTCTGAATCAGTCCTGTCGGCTTTATCGCTGCAGGCTGCAAGGTTAGATGTGATTCAACACACCCTTCGTTTAATCTTTTTTAATTTAATGGATTTGTGGTTGGGTCTGACAAGTTGGAGGCGTCAGGAAGGAATCGGGCTGCTCAAATGTCTGAGTGGGCTTCGCACCACGGCCTCTGACCTCATCCCGCGTGGGGACAGCTAAGTTATCAAAGAACATACAGCCACCGGGAGGAAGAGGAGGGCCGGCTGAAGAACTGTGTTTGTACTGCCTTTGATTGTTGGGAGGTTCAACTGCACTGAGTGCCAAAAGAAAATACTTTCTGTTAAATCTGTTCTGATACCAACTTGATGTGCATTTTTTAAATGACACAAATACCATTACAAACTGCTAATGTGTCCCGTGGATCAAATGTAACTATAAGCAAACTAGTGGATTGGAGGTGAAAAACTTTCAAATGCAAACACACAGCTTTATGCGCAGAGGCGCCGTCCCTATAAAAGGCAAGAAAGCAAAAGACTTCTTTTTCCCAGGGTACCAACAGAGAAAAACAAAACAGACTCAACGAGCAAAGAAGTGATTGAGGAAGTGGCAAGGAGAGTGATTTAAACCCTGTGACATTTGATTTCATGGTGATGGCTTCAATGAATGGCAGAGACCCAGGCGTGAAAAGAACGATTCTTTGCCCAGGATGAAGCCCTGGGCAGCTTCCCTACCAGTAATTTCAGGCCTCAATGTGGGCAGAGGGTCTGCAGGCCCAGCAGGAGGCTTTCCTCTGCCCTGTGAAGTCGATCTCCAGTTCATTAAGAGTTCCAGTCAAAACAAGTGAGGATAAAAGAGGGAGAAAACAGGCCTTTCTCTTAAATCCAGAGAAACTGTACAAGAGTAATGGATTTGACTTTATGATTATTTTGTTCCTCTGTGGCAAGACTTTGGATGAATCACCTTTATATCAATGTAAAATCTATTTGGATGGTACTAATTCGATGTTGATCATCAGGTCATGGACATATTGACTGTTCTTCATTTTGGGTAAACTGATAAGACAGGAAGGCTCTGTCATTATTTGCTTGTCACTGTGACTTGTTCAGGTCAAAGTCTGTTTGAGTCATCACATTAAACAAAGAGGGTCACCTTTCAGACGGCCAACGGAAAGTAGTCAAGTTTTGTAATCTTGTTGTTTAACTCCTTATTATTTGTGTGTGTCTGCGTGTCATGACTCTATTCTTCAAAGTAGCTGGGGGGTAGAAATGACGAGGCCATCTGTGTTTTCACGGCCTCCAGATTTCTTCAGAAAATCATGGTATGATGTTCGTCCTTCCCCACAACATAGCTCAGAAGCCTGAGGCATGACAGTCAATCATCCTTTTTGCCTCACTTTATCTCTCCTCTTACTCCCACCGTCCTCCCATTCTCGCTTTCACCTTACTTACTCCCGCTCCATCATTTCCTGTTGAGTCACCAACAGAGCCAGACTGCACCGTGTTTTACATTTTACTGCTCCCCTCCCTCCTTTCCTCCTCCACTTCCTTGTTCACAGATGCCTGTCGTGTAAGGGAGAAACACTCAGCGTGGCACTATTACAGCAGATACTACAGCACAAAAGCACACAAAGCCCCAGAGAAAAGCCAAAATAGAGGTAGGAGTCTCTTCCTGGCAACGTGACTGATTCATGCAGTAAATGACTCGGAGGATCATAGGATTATTAGCTTGGCAGACAATTCCCCACATCTCTCACCACAGTATTTCATCAGTCAATAACTTTAATGGAAAAATAAGAGCTTCAAGCTAAAAAGTGAAATGAAATGTGCGGAGAGAAAAAAATCAGTGGATAGAATAAAACATAAAATATATCTTACCAAACTTAATTTCACACAACCTTTCAAATGACTGAGTTGATTTACCTCTTTGGAAAATATTTCTCTATTGTTACTGGCTATTTGCAGGCGTATCCTTGTAAAGTGGGAGGAAGTGATGCTATGCTGAGGTAAGGCCTCGCAGAAACGTAGGCAGTGCATGCCTGTGTGTGAAGGAGGGTTGAGGGCAGGGCTCTGAGAAACGAAAGGGATCTGTGGTGGACCGTTTGAGTCATTCATGAATTACAGCTGCTGACTCAGTTTGCAAACTTGTTTCCAGAAGCACGTCGCCTGTCTATCTGGCATTGTGTGTGTGTGTGTGTGTGTGTGTGTGCGCGCGTGTGTCCAACCTGTTCTTGCGAGGACCAATCATCTTCTATAAGAGAAGATAATAGATCTCTTCCAGGTTGATCATTATTACTCTTAAAAAAAGAGGAAAAGATTAGAAAGAGGTTAAGATCACTAGTTCATATTTCGTTCTTTCAGAAACCGAACGCTTGTGGTTTCTCCAGAAACCGCTCAAGGAATTACCAAGGCGATTACATCAAATGGAAAATTAAGCTTTGCCCGAAGGAGTGGCTATTCACACCACCGCTGTAATCCCATCCTGGCACCGGAGCAAGATTTCTTCCGTGATTCAATCATTTCGTCACTGGTTCAGTTTTCTCTACACACCCTTCTTGCCACAGGAGTCTCTTAACTGTGTGAGTCCAACCATCAACACAGTGTGATCCACTGGGATGTTTGGACTCTGGGACTCACTCCACAGTTAGTCATGTTGGACGTGTTGCAAGGTCCAGGAATGGCGTGCTGTTGTTGACATTATTGTGTTCAGAGGGTAATAAAGAAGGACACCTCCCTCAATGATAGGATGTGATTTCCTGATAAAAGCCCTGATAAAGTTCTTTCACCTGAGTGTGACTCACACTGTATTTACAAGAGTGTGTGACCTAAGTACATGATTAGCTTTACATGCTTGTTTACACGTTATTACAATAAAATTGGGGGGTTATTTAAAAAACAAAAAGAGAGAAAGAGAGGTGATGATGATGGTAAAACTATTACAGAGAGATACCTGCAGGCATAATGTGCTTCAGCAAGTTTTGACCTTCAATCCAGTCACCAAAAATGGGCAAAGACTGAATCAAATAACTAGAAATGCTTATTTTCCCAGTATTTTCTGTAAGGAATTCAGAGCATCCTTGACTAAATGACTTTCACTGAACAGAAAATAGCTCAGAGGCCTACACAGTCATAAACACCATAACATAGTGGATGCTTTACGTACTCCTACTGTGGCAATTAAATTAATTATTTTTCATAAATACATTTATCATAGTTACAAAAGAGTAATTACTCCTCTTCATATAATTTATTGGATTTTATTTAATATATTTTATATATACCGTATATATGTAAAGTACCTGCTAACCGCTCCACAGCTGCTAACTAAGCTAACGGCTAACGGTAGGTTACCGGTTTTATTTTGGTCCTCCTCACATTAAATTAATCTTGTTGCTTTACTTGTACAACATGGACGGTAAAAGAAAGCACGCTTTGAGATAACCTACTTTCAGTTTTTGCTCTCTTTGGTAAATAACTTCAAGATAAATTGGTGCATTGTGTTAAATAATGCTAACGCTAATTCGGCCAGTTAGCTTGGTAGTTTGTCAGACTACTATCTAACGCTAGTTTGGCGTTTATCATTTTTAACACCCTTTAACCTGTGGTGATACACTCAAGCTAGTATATTAAGCTATTTTAGCTTATTTTGAGGCAACAACTAATGTTAGTTAAGCTAACTCCAGTTAAGATGTAACCGAGCTTAGTTATAAATGTAATTTTGTAGTCACCATGTTTAAGAAAAGTCACCTTTAACGTTATTTTATTTTTCGGTTTCAAGGCGGACAATAATTCAACATGAGTCGGCGATCTTCTGCTACCAGAGCTCAATTACATTTGGAGTTTTGTAAGTTATAGCTGCTTTACACATCATGTGACTTTTTGTTTCCTGAAATGGGAGTTACATTGATAACAACACAGGTAGCAGCATTTTTACATTACAAACATGGGCTTGAGTTCAACATGATAAGAAATGTACTTAATTCACTATAATCTCATCAGCTAACTGTTTGGTATGTCTCTCACAACACAAGTGACAGAAAATGTCTCTGTAAGTCTGTATATCATTGATTGAATGGTGGTTGTGAAACATTTGTAATGCAGCTGAGGCAGACCTGGTCAAACTGCAGGTGCAGCATCGCAGAGCAGATGCAGCCAAGCAGGCGTACACTGAGAAAACTCAAGGCCTCATCGGCAGGAACAGGTCAGTGACTTGACCTTTATTTAACAGTTCTTGAAAGCTCCATTTGACATACAGACAGTTTGCAGAGATCTGATGGTGATGCCCATACTAGATATGAAAGATAATAATTTTTGGTATTCATGAATATATCCCTTAGTCATTGTTGAAACGGGTAATCAGAAACACAGCCATTTGTGGATAATGTGGTTAATAGAGGAGAACAAGGAGAGCGATTGGACAAAAGTAGACATCATGCACAAAGGGTCTCTTTTAGTAACCTGGGCTGGTCTAGGACGCTTTGTAGAGCCTAAGAAGCAGTTTATTGAAGTTGCAAGCTAATTTAAACATTGATTTTCAAAAGCATCTGTTCTCTGTTTTTATGTTAATCTGAAGCTTAACTGGTTTCATCCTCTGAAGATTTTACACATTTTGTCCAAACTTTATGTAGTAATGTAATTGTGTATCTGTGTCATCAGGCGAGAGATCCAGAGGCTCCAGGATGAACGCGAAGAGCTTTTACACAGTCTCAGAGTCTCTCAGAGTTGTTTTAACCGTTGGACAGATTCAAGTGTTGTTCAGGACCTGTCTGCCATGTTGGTCTGCAGGGACAGAATAGACGAGGAGCTGGAGGCAGAAAAAGGGAAAGAGGCGTATTTGAAAGATCAGGTGAAATGTGTTTTCCCATGGACTCTTTACAGATTATGGTTGGTGAATTCCTCCTGATTTCCACAGTTGTGTCCATTTCTTGGTTTCATTTTCAGATTTTGAAATGGGAGAGGAAGTTGGAAGGGCAAAGGACAAGTCGGGGAATTACACACTGCAGTATGAAATCTGACAATAGCAACTTACTGAAATCTGTGCAATTAATGGAAAACAAACTGCACAGGGTTAGTATTACACAAAGAGTCCTTATAAATTCAAATGACGGTTTTATGAGCTTCACATTTTCCAAAAGCTTTTTTAGCTGACCTTCATATTTACAGATTTTGTGTGATTCTCACTCTACAGTAACATCCAAAAATACAAATTTGAATTAAGGTGTGTTTCTATTCTAGAGAAACAAATGCTTCAATAAGCTGATGACCAGGAATGAAGAGTTGAGGGAGGAGCTGAAGACTCTGCAGATGGATAAGAAACAGTTCCAACATGTTCGATCTCGACTGGAAAAGGTACTTTCACTTAACATCAGTCGGTTCTTCAGTCAGCATTTCGTGTTCCCACGTCCTACCAGTATGGAGCAAATGGGGGAATACCAAAGACCTGGTGACATATCCATTCTTCTTACTTAAATGTTCCTTAAATCACAGAAAGAAATTTTAATTAAATTAGTTAACAACAGAAGATTAAAAACCCCCAAAGATCGAGAGTTCTGGGAAAAGTGCCAGATGAGCTGAATGTCGACAGAGATGTTTTTTCATGCGGCGTGGTTAGTGAAAGGCTACTAAAGGGGTGTTTTTAAAAGACTGCAGACAGTTCATTTTTGTGTTGTTTCATCCAGGAACTGAGTGGAATTCGCAAGGATATTTGTCAACTGATGACTAAATGCACTGAAGCCTCCAATGCCAGGTAAACTCACTCTAATTACATTTCTGGTGACCCTCTCAATTAGAGTGCATATTCATATTTAAGGTACATGGAAGAAGATGGATTTATTTTGACAGTGCGAACAGTACTTACAAAGAAGCAGGTACACTGTCATTCAGCTGAGCATGTTCACTGAAGCTGATCATTAACCTTCCTTAGATGTCTTGATTTCTAATGGAGGACATTATTAAGTGGCCATGCAAGTTATTCAGTTGAGGCACACTTGCTTTTGTCTGCTTACTTTTTACTAATATATTTTTTTGCACGGCTAACAGCTTAGATTTATGAAAATAAAAGACAGTCACCACATGAAACCGTCTGTTTTGTTGTTGTATTTATGGCTACACCTAGTGTGAAGTTCCATGAAAAACAGAGGATGCTGAGTGACCAGAACGCAAAGGATGTGGCTCAGTACGTCAAAGAAAAGGGCAACCTGGAGCGAAAGATCTCCCATTGCTGCAACTTAAAAGCTTTTGTAGGCAAAAAGACTATTGGTCGCAGTTACCAGGAGACTGACCACAGGAAAGGTGACCATGAAACTCATAATTTGAACATAAAATGAAATATCCTGTGATTAATGTTTTGAAGGGCTCACAGTACCGTTCCATAGTTTGTGTTTAGAGTTCTAGGATTCAGCACTGCATACGTAGTTGGCTGCTATGGCAAAGCTGGATTTTACACATGATAATTATGTGCTAGTCCACAGTACTTTGAGATCATTTAGTTCTAAATAACAGACTCTTTAACACAACAGACTACTGACGCTCCAGTTCAGACTGTTAAATTTTAATGAAATGAGCTGGTGACACCTTGTGTTCAAAAGATGGTACTGTTGGTGATCAACAAATGCCTGGCAAAGAGGACAGGAACAAATTTTCTTTTGTCATTTAACACGCACATGTGTATCCATCCATCCATCCATTTTCTAACCCGGTTATTCTGAGCACACACAGGGTCGCGGGGAACACAGGTGTGTGTATGTATGTGTGTGTATGTGTGTGTGTGTATATATATATATATATATATGTGTGTGTGGTTGTGTGTGTGTTTTATATTACATCATTACAGTTTAGCCTGACTATGTATCTATGTATATCTGTATATTCCTGTTTTTTTAAACATGCTGAATTATTTTGCTACAATTTTATTTAGCTGATCAGTGTGCCATTTTGAATGATAAATGTCTTCAGTAAGTACAATACTCCATTTGGGGATTTCTTTAGCAAGTCTGCTTTTTTCTTTATAAACTGCTGTACATAACTTGTCAAAAAATCTGCAAGATTCATCTGCTGTGTATGACAGATCAAGTATTGACCTTGCGTTGTATGAGTTTCAGTTAAGTTTTTTTTTTTTTTTTTTTTGGTGGGTTACACCCTTTATTGTTTTTTTTGCGGATTGGACAGCTGGAGAGAGAGACAGGAAAGGGGTGAGAGAGAGGGGTAGACACGCAGCAAAGGGACCCCGGCCGGGAATCGAACTGTCTCAGGCTTCAAACATACGTGCACATGCTCTACCACTGAGCCACAGTTTCAGTTAAGTTTCACATTATCTCTGTCTCTGTAGTGCTTCAAAAGCAATTGGAGTCTAAAGAATCGGGACTGGCAGATTTTGAGGACGTTTTCAGAAAAATCCTTCGAGAGACAGAGGAAAGTGACCTGGACAAATTGATCAACAACTTCATACAAAGTAAGTCCAACAAATCACTACTGAGGCAATAGAAGTTTAGCGTTTCATCAGCAGTCAAAATATGTTGTGGTATACTTCCATCAGCGGAGGAGCAGAACTACACTTCACTCAACTTTGTCAACTATCAGCAAGATAAAGCGGAGTCCATTCGAAGGCAGATCTCTCAGGTTGGTGTTTTCTGTGTCTGTTTTTTTTCTTTTCTTTTTGAGCAAAATGGAGAGGGATAAAGGAGGAAAATAAATGCCATTGTGATTATACACTGTCTTCTATTACGTCATGGACTGAAAGCTTTCCAGTGAGAGAGAGCTCTTTGTGGCTGAGGAGCGGCAGCAGCAGGAGCAGCGTCAGGCCCTTTGGATGAGAGTTTCCAGCAAGCAGGAGGCTGTTGGGCAGCAGCTTACAGTTTATCAACAGCGTGTTGAGAGCATGGAAAAACTCCTACATCAGTTCAAAGAAGGTCCAGCATAGGCCACTTCATGGCATTACCTATCTAAACAGGGTCAGCAGAATTATGACCAACTGTGATGGAGATGAGAAATGTGTACACTCAAAACCATATATTGTCACAAATTCTTTTTCTAGGTGTCAAATCATTGCTTCAGATCAGCTATGACGGCTCGGTGGTGCTCGACCAGCTGGGCTCCTTTGATGGAGTCCAGGATGAAAACATCAGTGAGTGCATAAGGATGGTGGAGGACAGAGTCAACGAGCTCCTCACGCTGCAGTCCTTTCTCCATTACTGGGAGAACTTGAGTCAGTGGGTATGTGTCTCGTCAGTGACCGGCCAGTACAAACCAGATGCAGACATGTAGCCATATTATGTTTCTGGCCTCTCGATATTGAGTCTTCAGTCATCTACTTCCTCGTGTTCTGTCCATCCACTGATTCCTCTGTCCTCTTTTAACTGTCACTTCCACACCCCTCACAACACTTTACTCCGATACTGATTTTTGACATTTTTAAGACCATATGGGATCTTTTAGATACATCATATTTATGAAATTTAAATAGAGCTTGGGAAACTTGAAAATGCCTGTCACTACTGTATATTTTATGCACTTTCCCTCCTCCAGGATATTGACGGTCTCAGTACCATTTCTGGGCAGCTCCTGGGAATACCACCTGTGGCCGTCACCCTGACAAATGCTGCTGCGACCCCAGCACCTAAGTAGGTTTTATAGTTAGATGTATGCAGATCAGACATGATGTTCAGAGAATAATCAGTCACAGGCAGACTATTAGAAATAGCACAGTAGCTTTTTGGTTTCATGAATGCTTGAATTAAAACCTGCACAAATGAATTTACAATCTTTGTGACACCTTAGCATGGTGGAGTCAGTGCTGCTGGAGGCAAAAGAGCCAGTGAGTGCAGAGGATCTCCGGATTCTGGTCAAGAAGAGGGTGAGCATAACTGAAAAAAACTTCTCAATTTCTTAAAAATGAAACTATGAAAATGAACATGCACAGTATTGAGCAAAATTAAATTTAAGCGATACTCAAATAAAATTAAACTATTCTGTCTATCTATAACCTATTGCCTTTTTCATCGATATTCCCTTGTCAAAGCTATCATTAAACATCTAATGTCATTAGGTTCATTAGGACCATGACAAAAATTATGTTGTCTATTATTTATTCCTCAGATTCAGAGGAAAAAGAGAGCAGACTGACCTGATGTCGATAGTCGGTGCTGTTATTTAGAGCCATGAGCTACTGCATACTGAGCCACTGGGAACAAGTCTGCGTTTGGCATGTACTTTCTTCAAAAGCTGTATTATACTGTAGGCTTGTTAAGAGAATGATTAATCAAATATATGTGATTATATTAGAATAACCTGCTTCAGGTAAAATGAAGTTAAGTACATAGAAAGTTTGTGTGTTTTATGTATTGTCAACAAACTCATTAATTTATTAAATTTATGTCACTTAATTAATTTCTTTAACCTCTTTGTTATCTTTCTTTCCATCTTTCCTTCAACTAGCATCAAACTAGTCAGCAGCATTCAACAATATCCTGAGAAGGTGGCAAAAGTCATATTGTGAGTGGGATGACACAAGAACAAACAATGATTCAAAGACTATTTAAATCACACAAATTCACAACTTTTAGTAGAAATTATTAGATTACTTTACAAGAACATACTCAAACTGATAACAATATGGCATGCTGACCAACAAATAAGTTCTTCGCATGGTACTCATTCAGTAGAATTTTAAAAACTTGACCCACACAAGCACACAATGTATTAAAATCCCTGAGCAATATGAAGTAAATCATCAGCCGGATTACATTCTAAGATTTGGCCCTCAACCCAGTGTCTTTAATCATCCAGGTATCATTATAGTGTTCGATTTTTAAGGCATCATTTTCAAATCAAAGTGTTTTTTAGTCCCCTAGCTGTGGCCGAGGTCACCGCAGTACACGACCCTGCTCTCCGTTCGGGAACGCTCTGCTTCAAACACCAGCAAATGGCTCAGGAGTGTGTCCTCAGGACCTGATCGGATCAGGGACGGGTCATTGTTCTGCACCCACAAAAACAAAAACACATACACAGACAAAAGACTAATTACCAATCACAGTCAGTGTTTTAGTGTCAGTGCCTCCCTCTCAGATAAAATAAATACAGTGAATGTTCTGCATCTGTCCTGATTCCTGAACAGACCTTCCTTAATTAAATATTCAAATCAGAGCTATTCATTTACTGTGGCAAACAAATGAGTTGAGTGGGCAAAGGAGGAAAATAAATGCTACAAGAAACCACTTTTACAGAATAAAAAGAAATGGCATTTACTAGCACTCACCGCCACTGCAGAGACAAATGCATTCATGAGGTGGTAGTCTGCTCCACCATGACCACCCATGCCATAGTGTCGGGGGGCATTATTGTGTGCCGTGTGCTTTGTGGCTCTCTGTGTCGTAAAGTCAAACACACGTACTTCATGGCCATCATACGACAGCTCGCCCTGTAGAGACACAGGTTGTTATTAAAAATGTAGCACTCTGGTGCTTCAGTCTAAACAACAGAGGTTGTCTTTCCTGGTATGAAGAAGAACATTTGTGATGTAGCACACAGTTATACTTGAGACTAGAGCTTGTTTCCGTGGAAAGACTTTCATAAAGAGAGGAGGCTTTTTGTTATAACTGTGTATTCAGTGACAGGCTGTGATATGGATGTAATGTTTGGGTGTCCATGTACTTTCGGGTATATATTGTCTGTGGGCAGCACTACTGAGATATTTTGTTTTTGTTAGAGTTACTTGGATTTCTGTGAGCCAGTGATGATGCATGCTTATGACTAGCTTCCTTTCATTACAGCACTTCTTGTATATGAGGCATTTTTTTCCCTTTTTTCTAAAACCCATGGTGCTTCCACTCATACCTTGCTGCCATAGATGGTTGTTTTTCGCAGGCAGATCTCCTCAGTGAACGCCACCATTGAGAAGGCTGCTGTCAGACCTCCTTCAAACTCCATGTTAACAACCTGAGCAAACAAAGATAAACAACAGGAGACATAAGGGAAATGTCTCTAAAGCATAAATAAAAAAAACATGTTTTTTTTTTTAACATAGAGTGATGAATTTTCATTTTATTTGGATACTAATGCGTCCCTGATAGAATTTGAGTTCTGTTGAAGCAGAAACTGACTTAAAGGTTAAAGAGAAAGTATGTTGTGCCATAGAGATTTAGAGCTAGTCTTTAGTGTGTTATGAAGCTAACCTGGTTACTGCAGACGTCATTGTCACACTCGTAGACACAGCGGCCATACGGTCCGGTCCTCAGCGCCTCAGTTACTGACTCGATGTCCGGGAACGAGCTCGGACATATGACTGACACAGGCCAGCCAGTGTTACCCTAGAATAAGCACACATACACACTACATGAAAATGATTCATAGCAAGTAAAGTGTTACGCGAACACATGGGAAAGTATGGTAGATAATCTATGACAAACGTCTGTTGAAATGTTAACCTGCTTTACGCCTCTGTCCAGGTAGAGTCTGCATGCTGAGTATGGACAGTCTCTTTCAACTGAACAATCCAGGCAGCGATCTGCAGCACCTGTTGGCTGACAAAAAATATGTAATTTCAATATTGATATATAATTTCATATTTTATATTTATGCCTAGTGCATAGCAGTAAGGCAGAGAACTGTCATGGAGAATAACACAAAAACACGTCTGCAATGTTAAAAAGGGTTTGTGTGCAGTTTCACATAACACGTACATAACAGAATAAAAACCGTTTGTTCACGTCTGCAGTGGATACTGATGGTCTTTGTCATAATGATTTCTTTGTATTCATCTACATACCTTGTTTTCTTTTCTGAAGTGGCTGACAGATCCAAATGCCGACACTTTGATGCACCTGCCAAGTACAAAGAGCCATGTTGATGATACAGCTTTGGAAAAACAGAATGAAAACAGAAAACAACCTCGTCAACCTGAAAACACAGAGACTGATCCAACAACACAACCACGGTCAGAAGTCAGTATGTTAGCACTGTTGACTAGAGTGACATTGAACAAACTGATAAACGTAAGTCACTCTGTTGACCAACCAGCTTATTTATTTGTACTGTTAGTGTAGCATGTTGGTGTTGGACAAGAGACAAGGTTGCAGTTGAACATTGACTGTAGTCAGTTTGTTTACCTGCGTGCTCCAGCCCAGTGATGTATTAAGTCAATATCATGGCACGATTTAGCCAAAAGAGCAAAGGAGCTCTCTGCTTCATTCCTCCAGTTCCCCCGAACAAATGAGTGAGCAAAGTGGTAAAACCCGACCTGGAATGAGAGTTGACAAGTGTTATCTAATGGTCATGTTGTCATGTCAGTCAAGCTGTGACACTGTTACTGAGGATAAGTGGTGTTATTTCTATTTGCGTTCTCACCGGCTCAAGGTGCTGAATGTGTATCACGTCACCTATGACTCCAACATCTATCAGCTCCTAGAAAAAAGATCATTTCGATTCAACGCAAAAAGTTTCTCAAACAGCTAAAATATGCTCTGCCTTCCTCCTTAAGATCTTTCCTGAAACTAAGTTACAGGTTAAGCTACCCAAATGGAAATCTTTAAACCCAAATCTGTGACCCATGAAGAACTGGTGACGAACGGTCAAATGCTTTCATAAGCGGAAAAGTGCAACAGAGAGGGTTCACCTTTATCTTGTGGATGACGGGATCATAGCGGAGGACATGGCCCACTGACAGCATCACGCCATTCTGAGTGCAAGCCTCCACAATGGCTGTGCAGTCTTCTGCAGTTGTCTAAAGTCATGTGGACACATTTAGTGTGCAAAGCAGGCATGAGTCACATAAATGCACTTAGGGAAAGGAAGAAGACAGAGGACAGTTTTTGTATTTCTGATGACACAACATCTCCGAAATGTATTTAAAGAACTTTAGTCAGTGGGTGTACAATGTATCGATTGTACTTGGAATAACATGATCTTTTTGCTGTATGAATTTAATCATACTGAAATAGGATGAGAGGATAGGATTGTGTTTATTAAAGGGGTCTTTTTGAACCAAAATAAGGAATTACAAACTAAAAACGAAAAATGTATCTGTAGGATAATTGACACTCACTGCCATTGGTTTCTCCAGCAGAAGATGGTAGCCCTTCTTTGCAAAGGCCACTGCAGGTTCCTGGGAAACACAAACTCCTTTAAACTGAGAGATAACAATACTCTACACACAGAGGAGAATCACACATATATAAAGAACATATACGTGTATATCGTAGGTTTACCTTATGAAGGCGATCTGGAGTACAAATTAACACGGCATCTGCAAACTTCTCCCTTTCAACAATTCTGTGCCAGTCTAGTTAGAAAGAAAAGTATAATTAATCCAAGGTAGATCATTACAGATTTTTTTTTTCTTTTGATGCTCACCTTCAAATACGTTCTCATCCACAATTTGGTGTTGCTGTTGAAGTTTAGTACGAGCAAATTTCCTTGGGTCAGCCACTGCAACAACCTGAAATGGTGAAATTCAGTAAATGAACAGGACACAGGTGCTCAGTTAGACATTACATCTTTACACCAAGGCAGAGACAGAAAATGGATTCAGACTATTTACTTAAGAAAGTGACAACACAACACAAAATACTCTGCTGCAAGTCAAAGTCTTGGAATGAAACAGTTTAATAAACCATCGGCAAAATGAACCTAGAGGCTCATTCACTGCACTTTTTAAAGCTTCTGCACAGAAAACATGGATTCAGTGATCTACTTGTTCTGACACTTAAACTTTCCAACATTTCTACACAATAATACTATTTTTTCTATATTTTCCACAAGAGGATCTTGTCAGTGACCTCATCTTGGATCATTTGGAGGTTTTATGGTGCAACCATGTACTTCTCATCACAGTCAATAAAGGACACAATCTCTCTACAGTAAATAAAATCAAGCAAAAACACATGAAGTTCAGGCTGCTGGCTGAGGTGTCCTGACCTTCACACGGTCCGGGTGGATGGATGCAAACTGGGAGTAGATCTCCCCTCGACAGCCGGCTCCCACCACGATGACCCGAACAGGAGCAGTCATTCTGTCGGCCTGCGAGCTGTGCCAGAGACAGAGACACACCTCACAGTAACCCTGCAGCAACACACACTCCTCAGCCAAAGGTGAGCAGCTCTGCTTTCCCTGACGTCACAGTTCCGATAACCTGGATTATTATAAATCTCGCCTCTCGCGCCTTTTCCCTGGATACAGCTGATCACGTGACGGTTGGTTAATGGAGCATTTAAACACAACTTTATCCTCCCAAACGCGCGCATTAATTACCTGTTTTGTCCCATACAGCTGTCAAAACCCTCTGTCGGTCTTCCGCGTCGGTCCACACGGACAAACCGCGCGCAGTGAGCGACAGACAGCAGGCTGCTTCACTTCTTCAGACAGACAGCAGCGACAGCGCCCCCTGCTGCCTTCATGGTCCGCGGAAACGGCAGAATCAGTGCGGAAAAGGGCAAGGTGTCGCATTATGTCATGTATTTCCGACAGTGCTGAAGGCAACGTTTTTCCCCTGATACATTTATTACATTTGAAAATGTATTTTGTCTCTCGTGTTTCAATAAGAGACATTAAATCTGCGAGTCGTCGTCTGTTAGCTGCTGACAATAAAATCTGCAACACAACAAAGAAATGCCTTTAGACGGCAGAGTATAAATCACTGGCTGTATGTAGAGATATACTAAGATTTAAATAAGTATCTGTCAGTTGTGTAAATAAAATCAAAGCTGCTCCAATAAAACTTCTGAAGTTTTCGGGAATCTTCGGCTACCTTCGACACTTCCGGTCACGTGACGCAGTTAGCGGCGTGAGCTCAGCTTTCTGCTGCTCGGTAGCTACAAACATTTCAGGCTGACGAGCTTCTCATTCCGCTATTTTCATTTTCCCCGACTCAGAAAAAGGCTTTAGTCTCCATCACTTAGTTTTGTGGAAGGTTATTCTTGCAGCTGTTTATCACGGAGTCGCTTTTTTGGACTATCCAGGCATTTTTTTCTGTGCTAGCTAGCCACGGTTAGCACGCCAGCTAACATTAAAATCAATATGAATATTGACAACGTTAATCAGTCTGTCACGACCGGAGTGTCAGCGACGCCGTCCTCAACTTCTAGTAATTGTATCGCAAATGATAATGCAGCAACCAGCGTTAGCAGCATCCCTTCAGTCACGAGTAATGGTAATGTATGACAGGCTAATGTTTTTGTCTATGTTGTTATTGTTGTGCTCACTTAGATCGCTCGTTTCATCCACTGAAGATGGATGGTTTGTTTTGCTCTGACATTTTATATGCAAATATTTTGAGCATTCCTCATGCATTATTAATGTTTGGACCTGGATCTCTTCATCACAAATAGGGACTTGATGTAGACAACAGTGCTAAACACATTTTCCCTAAAAGTGTATATTTTATTATTCAAGAAATACAGCAAATGTGTCTGTTTGCTTACTTAATTATTCCTTACTAATGAATTCCAGCTCCCACCTCAGCGGCCATGGTGACACCATCAGCAGACACATCTGTCTCCAATGGTGTCTATGTGCCTGGTGGCATTACCAATGGAGATGTGAAGCCTGCCCTCTCCACCACACCACTGGCAGATTTCCTCATGCAGCTGGAAGAGTACACTCCCACAGTGAGTCAAGTTTTGGCAGTCAGGTTACAATATGCTGCACTCACAGACTCGGGACACATTGTTAGAGAAGACTAAACATTCAAACTTCAACATGATTCAACATTCAGTTGATTCATGTCAACTTCAGATATCCTGCCATTGAAAATAAAATATTATTTACCAGCCACAAGACTATTAGTTTCCTTCAGTGGTCAGAGGCTGTGCCAGTTTTCTTGTTACACTTCATTTTGATGTTTATCACTGCACACCTGCAGAAACGATGTTCTCCACACTTAAGTGTCAGTAGCTGTTTAAGTGGTCTGTGTGAAGGATTTTCACTACAAGCTGAAGTCTGCTGTTTTATTTTATTTTATTGTTTCAGATTCCTGATGCAGTCACAGGCTACTACCTCAACCGTGCTGGCTTTGAGGCTTCTGATCCAAGAATGTAAGTTGTTGAATAAGCTACTCTCAAGCTTCACTGTGAGTGGACAGACCCGATACCATATGGATACGAATTAAAGTGCTTTTATGACTTGTATATTCAGAATACCACCAACTTACAGGCCCAAAGAAGTGCTTGGACAGGGGTGAATGTAAGGCACATTGTAAAGCTCTTTGTTAAAATCATTCTATGAAAGCTGCGTGTTTATGAATTTGTTTAGCTTTAACTAATTTTGGATTTGGAAGTTAAACTATGAAGCAACTATGAATACAAAATCCCTTTTAAACGAACAGGTATTGCATGTATAGTCTTATAAAGGATGATATAAAGGATTAATAATGTTGGACAAGCAAGAGGGGAGTGGAGAATTATGTTTGAAAAGGTGAGATGATCAAGTCAATCTGTCAATAATTAAATTAAGTTATCCGGTTGTTGCCATAGTGTATCATTGCAGCATAAGAAAACTGTTGTCAATGTTTTCTTATGCCAGTAATGATTTGGAAAAATAATTTCCTTTAGATGTTGAAGTGGTTTGGGTGAATTGCTTTATCTGAATTTAGTACATGACTTCTGAGAGAAAATGCTGATGTATATGTTTTTACAAACTTAGAATAACTGTCTTGAAATCCCCAGATTTACATTTGTACTGCTGATTGCTTTTCAAACGCATATTCATTGGCACAGATTAACATAAAGTACAGACTCTTTTTCATGGTAGAACATTGTTTTTCACTTTTGTGATGGTTTCTGTAACAATATTCATAGACAGACCTTTCTGTATACTAACAGTGAAAAACACAAAAATTATTTTCTTTTTTATCCCTTTAGAATCCGCCTGATCTCCCTTGCTTCTCAGAAGTTCATCTCCGATATTGCCAATGACGCACTGCAGTACTGTAAAATGAAGGGCACTGCCTCTGGAAGCTCAAGGAGCAAGACGAAGGTAATTGTTTCTCCTTTTTAACACGTTTTAAATATAATAAGTCCACACAGTATTTTAGTGCTGTATGTGAAGAAAACATTTTGAAGGGACGACCGAGGCGGAGGCACTCTGATAATTTGTTCTTGATAATTTAGTGTTGTTTTTGTTGTCTTCCCTCTGTACAGGATAAGAAGTACACTCTGACTATGGAGGACCTGACTCCCGCCCTCACAGAATATGGTGTCAACGTCAAGAAACCTTATTACTTTACATAGAACTGTCTTTCTTGAAGGCTTTTTCCTTTTGCTAGTTTTATCTCCCTGCCGACCCACTAAGAGTCTGTTGACACCTTTTATTGCTAAATGTTTGGGTTTATTTTGATCATGGTGCTTTAGTACAGCTTTGACAAATCTTTGTAGTTGCTTTGCCATTTGTTATTTTTTGTGGAGCCACCTTTGCATTATGTTAAATTGTAAAAATACGTTTTATTGTGAAAATAAAACCCTTACCAAAAATGTTGATGTTTTTTGAGTTGCTAAGTGTCAGTCAGTAAGGCTGTTTGGATGTAAAAGCTGCAGTTGTTGAAAGAGTTATCCAAAACAACACTGACGTTCTGCAGGGGTAAAGGCACAGGTTTAAAACTCTTGTAAGGCTCCTTTGTGTGTGTGTGTGTGTGTATGCATGTATATGTTAGTTATAAATATTTATTTAATACTAATTAATACTAACTAATACTATTACTACTTATTATTATTATAAGTAATAGTAGAATAGGAAAAGTCATAGCTATAAAACAAACATAATAACCAGATCACTTTTATTAACTTTGCTCGCTGACTGCTGTGTTCACTGGATAACATGGTTTTGTCAGGTTTATGGGCCACTGTAGGTATTCTGCTGTAATAAAAATGACTTTCTATGCAATAACATAAGAACTCACTAAACTGAACATAAATCAGTAAATGTGATTGGTCATCCGCCAACATATAAATGAATAATGTGATTTAACACAGGGTGGCGCCCCGGTGCGTTTTTTTTTAAACCCTTTCTCGCGGCGGCACCGTTTGTCCCCAGATGCGATCCGTAACATGGCCCCTCTGAGCCACCGTAGGTCCTAAAAGCGCACATGCTGGACATTCAAATATCTCGCGTGTTAACCGTGAAATAGTTCATATTATTTCGTCTAAAATAACAGAAAAAGTGCAACAATGTCTGTTCAAGCTTCAAATCCCAACAATCCCATCGTCTTCTTCGACATAACCATCGGAGGGCAGGTGAGTGAATGTAGCAGTGTAGCTAACATTGTTTCCTGCCAACGGTAACTCAACGTGAGCGCCTCTCACCGGCTTTAACTCAATGTTGTGTTTTCCTGAGTGAAAAATATCTGTGCTGCTTAAACTGCTGCCTTCTGGTACACATATCTGACTGCCCCAAAGATGAGCTGTGTTTAGAGTCAACATTTGTCTCTGAGCGCTTTATGTCGTGCTGAGCGTCTCGTTGTTTGATTACAAAAACGAGTGTCAAAGATTTGAATAAAACAATGTTTATAATTCAGCTAAACAGAACCACCTAATTGCAAAGATGATACGATGGATTCGGCTTGTGGATTCGGTTTGTGGTCTGTAAGCCTGAAAGTAGCTCCAGTATTTGGTAAGGTAACGTTGAGA
>JBAJHX010000041.1:7426518-7448729 GCA_037176925.1 Amniataba percoides
AAACAATGTTTATAATTCAGCTAAACAGAACCACCTAATTGCAAAGATGATACGATGGATTCGGCTTGTGGATTCGGCTTGTGGATTCGGTTTGTGGTCTGTAAGCCTGAAAGTAGCTCCAGTATTTGGTAAGGTAACGTTGAGATTTATTCGAATACGTCCAGTGTCGTGAAAAACAGTATAAATAGACGCAATTATTACTGTGTGGAAAGCATAATGAAACAATTTGCTGTATAGTTTGATTAGGATTTGTATGTATTTCAGAATATTGTTCATTATGTTCATTATGAATGTATGACTCTCTTGTTTTTCACTCTGAGAACTGTTAAACTAGAACAAATCAAAAAGTCAGACAATCAAAAGACTTAATGTTTAATGCATTACTATTGTACAGCACGATACAGGGCAAGGTTTAGTCCTAGGCTTATTTTCCAAAGTACTGAGTGTGTGTAGCATTCAGAAAGACAAAGCTGGTTAAATAATCAGCAAGTCTTTGTGAATAAAAATGAAAAGTAGGTTTCTTTGCTTTGTAAATTTCGGTCACCTTTTCCACATTGGGAAGAAAGGGGACCAGTACTTACAGACTTTGTGCAGGGCATTTAGATGATTTGCATTTTACCCATCTAATATCATGTTTACTTTGTCAGCCATCCCACCACTTCACCATTGCACCCAAATTGCAAGCTCTCAGAAAGCCACTGAAAACTTGGTTTCAAGTCATAGTGCTTCTTTATAATATACTGTTACATTTTCACTAGTAAAACACTCCATTATACATTAGTAAACTAAGTTAAAGTCATCAGAGAAATGTTTGTATGTTTTATTTATTAGAAGGAAAAATCATAAATATGGCTGATAGCATCATCAGGATTCTGCGTGGATGGTGTGTTGAAATTTGATTGACAGTGCTGGTAACAGCCCCTAAACTGTCATCAGGTTTTGACTGAGACTTTACAAAATCCTGATTAGTTCACAGACAAGATGTCACCTTCGACGGGTCGAAGCTGTTGTGAAATAACAAAGACTTTTGTAACTTTGACAGAAAATGTTTCACTTAGGATCCAATTGCTCTTAGTGAGAAGCTGATACATTTTCTTGGGCATTTCTTTTATTTTGGGCTAAATCCAAACAACAAGTAAATTCAAATAGCTTGACAAGATATTTATTAATCATAAATCACCATAACATTTCCTTCAAGTGTAAATATGTGTTTATTTTCTATATTCATTTATGTATAACAATGATGATAATGATAATAATGTTAACAACTTTCAGCAAAACTTTACTACAAAACTTCTCAAGGAATTACATTTGCAAATATAGTCACACCTCTTTCCATACTTTGCACAAAAAGCATTCATACATGTGCTAATGGACGGTAGAGCTTCATTTCCTTGTCCAGGCGCTTTCTCTGTCAGTTTCAGCCTTTAACACAGCATCCACTCAAGTCAGTCATTTGTAGGTTCTCACTCACTGTCCAGAACTCTTTATTCACTTTCGCACATTGTGGATTTCACTCGCCGTCAGGTCTGTGATGTAGCAGGTTTAGCGTGGTTCCATTTTGCTATTACACATAGAGGAGCGTGTTCCTCTTCCCTTTTGATGGGTTAAACACAATTACAGGGAGCTGCTGCTGTCGCATTCCTTTGCTCAAATGCCAGTAAACACGCCACAAGCAAACATTTTCTGGCAGGTGGCTATATGGCCCGAGTGTCTTGCTCTTTAACCAGAACACCAAACCCACCAGTAAACTGTTGGTGCACTCCAACCAAAAAAGGTTGACAGTGATGTAGGCGGGAACTTCAAAGCCGATGAAGAGACAGGCCGCAGACACGGTGAGATAGGGCATCCAAAACGTGCTGAAGCCCAGCGTTAGGCTGAGCCACAGTTGTGGTCGTGTCCAGATGCGCTCCTCCGTGTCATCCTCCTCACCGTTTTTTGTGTCCGTGCATTTAGTTGAGGTGAACAAGAAGTCGCTCCTCTGGTTCTGTTTTTCTTCCCTCGCGTCAGATAACCTGTCGGCCTCTATGATCCACCGGGGAATCATTGACCAAAAGGGCAGCATTATACAGATTACGGCTGTTAAAAGCCCCAAAATGAAGTAGGTAATCAGCGTAGACTCCTTCACCTCGCACACTAGAGCCTTTACCCCCATCATGTATTCAATTTCCACCAGCTCTGCTTTGACAGATCCAAAGGAGTAAGTAACAGCAAAAATCCACACCAGCAATGTCAAGCTCACGTTCCTTAGGATTTTGCAGAACGTGCTCCAGTTGGCGAGGAAGGTGTCTTCTAAACAGTAGTCTAATAAACCCAGGCACATCATAGGCAGCGGCAGTGCTCCAAATATTGATGAGGCATTACTCAAAAGGAAGCAGGGTGACACAAGAGACCTTTCAGTCCCAAGAAACCACAAGGTTGCCATAAATAACATCATCACCAAGTCAGCCAGGATGATCGACAGGCTGCATATATTTAAAAAGGACTTATACACTTTCTGGCAGCATAAGTAAAACACTGCTGCGTCCATTCCCAACTTGATGAACACAAGTGACAGATACTTGTCAATGTTGTCGGTGTGACTGCCAGACTCCCAGACCTCTATGACAGCAAGCATTTTGACTCTGTGGAGTTCTTACGCAGACAACTTGAGCAGCATTTATGTCCGTGCAACAGCGCGCAGTCCGGGATCACAGACGGTCCAGGAAGTGCTGTATAAAAACAAAATGATATCTGTTAGGAAATTTGAAAGTATAATGATAGATTTACAAATGCAGATAGATACTGGGCAAAAAATTATATATAAGAAATGTAGATATATGAGTTACCAAAGGATAGAGGTCTAAAATCTGGCATGCTGACACACTAAAAATGTTTGCAAAACAGGAAAAGTTCTGAAAGCAATCTGTAACCTGTAAACTTTTCATCACAGATAAAATGCAACTTTCATTAATTTCATGTCTTGATAGATTTGAGGCCAAAGGGACAGGAGGGATGTGGCGTTATTTTATCACATGATCTGGTGTAATCAGAAGCTAAAAGGCAGGTTTCTTATCACGAATCACACCTTGTACAGTCAAACAAGATGTATGTGCAGTGCAGAGATGTTGAAAGAATTGCCTCTGATAATTCTGGATTTGCTAAATTTATTTTTTTGTCAGAATGTTTAAGAAGTTCTTTCCCCCTACAAAAAGAAATTTATATCATTGCAGTTTTCAGACACGCTTTGGTTATGTTGAACTGAAGCTCAAACACTCCTATTCATCAATTCTAACCTCCTTTTTTAGCACATGTAGTCACTTTCATGGCGATACCTGACAGCACTTACATTCATTCCAGTGGAACAGTCACCAACCTGAATGTCTACATGCCATCTGTAACACGGATGACAGGTTGAGCAAGTTCTGCCATTTGCATTTAACATTTACAAGTAAAAAAACATAAAAGCAACACTTAACCCTGCTAAAGTCTGTACCTTTTTGCCTAGGATTGTCCCAGTCCAGTGAGTTTCAGTAGATTTCAGGATCTTGCAGAAAAGTAAGTCGGAGCCCTGCATGCTTTGATCAGCACTCGTCCGTGACTCTTACCAGGAAAAGTACTTCCCTCTTTAGGCAGGTTTATGTCTCCGCCTTCCTATTGTGAATTCATACGACCGATAGGCTTGCTTGAAGAGACAGATGACGTGTGTGTGTCCTCCTCCTGTTTTGTTATTCTCTCCACATGCCCCAGAGGTGGTGTTGTCCTATAACAGGTAACCCAAGGTGCTGGTTTTGTTCGTCTGCTTCATGTCCCTATACGATTACACTAGCATCCCAGGAAACGGCGCAGAGTATTGAATGTTGGAGGCCGGAGAGTTTTTTTTTTTCCAAGAATTGTTTTCCTACCTCACTGAAATTTAAAAAAAGAATAGCTGTAATGAAATCTGCAGTCTTTTCAAAAGTTGTCACAGTCAAGACTTTTTTTTACCAGCTATACTTGGCCCAGTTTTGATTATGTCTTTAGAAGCACTCCTGATGTAGAAGTTGAATGACAAGGTTGAAATTGGATTTCTGAATGAGAACAAGTAAAGAAATGTTCATATTGCATTACAGGAATATTTCTTAATCTAAATACAAATTAGCATTTACAAAAATAGTATAAAAAGGTTTGCTGATCTAAATTAATTTCACTACTTGATAGAAAAATTATCAGTGCGTCTCTACAGCTCCTGATGTGAATGATCTTAGTGTTTACCTGAACCTTCAGCTAGTTTATGGGACCTCACCTGTGAAATAGAAAAGACTGCCTCTGTTAAGTTTGTTTGCTTTATGTGACTGCTTGCTTGCTGTTTAAATATTAACGCCTTTATCATACATGAACCTATAGATGGGTTTTACTGGGTGTGGTTGACATGGGTATCACACTGTTTCAGAGTTGTACTTTAGAACGTAGCTGTTAATTGAAACCCTTCAGTCAGTGCACTTGATACCTTTTTCCTCACAGTTTTGTTTCTTTTACAAGGAATCTGGTGTGGTCCTTGAAATTTAGCACCCTCATTCTAACATGACCACTAAAGTAGTTCTGCAGCATACATTTATCGACAACGTACAACACCAGAAGCTCAAGTGTCTGTGTGTTACCTCTTATCTTAAACGTTAGAAGCTGTCTTACCTGTTCTTAGCGACTTGACTTCAGTGGACGATGCACTCAGGCCAGAGAAAATGTTCTGTGGTTGGTGTTTGTTCAGCTTAAACACTTAGCTTCTGTATTTCATTTCATCGCCTGGAAACTATGAACCCACTGTTTAAATGGCAAAGAGAGGAGAGCCAGTGGCTGCTTGTTGTATTGCAAATTATCTGTGTGGAGTGGAGGGCTGTGATGTGACAGAGCCAAACCACTCCTTTTTTTTTTTTCTTTCTTTTTATTTGGGGGGGGAACACATAGACAGTATTTATATAGTATATAAACAGTCAACCACTTGCTTGCCTCTGCGGTTTGTGGGAGGCCTGGGCGGACAGACACCCACGGTGCCAGACAGGCACACATCCACGCATGCGTGTAAACACACGGCTCATAAAGGACGTAATGTGCTGCATCAAGATTGGGATGTTTTCTCATTTACATCTTTCTGTTACATATGCATTGATCGCATGCTGTCAGAACTGCAACAAAATGGCTTGTATTGTTGAGATGAAAGTGAGGTCTCTGTTAACCTCAGTAAAGTCGACAGAGAACTGAAAGCTGTAAAAGGAATAAGCTTGCACGAACACGAATGACTCGTTTTGTTTTACTCTGACGTACTGACTTTGCCTGAGGCGAGACTGAGACTCTAGTTGTGTCGCTTTTTCTTTCAGATATAGCTTTGTTTTGTGCCATCAGCTGTTAACACGAAGCTTTCTCAACTGATGTGTTTGTCAGGATGTCGGGAGGATGAAGATGGAGCTGTTTGCTGATGTGGTTCCAAAGACAGCGGAGAATTTCCGGTAAGGAAAACCTGCCGCATCACAGGCTGCTCAGATTATCAGATCACGTTTGCATTAGAGAAAGGAGAAGTCTCATACCTGTGCATTAACATGAATCAGACTCTTTAGAGATGTTACTCAACATATTTTCATCATCTCTTACAGGCAGTTCTGCACTGGAGAGTTCAGGTAAGATGCTGAAGTGAAGGGCAGTATTCTTCAGCGGAGCACTATCTCACCATCCTGCCCGGCAAACTGGCCATGATGAGATTTATGAGACATGACAATCAGGTTCAGAAACCAAATTTATACAAAAGGGTGTGCTTTTGTTTTTTCACATATATATACTTCTTCATGTCTCTGAAGAGCATTTACATGCATGCATGTCAAAGAGTGCAGCAGGATGAAGGGAACGATCATCATTTGTAGCTCTTCTTCCTTTTGTCCAAAATGATGAATTAGTAAAAGAAGATAGGCATCAACATGAAGACAAGATAACTTTTATTGTTTTTCACAGCTGAGGTTTGTAAAATTAAGATGTACACATGCAGTAAGAAAAACTTGTGCACTCTACTCGGCCTTCTCATGTGTATCTCCAATCCAGATGCTTTTTAGCTATATAGACAGCTAGTTTTTATGTAACACTAAAAATGTGCCAAGTCTCAGCATATACTACATCAGCCAGTGCACACAGAAGTAACCTGCCGTGAGAAGCCCAAGGCCCAAACCTTATGCAAAGAAAAGACAAGTAGTTTAATGAGTTCTTCCATTATCTCTGCATCTGAATGAGTTTATTTAGAGAAAGCCAAAGGAAGCTTTTAATCCGCAGCCTGTAGTAGCGGCTATCAAACATGGTGCTAGATGTGCAATTCTGAGATACTTCTGCCATTAAAAGGATCTGACCATTTCATAGCGCCGGGTGCTTTTTATTCACTGTTCCTATAAGCACCTCAGTCAGCGACAAGGGGACACGATCTGCCACCTTCCACTGTCTGTCCAAACTCACGTCACACTCATACCGAGCTTGGTGAGAAGTGACACTCATAATACAATACAGTGTGTTTGTCCTTACTCCTGACTTTGTTCTGTCTCAAACGTCTGTCCCACAGGAAGGATGGAGTCCCTATTGGTTATAAAGGCTGCACATTCCACAGGTACATAGCTTGTATGCCTCCTATTATCCTCCAATGTTGGAATGATTTTTAAAAAATATATATTTAATTACTTTTAATTATTATATTTCAGTTTGTTATTTTAGTTCTTGGGGCAAAATTACTCAGTATGAACAAAATGATCAGTTACTCAAGGTTTGTTTAAAAAAAAAACTTTTATCACTTTAGTTCTCTTTGAAATGAGAGTGATTCTAGTCGTGCTGACCACTGATATCCAGTGGAGGTGCCTCATGTTAGCTCATGAGATGGTCTCGGAACAGATGAAATATCACAGGTCAGTCATGTTAATCTACATCCCCAAACGTGTTTGTTTAGTGTTCAGTCACTCGCACATCATCCAGAATATAGTCCCTTGAATTAGATGCATGTCAAAAATTTAAACACTGATAAAACACCTGGATTAAACCACAGTGGTCACACACTCAGCAACTCACTGCTTTTTTTGGGACTTGCATTGTGTGGAGTTTATATGTAATGAAAGTGGAATTGTTGTGTTGTTTGGACATTAATCAACAGAAAAGATTAAATGAATCACTGTATTATGGCTTCACCTGATTTTACCTCAGTAAATCTGATTGCATTAATATGTGTTGTTCACTGACAGGGTGATCAAAGACTTTATGATACAGGGAGGGGACTTTGTCAAGGTAAGTGCATTTTCACCTCCATTGCTGTTCGTTGTACTCTCGGATGGTCGTGAAAGTTTAATCATTTCCATCTGTCACTGGTTGCATTCATGCTTAAGCCTTCTGCAAACTATGGGGGCATGTCACACACTTGCACATCTCACACCAAAGCTATTAGTGTTCTCCTTTTTAGTGACACAAAACAGATGTACACAGTTTGTTGATGATAATCTTTTCAGGGAGCTCGTTTCTTAGCAGAAGAAGCAGATAAATTTTTACTTGTAAGTGCAAAACTTCCCATGAGTGGATTAAAGGGGAAGACATGGAAACCAACAGTAATCTCTGATAGGATTAATTCCTTCGAGTGGAGCAATGTTAGACAGATCTGAGTCTTTAAAGAAGATTTTCCCCATAATGAATGTGAAGATGATGAACAAGTCAGCTTTTTTTTTTTGTTTTTTTTTTTGTCATTTTTATTTTAAATCAAATCCAACTTAAGGGTGCTATGTAAGTTGTATACTCTATAGAAATGTGTATTAAGTTGCTGTAGGAACTGGGTAATAATCTCCAAAATACAACCTATCATCATTTCTTGTTCTCAATCAGTAATTCTTTTCTTGATGTCAGACAAACTGCAGTGTTGCCATTGAGCAGCCGGAGCGTAGTGTTGCGCCCCCTGGTGGATTCATGGTGAATTACAGCATATTTAAACTTCTGTAACACTAGTCTTGTCTTTCTACTGTCAAGGGTGATGGAACCGGTATCTGCAGCATCTACAGAGGTGCATTTGCAGATGAAAACTTCAAAATGAAGCATACGCAGCCTGGGCTTCTCTCCATGGTATGTAATTTTCATTTTCAGGACGCCATTTATTTATTTTGACTTCCTTCCTACAAATTATGTTGAGGTTTCCTGTGATCAGTTTGTGAATGTTGTTCTTAGAATAATAATTTAATTAAGATTCAGTTCATACATTCAAACGATCCAAATGAGACAACTGTGTTTTAAAACCACCATTCTTACTGAATAATGTTTTTCTTACTCAGGCAAACAGTGGACCAGGGACAAATGGTTGTCAGTTTTTCATTACATGCACTAAATGTGACTGGTTAGATGGGAAGCATGTTGTTTTTGGTGAGTAAGTCTACATACGTCTATGAATTGTGCATATTTACTATACACCCAGAGTTCTGCTTGAATTTGTTCATTTGTCAGAGTTGAATTGTCTTGTTCATGACTGTTTCAGGAAAAGTGGTCGACGGTTTGCTGGTCATGAGAAAGATTGAGGTAAAAATTTATTGTGATATTGCTTTATATATAATAATGCTAAGTAATAATGTTCAACCTGTTCTGTTGTGGGTGATTTTTTTGTCTTCCCTAAATTTTTACTCCTTTTCTCCAACAGAATGTTCCCACAGGACCAAACAACAAGCCGAAGCTCCCCATCATCATCGCACAGTGTGGAGAGATGTGATCCAACTTGCTCACAACATGCAAGAATGATACAGCCTCTGTACACATGAAGTATTGTCTCACAGTTACTTGATAATCCTCAGCAAACTTTTCTTTTTTCCTGTATGGGTGCATTCTCCCATAATCCACATTGAAAGACATTATAAAGTTCAACTGTACATAATTTTGGACATTTTCTGAGTTTGGTAGACCTGATTCCATGTTAACGTCTGCATTTGAAAGGATAGATATAAATATATGGGTTTGGGCTTCATGTTAAACGTAGTTGCTGATGTTTATCGAGTCTAAATACAAAAAACTTGTATCCTCTTACAATGAGATAAATATTGAAATGTGACTTGTTTTTGTAAAGCGAAAGAAAAACATGGTCGGCGTGTGAAACATTCTCCTTCCTGATTCAGTCATGCTTGTGTAGCATTTGTAATCAATAAATTTTTACATTTTTTTTATTGAGATCGTATTATTTTTGTTATTTAAAAACACACACATTTGGAAATACTCAAGATTTTTTACAGTGCTGGGTTGTTATGTTGTCAGTATCTAAAGTTTAAATGTCCAACCCCAGTTACTAAAAGTGTATTCTATTTAAATATGCACATTAAGATCACAGCAGTTACAGTTTGAATTGTTGTCTACAATATTAACATTAACCATAGAGTGTAAGGTACTGCAAGTAAAAAAGAAAAATCTGAAACAATTATTTTTCTATCAGGCCCTTTTTATGTATTTTATAAATAACAGGGATGTTCTCCCCAGAGTCTTTAGTTTGGACCTTGTCTGAATTAATCAGTGGGGAATTATTACTGAGATGTATAGTTAGACTCTTCAGTGATATTAGGTAATAATGTCAACCACATGGCCATGGAGCAAAGGAGGGAAACACTTTACAGTGAAAGGCACTAGAGTCCCCCAAGGCACACACCGCAGTGCCAAGCAATCCTCTGCTGAACTTATGGCTACCTCCTCTCATCCCAGCCATCCATTCAAATCCAAGCCACCAAACCCCCTCCCCCATCCACGCTCTCCCTCTTCTGCCTTGGACCTCGTTCACTTGGCACAAAAGAATCCTTTCAGATGGAGACTTTGTTCTTATAGAGGCAGGAAGAAGGGTTTTTTTTTGCACGAGGGGGGGGTTCTCCTCATGGGGAGGCTTTCTGGGGTCAATGCTAAAGCCCATCTTTGTGTGGGAGAACAGGGCTCGGCCATTAACATTGAGTTCTTCACACATCAGCCAGCGCTCATAAACAGTGCCAGTGGAGCATTAACATGACAATGGCTTGGGGGGGGGGGGTTGTGGTGGGGTTGTCTCACACTCAGTCTGGGTCTCTCTGCTGTTAACCAGTTTATTGTACAGGGCAATATGAGAGGAGAAGAAAATGATGTTATTATATTACAACTGACTGTCACTATTTGAGGTTTTTTGAACCCTTACATTTTAAGGTGTAATCATCTAAGATGCAATTTACTGAAAAGTAGGACAGCCAGCATCTTAAATGCCCTCCCAGGGAATCCTGAATAATACTGGGGACATGATCAAATATCATGCTTGGTGTTTAAATTGGGTTTGTTGCGCATCATGGCAGTAATGTGTCCTGAGATGACCTTTATTCAAATGCAGCTGAACAATGATTTGGGCTGGTAAAAAACTAAATATTACAAATTTATTACAAAATAATATTACATTGCAACTGTAATAGCAGGGCTTATTTCATAAATCTCCTGTGGCATGGCGTTGTGGATTCAGTTGTTCATGTTTAGGTGTTGTAGTACAGCTGTTGACACTGACGGCCTGTGTGTAGCCCAGTGAGCTTCATCACCGCATGCGTAACAGTGCAGGAAAAATAATAAATACAATTACAATTACATTATGATCTGTAAATAAAATATGAGACTTATTAGAATATGTAGAGTTTCCTAATCCTTTCCTTATTTTAGCTCGGTTATCCCTTAATAAATTTCCACAAGACTACATTATAAAGATCTGTCTCAGGCATTTAATATTTTGTCAGTGTATGGATGGTGGCAGCCACACAAACAACATCTTCATTCAGTCTCAAGCAGGCACCCTGTTTACTAGATACCAAATACATTACCAGACCTGACTGACATAACTGACCTGTTATTCAGGATTTATTTTAAAGGAAAAATGTCACTGGATCACTAAGTGACAGTTGGCTGTTATGAATAAGTCAAATGAACCGAAGACCTGCTTTGCCCAAACATTAAAAATAGAAATGAAGATTATCTCAAAGTCACGCTGTGTGTTTGGAGAGCATTTATGACGGCATTTTATGGATGTGTGTCATATTAATAAATCTACTCTTTACGTTTTTCAAGTACTTGTACATTTTGTTCAAAATCCATCCAAATGCCAACATCACCCGTCCAAGCAGACACTCTGTTCCCAAAGTGTCACGGCTATCTGTCTGACTTGTCTGGCTTAGACATCACTGTGGGGCGGTGACAATGTGCAGGTACAGCCTCCATTAGCCAATCGCTGTTAGCAGACGCTGCTCTCAAACAGAATTGACAGTTGCTTTAGCCAATGGAAACGCGTCTTGTTTTTCGTTACACATTCCAACCAATACGAAGAGGAGTTGGGCGGGCCCCCGGCTGGGAACATTCCCCGGCACAGTTTCTCATTCTGCCCAGTTCGATCGGCAACGGGAGCGGAAAGAGGAAAGCAGAGAGCCCGAAGGCAGTAGCCCCCACCACCGCCGGCCCAGGTTACCATCTAGCACCGGGAAACACAGCAGAGAGCCGCCGCCGGCTGAAGCCATTACCAACCAGAAGTAACCATGAGCAGCGAGGCCGAGACACAACAACCACCGCAGCCTGCTGACGATGCGGAGAGCCCATCCAGCCCGGCAGCCGCAGCTTCCGCGGGGGATAAGAAGGTCATCGGTAAGACTGCTGGAAAGGCGCTAGTTAGCTAAGTTAGCTAGCGTGGTTTGGGAGCCGGTAGAGGCGATGCGCAAAAGCGGCGGTTGCTAACGTTAAGGATCCGAGCGGAGCGACCGTTGAACCGCCAACGTCCGCCGACAAACGGATGATGCCATTAACTCGCACAGCAGTTGTTCATCGAAAAAAACGTTAATTTTACCAACAGTATCGGATTTCTTTAGCGATGTATTACTGTAAAGTAATGATTTATTTAAATTGGGGTGTTGAAGTTTTAATGTTTATCCTGATAAAAAAGTACTTTCTGCCAAGTGGCGAAACATCAACGTTAGTCGTTAACGTTAGCTAGCAACACATTTAGAAAAATGTCAGTTGGGATATAGGTGGTATTATCAATGTTAATTTACCCATTTACCACTGTGGGGTGATTTTTGTAATATCTGTTGTAAAATATTATTCGTTTCAACAAGTGTCATCCATTTTAAATAAGAATCTTATGATTCATAAAAGTAATCCTCCAGTTTTTGTCGGTTAATCTCTCGTGTTCACGGCCTCCCGTCGTCCACTGTCCGCCTCAGAAAGCCATGATGCCGGCTGGCAGACATGCCCAACCGCTCAACTTGTTCCAGGCTCTGTGTGTGCGCTAACGTTGGTGCCACCTTTTAACGAAAATGTGTGTAATCGATCGGGACCAGTTAACGTCGAGACATTTGACCGTTTACGATATCTTTTAAAATTCCAAACGGTTAATCGCGCATCATGGTGGATGGGACACGAAGTTGCTTCATACTGTTCACTTAGCCGGCTGTCGATTAGAGCAGGCTAACGTTAGCTACCGGCCGTCCCTTTGTTCACATGAAACGGGCTGGCTCAGTGGTGGTACTTTTACCTCCAGAGATGATCGAAACACAGACACAGACCTGAGCCCGACATAACCGACGGAGCGATCAGACTGAGGCCTGTTTCTGAACGCGTCTGAAGAAACTTGTCAGCGGCTGTCGAATTTTGCTCGAATTTAAACGCTAGCATCACGGCCTAGCTAACAGTGGCAGCAGCTTGATGGATAACGAAGCTCGGCTAGCGTTTGCTATTTACATGGCTGAAGGGGGCCACTCAAAATGTCCGCCGTGCGATTTCACGGATTTCTTTTGCCAGATACTCGTTTGTTCGTTCAAAACCAGGGCACAAAGCTCCACATTTCCTTTTATCTTTGCACGAAGTTTGGCCACGACAGATAATGAGATGTGCTGCGGCACTTTTCTCCTGCTGGCTTTAATCCAACCACATGGTTGAGACCCAGTTAGCTCACTTAGCCATTATGCTAACGAGCCAGCTGGGCACGCTGCATGCTAACGTATCCGGGCGCGACTCTACCACGTGTGAACGCTCAGGTCCTGAGCAGTGCGGCTTAAAATGGGGCAGTAGGTCTGTAGTAGCTGAACTTTGAAATGTTGTCAGCGACCACAGCGCACTTTACTACAGCACCCGTCTCTGATATACGGCACTACAGCAGCTCCACGGCCCAGGCGCTGATAGTCTGGATAATCAGAGATAATTTCGAGCCATGAGAAACGGTGTAGTATTAAGTGGCTAATAATGCCTTCGGCTCGTGCAGTTGGTGCCGGGGCGCGTAAGCATCAGGATCTATAAAAAGGGTGACAGTTGAGAGTTAAATATAACCTGCACATTATCTGTGCTCTTGGTTTGTTTTCCATCATGTGTCGTTATTCGATTCCTTTACTCTTCCTCATCCTCAGACGGGCAGCTGTCTGAAAGCTTTTAATTTAGAATTGCAACATTGAAAATGAAATGATTGGAACTTAAATATGGTTAATAATTATTTTGTGTCTTATTGCAGCAACAAAAGTCTTGGGTACAGTCAAATGGTTCAACGTCAGGAATGGATATGGTTTTATCAATAGGTAAGTGTACCCCACCCCCACTGTCTTGATATCATCTTTGCATGTGTGAAGGAACATCTCAAATCCTATTATGGCTCTGATTTGCTTACAAAGCGGACCATACGACTTGTCTGTACATTCAGTTGTTAATTAATCCTCACTTCGGTTTAGTTAAAATCTGCCTGCAGGCACATTGTTGCATTGGCATCGGCAACACTTACCAAAGTTTTTCTCTCTTTTTGTTTAGGAATGATACAAAAGAGGACGTTTTTGTACACCAGGTAAGTTGTAGTACTCTTGTACTTTTTCTTCTTTTTTTTTTCCTAAATAAAAAAGTATCAAGAATCTCACATCTCAGTTATTCATCCTTTTTAGACAGCCATCAAGAAGAACAACCCGAGGAAATACCTTCGCAGTGTTGGAGATGGAGAAACTGTGGAGTTTGATGTAGTTGAGGGAGAGAAGGTAAGATGTGCTTTGATTTATAATGGAGCTTTTTTTTTTTTTTTTTAACTAGGTCCAAAGTTAGGATTTTACTATGCCATAAGAAATACATAATTTAGTTGTAGTTGATCCCATGATCCTTAATTTGGGTAGTAATACTTATTTAAAATGTCCACTGTGCACAGGGAGCAGAGGCGGCCAATGTCACCGGCCCAGGAGGTGTTGCAGTCCAGGGAAGTAAGTACGCCGCTGACAGGAACCGCTACAGGCGCTATCCACGAAGAAGGGGCCCTCCCCGTGGTGGAGACTATCCAGAGAACTACCAGAGTGACGGAGAGGGTGAGCCAAGCAGCGGAGGACGTGACAAAGGCAGCCGAGATGGGGGAGAGAGCGCCCCTGAAGGAGACTCGCAGCAACCACAACGCAGGCCCGCTTACCCTGGCAGACGGCGCTACCCGCCATACTTTGTACGTAGACGCTACGGCCGCCGGCCCCCGTACACCAACGCACCACGCGGAGAGATGACTGAGGTACGCCGTCACAGGGCTTCCATCCTGAAGCAGGCACCCAGCAGTCCCATTACAAAGTCGGGACCCTTGATAGTTTGAAGCCATAAGCAACTCGAAACACTCTCCTCTCAAACAGTCACGTGGTTGTGAACAATAAATCTTGGTGTGTCGGGGGTCTGGCCAACATCTTGCAAACTGACTCATATAGGCCCCATAATCTCAGCTACGTCGGAGATATCCGATGTCGCACTTTTACCAGCCTCAACACTGAATGGCAGCTTTGCCAGTTTCGTTACAATTAAGGACAGTACACGATGTGAAGCGTGTTCTGAAGTTTGCCTGTGTGTTGGCTGTGGAAAAAGATGTGTGTCAGTTGTTGGTTGATCTGTTTGCCTTCAGGGAGGTGAAGGTGACGAGAGCCAGGGGGGTCCAGACCAGGGCAACAAACCAGTGAGGCAGAACTACTACAGAGGCTACCGACCAAGGTTCAGACCAAGGTTTGCATGTTGGCTTCATTGACGCAGGGCTGCAACAATTGGAGAGTAAAGAGCAGAGAGAGAGTCCAATGACCAGAATTTGCTTCTTAAATTTAACCAGAACAAATAAATGCCACCTGTTTTGGCTAGAGAAGCTCTCCTTTTATTGCAGCCTAACCTCAAATTGCAGATGTGCATCCAAAATTGCAATATGTCTTTCTTTTCTTTTTCTTTTTTTTGCAGCACTTGTTCTTAAAACTGCATCTTGTATTCTTTGCATGATACAGCCATTTTTATTTAGTGTATATGTCATGTTTGTTTACAGACTCCTTCTTTTTGCTTGTTCCTTTCAGGGGTCCACCCCGTCCCAGACCGGTGCGGGACGGTGAGGAGGACAAGGAGAATCAGGGCGGCGAAGGTGGTCAAAACCAACAGCCCCGCCAGAGGCGCTATCGCCGCAACTTCAACTACCGCCGCAGACGCCAACAGACTGGTGGCAAACCTGGCCAGGAAACAAAGGAGCCCAAGACAGGAGGTGACCCATCTGCAGAGAAAACGTCCGCTCCCGAGGCCCAGCAGGGTGGGGCTGAGTAGGAAACAACCTGCCCACCGGCACCTACCATCTTTTACCATCGTCCGGGTGAGTGTGTATCTCATTATAGCTGATCTAGGTCTGTTGTTTCCATTCATTTAAGCTGCACTAATATCTGAATGTGCACAGTTAATGATAATGAGAGCGCATATCAGGAGATTTCCGGCTTTAAACTTGAATTTAGGTAGCTGCTTAGATGTTTTTTTTTTCCGAAGTCAGGCTGCCAGCTTGTCTTATGCCCTCTTTAGACTCTGTAGTGGATGATCCAAAGCATGAGGTAATGCAGTGGATTTGATAAAGCAAACTGTCTGGCACCATAGAGCCCACTCGCTATTGTTTCTTTTCCATATGTGCAGCAGCTTTGGATTCTTTTTCTGCTATCTGGTGATGATGCACATTTTTAGACAATTCCTGGCACAACATGCCGCGTAACAAAATGTGCCACATCTCCCAAATGATGGGAAATTCAGCATGCAGATGAACAGTTCACTAATTTGATTACTTTCTTCTTTTACAGTTTTTTTGTCAACAAGAAGAAACATCAAACAAGATCTGAGCAATAAAGATTTGACTTGACGATCGTCACAAGCTTGCACCATGCATTTGACCAGATTACCACCGATTGCCTGCAGAATCTATGCAGACCTGTTTTTTTTCCATTATTTTTATGTGACAGCTACAAAAAGTTTTGGGGAAACAGCAAATGTTTTTCTAAATCTGTCCTAAGTTTTTACACCAAATGGTTTTTAAAGAAAAATGGAATTTGATATCTGGTCAGTTTGACATTTTTAAATAACTTTTTATGTATTCAAACATTTTAACAAAATGCAAGCTCAAATAAAAGTCCAGAAACCAGGAAAACTGTCATGTGTTTTTATTTTATTTTTCAAGTATATGGCACAAACCATGAATTTTTATTACATAGTATAAAGGTTCACTATTTCATTTGATTAATCTGGCCACATTTTATTCTACACAGAATAACAAACCCCAACACTGCATCTTTAACACCAACACTGATACAACAAGAATGTTCCAGTTATCATGAGGTTCGGTGACCTGGGAAAGCACTAAAATAGTCTTCATGCTGTTTTTCATACTAAACTGTATGTGGACAAAAACTTTTTTTTTTTAAGCTCACAAGACTGTAAATTCTCATCCGCATCCAAGAGTCACTTTTCTTAAAATGTACAATCATACCAACAAGAGTAGCTTTACAATTTGAGTAAAATGTCCACTCTTGGCTTGTAAATTCTGCTCTTGCAAATATTTCTTTTTTGGCTGCGTGTACCGAAACGTTCTTTGTTGCGATGGTTGGATCAAGATGAACCTGACTGCCATGTTTTGAAATAACTGGTTTGGACAGTGACAGCAGAGAGTGACGTGGCATGCTGGACTCAAATGTTCTTCTGCCACTGTGGCACCAGGACAGTGTAAATGGCAACGTGTGAGGCTTTTTAAATCCTGCTTAATATTAAATCCTGCTTAATATTGTTTAGTCTGGTAATGGACTTCTGGACCAATACTTACAGTAACTGACGGGTTTCATGTATTCAGTGTGCCGTCTCAACAGAGACCGAGCATCTGACTGAACGGCGTCATCTATCTACCAGAAGTTTTCCTTTACATCCAGATAGTACAGCCGTCGAGCCGTTCACACGTTGGTCTCCTTGCGCAGACGCTTCATACGCTGCACGTTGTTCTCCATAGCAGTGGGGTTTGTGATCTCTGTGGCACAGCTGGCAGGAAACCAGCCTCTCTCTCCATCTCGCATTCTCTCTCCATAGCACCAAGCTAGGAAGAGCAGACGCTTTAGGAGGAGCTCTGGATTTGATGTCTTATCACAAATGTCACAAATAGTGATGGAGCTACACACACACATACACACACAAGGTCTCACCTTCCTCTTTCCGCAGGACGATGACGAGCTCGGCCTGTTGAAGCCCCAGCTCGTCTGGCTCCTTTGGCATATAGGCTTTGGTGGCCTCATACTGTGGCAGACCTAGAACACATTCCCATAATGCAGTGTGTGCCAAATCAAAGCCTTTCTCCTCAGTACATTTCCTGTATTTCAAGTTTCTGTTTTACAGTGCTTTGTATTTAGCTCATCTTATTGGCCGACTGTAAATAATTAAGAACCATGTTGTCTGTAAGTGTCAGAACACATCCTGTTTCACTGTTGAACACCTGACAGCACATCACACTGCTTCCTGGCATGTGTCATTTTCCATCGAGAGGCACTCCCCGTGATGACAATGTCAAACACTCCACTCACTCTTAAAACATTTAAAACATTAACAGCCGCTGCGAGTCCTGCGTGTGTGATGGTTTCGTTTTTAACATGCTGTTAACAAAGACTATTGTAAAGGTGTGTATTGGTATGAAGAAGATTTCTAACATCCAAATGACTGTGTTCTGATCTAATCTGTCCTATAGGGCAGTATGTAACACAGGAATCTGAATGATCTCCCTTATGTAATGTTTGTGCTTGTCCATGGCACTTTGGGACATACTGTGGGATCACATGAGACTACATCTGTCTCACATACAGCACACAGTCAAGCGCAGGTAAGTATTTTAAGGTAGGTAGTGATTTTAATGTACATTAAAACCACTGTGAACCCAGAGTCATAGCACAGCACATGCTGATAAAGGAACATTAATAAAATATCTGCTAAAGCTGAAAAAAGTGGGAGACTCTATGCAGCTCTGACATGAATGTGACTGCAACTCAGATAAGTTCAGACATGTGAAACGTGAAAAAATGAATGTGAACTGTCCCATTTTCCATGAGAAATGAATAATTTACACATGAAAGGTTATGAGAACAGATTTGTCATTGGCTGCCACTATTAAAGATTACATGTACACACAGAAAATTCAGGTCAACTCAAAGTGTACTTCAAACAATGACTCCCTTGGTAAATAAAGCTGACTTACCGGCTGTAGGAGTGGAGACACCTGCCTGCTTGTGCTCTGTAAGTGCAACTATCCACCGTGCCCGGTCCAACCTTTGCAACACAAACAAAAGAAAGTCTTGTTAAAATGACTCCAGACTTAGGTGAGTCAAATATACATGTTGTATTTCAAGTGTGTTTCTTGTTAACATGTTTATCGTTAAGAATCAAATACATAGAATGTTTCTTTATATGTGGAAACTTATTTGGCAATGAACGTGAATATGACGCTTGCCAATGCAGAGGGGCACTTTAAATTATTCAGACTTTGGTCACTAGAGGGAGACAGATACCAACCATCACATTTAGTTTGCAGTAGGATTTTCCCTCAGACCAAGGTTGTTTGAATTTATCAGCAATATTATAAAGTACTGTTTAAAAAAATGCTGCTGCTGAGCTGCTTCACATTAAAAGCTTGCAACGGTGTGAAGATTTCATTGTGAGGAATCTACAGGAAATGCATTGTGTTAGTCACCAAGCTGGTGGAGCATTATCAGAACTGCTATTACTCAGCAGAAAACAAGATTTATCAAACAGATACGGAAACGTTCTGCACCATTTGGTCAGCGCATCAGTTTTAAATATTATCAAAGTGACGGCTTCCTGTGTCATCAAGGTAAACTGTCCCAGGTCGGCCCCTGTGCTCACTACTCCCTCAGAGAGGAAACCCTGCAGGCCATGCTAAATAATATGATTTTGAATAAACAGAGGCCCCCTCAAGCACAAATATGGTGGCAAAACAGTATTAACTTGTATGTAGGTGACATTTTCAGCAAAGTGTCCCAGATGAAAATGTCAGTGTATCATTCTTCACCGCTGTGTTTTCTATACAAATTCCCACTTGGGGGACGATAACTGTACTCTTGTGTGGCTGATGGGAGCTGAGAGAAGCAGTACCTGGATTCGGCCACCAGAGAGATCTGCTCTGCTCTCCCCTCACTGTTCCTGCTCATCAGCAGTCTGAAGGAAAGATGGTGGCTGGAGCTGCTTTTGGCAGGCGGAGACGTCCGTCCTTCTGCCTCCTCCACAACCTCCACCTCCACGTTCTCCGGAGTGGTGTAGTCCATCACCACAAAGCTCTCCTCGCTGGACAAAGAAACACTTCATATTAACTATATTTATTTCCACGATATCTTTAAATCAGACAGAGCTCAGTCCAGTGGTTGTTGTGCTTTTAAATGACGTTTCTGCTTAACGCACACATTCAAGACACATTCCATATCTGCTAATAGCATTTCCTAGATATTATCACCTGACATCTGTGTGACAGTGTTGGCTTTCCAACCCTGAAAATGACTGCAGTGTTGTGGGCGACTCCTTCCACTGTGCTGACATTGTTTGGTTTCTCCCTAAGTCAAAACAGAACGCCGCAGTCTGTCGAGCTGACATGCTAAATGCAAGATTGAAGAATCTCAAGTATGCATGCTCCACACTGATGATCTCTCCTTTCTCCATCCCCATCTTTTCTCTGTTTCTCGTGTTCCCTGCCTGCCAGCAGCTGGACCTGCTCAGCTGTCCACAGGAGTCACCAGGAAAAGTCATGAAACGCTTCAAACACTTATTGTTTTCTCTGGCAGGCACAATTTTTGCACGTGCTAAATTAGCCATGAAGATTCTTTGATAACCTTTTCAGTGATATTATCTCTGAAGTTTTAAAATGCACAATGCATTATATCCAAAGATTCCTGCTCAGGTTTCTTTATTTCAAATTCCAGACCACAGGATATTCCAGGCAGCAATTACATTTTCATATATTTGACTTATTTTGATTACGTTGACATACTTCAGAGTATGCAAGTTAATAATATTGAACATATACTCTTTGGAAGCTCACTGACCTCTTTTTCTTGGTGACGATCAGCACATCATTGAAGAGAAACAGGTAGTAGCTCCTGTTGCTAAAAGCTCTCCAGATACTGAGCTCTTCAGTGGAGATGGCCAGCTCACCGCGCTTCCTCAGCCACCGCGATGACGACACCAGAGGGAATGGCTGTGGTGACACAAGAGTCCAAAGTTAACCAAAAGGACTACAACGTTTTCGTCTGTACAGGCTCCGCATCATTATCACATGAAGAGAGACCAAAGCCCATCGGTCATTTTTCCCAACAGTTTACCTTTTAAAAGTCTGTTTACTCACTTTGTTCTTTCTTGGTGGTGTTTGTGCAGAAAGATGTTGTCAGCTCTTACCTTGATTTTACCAAAATCCATCTGCTTCTGGATGGTGTACATCTGCTCCGTCCTCTCCATCCGCCTAGCTCCGTCATTGCAGCTACTCACCAGCTGTTGAATACATAATCATAACAACAACCTTAGAAACACATTGACTTCATAGTCCACTCTAAAAAGATAAATGTTGGGAGGCTCTTCAGGCATTCAGCTGAGCAGTTCTGGAAAGTTCTACCTTGCTAATGGCGTGCAGAGCCCAGACAGCAGCAAAGTACTCCGCTGTCTTGTCCGGAGTTTTCTGGCAGATTGTCTGCGAGGTGGAAACAAAGATATGAAACTCCCAAAAAACAGTAAATCACTACTTTATACACACAAAAACAGATAAATAGGCTCTCAATCTGGTAATGAGTCCGTGACAGGTTCAACTGGCTTTTTAAGGGCTTTTTTTTCCTTATTCATTACTTGGGAATTGTGTATTTTCAGAGAAAGTAAAAGGTTAAACTGACATCCAGCAGCAGTGGAAGTCTGGTGACTCGCTGCATGGGAAGGATGAGGAAAGAGATCATTGGCAGGCCTCCGCAATCATTGCTCCCTTCAATCTGCTTCAGGGTCTCTTTGAAGGCAGTGTTAGTGGACCTAGTAGACAGACAGAAAGTGGGAAGTTCAGCTCATCCTGCCACTGCAGAAACTCGACAGCTCGTTACAGTTTGCCACTCACAGCAGCTTCTGCAGGGTCCTCTGCTGGAAGGTCTCATTGGAGCAGTATACAATGTAGGGCTCAAAGTGGTGGGTAGCGTGGTTCTGAACAATATCGCTAATGTCCCGGATCACTGGATTGTCATAGTGGCGCCGTTCGAGGTCCTCAAAAAAACTGAAAGTGGACAGGGAGAGGTGGTTAGTAAAGAACTGAAATGAGTGTGTTGTTCCTCCCACAGAATGACTACCCGAGCAGGATACACTCAGCTGTGTGAAGAAGGATCATATTCAGGCTCAACTGAATGGGATGTCTTAAATTTCCAGGCGTATGATAATGACACATAAGCCATAAATGTACAGATTCATTTTTCACTGCTTTCATTTCAATTTTAAGAATATTCTGAGACTGCTACAACAATCTAAAATGAACGAGAAACTTTAAGTTACAGCAGATTGTCACATAATGTTCTTTCTGACAGTGTCCCTGTTGAAACTTTTTGTTACAACGTTTGTTGTAATGTTAACGAATGATTTCAAGATCCCAGCATACTAAAATCTTAAACCCATGTAAAACTACAAGATACAGACAATCACTTCTGCCAAAACCTTGTAATGTAAATGCATTCTATTATTTACATTATTAACATAATAAATGGCTTTCAGCCCCACCCTTGCTAAGTGCCCTTTTAACAAAAAGGAGTAAAATGACACCTGAAAAACAGCCCAGCCCAGGAAGTGACTACAATGCCGCTTTTCCACTAGTACCTACTCGGCTCGCCTCTACTCGGCTCGCCTCGGCACGGTTGTGTTTCCATTACAAAAAAGTCCCCCCTCAGTGTGGGTGGAGTCTTCACAGC
>JBAJHX010000041.1:7455019-7470666 GCA_037176925.1 Amniataba percoides
CTCTCTCTCTCTCTCTCTCTCTCTCTCTCTCACTTCCTCCTCCGTTTGCAGGCGCCCATTAAGCCGCGCCGATGACGTCACTGCAGGTGAGCGTCAATCAAAAGGTGCCGCATTAAAGGGCCGCAGACTTTTCAGGAGGAAAAACATCCCGATTTTGGATTACTTTGCCTGATGCACTTTTTTTTTTACATAACCCCCCCCCCACAAATCTAAGGTAGAGTTTTGAGTAGTTGTAATTCTCTGATCATTTCGTTGGATCATGTAATCAGTTGAGCTTCGAATAAATTTCTACTGTTTCGTAATTGTTTGTTGACGTCCCAGCCACCATTTGATTGATCACAAGCAGCTCTTTGGCGCCCCCTGGTGACTGATAGGAAACGCTACTGTCTGATGACTTTCAATCACACACGGTGCTGCAAAGTCACAAACTGTACTCCCAAATGTAATGTAAAGTCTGTGGCATGTTTTTTTAAACGAACCTTTTTAGTGCAGTAATGTCATCAACGGGTTGTTGGATCCATTTGAACTCTCACTCTTTCAGCTAGTCCCTCTGCATTTTTTTTCTTACTGAAGCTGTGATGTGTGACTGTACATAATTTTATACAGTTTGATTCTGATACTGGAGTTAAAACCCAGTTTGCACAATCAACATATCAGCTTTCTGAAATGTAAGATATCAATAACTCACTCCAATACAGCAACACAAACAAGGCCTCAAAAGTCAGTACAAGTGAATCAGCCTGAACACTAGAAAGTTTCAGGCAGTACTTGATTCACTCGTCTTATTCATATATCTTTCCAATTTCATTGTTCATGTGTTTCTGTTGGAGGCGACGGAAGCGCAGTCTGAACATTGTTGATTAAAGATTTATTGTCTTCATCCTTAACAGTCTGAAAATATAATTGTACATAAATTAGCCAACATTCTATTCAAGCAAGGCTGAGACATGTAATATAATGCAATATGGAAACAATAAACGACAACATTCTGAGAGGGTCACTATATACAGAGCTGAAATATATATATATAGAAAATCAAATGGCAATGACGTTTACATCATCTTCAATTTCAACATCATATGGCATCCGATGACAATGAATTAGAGTACTTCCAAATGATTCCCAGTCCAGAGCCGTGTCTTTCATGACGACATGACATGTAGGCTCGATACCCACGTTTGTAAAAATGCACATCCAACATAAATGTAGTAAACATAAAGATTATTTTCCATCGTGTGGGAATACTTGTGTGTCATGCTCAGAAACAGACACCCGTTGTGATGGTGAAGGTCAGTTAAAATGTCAGTACCTCGCTTCACGCTCTACTAACATTTTAATGTGTCTCCTTGGTTCTTTCTGCCAAAAGCCCACATTTCCATATTTTGCCCCAATTAATGAACCCATTCCCGGAAAATGTGTGAATCCAAAGAATGCTTGAAAAGTGTAAATGACTATCAAGGTCAGAAGTTCGGAATAAAATGAGCTGTCTAATAATCAGCCTGCCCTTTGTATCAATTCTGTCAAGTAAAAATGATCTGTCTGAATTATAAGTGAATCGTACAGTAAACTGTAAAAGCTGTAGATTACTAACAAACAGCACACATTATCTAAGGACAGTATATTTTTGATGTTACAGCTGTTTCTGGCAGTAGGAGACTGCCCTGCATCTGGCATAAGTTCCTGCTCATCAGATGTGCATGTTTTGCTTCTTTTTCTAAAAAGGCCATTTTCAAATGGAAATTTAGCAGGATTTGTACTTGCACTGCGTGTTTTTGTCTTTCTTTTGTTTTTCCCTGGGATCTGGGGTCAAATGTGTTTAATAATACGCAAGAACATGCTTGATAGACATTATGCAACACATGCACGCAACATTTCACATTCATAATCACAATAGGTTAACATTAGGTCACATATAGAAAAATCAAATTGGAACGTTGTAGTTGTTTTTTTTTCAGTAATAATTAATAAAATTCAATTTGCACAACTAAATATTCTTTAAATTATTTAAAATAGGATATATATGTATCAGTACTCCAGATCCAGATATAACCAGCTTATCTAAAGAAACAGATTAGTTTGAGCAGTGTTAGGATGACAACTCTGGCAGTAAAATGAAGTGCTTCTATGAGCTTGATACAAAAACCTCACAACTAAGTATATAACATGATAAAGATGTGATATCTTCTACATACAGAACGCATTAGCTGCTTCAGGGTTTAATTAGCCTTTTCTGAGTATGTCCATGCCATCTTTATGAATGACACAACTGTTCTGGAGCTACTTTTCCATTCATTAGATAATGTTAAGTGTGGCTAATAAAGGGAAAATACACATGCACTGACAGGCTCTGTCCCCATGGCAAAATGCTCACAAGCAGCCCCTTTCCATCAATCACAATCCTCTTTGTTTGAGAAAATCCTCTATGTGACATATCTTCTATGGAAAGCAAATATAGACAGATACTACAGACAATCTTAATTTAGCTAAGGACACATGCATTTACAGCAAGTGTCTTAAGTGAGGACAATCAGTGCGAGTCACAGCTACTGTTAGCACTAAAAGACCAAGAGTTTGTGTCCATGAGACTTTCAACGGGAGGTGGCGGGTCACACCGCAGTGCTTCACCCAACCTGAGCGGGTGTGGACAACAGCAGCCGCAGCATGGTCCTGTGTTTCTGGAGGCCGAAAACTGAGACAGGGTTCAGAAGAGACGAGCTCTTCCCCACTGTCCAATGCACAGTTCAGGGTGGAGGATCTGGGATGGGGGTGGGGGAGGTGTCCAGTGAAGGCCTTGGGGTGGGTGTGTGAGGGTCGGGGGCTGCAGGGCGGAGGAGGTGGAGAGGGCCCCAGTTCACTGTTTGGCTATATCTCCTTTTTTCAGAATGATCTGCCGCTGCCAGGGGGCCAGCTTAGTCTCGTCGTAGCCGAGGGTCCGTAGTCGCTCCAGCTCCGACTTCTCCTCCATCTCCTTAGCTTGCTTGGCCTGCTGCTCTGCTTTTCTAGACGCATCGATGAAGAGAGGCGGACAAAGGGTGAGAAACAAATAATAAAACAATCATCACGTCACATATCATACTGAACCAGTTTATATAATACAAGATTAAATACACACAAGCACAGTTAGTGATGATATAAATGCAGTTAGTAGTTAGCACCTTACCAGGAGCTACCAAGCTCATCTAAAAGAAATGCAGTCGTTTTTAATGTTATGAGTCATAACATCACATATCACATCTGTGATTTTCCTGAGTTAAATAGGGTAAAGAACAATCAAAGAATACTAAAAAAATATGTATAAAAACAGAATAAATAGAGTTTAAAAGTTCTTAGCTTATTGTAGTGTTGTAGTTAGTATATATAGTTTGATTAAAGGGAAATTATTTGTAAGCATAAGGCCATTAATTGTTTCTGTTGTTCCTCCCTGTAAAATCTTCTCTACATCTTTATAGTCCTGTGTGATTTTAACTTTTTAGAGCAACATATTGTGACAACATTTGGCCACTAGATGGAAACCTTGATCTGAGATTCATGAGTGTCATGTCAAATTATGATTCGCTAGATGTGTCATTTTGAGCTTCATTTTACAAGAAGCTCAAAATTATTTAAACATCATTATGTGGAATAAATGTGTTTCCTTACCTTTTTTGTTCCCTGTCACATCAGGAGGACAAAAGCACAAGGAGAAAAGGTGTAAATATCTTAAACAGCAACAGCAGCTCTTCCCATAAATTAAAGCAATGAGGATCTTAGATATGGTAAAAGTAAGATAAGACAAGCGTTAAGAAACATCTCTCCAAACAGATCAACAAAACCTCTCCAACATGTTAGACAATGGCAGACGAGTGTTACATCTCATAAATAAACCATCTTGAGGAGTCCAGTACTGTAAATCAAATCCACAGTCAAAGTTACTTTGGTCAGGTCTAACACATATTACACATACAACCCTATTTCAAAATGTCACTGTGAACATGGTTGCCATCCTCCGCTAAATCGATTTCAGTCGTTTTTTATTTCAGGTCACATATCTTTGCCTTAGTAAACTGTGTGAACCACAGATTCAGTTAATGCCTGATTTACTTTACATTCTCGTGGGCAAGAGGTCTAATTCTGTACGTTTTTAACTTGCTGTACGGTGACTACTAGTTACTGATATGATTAACGTATCAGAAATAATATTTAGTTTTTCGAAGCAGGAATTTTTGAGTGTATATAGTCAGTGATAAGAACTGCATTCTCTGTTTAAGCTAACAGACAAGGCATACAAATGCTAATGATAGAAGTAGAAGTAGATCAGTGCCATAGACTTGTTCAGGGTCGCTCAGAGTGCAAAATGATAGCTCGTCAAAATAGTCTGCACTGACTGTAGAGCTGAAAAACACTTAGTCCAGAAACACTTTCTGTTGTGTCTATTACCTGGAATAAATGGGACGTTATGATGGTGTAATGGTACAGGCTACACTTCCTTGGCACTTAGTCCAGTTTACAACAGTATTGTTTGAATCCAACAGATTATTTTAACACTGGATACACTTGTTAATCAAAGCAGTCCATCAATATACTGTGTCATCCTGCACATCTATCTTGAGATTGTTCCAGGCATATTAGGTTTGATTCAGCATCATGCCCAGCTTGCAGATTTCGACCTTTGGATGAAGCAGCATTTATGTGCAGGAACTCTTTGATGGGATTACATCAGAATTCTCCATCTTATTTCCCTTGAAAGATTAAGGCTGAAGGAGAGAGAATATCCTTACTGGTACAATACCTCAGTGTGCCTAATTAGTGGCCCCAGAATACATTTGTGAAAACTGGAAAAACAAATTATGGTAAAAAAACATCAATAAAGTCAGTTTTAGGAAGCCTAATCTCCTCCTGCACTTATTGCACAATGCTGCGTTGATACTCACCTCTCTTCGTCCATTTTCTTCTTCATCATGTCTCTCCTCCAGGCCGGCATTGATGCCAGGCGTGCAGCCTCCTCCTCAGCCTGCAGAGGGACAGAGGGTTCAGGGGAGAGACAGAGATAGGGGCCAATACCAGTCAGTAAACAACTTTAATTGAAACAACAGCCCTCCCCAATCTGCTTTGCATGGTCTCATCACCCGGAGAAGAGAACACCCTAAAACAAATGTAAAGTGAAATTTGAAATTTGTCTTTCATAGAATCTTAAAATAAATATTTGGTAAAGTCTCAAAATTGAAATTGAAGATCGAAAAGGATCTAAAGGGTAAAGGACGTAACTACGGAAAATACTTGAGCAGCATATGCTTCAAATGCATTGCCTCCTCCACTTGTGTACATTACCACAGTCTATTGTTGCAGTGCACCTACAAGAGCATATGGGCAGAGAAATTATGTGTCCCGTAACTTCACATGTTCAGTCATCATCTGTCCTTTCAATTTAGACATGTAGATGTGCATGTACATTTTTATGGAAAAACACTCAAACCATTCATGCTGTCATTTAGGCCTGTTCAATACACCTAAAATTATTCAAAATGAATGTAAAATGACATTAAACAAGATTTAATTGGTGCTTAGTACAAAATGTCCTGCTGTTTTATATTCCTTCAGAAATACTGTAAAACCAAGTGCCCATTTTAATATTCACATCAGTTACTCTTACTTTTTTGGCATTTCCAGAGTCTTACTCTGCAAAGTTATCCAGCTTACTCAACAAATCTGCTTTCTGAAACTGGAGTTAACTGGAGTTTCTAGGTGGTTGTAATACTTAAAAATGGCTTTGTCAAAGGCTTTGAAAATCACAATGAGTTAAATGAGGTATTGATGTGTGTCATGCCTGCGGTGTCACTTAAAGGCAGGAAGACATCCGCACAAAGAAAATGTTAGCCAAACATATTATTCCAACTAATGTACCCATTCTCAAATGTCAGTATTTTGACAAATGGCTTTTGTGGACGAGCTGCGATACTAAAGCTCTGTATATACCACACAGTGTAAACTGATGTAAGCACCTACAACAGCAAACAGAGTTCACATTACAGAGTTCCTTTTTCTTTAAAATACAACAAAGCCTGCAAAATGGACAGCACACTGTTTTACAGGACGTTCCCTCAGACAGCGCAAACAAATGGTAACTGGATCCTTTTCTCTCTTTCAGGTTGTAACTGGAGGTGGAGTGGGGGGAGAGAAAGAGGGCAGCCATCTTGGATTTCTCATCTTCCCCTGACAAGATAGATTACCCTTCTGCATTCCTCTTACTAAAGCTTTTCACTTGCACTGGCAATAATGAATCCAGGTAAGATTATCTACATGGTGAATTTTTAATGATTCCCCTGGGAATAACAGAGCAAGAAAAAAAAATCCAAAGAAAAATTAGGTGGTAGGTTTGGTATAGAAAGAGTGGAGGTGTACACATGCAACAGTCATCGATTCATTGACTGTGTTAACACTGAATATGGCTGCTTGCATAAACATAATTACTATTCATCCATAAGTCACAGATTTGCTTGATTTTCTCCTTAAAATAGGCCATGTAGGCCAGACATGACCAAATCACACCAATGGGTACGTACAGCATGTATAATGTTGGCTGTGCCTGTTGCTAATTCTTTTGTAACTATGAATTTAATGATTCATTTTTCAGATGACTAAAGTGGCAAATTCTCACTGACATTGTGGGAAAAAAAGTACTTAAAATTAAGTTAATTAAGTAAAAAAAGCAACTTGGCCACAAAAGCTTCATAGTACTGTATGTATATGAATTATACACTTTTCTGAATATTTTGCGATTTGGAGAATTTAATCATTTTATTACATCATTCATAACCAACTATGTAATACGGACACACACAAATAATCCACAGAATATATAGTATTGTAGTACTGATATGGGAACCAATCTGACAAAACCAAATTGAAGCTTTAAAGCAATTTCATACCTGATAGGACTCAAAAATACAGTTCTTTAATTTACTTCTGTCCTATACTTTTTAATATCATTTCTATCATTGTGATACTGGGACAGCTGAACTTCCTTGCTGGGGATCTATAAAGGTTCTTTCTATCTTAATATAAGATACTTATATAATATATTTATATAGGTATTATATTTTCTGCTAGTGTGTCTACATTGGTAGTAACTTTGGCAGTGTGAGTTTGGTTCAGTCTGAAAATTGCATACATGCTTGAATCGGACTCTACTGCCCAAGCAGACCTCTAGTTGAATCAACCCTAAGCAGCAGGGTATTCATTTATTGATTTTGTACCACATAGATTTATATTTAGTAAAATGTTTTTAGTCTCCTACACATGTATAATATGTACCTCTTTAAAGTGTGGACACATTCTTTTTTTCAGTGGGTTTATAATTACAATAACATAATATAACAAATTTGACTTACTTTGTATTTGTGCTACAGTTTTATTTAATCTCATCAAATGTTCAATGTAGTGCTCCTAATTGCAACTGATGTTAACTTCACAGCTGAATGTGCGTAAGTAGCACTGTAAATAGAAATATTTGTCCTTGTGCAGTGCATAAGCTCGGCAGATTAAAAGCAGAACAGATTTTAGTTCTGTACATGACTTGCAATGCACAGTAACTCTCTTGATATTCAAAACACTTCATTACATTACATTACAAACATTCCAATCAAATACAGTGTTAATTTGTACAAATACAAATCTATATATATGCCTTTAAGTTTACCAGCTGACTGCCTTCCCTTTTGGGCCGTGAGTTGATCAAGATTCACTGTAACCTCCTTATGGCTCCTGTAAGCCACGGATAGCATGACAGCGGGTGGTGCTAAGAGGGTTATTTGAAGGTAATCTTGATGCCGCAGAGGAGACACTATGAGAATAGTGTGCTTCTTCACTGCTTCAAGCATTGCAGCAGGAGATTAAACGTTCATGAGCTTGGTGTTTTACAGTGGGTCTTTCATTTGTACATATATCATTTAGATTTTTTAACATACAGTACTTTGGCTTCTTCAGATAATTAAAAATATTATCTTGGCCATGTACATGTTTCAGTTTTGTTCACCCAACAATTAAAGAATGACTTTAGAAAGTACTGAAAGTAAACTTCTGAAATCATATAATCACAAAAATGTTGACAAACTTTATTTCTAATGGAAATGTAGAAACCAAATAATAAAGCAACACAAATTTAATTTACCAAAAGTCTCATTGCAAATCTCTCAAAACACTCAAATTATAAATAGAGTAACAAAAAGATGGAACAGATTTCATGGAACAATTACAAACCCTTGTTTCATTTAGATAATAATAGTTTTGTCAAGTGAATGTTTCTACTTGCTGACAGAAACTTTGAGTTCTGATTTACTAATGAAACACTATCTATCTCAGAGCTGTTCTTTCCAGCCTTTCATTCATCTGATCACATTTGTAATCTATACTGAAAATCATGACACAGACTTTAAGGGCCATTTGTGAACTAGGAAGTAACAATTAACTCTTGCAAACCCACTGAAGACAAAGTTTCTTTGTCTTTGATTCCAAACAACAAAGATCACTTAACAGGAAAACTGCTGTATGACTGTAAGGTGAATCCCTTTCAAGGACAGTGAATCACAGAGGCTGTCTCACATGAAATGTAATCTGACATATTCAGCACACATAAAATGTGCAGAGTTTTAACAATTATGCCCTTCATTACAAAGATGACCAAACAGACACACTACTTGACTTCTATGGCAAATCTTTTCCTCTAAAAACTTGTTTTCCTCAAAGTAATGTACCATGGCAATCAGTCATATTATATTAAAAAATCTCTTGGTGCAACACAATTCAAAATTTGAATGGTTGTAGGACATTTGCCTGTCTTTTGACGTCACAGGCTTTCTTTTCATCCATCTCTTCGGCATATGCAAATAATAAAGTCAGTTCACCTAAGTGGATGCTCTTTGCACACGGCAGTTAAGTCCCTTATGTGACATGGCCCAAAAGCCAGATTAGTTTCCTTTTTCAGCATACACTTTGCAGGTTACTTTCCCTGACCCTGATCTTTGTACATTTCCTGTCAGGTTGTATAGACCCTTAGTCAGATAGTTACTAGTTATTCAGTTATTAGATATCAAAAAGCTCAGCTTCCTTTTCTTTCCAAAAAGCAAAGCTTCGGTCAATGTATCTGATGATCTCCTCATTGCTGAACTCCTTTAGCTCATAGATGGCTTTAATTGAGTCTTCTTTAAGTTCATCTTTGTGTGGAGGTTTATTAACATGAGGTTCCTCTGTGATTTCAACAGTAACAGGTGGAACATTTTTTGCTGAATCCGTTCCTGAGCTTTCTCCTGTGTCCTGAAATGTCTCAGCTTTTGGTGTTGCATCACTGTGTTGTACAGTTTTGGTTGTCAAGCTCTGCATATGGTCCTGCTCTGAACTCTTCCCATTAGAGATTACTGCCTCATTTGATGCCATATGCCCACTGGCCTCAGCATTTTGCTCCAAAGAGTCCTTCAGGGTTCCCTGCTTTGCACATTTGTCAGGTACAGCATCCTGTGATGTAAGAAGTGATGATGACGAAGCATCTGACTGTGAGGCTGGTGGGGAAGTTTGTGGTGGTGGTGTAGGTGAAACTGATTGTGTAATTGGAGGTGGGGGTGCAGGATGGGACGGTGGTGGAGGAGGTGGAGGATGAGAAGGTGGGGGAGGGGGTTGCTCCTGCATTGGCAAAATGGACATGTCAGGAGACATGGAATGTAGAGACGCCGTCATCACGCCGCCCCCTTCATCCGCGTCTCCAAAATATTTGAGTTTTATGTCTTCAAATCCATCTGCCCAGTCTCGCTTCCCTCGCTCAATTTCCTCCATGACCTCCTTGTGAAACTGCCTTATGATCTCCCATTTATGGGTACCAAGACGGTCAAACATCTCATAGCACAAGAGGTGGCGGAATTTGCGTTCATTGCGAGACATGTTCATTTCCAGTAACTGGAAGTATCCAAGCATGAAGAGGTCAAGTGTTAGGTTTTCATAGCTCACAGGAGATCCATTTATGTGTGGCAAGAAGTGCTCCGGCCAATAGATCATCTGCGCACGACTCAGCCTGCGGATCTGGCGCGTGGGCACTTGACTCATGATTGTTCTCCAGTGGCCAATAAGATTCCCTACTACCTGCTTTGACTTCATGAAAAGGAGGAGTTTGTCGTCTTCGCTGTGCATCTCCCCATCAATCTGTGCACTAAACTGGTTGTAGTCCTCCCAGTCCACATTCAAATGATTCCCTCTCCTGCCTGTATATTTAGTCCGATAGGATTCAGAGATAGTGTACTTCCGCCAGTGTTCAAGGAACAGGAAGACGATTCTCTCTTTCCTCATCTCAATGCATTCCTGAACATAGCTTAGATCTGTCTGCACCTCCAAGCTTCTGGTAAGTTGATCATTATTTAATATGGGGTCTGCAGAAAGAACCTGGTTGAACTGTTCAATGTTAGTTGGCGCCATTACCTCAGGGGGAACATATGTCTGTGGAGCATGAGATGCAACGATAACTGGCTCTTCAACTAGTGGTAAGACTGATTCCTCCACTGAAGGTAAATCTCCATTGGTATGGGACTGAAGGACCTCAACAGAGGAACTAGAGACATCATTGTTGCAAACTGTCTCTGGATGATAACTAGACTCACTTACCACGGGGAGTGATCTCTTGCGTTTGTATACCCTACTTGCATTGTTATTTGCAGACTGCGACTGATTCTGAATTTCATAATTTGCCTTAAGGTTCTTCACTGAAACTCCACACTGCTTTATCTCCTTCTCCACATCTTCTCTTGTTGAGAAGGACTGAGACCGTCCAATAAATCCAGTCCCAACTGATCCTACTGGTTCAGACTGAGCTGTGTTCACATTCCTCGCCTCTTCTTGAGAATATCCAGGACATATAAGATCCAAGATATCTATCTCTTTTCCCCCCAGAGTAGCAAGAAGGATGGCCATACTCTTGAGCAGTGTAGAAATCTTGCTGCACCAGGCTGGAAGATCTTCAGCTTGGCCTTGTACCTGCTTTGGATTGACTGAGAAGTGCCCTTGATTGAGAGCAGCAGAAACTGGCAGGAGCTGGTGAAGCTCTCGCTCAAGGTCTTCCAGCTCCTTCTCGACCTCTGAGACCTTATGCATGACCTGCAGGTTCTCAATTTGCTTCTCAATACGGTTAAGGTCATCCTCTGTCATCAGTTCCCCAAATGGGCCCAAAATGGCATTGTGGACATGGGAGTAGTGCCATTCCTGAGGCTGGTAGTGTCCACTTGCCGCAAACTAAATCAGAGGTCAAAGGAGACCAGAAGACAAGGAAAAGGGGAAGGAGGGAGGGATTCCTTCAGCTTGAAGTTCCTGGTGTGAACACACACTTCAATGCAAATCCATCTTGACACACAGGATTTACATGGATTTAGTGGTGCAATGGCACTGCCTTACAAGCACATAACTTTCTACTCATATTTTGAGTTAAAGATAACAGAGAAGGCTCTGTTCTGTTTTAATTAATTTGTCACCAAATAATAATCATACCAATATGGTTTTGTTTAATATATTGGTAAGTGTTACAAGTTTGTAACATGTCTACACTTATATTTTTATGCGCTCTGCAGATCTTTTAGGACTATATTTGCTCTATCTCGCTTTAAAGTTTATCTCTCACATTTTTATGAGTCAGTTTCATGTTATAGTTTTGTTCTCTGTTAGTTTAAAGAGTAACAACACAAATCATGTGAATTCTGCTTTTACTGAAGTCCAGTAGTTGTATTTTTAATCTGTCTGCAAACCAAATATGATGTAACACTGCGCTATCGTGTAATGTTACATCACTGTTGGGTACTGGCACCAGTACAACAGACAGACACACTTCAGTACACACCCAACAGTGACACCAAACAACACTGGGTGTGGGAGTTGCCACAAAGTTGAAACTGTCAACCCATAGAGATTATTGCAACAAAGGTATTTCTGATTAAGTGATTTGGTGTGGAGTTACTCTTAAATATATAATGATCTGCCTTTAAAGACAAAAACAAACAAACAAAAAATAACTTCATGGAGATGGCATGCATGTTCTTCATCCTTGTTGCACAGACTTTATGTGCATTATTTTATAGGAGAAAATGCAAATGTAACTATTATTTTTTTAATTATTATTATTGTTTTTTTAATATCATTGTTATTATAACTGGTTGACTTGTAGTGTGAAGGGGCCCAGCATCACACCACTGAATCAGCATGTAAAAACTTGGAGCCGCAAACCTTGTCATCCAACACCAGCCCACACTGTGAATCCATTAGTCAAGTGTGGTAATGTTGTGATGGGTATTGTAGCCAAGTATTCAGTTCACTGCACCCAAAGAGTCTCTTGCTATTAATAAAGACTACAAATATGAAGAAAACATGCATAGAGGTTATCAAAGTGCCTGTATTTAGAGCTAGTTTCATGCAGTTACTGATCAGTTATTTTTAGTAACTCAAATATTTTATGTTGAGCTTAGTTTACTACTTTTAAGCCAGCTAGACATTCAAATGATGAGCATAAGCATCTAATGAGAACCTCAACATCTAAACAAAACATTGCATATCAGCTTAGCTAAACAACATTAGAGAAACATTTCTCCCTGTTGGAGAGTATGAGATTGCAATCCTTGATAGCAATAAATTATCAGTCAGTCACATGTAGTCAGTCAAATTGCATATTGCACAGAGTTCTTCTTGGATTACACAGAACTAACGAGTGTTCAGATTGCCCCAGCATGAATTAATTAATACCCTGTCTAAATACACTTGATATTACCACACACTGCAGTAACTACTGATTAAGAGAGAAAGCGAGAGGTAGATGTCATTGATTATTAAGCCAAATAATTTAAGTTTGTTTGCAACTGTCTGAAAACCTTGTTAAATATCTTTGGCCAAGACAACTATTATAAAGATCTGTTCAGTTGTTGTGTCAAGAAAGCATAAATGCTACATCAACTTGTGAACTTTACTCTTTACTCCCATTGAAAAAAACTAAAAAAGACAGCAAAGCTTGTCATGCATGAAAAATAAAAATGTACTTATGCAATGTCATTGAAAATGACAAAAATACACTCTCAAATCCAAGCAGCAGCTATTCCCTTTGTGGTGTTAATAATTTGAAACTGAAGCCATATATAATCAAGGTAACAAAGCATTTAACAAAGCGATTTGCATGACCACAAATGGGATAGCTAAGACACAACAAAAGTTCTGTACGTATCCTTGCAACATTTTGCCTACCTTGCGCTTGTGCTCCTCCTCCTCTTGCATCTTGACCTGAAGTTTTCGCACCATCACCTGCCTCTTCCATTCAGGGATCGCTTTTCCCTGCTCGTCATGAGTCGGCACTAGTGCTTCCACATCTGCGAGGCTCATCTTTCGCCCTGAATCTGCTCCTACTGTGCCACCACCACTGTTCCCATTGATCACAGTGTTGGAGGGCAGTTGCTCGTAGCTTGCAGAGGTCGACATGGTCCTGGCAGATCCGGACCCGGTTGGACTTGGGCTGGGACTCGGGGTGGAGGGTGGGGAGGTGACGGACGTATTAGATGGCGGAGGGGTCGGTGGCTTGGCTGGTGGGCTGGATGTTCGGGTCTCTGGTGGAGATGCCGTGTTTCCCTGGAGAAAAATAAAGGCACCGATGTGACAAAACTGGTAACTGGACTTTTTCAACCAGGAACTACTCTCCCATCCACATCCTACACACACAACTACATGAAAGGCTTTTCTTGTGGAAATGTGTGTCACAAGATTTGTTCCACATTCTGGCACATTACTTTAGCTTTTACTTACAGTAGCTTAAGTTTAGATCATACGGCTCATGACCAAGTTCACTCTGACTCACTGAGTTTAAAAGATCATTGTAACAAGTGTTAAGTAATTAGGGTCATTGTTTGCTAGTTCCTTCTTAGCCTGATGGGGCCAATGGCATCACTGTCCAGTGACATGCAGCTTAAATGGAGCAGTGCAATGTCACATTCTGTATCTATCCGGGTCAGAGATGTTTCCCCTCACAGACAATGTGCAATTTCCAACTTAGTAAAACTTGGCAATCAACAAAACCTTTAGTAGGAAACCTAAATCTTCAGTGATATTCTCGTTTCCATCTAATTAAACTCTGATTTATTTACTCATAAAGGTGCGCTGATGTGATCATGAACAAAGGATGAGGGGTTAGCTGACTGACAGTGATGTCATCAGTGATGTTATTGGATAAGTAATCTCTAATATGATAGTTTGGGATAATTCTGCCTAATTTCTGTATTTTTTCAATTCATTCATATCAGACGTTGTGGTATCAAATACACAAGTATTTGTAAAAAACTGTGGCTGAATTTATGAAATGTGTAATTCTGTATTTGACTATTGCATAAATGATTTGTGACTCGTGGAGGAACGATGTGGACATACATTGTTGCCTGTAGGTCCGCTGTTGGAAAACACAGTGGTGTAGCCTTTACTGTGAGGTGTGGGCTTGAGGCTCTTCCCTGCTTTGATCTCTGCCAGCAACTCAGAGTTGTCGCCAGTGGGGGACATCATGTTGAAAGATTTTGTGCCTGCAGACAAAAGGACGGAGCAGAAAAGTGAAACCGGGTAGAAAGAACAACAGGACAGAGAGAGAGAGAGAGAGCCAGAGAGAGTGAGGGAGATACACTGAAGAAGAGGGAGAGAGAGAAGGGTTAGGTGGCATTTCAGTGTTAAATATTTCATCCAATCAGGTCGGTAACAATGCTGACCTGAAGCATGCTGGGCAGTGATGGGAGGTCATTATGGTGTACACTGTCTCTCATTGATAAGCTTCATATGTTTCATTTGAGATTTGCCTACTTTGATCAGCATTTGCTTTTATAACTCTATAAGAAATGTCACTAACACAGTTTGTATGAATCAAATTGCTTTTCACAAAACATATTTCAAAGACCCTGCAAATAGGCAATTCAAAAATCATTTCACTACAGTGAACCCAAAGAGCGGAGGCACACAACCTCTTTCACAATGTCACCTGACATGTACACAGCTAAGCTGCTGATGAACCTTAAACAAAGTAGGTCTGTGGTAAAATATATACATTCAGCTTCCAAAGGCCTTAATCTGCTTACCGTGACAATGTACCTATTCAGACAGAATTTATCCATGACCTTAATTGGTACGGGCTCTATCATTTTCACATTTTAATGATTAACAAAATTAAAGAAATTCAATCAATGTTACATGTGTGGAAACATTTTTATGCATGTTCATGACTAAAATAATTAACCAAATACAAATATATTCAAACAGAAGTCTAGTACCAAAATATGCAACATTTACTGTGCAAAAGAACTTTTAACATGTGGAAACTTCTCTAATACATCACAATGTCAGAACAAATCTTCACAGCAGCTACACATTTATTTAAAATGACCATATTTTGTTTTAAAAGTCTGTGGCTACCTCACCTGTTTTAGTGAACGCAGACCTTCAATGAATTATATATCCTCAGTCCCTCATTGATCATTCATTTTCTACTTGTGAATGACAAAAATGTCCCGTAAAAATGTTCCCTGTTGAGTCAACCACAATGGTCTAGTTAGACACAAAGCCTCGCTAGCCTGCCACCCCTCCTCACTCTCCCTTTCTCTTTCTCTCTCTCTCTCTCTCTCTCTCTCTCTCTCTCT
>JBAJHX010000041.1:7470766-7487710 GCA_037176925.1 Amniataba percoides
TCTCTCTCTCTCTCTCTCTCTCTCTCTCTCTCTCTATCTCTTTCTCTTTCTCTCGCTCTCTCCCTCTCTCTCTCTCTCTGTCTCTCGGGGAGGAGAGAGCCGCTTTCTATTAAAGACCCATCATCACAGTCGGGGGAAATCTAAAGGAATCACCAGTAACTGAAAGTGACAGCGAGCCGTTGGCAAGCCGGCCGGGAATTAACACACGCATGTACACGCACACATTGACGGATGCAGTTAGGCCCACACACACACACACACACACACACACACACACACACAGAGTCATCCTTCAATCCCCAGCTTGTTAGTCCACCCTAGCGGACCAATCCTGACCACAACAAACCCGACACACAATTCAGTCATACATTCATGTCATGCATGCAGTCTCATCCCACTTTTATTGGACTGCAGAGAAAGAAAGAAAGAGTGACGACACCCACTGAGCCTTTAACAGTGCGCAGTTGTACACTCAAACTATGGCCTGTGAAAGTTTGTGAATAAAAGACAACTGAGCCCTGACACACTTTTACAACAACATGGGAGAGGTTTTTTAATTTATGGTCAGTTAATTACATTGTTCATCAAATTATCATTGCCAGGTTTATTGAAATGTGACAAAAAAGTATGATTCATTTTGGCAATATATACAGCCTACCTTCACCCATTTCCCCCAGACAAATCTGCATTGCAGAGCTCCAGAACACTCGATTATCCACAATCAGATGAGTCTGAAGTCTAGAAACAATGTACAGCGGACTGAGTTTGTTAAGCTGTTTGAATACACCTTCGTATGTGCGTTTTCGAATCAAAGGTTGTGTGTTTGTGTGAGCTGAATTCTGTTTAGGCTAGGGGTGTGGACGCAGCAGGTCTGTGGCTGAGCGAGTGTACAGGAGGGTGGAGCTGTGACAGGTTGAGAACATTTGACAAATTGCCTCTCACGATGGGCATCACGGCACAAAAGGTTTTCCTGCTTTGGGTTAGAGCAGTAAAGCTGCTGCATCTGTTAATAGCTGTGCTATTGTTAAAGGACTTTAGATCGCCATGTTTCCTACATGTGTCCTGTAATATAAAAAGTAGGATCCCCTCCATCATGTTAATCAATAGAAAACAATAGCCTGTCTATAATGTTGCAGCAGCATTTTCAATCAGCCACCTGTTTTGTTGCCGTCGTCACAATTAGCAACAGAGCTGTAAACTCATTTTGAGCTTTCAGATGTGTTGGTGGCTTCATTTTATGACCACCAAGCTGCCTGTTTATTACCCGGTTAATGTTTTGGAACAAATAATACCATTAGTGAGCACAGACTGCTCTTTAGCACTACAGATAAAGACGTGTCCTGTACAATATAAAAAGTCTCATCCTCTCCCTGCTGATCAATAGAAAACAACAGAAAACTTCTGTATTGTCGCAGCAGCATTTCAATCAGCCACCTGGTTTGTTACTGTCGTCTCAACAAGTATCTGAGCTGTAAATTCATCTAAAGCTCTCAGATGTGTTGGCTTTTAATTTAATGACCACCTAACTGCCTCTTTAGTACTTTATTAAGACTAAAGCATAAATCATGCCATTAGCGAGCACACACTGGTCTTTAGCCTTAAGTGTTTTATTACTATCCTGCCAATATACAGCAGGTGGGACATGAAGAGATTAGACAACCGTATAGGAAATGCATATATTGTAAAAAGGTGTCTATCTCAAGGAATTAATAGTTTACAGTTTAATTGCCATTGAGGTTTATTCCTGGTTTAATATTATCAATACCTGTTTTTAAAAAAATAAATCATCTAAAATATTTGCCATTAAAAATGTTCTACTTTGTTTAAGGCGTATAAAAAGAAAAGAGTATACAGGCCTGTAAAAGAAAACTGATTTAATTTAGCTCACTATTTGGAGGAGTCTTATTGATATTTGGTATCTCTTTGTTCCTGGTAATTGCCACTGTGTTTTAATTTGCAGTGAACTTCCTACAGGATGCTGTGGTTGAATCCCTTTCGTCACCTATAAGCCAGCTACGGGGGGTGGACGGCAGTCTGTACTTACTCTTCATTTGTTTTGGTGCCCCTCCTTCTGCCTGAGCGGCAGATATATCCCCACCTTGACAGAGCAGCAGTGAGGACAGACCACGGCAGGCAAAAGAGGGAAAAAACAAACAAACAAACACAAATGGAGAGAAACAGGTGGAGACAGAGCAGGTGAAAGAAGGAAGATGTAATTCGAAATGCTTTTAAAAAGTTGTTTTTTATTTGAGAAAAAAATAATCATTTTGTCTTTTTGCCATATAAAGATAAAAAACATAAAATGAATAGATATATAAGAATTAAGTCTATTCTGTCAATTTTCATGTATTAAAATAAGGGTTTGTGTGTAAAAGTAAAAATAATAGTTATGTTTAATTAACTTCATGTGTGTTAATTTTGTTGGTTTAGTGGTTTACTATTATTTGGCTGTAGCCCTTTGAAGCATGCCTATGAAAAATTGTGATAGTACGTTTTATGATCTTGATCAGTCATTTTATTGAGAATAATCAAGTTTAAGCTTAACATTAAGAACTTTTCACATTTAAATGCCATTTGGGTGACTTACTTAGTTTATTTTGGTGAAAAAACATTGCCTTGGTCAAACTGTAACATCTTTCCCAAATATGAGTGACTTATTTTTCCAATTCTACACTGCTCATACACTTCCAAGGAGCAACCACAGACAGTTCACTTTTACCACTTACAAAAATGTCAGAACATGACATTACGTCACAGCTAAAATTTGCCTAAGACTAGAACAGTGTGTACGCTGTCAGACAGCAGCATCCAGGGCAGCGCAGGGCACTTAAGGAAATGGCTGAACACTAAACCAGTTCTCAGGGTAATGTTAGCCCTATATCATTAATTTATAATCTGTTATTTAGGATGCTAGGGTCAGACTCAACTCATCTTTACCTCATAAGATTACACTGTGCCCATTACTACCAGGGGCTCTGCTTTCTAGGGATAATTTCTCAATGACCTGTATATGCATACATTTCACCAGAATATAAATGCACATAAATTTGGTGCCTTTTTATGTTTCATTTTTAGAAACTTGAGGAATGTTTAGTGCCAGAAGAAGTAGGAAATGAGGAGAAAACAAAGATGAAATGACAGACAAATGAAGAAAGTTTGGGGACACTCACTTCCCGATGAGGAAGATGCACGTCGCTGGTTGGTTGAGGTGCTACTGGCAGAGTGATTCTGGGTGGTTGGCGTGTCTGGGGGCAGTGGAGGAGGTGGAGGGGGTGTTGGCGTCGGGTTGCTTGGGGGAAGAGGTGGCGGAGGAGGCGGTGGTGGGGGTGCGACTGATTCCTCTGTGGCGCCATTCTCCGAAGTGTGCGCCGGGTTGTCAGTAGGCTCCTCCAACAACACGGAGCCCTAATCATGGAAGAGGGAGGGACAGAGCAGAATTAGTCAGTCATATTTTATACCCATTAACTTGCTGAAGTCAGCCCTGCAGGGTTTCTCCTAGCAACCACATTGTTACAGTACTCTGTTGGCAATATCTGGCTACTGATAACAAGGATGTGACAGGTAGCCCACGAATTAATATTATCCTCTTCGATTTGAACACCACTTTAATGTTAATAATTAAAATCCAAAAGCATTTTATTCCATTTTCCAGCTGTATATTCTAAATAATTATGAATTATCTGTTAAACTTAAATTATCAAAAAAAATATTTCTTGTGGTTTTTACGAGACAAAAAATATTTTTATTCATCTATAAATTGAGAGTAAGCAACAAACGTGAAAAAGTGAGGGGGAATTTGTTTTCCCTGCTTGCACAGGCATGCCAGTTGAAACTCCTGCTGGGCTGATCGAGCAGTAAATTCTTGCACAGAGGCTGTCGACAGTGACAGATGTATGCAGCCCTGTTGATGTGTGTCCCTTCAGCTTCCTGCCGTCTTTAATCAACTCATAAAGACATAATACCCTTGTTGCTAATAACAGAGTTAATATGACCTAATCTCTGGGGGAAAATTCTGAGGGCAAACAGTAGGGAGAAGCCATCTGTCACTGCAAGTGATAGCGCCTTAACCCCCCCCTACACACACCCACCCCCCCGCACGTGTCTCGCACGCTCTGAAAGCGTGCCGAAAGACTGCCGGGTGCGAGTTAATGGGCCGTGACATTTGACTTGACCCCGCCCCTCCTTTATTCTTTAGACGCGTGCTCATCATTGTTGCCCCCTTTGCTTTTCAAACCCCCCAGAGAGTTGGAGGGGGGGCTGGGTCCAGATGGGTCTTGGCGGCACGTGCCGTTGCTTCTGTCGATTAGCCAGTCCATCTGCTGGGGTGCCTCTGAGACCAAGAGGGCCCCACTGAGGCCTTAATTGGCTCAATGTGGATTGTACCCCCTATCACCCAGAAGACCCCTACCATGATACTCGAGAGATTAGAATGACATGTCTCCGGGGACACTGATGAGAGTCGAACAGACTCTGTTGATTCAGCTGCCTCTGCAGGTATGTGGCAGCAGACAGGTTGTTTAATCTGTGATACTGGGAAACACATGCAGAATCATTTTATGGCACAACGAATGGCGACTGCTTTTTTGAGGCTCGCATCCAAAATACATTTATTTATTTACCTTCATTCATTCATTCCTTTGATATGGAAAGTAGCCATGCATGTTTTTTAATGTTTCATTTATAATTCTATGTAATTTCCATCTACGTTATAGATAACATTGTGGATTACATTTTACATGTGTAAGCTTTTATTGCCAAATTTGATTAGGAAATCTAATTAATCAGTGTTTGTGCTGATCAGAAAATCAATAAAAATCTGAATGGTCTCCACATTATACCTGAATGTCAGGGTTAAATGAACATTAAAGATCTTTGTACATATTTGTGTTTAAAATGATCTCACAGACTGGTTTGAAGATCCTCTCTTTCCTTATAAAAAAGAAAATGGCAAGTATGAATTAATACAAAGAAACAAATCATAATAATATTATAAGTTATCACTGACACAGGTAAAAGTTACAACAGATCCTTGGCCGTAAAGTCTAACAGTATTCAGTCTCCTTTTTATCGGGCATTTAGTCACTAGTGACTTCATGCTAAGCAATAGCTTGTCTAAGATTGTGCTTATTTTGTTACATTGTAGGTCCTTGGGCAGTTTACACAACAGGGTGGGGACGCAAGAGGCAATGGAAATGAGGTGGCACTTTGCATCAGGTGGCAGACAAAAGCCCAAAAGGACACAATATTATATAACATGCCGAGTTGCACAATGCACAGGCAAATAGTGCAGTCAGTGTGGTAACCCAATGCCGACACAGCACCACCCAGCTCAACCTCACCCTGAATAGGACCATTATAAGGGAGAGATGCCCACACAACCATAAAGAGTAAAACCAGGAAACACTAAATGAAAGTTTTATTAAACCTGTACTAGAATCCATAAGAGATACAGCCCATATAAAGTGAGCAATTTTACAAACAGTGTACAGTGCATACTAAAGTGCCCAGTAATATAGTAACTGACCTTAAAATGTAGTCATTTAAAAAGGAAACACAAAGCTACACCACGTCAAAAGGACATGACAGTCAAGTTTGTGAGGTGAGATTTTTTTCCTAACTCAAAGAGAAGTAAACCATAATATCTTGATGTGTGTGTTTTCATTTACTGCCATGAATATCATAATAAAGCATTTAAAATAGAGCAGAGTACAGGATGCAGAGACATACAGACCCACTGTTGAGGTAACCATTTAAAAAATAACATTTTACAGTATCTCAAGCCAAAGTTATCAAGAAAACTTTGAACTAAATACACTTGCAGACATATTAGACATGCCAATGCCCTTAATACAATAAACATATTGGACACACTTTATATCCAAATACTTCATTTAGTGTAGCGGATGATGAACAGCAGAGATCTGGTTTACCTCCTCATTGGGTGCCATACTTTTGTTCCCTCGGGGCTCGGCCGTGTCGCTGCCCAAGTTCTTGTAGTAGTCCCCAGTGCTGGGCTGCTTGCTGAAGCTCCTTGACTTCCTGTTTGAATCCACGCGCCGCAGTTTGTCGTGGCTTTCTCCGAGAGTCAGCTGCTCAAGAGACAGAAAATGAGAGGGAGAAAAAAAATGTTTTTATCAGCACAAAAATAACAAACTTCATCCTGTCAAGACAAGAAAGACATTTGTAAAAGAATTACTTGTAGCCATTTTTGTTTTTAGCACCTTCGAATGTCTGAGTGGTTTTGGACTGCTGGTCTGAGAAAGAAATCGGCATATTAATCAGCAATTAAATAATTATTATTTGCAGCCTGAAAGTGAAATGAGCTAAATTAAAATGTAGTACATATCTTTGAGGAATCCACTGTGTGAAACAAGAATTAGTCATTCTTTGTATATATAGATCATCTTGTATTCATCTCATTAATGAAAAGTGATAACGATTCTAACAAAAGTTGAAAACTGTGTTTGGTCGATAGAATAACAGAATCTCTTGCGTTTCAGAAATACTGAATGGCAAATGGCAGGAATGGTTTTAATATGGGTGCTTTGGAATATCTTGGGCAATATACTGTAAAACGTATCTTAGTAGCTTTTGTTACCAGATTAGCTCTCTCATGTGGCCAAAGCAGCCTTATTTGAATAACAGAACAAGGCTTTAATTCAGTTCCTGTAAAACATTAGTATTTATGTTTTCATGTAAAAACTGCAGGGCCACAGAACAGGTTCTTTTTGACTGTAAGGGGGATCCCTCTGTCAACACAGCGGGGTCAAAAGTCACACTGCTCCTTTCAGTTGAGCACTCTCACTTTCCGCTCTGACATCTATCTCAGACAACATGAGCTGTAAAGGCAGGATATCGAGTTCTGAGTCTTCACAGTATGCTACTATATGTGGGTCAGACATATGCATTTCGGAGGAACAGTGTATACACTCGCTTCGGATTTTTATCAGCCATTATATGCTTCTTCAGGTCAATCTGTAGACATATTTTCCTTATGCAAAAGCCTAGAATTTGCATTTAGTACTGGGCTCCAGAAACTTTGCTTTAAATCTTTTCCTGCCCATTACTTTTTTCCAACAAAGTGTATCATATAAGTAGCCTGCATCTGTGAAAAAGGAAGCCACTTTTTTACTGTATATTTTCAACCAGTAACCATGACAGTGTCAACTACATGGACGCCTTCGCCGTCATAGCAAATTCTCCAGTTACTTTGCATTTCAAATCATCAGGATCATCATCAGACTCGCGTTCATTTACATTTTAATGCTTACCGTCGCCACGACTTCTCACGAAATTCAGACAAGAGCCTTAGATGTCGAGCAGATGTCCAATGTTAACGTGAGTGGAAATAATTTACTGCTGACCCCTGACCTCTCCTCCTTTGTGGTGTCATGTTCTGAGTTCTTATAAGCCTTTAGTTGTGTTGACTCATGTCTTCTGTCAAAGAAATGGTCCCTGAGCACTCATCAGGTGGGAAGGTAACGTGAGCAGGGGAGCGCTACAGATGGTTTGATTGTCATTCCCTGGGGAAGTGGGCCAACAATAGAAAATGTGCAAAGCATTTTAACTGCCCCCTCCCATCCATCGCAGAAACGTACAGACAAACAAACAGCGTTCAGTCTATTATTCAGATCTGTCTGTCAGCATAAAGTAATTGTAATATCATAAAGCATAAAGTAAATTTATTATCAGAGTTTTTTATCCTGGTTGTGGTTTGAAATGGTTCAGCACATCATGTGTTTTTAATCTTAAATGATTTAAGAGTTATATGAGACTCTACAACAACTTATTGTAAAAGTTAAAAGATAGTACACAACCGAAACATGACAACACATTCAGCGTTCAACCATCAAAATATGGAAAGCAACTTGGAATATCTCTGCTGTATCTACAGCCCACACCTCTACGTGACATTACTTTTGCCTCAGGTAAAAACAAAGCTGTCTTTCTCCTCCTAACACCTTACCTTAGTGTTAAGAATCCTCTCCTGCAGCTCTCCCTCTGTTTAGACCGAGCCTCATCCAAAAAGCCCAGCGGAGCAAAGAGAGTAGCTGTCACCAAATCCAGAGCGCCACCTCCTCTCCGTTCAGCGCTACGCCTGTCACTCTACCTGCCCTCTCACTTTACCCACAGGCCTCATCAATAACCTATCAGGCCGGCCACAGCGGTGGCAATGATGTCACCACCAGCCCACACACCAACCACTCCCAACGCTGGCCAGTGCCTCTTATGCAAAACCCAGGACCCAGGTGCTGCCCTCATCATGGCCGGCTGCACTCAAATCTCTCAGGCTTTAGCTGTATTAGAGTATTCTAGCTTTCAGCTTCCTGAATTAGCAACAAAAAATGCAGATTGTGGTTGAGATCTCAAAGTCCAAGTTTTCTGGATGGCTCATAGTACGTGTAAAGAATAATAAACATGAGAGGCAAATGTGTTGTGTGGCTGCTCCGCATGAACATTTGACTTCAGTCAAAGCAAATACAGACAAATGAGGTGTGCAAAGCTGCAGCACAGAAAGCCTATCATAAGCAAAAAAGCAAAAAAAAAGCAAAGTTAGAAATCCCTTAACTTACAGCTGCATTCAGTAGGTTTTCTACACTGTTTCTGAGTGAGTCAGTAGTGAGAGTTTTTAATAGTTTTTAAATTCTTCCACACACCATGCTGCAGCACGTTCATAGGCTGTGATATTGGTCTATCTGATCGGCTGTGTCCCTGGATGAGGTTGCTGTTCCCTGTTACTATGACACCCAAGGCAGATTGTTTTTCCCTATAGACATGGCACACACTGGTCTTAATAGTGTGTGTTTGTGTGTGCACACATGTGTGCATGTGTTCCGAGCAGTGGCTTTTGTTAAATTGTTCATGAGGGCGCGCCCGGGGCTGCTCACCTGGGTACCAGCCGGCAACAAGGGGGTGGAGAGAGGAGAGCGGGTGGCAATAATTGAACCCCGCACCCACTCATTTGGCTGTTGGCGCATGCGTGCACAAACACACACACAGCTCACCTTAGAGACAGGACACTATGGAGGACTTTGCATAGCAGTCACAGACTATTATTTCTATCTGAACAATGGATTATTCCCTGCATATCAGCTGGTTCTGCAGCTCCCTGACTTGAGCTGTCCTGTACTTCTGCTTTTAGATGAAATGGTACAGCCCTGTCAGCTTTTTTATTGTGTGATTTATGTGTGACTTTTATTACAATTACAATGTAAGAAAACATTTCAAATACTAATTTCTTTTTTGCTATGTCAAGTTAAATAACAATTATTTGAAAAATCAGCAAAACTATGTCTTTCACATTTGTAGTGGTTGGTTAAAGTTTTAGAAATTTTATTCATATAGCTGGACAGACTTTTATCTGCTGCTAACATCATACTTGAAGACATGGTAGGAATCTCTTAGATTGGTTGTCTTTGTCGTAATTAAACTGTGCCCTGGACAACTCAATTACAATTCAATTACAATAACAACCTCACACAAACACAGTTTTGCTGTATTTCACTGCATTGCTGAACCACCGGAAGCAGTCCTGAAACTAATGCTGAGGGCGATTGTAATTGCTGCCCCTCGTCAGCGCTTTAAATACACCTTTGAGTGATCTGATGCCAGATTAATTACTGAAATTAAGATCAAACCCATCACAACAATCATTGTGTGTGTCAACCCAGAGGACCTGCCACAGTAATGAACTTCTTTGTGAACCTCGTTAGCCATCCTTACACAATAACATCATTGTGGGCATCCAGACAAGGCGCACTGTTACATGAGAGCATAGAACAACTGATTGGACACAAGGGAAAAAGCAGCCAGTTTATCTCAAACATCCTGGATGTTTTGCTTCTTTAGGACTGTTTCACATCATTCAGTGTGTCACAGGCTCGGCATAACAGCTGCTTTGACAAATCTTATCTTGCCCCGAAACTCCAGATATCTGCAGTTTCATTAAAATAAAGGGAACATGTCTAACCAACTGAATATATGACATTTTAGTTGAGTACTGACACATCAAATATATCATCCTATAAAGGCAAGATGAGGAATTACTGCACTGTTTGCTTCATAAGACAAATAAGCCAAATTATGAGGCATTACTTACTATTTCTGTTCAGTGAAAGTGTTGATGGATAAGCACAAGCAATGATATAAAAACATAATAGTCTGGAATCCTGGAAAAAAAAATTACCGCTAAATGAGGAAATGTATTCAAAGCTCTGATTCCTCCTCAAACAGCTTCATCTTTTGAGCTCAAGCGGGAGCTCCCCACCTCTGTTCTCACCTCTTTCTTGCCACTGGTGGTCTCCACATGCCGCAGGTTGCTCTTCACCTTCAGGAACTCAGCTGACGTCGGCTCCTGAGGCGGCTGTGGCGCCGGGTAGCTTGGTGGTGGAGGGGGTGCTGGGGGCGACTGCGGGGGAGGTGGGGGTGGGTAGGTTGGTGGTGGCGGGGGGTTGGAGGTGGCATCAGCAGGTATCTCGTTCTTCTTGGGCACCTCCGAACTAATGTCTGGGTTTAGCATGTCCATGTACGCCTGCATGTCTGAAATAGCTGACTCTGATGCACCTGTGATAAAAACACAGTCCACGTTTAATGTGACTGAATGCTCACAGGAACACAATCAAGGTGATTCTGATTCAAATCAACAAAGCACAGGAAGTTAACTTTTCCTTATTTGTTATACCGTTCAAACTATATTTAGAAACATGGGTTTTGTTAACGATAACCAGCATCTCCATCAAAACATACTCTTTGCACACAGACCACTAGGGTGCAGCACCAGTATATCTTGGGCCAATGTCACAGAACTAAAGCACAGAAACAGCTGCTCGAGGATAGCTCCGCTTCAGTAAACAAACTGAGGGTTTTATCATGTAAAAGAAACAGCAGATGAGAATTCACGACTGAATGATTAACAAGAGTAAGTGGTTAAGAGCTGATAAAAAATATTTGACTGTTGCTGAAGCAGAGTGCTTTTGGAGTGAATCAAAATGAAAACAGCATTTTGTCACAATGTTGGTTCAACAAAATTCTAGCCAGGAATGTAAAAAGTTTTTTTTTTACAACATGAGCTGCAGACCTGTGTGTGCGACTGTGTTCAGCTGAGCGGGCGGTCCTCGGGACGTTGTCAGGCTGCTCCTTTTCTCCCCAGTGCTGGACTGGCTGGAGTTGGCTGAGTCGTAGTTGGACAGGGAGCTGGATGGTGAACTGATGTCAAAGTGTGCCGCCTGGGTGGCAGGGGGCATGGTGGTGTTTGGGGATGAGAGGCCTGAGTCGGGCTGCTTGTACTCGAGATCCGTTGAGGGGTCCCGAGACAAAACACGGTGCTCCACACTCTGTCAGGGGATGCAGTTCATGAATGCAATAATATTGAACTATCCAATATCTAGATAAAATTTCCACTGGAGATAAAAACAACAAAACCATTCATCTGTTCATCAATTTTTAAGTAGTTACTCATTATTAAAACATGTCTCTTCAATTTAATGCAGATGTAAATGGGTATATTGTTAATATGTTAATAGACAGGCAGATAAATGTATTATTGTTAATATGAATTATCTACTTGTTCATTCATTAGGCTCTTTGTCCCTGGTGACTTACATGAGGAGAACAGCATTACGAGTTTAATTACCACACACTAATGAAACATCTCACAGCTGATCAAAAAGGCTCTGGGGCCCTCTGCTTTTCCCACTGCACAGACCTCAGTTGGCAGAGTGCCCCTAATGGGCAGAGTACAAGAGGGGGAAATATGTTTCCCACACAGCAAGCAGAGCTCAGTGTGGAGGAGTTATTATTTGTCTTTTCACTTGGGGATTTCAGTGGGTTGAAGCCATGGAGGCTACTGTATGTCAAGTGTAAAAACTCTGGCAATTAGCATAGATAAACTCATGTCAGTAAAGAGACACGTTTGCTCAGCGACAGCTGTGGGGTTTTTTTTGCTGCAATGTACACAGTCTTTTTTACATTTTGTAGTGTTGCATGTTGGCTCTGTGCTACCAACTAAGAAAGAAAGCAAAATTATTATTAGAGCATTTAAAAGCAAATTTTGACCACTATTATGCAGACTTTAGAGTGCATTTAAATCGCGAAACATGTAGTCACAAAAGCAGATATGATAACTTTTGTTTCATGCAGAGTGGAAGAAGAATTTTGAATTTGTGGTATGTCTATGTCATTGTCTTGTCATCCTTTACAAATGTCAGCTGTCTAGAAGTATGCTCTCCATTTTTCCATGATCTGACATCTAAGAGGAGCACTCCCATTGGACCAATTAGTGTTTGAAAATGCAACCATCACATCTGTAAAATTTATGTCCCACGGTTTGCTGAGAATCTGACCAGCAGCGTGAACATTTCACAAAGACTGGAGCACTACAGCCAAAGTTCCCAACCTTATTAGCGCATGATTCCTTAAAATGAGGCAAAATCTGATTAAGACATTTCACAGGTATAAAGTCTTTCAGGGATCTCAAGTTGTTTGATCATGCAGCCATCACAGATTAATGTACAACTTTACCTAATTTAAGAATGAACTACACTGTTTTTTTCTTACATGCTATCTATTTCTTAAACTGGATTCAAAGTTCATGTAGATTAAAATACTTTGATCCTCACTGATAAATTCCCTCTTGGTTTCTCTCTCTCCACAGGGAGGTCATAGGTTAGGATGGATGGCAACAAGGCATACAGCTGTGTCTCTTACCATGTTCTCCACAGTGCGTAGATACTTGGCACACTGGGAGTGGCCATTGTATTCAGCCAGATCAGCTGCTGTGAAGCCATCCTGGTCCCTGATGCCCAGGTCGACTCCATTGACAACTAGAATCTGACAGCACTGGAAAGTGACATGAGAGAGACAGAGGACAGAGGAGACAGAGAAAGTGGTGAGACATTAATAAGATGGGCGAGAATAACTGCATTAAGTTCTGGAAATTTTCAGTGTGCAATTTTTTTATATAATTGTGCAACAAGAGGCAGGTTGTGAATGTGGGAATCTTTGAGTGGTGCATGGGTGTTTTGTTTACTATCTATTTATTTCTTAGAATTTATCTTGTTACATTTAATTTTATTTTATTCATTCTTAGAGGCTGCCATGCACTGAAGGGATTGCTTTTTTTCCATTTTGTTGTGCTTGTACAATGACAATACAGATTGTATTTTTTTCTATTATAAACGCTGAAAGTACTAATGAAATGATTATATGACTCACATGATGAGATGCAAAATTTAAAATTTAAATTTTTAATAAAAGGTTTTTGCTAGTTTACACTATTTCAGTGGCTTCTTGTACAACAAACAAACAGAAGAAACAATTTTTTTCTCTATGTAATACATCAAGCTAGTGTTGAAACAGCTGCCTGACCAGACAAACGTTAGTCAAAGTAGTAGGTCAGTATACTGGTGAAACCATAAGGCCACCCATTCAAAGCAGATGGTTCAGTATGAAATGTTACCACCAAGAATCGTAATAACTGCGTAACCTCATAATAATCGACTTAACCTGTATGAATATTGTTTGTTTCAATGTAAAGCCCAGTTTGACTGTGAGCATTATGTAAGCCAAAGAAACAAGACATAAACACACACCTCCAGTTCACCGTTCTCTGCAGCGTCGTGCAGCGGAGTCCCTCCCCAGTTGTCAGTGACGATCTCCCCACCGTGCAGCAGCAGCCAGCTGAGCACCTTTGCGTGACCACGACTGGCTGCAAAGTGCATGGCCGTGGCCCCGTCACTGTCCCTGTCTGTGAGGCTGATTTCTGTGAAACTCATCTAAAGGAGGGTGGATAATGACAGGTTACAGTGAACTGCATAAACAGCAGGAATGAAAGCTCTGATTAGGGGTAGTTTAAATTCAACCAGTGGCCTTGCAAGGTTCAGGGCTGATTTAAAACAGTAGAGGGCGTGATGAGCCATTCCCAACCAATGAAATGCCATTTCTATAAATTTGATAAGAAATGTCAATATTAACACTGGCATCAATACGTTTCATAATAGTACAGTATAATCATATATCCAGTTAGTTTACAGCTCAAAAACATGGTTACCTATGCAATACCTCTTTAATTTTCCTGTTCATATCCTGCGAGTTTGTTGTTTGCATGTTATGTGATATTCTAGGAATAAATCAATGTGTTTATGTATTTGTGTAAACAAATACATAACACACAACAGTGTCCAAGCAGTCAAGCATACCAGCCAGACGATGACAGTGTTGTGACCCATCTGGGCAGCAGCATGCAGAGGTGTCATCCCATCATTGGCTCTGATGCTTGGATCTGCCCCACAATCCTTGACCAGGTACTGGACGGCCTCCAGATGTCCTTCCTGGCAGGCTAGGTAGAGCGGCGTGGCACCATTCTTAGTTTGTGAGTTGACAACGCTATATGGAAATAAAACACTGATGTGAATAAAGAGACACATGGAGACCAAATTTATGATTCTATGTTAGAGCCTGTCGTTCTGTCAATAAATCTGAGAAACCTTAAGAGACGTAAAGTGTTCATTGTTATCTAACAGTTACATACAAGCCTGCATCAACGAAATCACCTGACACCTATAGATAGATAATGCAGAGTGTCTCAACTGTTGGCGGCAATATTCGTTTCAGCTTTAATAAACTAAGTAGAAAAGTTTGGGTTTCAAATGACAGTGCAACATTTAAATAAAATGCAAAACAATTTCACAGAGTCTGTCAAAACACAAAATGACGCATAGTTTTGCATCTGGTGACACATAATGTTACGTAATTTATAATTATAATAAACGTCATTTATAACTCGCCAGTGCACAAGCTATTTATCCTTCAGACATTGTAACCAGATCTGTGTTTATATTCTTCTAGCTATCTGTTGTCTGAAAGACAGGGTGTGAAAATGCTTTCTGAAAGCAAAGGGGAAGTGTGACAGGAAAACATCCCATCGCCAGTGTCAACATACAGCTATTTTCAGAGCAGACAGCAGTGACGCTGAGACAAATCCCGCTCCCCTTCATTTCCAAAGGCCCATAGCCCCGCCCTCTTGCAAAAGCCCATCCAATGGTTGTATCCCTCCATGTCCCAGATCTTCTCTGTCACAGCGGGAGGTCAGGGAATGAACGAGTGCTTCCCCCCCCTAAATCCCATAAGGTTGTGCTTTATTTGGACACTGACAAATGAGCAATGAGTCTCCTAAGAGGATTATCCCTCCACAGGCTTTGCCCAACTTGCTTTGTGCTTAACGAAGTGCTGCCAGTGGCCAAGACAGGCTGAGAAGAAGAGGTGAAACAAATGAGAGGTGGGGCTTAAGTACATGGTGGATCTTGTAAACACAAATGTGACCCTGCCAAACTTTCCCTCAAAAGGATGTGGCTCAAGGCCAAAACCTTGGTGACAAAAGACCCTGCACTGAAACAATATGACAACACGCTCTTATTCAAACTTAATACTCAAGCCTGTATCTGCTTATGATCCAGGTCCTATAATGAGCCAGAAATAAAAATCTTAAAAAAAAAAGGATTCCTCTGTGGAAACCGTAGGAACACCACATACATGAAAATTAAGAATAAACAATGGCACTACAGGTGAATGAAGGAAAGGTTCCAAGTAAAAAACAAGCACATCTTAAATATTTCAAATTTAGAAGGGGAAGTAATCTGCGGTTCTGTCATCAGGAAGTGGGCAGACAGGTTAATTATTCATGTGTGTAACCAAAGTGGGCTGAAGTTCACCTGCTCACCGGGGTCTGTGTAGGGGAGAAGCTTACATTTGTTATCAATCCTCACAGCAAACTTTGTGCGAATGATAAAAAGAGTATGAGTGTATTAGAGGTAGACTAATGCAATCCTGACGACGCACACACGCACGCCTTTGTCACAGGCCTCCAAAGTCAAGAGGCTTGAACACTCCACTAAACAAGTGCTTTTGGAGAACAGGTGTGGATTTCAAAGAGCTAAGAAAGAGGTTAGCCTTGTGTGACGACAGAGCTAGCAAGTGGCACAAGGTGTGCTACCTTGTCAGTCACTTTGTTACTCAAAGGTGGAAAAAAAACACTCTCTAAAGTAGCAGACATTTGATATTCAGTATTTCCAGTTCAGGTCTGATGAGTAATTTACTTCAGTAATTGTCTGCACACTGTGCACTCCCTTGCCCCCATGTACATGGTAACAAAGACCGCGGTTGTCTTCATTACTAGTAAAGTAATTGATGTCACACTAATGGTCTCCTTGCCTGATAAAGGCTTATTAGCTTCTCAATGGCTTTTCCTGTTTTAATAATGGAGGATGTGGGAGAATTCATGCGCTTTATTAACTTGTGAATTAAGTTTCTTGTATATGAAAGTTTAAACGATTTCACATATTCCATTGTGGAAATCTACTGATTACATTAAGTGCTAGTCCTGCTTATTTCTCCTTTCAGAGGCTACAGCTGATGGCAACAGAGCAACAAAACGCCGAGAGCGAAACTAATTTCAAACACAGACAGCAAGCCTGTGGCAGGTTTGATGTGGTTTACATTTTCCACTAAAGCTACACATAATACTGGATAAAATAAGCGGGTTCACCTCAGTTCCCATGTATTTTGCCAGTTTATCTCGTGAGTTTTGAAACCTGTAGAAGTGCGTGTAATCCTTTGCTTGATTGCACTTCCAAAGTTTTAACTTGACAGCAACACTCTTACAAAGTGTACTGTTGTAACACTGCGGGCCCTTTGCCCAAAAGCATCTGAAAATGGCACATTACATTGCATTTCCTCAGGTTAAAACCTCTAGTTGTAAACGGGAATAGAAAGGGGTTTTTATCCAACTTGTACCAAGAAGTTATTAAGCAGATTAGTGCTGAAGAAACTAAGTGCAGCTCAGCAACTGGCTGAGTGAAAAACACTACTCACCTATTAACCCCTTGTTCTCCACGTCGGCACCTAACGAGAACAATTCAAAGCTTCAAAGAGCACTAACTGAAACTGTGA
>JBAJHX010000041.1:7487810-7502105 GCA_037176925.1 Amniataba percoides
TATTAACCCCTTGTTCTCCACGTCGGCACCTAACGAGAACAATTCAAAGCTTCAAAGAGCACTAACTGAAACTGTGAACAGCAGAGAGCTGCAGTAACCTTAGGAAATACATATTTATATACAGTATAAATAACCATCTGCACTTTTCTGTCTTTTCTCATCCATGCAAGCACTTAATTTTTGCTTTGCTACCACACTTGATACATCACCTGATAAACATTCCCTTCGCTATATTGGAACAAGAGCTTTTCTTTAGCGGTGAGGAAATCAATACAAATCATTTGAGTTTTAAAGTGCAAATCAACAATTGCCCTATAAATGAGAGAGGAGAGAAAACTATCACTAACACTAAACGTGAAATTAGAAGACATACAGAGTCGAGACAAGTTCATCTACAATTTAGACAACAAAACTTTTTAACTTTAATGCAGACGTCTGCCCTTTTCAACTGCATGTTGGAATTATTGTTTGGCCAAAGATCTTAATCTGCGCTAATTGCTTACATAACCTGTCTGTAGCCTCTCTCTCACCCTCTCTCATTCATTCACTCTTTTGTGTACCACGGGTATCAGCAGAGACACAGCACACAAGCTTGTTGGTTTTGGTTTTCTCAGACAGATGAGCAAAAGAGCTCTTAATACAGATACAGATACAAATCAAACAAATACTTAAATATCAGGAAGCAGAGCTGCGGCTGAACTGTGGCAACTGTAACACAAAAGATGTGATGCTGAATAAATATAACATTGCAGTAAGCTGAGTACTACAGCCATTTTATGGTACAGAACATGCCTTTACTTTTGAACTGTGCACGCCATTCAAAAGAAAACTCATCTGTTGTGTGTTTGTAATAATTTTATCCAAATACAACACACAGTAGTGTTGCACAGTAAAATACATGTGCAACCATATCAGTGGCCACTGCAAGTACAGTAAATCCAGCACTGGCCTTTAATTACATTTTGTACACATATTGTGTTTATCCCCAGTTGTGGTATAACAGTTGTGGTAGTTTTACTGATGAGTTTCAGTGGTTGTAGTGATTTTTTGCTGCTCTAAATGCCATGCCAACAATGCAAATCAGGGTGAAACTGTGGTGGCAGCATGGGGTATAAAGACTGTATGGGGGTTAACATGGAGTGTGTGTTAGAGTAAGTATGAAACAGAACTTAAAACCATTGGTTCAGCTTGATGCTGCTATCAGAAAATGCAGGAAACAACTTCAAATGTAGTTGCTGTTGCTCGCTGACTATTTACTAGCTGTTAGTGTGTGTAATATTATCTCTGTGCAACTCATTATGCTGTACCATCAACAGGCTCCCAGTTAGTAAAGTGATGATGTAACAGTGGGTCATGTTTTCCTTGTGGTGTTTCAAGCAGTACAAACTCTTAGCCATCATATTACCTCTTAAACCTCGCTGACACAAATGTGCACCCCATAATAAACCGTGAAAGAAGAATGCTATCTCTTTTCTGCAAAGTTCCCTTGTAAACAATGCCTGAGGCTAGCGACTAGAAAGCGGCCGTCTATTCAAACGGATTTGTTTTCCTCATTATCTTATCGCTGGTTGGCGCTACTGTGTGTCGCTATGGTGATGGTGGCAAACAGCAACAGTGGGAGTGGTGGCAGAGGAGAGTGAATGGGGCCCAGCTATCAGGGAGCTACCATGTCCCTGAGGCTCATTAAATTTTCAGTAGCTATGCACCTGTCTGGGATGCAACCGGACAATATTGGAGGTTCGGAGCACAGGGTTAGTGCCATGACAAGCTGCTGAGGTCATCTAAGTCAAAGCGATTCAACAAACAGGGCTGTTTAGCTTAAAGACTAAGTTGTAAACTCATTTCACTTCTATTGCTTTATGGCAGCAGCTACTGAGCATTGTTGATAGCTGAAGTAGACACAGAGGACATCCATCACCTCAGCGGTTATCTCCATATTTTCCTTTTTTATTCTTTTATAACTAGGCAGGCTATTGCTATCAATTATCATCAACTGAAAAATATATACTGTATGTATATATTAATTGCAGGGAGGTAACAATCAACAGCCATGAGAAAGTCACTGGACTGGTGCTGTAAGTGTCAGTTAAATGCATTTGTATGCAATACTGCAGTGCATATCAAACATATCAGACACAATCAGACATCTATCAGAAAGATTAAGTGTCCTAACGTGAGGCTAACATGTTCTCTCGCAGTGAGAGCTCCCTCTCCTGCAACTGTAACTGTTTTTACAAAAGATGTCCACAGTGATCTGATGATAATACACTGTAAAGCTCGAAACAAAACTCAAAACTGCACTTCACCGTGCCTGCCTGTCAGGGAGTCTACATGTGTGCTGAATCTGGCTGAGAAGATTTTTCAATGTACCTTTTCTCTCAATACAACCTACAGCTGGACTAGCTACAAACATTTGGTCAAAGTTATGTAACAGCTGGCGAGTATTAGAGCATTAATCCTCCCAATTATCGTTGTACATGTTATCGCTGTTACAACCGACCTCTGTGTTTGCTATAAAAAAATCTACTGCGCTTACAGAAGTGGGAGTGCGGTGAAGCTGAGCTGACGCCTTTTCGAGCAGATATTACCTGCAGGTAATCTGGTTGCTGCTTATAGAGAGTCAGTGGTGTTGGTTTGTGCTCATGCGTCTGTACAATCAGTGATGCTTCCCAGAAAGGGCAGTTCTGTCGTTCTATCGTCTCACCAGTGTGCTTAATGGTCCATATGGGAGGGTATTATCTCTCCAGGGCACTGGTGGGTCTGACACTGCACTGATTAGGGATGATATTCATCAAGAGGTAATCACATGCACACACATACTTCTTCTAGAGCCACAACGATTATTCAATCAGTGTAAAATGAATTGGCATTAAGTGGCAATGTCACTTTTTAAGCAAAAACTAGATGAAGATTAAGGTTTTCGAAAGTAAGAATCTACTGCGTTTTCGTGCTGTTTTTAATCAAACTTTATATTTTGAGATTTTAGACTGTTGTTTGGACTAAACAAAACATTTACTGATGTCTCCTTGTGGTGCAGGATGTTATGATGAGTATTCTTCACTGTTTGATGGTGTTTTAAATCCAATAATTGATTAAATAAATGATGAATTGACAAAGAAAGTGTATAAGTTTAAGATTCAGCCTTACATTCTGCCACATTTTCCCTCAGACGGTTTAGGTTGGTTAACATTGCTCTAATACAGCTATACAAACGTGTCAACATTATGGAAGTGAGTTTATAAGTATATTACATAACCAGCACATGGAGGGGTTTTGGTGGTGTGCATTATTTTGGGAAAGTACAACCACTAAGAGGTTTTTTTAAATGGGATTTGAACACAGAGTATTTAGATTGCACCACAGGTATTGTCCTAAAAAGCCAAGTTCAGGTGGCTTCCCACCAGTGCTAGTTGGCTGCTGTAAACACTAACTACAGTACCTACAGTATGAACCCAAAGCTGGCCAGAACTCTCAATCGATCCCGATTTGTTCGATAAGCATCTGAGACCTGGCATGTTGACCTCGAAATCTTGTAGATCATTATCCAATGTCAGACTGCTCAAGTGCCAACAATCTGAAATCTGAATCTGACCAGTGTATCTGCTGCAACTCGTCTCAGTTACGATCAGAGGAAACTGACTGGCGCCTACAAAAATAAGAGCATTAAGACTCTTTTGAAATCATTATAACGCCGCAGCAGTCACAGGTCAAAGAAAGGTGTCATGAGTAGATTAGGGGAGAAGTAGATGAGAGTAGTAGATTAGGTATGATTGTTTTTAAAGATGCTCATCATCATGACATAAACAATTGTATCTTGTATATTATGATGTGTATGTGTTAGGTAAATCCTACAAGTTACCTAAGAAAGAACAGCAAATAGGAAAATCAACAACTTGTAAATCACACTGAGAGCGAAATTTTGAATACAGTGAAAGAAAACTTAGAGACGGCTGTAAAAACAAAAGCACATGGCTCTTACTTTGGGCTGTGCCCCAGTAACAGGCGGAGAGAGGGCAGGTCTCCCTTGGCAGCAGCATAGTGAACAGGCAGGGCGCCTGTATCGGTGGAGGTCCCGGGGTCCACATCGCCACTCTTCAGCAGCCAGTCAGTGACCTCGTGGTGACTGAAGCGGGATGCGAGGTGAAGAACGGTGGCACCAGAACTGTCCCTGTGCTGTCGGTCACACAGAGGAGAAACAGACCTGAAATCTTCAGTTTGGCTTAGTTTGCTCAGTTTTCTGAGCTGTTGTAGACTTTATTAACATGCAAACTTTACAACCTTGACACTTGTTGCACTGTTGTGAATGGCTACTACAGTTTATTTAACTGGTCACTATTAAATTTAAGTAAAAGGGAATTGAGCATAGAAAGTCTTGTGCTAGATACATGGTTCACGTGACGTTTATGCTGTTTCAGTAAATGTATGGAGATGTGTGGACCCTGCACAACTTCAGTGTAGACGCCATATTTGAGCAAGAAAATGCTTAACCTGTGTATAAATGTACACTTTGTTTGTTCACAACATTCTTCAGGAGAAACTATGAACTTGCTGCATTTCTAAGTGGCAGAGACTGACAATGCACTCAAACCTACAGTATGATACAGCCAGAGAAGTTCCAGGTATGAAAGCCGACCACAACATGACTAAAGTAGGAAGACCAAAAGCTGAAACACAAAAAATGGATAGGACCTGTATTTGCATGCTCTTTATATAGATGTGTATTAACAGCTAAATCTGTAGTCTGAGGCAGCGAAGTGCCTCAAATGAACATTATTAACCTGAGATAACATCATAGTTAGGGAGCAGGAATACAAAGCAAAAGACACAATTGTGAAAAGCGGAAGCTAGCAGTGGCCACCCGTCAAGAAGATTGCATTGCAAGTAGCAATTGATAGGTTTTATTAAATGTCAGCCAAGTATCTTATCAGCAAGTTGGTGGTGTGGGGGCTGCCTTTGTCGTGGGGCTCAAAAGTAATGGAGACACCAAACAGATGATTGAGCTCCTATTACACTGTTTCAAATTCAGAACCACAGATTACTAGATGTCAGATCGAGTGCCTGATTGACTCAGGTTTGGTACTTCTCTTCCTGTTGTTCTGGTCTAAATCATTTTCAAACTTTTTGAGCAGGACAAATCATTAGCACTGTTCCCTCAGACCAAGAGGGCCATGAGGGCGACCCTGACCTAGCTGGATTGGTCCTGTTCGGACGGTCTTCATGCCATACGTCTACATGGGCTTCCCTCTACAGTCTAAATAAACTGGCCAGGTCAGGCAGCATACACTACATTGTATTGAGCAGGTACAGAAAATAGGTGGCTGGATCATATTGTGTTACTATACAGACATTATTTATTATAAAAAAATATCATTAGAGGCACACCAGGTGATAATGGCCACAACTGGTGGTAAATGCAGGCACATGTAAACTTGGTGGCTACACCTCAGAGAGCAGAGCGACACAGTTATTCCTCTGAGAGTGGTACAGTACAAATGTGTAACAGCTTTTACTCTGACCCCTTCGAAAAGCCAGCTGCATTCCTTCCCTGGTGTGAATACTTTGCATCTTACTATGAGCAAGGGACACGGAAATGAGGTGATCGAGTCATAAGGGCTCAAAAGCTTTAATCCACCATGTGACCATACTCCTTACCAAGTATCGTCCTCACTATCACATCAAACTATACAGCAATTAGGCGGCTCTACTTGTGCCCTTCATGAGTTAGTGTCCCGGCTACATAAAGGATATTACTTTTGCAAATCCAGTTTTGCATACTTCATTGCCACGAGAACATGAGGCAGTGCAGGATTTTAATCTCAAAGCCAAACAAACGTCACAGTTCTGAAGAGTAACTTTCAAAGCCTGCTGGTTGAGTTTGTGTTTTACAATTGCAAGTGACTAAAAGATCAGCATGTTGCGATGTCTGTTACAGTCTTGATGCTAAATCTGTCAGTGTTGAATTTCTGTATGTAGTTGCCATCTGGGCCGATCAACAGTGAAGGATTCTGGTCTGACAGTTTCCAGAAGTGAATCAATGGTATTGTGATTTAAACCTTAGTGCTTGAACTTGTTATCTATTAACCACTTGCTCGTCCTCTTTGAACAGTAACACAAAACACTGTGCAACCTGTCAGCGAAACACTTCAAGTCACTTCATTTAATTCTCAATGAAGCAGACTACCCTGACTTCTGTGGGCTGTAGTGTATTGTGATGATTTAGATGTTGGTTTAGAGGCTTTTAAGAGCAAATTGTATTAGAGACGTTAGAAAAGACACTTTTGCCTTGCCACGTTTGCCTCTGATGCACTGGGCCCAGCTGATGTAGGTGAGGGAGAGACTGGGTGAGGGTGGGGGCGGCTGAGAGACGGCAGGTCAGGTCAGAGGAGACAGAATTAGGCCACAGTCTGCAGCACCATCTCGAGTCACTCACCTCTGGCCGACACCCGCCCTGGCTCAGCAGCCACTGTAAGCACGCCAGGTTGCCGGTGGCCGCCGCGTCGTGCGCCGGGCTCGCCCCGTTGTTGGCCAGGCAGTTTCCCGGCAGGCCTGCCTCCTCCACCAGGAAGCGCAGGCAGGTCAGCCTCCCGGCCCGGGCCGCGTGGTGGACTGGGGACGCCCCCAGCGCGTCCCGGACCTCCCCGGTGAGCGTCTTGGCCGCTAATTGCACTTTGAGAGCCTGCACGTCGCCCTGCCGCGCGGCCAGCAGCGTCCGGTCCCCCTCCTGCACCATGACGACGATGATGATGAAGATGATGGTGCTGCTGCTGCTGCTGATGGTGGTGGTGCTGCTGGTGTCCGCTCTCACACCTTCTCCGCGGTCTGCATCGCGTCTGCAAAGCTTCAGATCCTCTCAGTCACCCGGTCAGAGAGCTCAGCGGTCGCTCCACATCTCCCCGGAGCCAAACACGCATTTTAACGCGCGGCAGAACTTTTTTTTTCTCTCCCTCTCTTTACATGCTTGAAATAAAAAGTCACTCCTGATAGACAGACAGACTGACCTGCTCTCTGAGTGTTGTCCTGTTGCCTTCTTTCCTCTCAGGATGATCAACACCTGTTGCACACGTTTGGTTTCTCTGTGTTGTTTTTTTTATATATATTTTCCTGCGCTCCTGACAGACTGCGTGTCTTTAATATGCTTGTTTACCTCCCCTGTTGAAGTCTATCACGCGCCTTGGAGCATATTCCGCAGTGTTTTTCTTCCTATAGCAGATGGCGACGTGGGACCGAGCGCCTGTTAAATAATCCATCAGGGGGAGGATCGCTGAGCCAGTTACAGGTTGTTGCTTTCTGGAAATCGGCTCAGAAGTTAAAGGGGCAGTGCGAACAGGCTGCTTATAACTGTGAGCAGAGAAAGTTATACAAGGTGCAGGGTGTGGGACAGATATATAGGTTGTGGATGAAGATCCGAGGCAGTATCAATTCTGCGATGAGCTTTTTGAACACACGCCCAGAGCGCATTAATTTTACATGGTGCAGTGAAACCAGCAGCACCGGACACCCGCAGCTGGCACATTGCAGAGGTCCACCTGGTGGCCTTTTGTGAAACAGCTTCTTAATTATGGTTGCACTTCTGTTCAGGCATGCATCTGTTTGCAGAGGGACTGCAGAGGTTGATAACTTTGATGTTAAACACAGTTAACTTCTAATTTACCTCAGTATGGTGAACTGCTGTCAAAAACAATATTCCACAGTTACTGTAACTACTGAACTATTACATATGTTTATTTTATTAGTTTCATTGTTATTTTGCTGAATCAAATGTATTTTTGGTCATAAAGAACCTCTAATCTTTTTGTCTAACTGTGCTCAGCAGAGAACAGCATAACCGATGTGCATAAAACAGTGAGACAAATTACCTCTGAAAGATATATGTAAATATTTTAGTTGCAATGTTTTGTCGTGGTTCCTGCTGTGGTTAAAAGCACCTTTGTGTTTACTGTCTGAGTACTGACTTGAGTCTCTCTGTTGATGCAGCTTCATACTCAACTTTTACACCATCCCTTCAGTCTGATGTTAGTTAGTTGGATTTATTCCATTTGTTTTCAAATATTTATAAGCACAAAGTATATTATCAATAAGACAATTCGTTATTGACTAATGTAACAGTATATAAAGTAGTTTAAATTAGCTTCAGCATGCTAGGAAAATGCTGTTTAGACGTTCATTTAGGCTATTTGCAACAATAATCCAGCAAATTATTAGATTTAATTATTGTTATTATTAAATTATTAGAGTTGACTGTGACAATCAGGGCATTTTCAGATGGATTACTTTTCATTTTAATACATTAAGGACATTTTTGCTGATAACACTTGGGGACTCGTTATGAATGAAGGACCTTAACAGAATAAAACACTGTAATCCCACAAGTCCACTCAGTTAAATGTTTCTCACTTCCACTACATCAGTGCATGCTGAACCACACACATTATGATCCACTTTTGTTTCACTATAATCTTACTTTAGCTTGAACTCGTCTCGAGTAACAAAGCTCTGCGAGAACATAATTAACCATATTTCTGGTTGTGGTGAACTGTAATACTTTGAATCACCAATCGGTGGCAGGAAAGCTTCATATTCACCAGCTCCACCTGCAGAGGTGTTCAGGTGTCCAGCCATCAGTTTGAACTGCTTCTCTGAGTCACTGCAGCCTTAACACACACGCTCGGACAAAAGACATCAGAATAACGACTGATAATGATTATTTTTTGTTGTTGTTTTTTAAAAAAAGCATCGTATCTTTTTTTTTAATGAAAACAAAGAATCATTCTCAAATCAACTTCTTCTTCTTGCGGACTATGAGAATAGGAGGGCTGTTAAAATCTAAACCATCATAGATTTTATAACTCTTGTTCAGGCTTGTTTATGGGTTTATCTCCTACTAGGCCTGTCTGGCGTTCACTGTTTTCACTATTTTTCATTCTTTCGTAGTGTTCAGGGGGAGTCATCAGATTAAAGCGCTCGCAGGCTCAGTCTGCCTCCTCGCTGTCAGATTAGCTTGATTGGGTTTTCCGCCCAAGCGACCTCTGCCTGATGTGGGTGGGGGTGCGGAGGATGGGTGGGGGTCGGACTGGACATGTCTCGTGCTCGGCGCGTGCCTCTCTGGCCCATCTGTTGCACCGGTCCAACTGTCATCGACACCACGCGCCGATTTAGGGAAGAAGGGGGGGGGGGGAATTCCCACGAGCGGTCATTGGTACAATTCCCTGAAGGAAACAGGCGATAATAACTCCCTAACATGATTTAGACAGGAGAGGGGGCTACATCAAGGCCATTATTGTCTATAAGATGTTTTATAACTTCGTTTACTGGGGAGATACACCTGGCTGCAGTACAAAAATACACGTGCAGAGTCCTATAACATAAAGCCTAAGATATTTTAATAACCTGTCATACCATTGAGCGTCCCATTTAGTTTAATATATTTACTTATTTATTATTATTGTTTATAAAAAAGGCGCAGGACTACTGTTATTTGTTTATCAGGTGTATCCTGGCAGAACTCCCTGGAAAGCAGTGGTCGCCTAAAACTGACTGTATCAAAAATATATTACATTTCATTATCAAAGTGATTATTCGTTTAGGAAAGAGAGACACCCACAGTTTATACTGACCCAGTTTTAAAGCATGTAATGCCACAAATTGTCTGCACACTAAATTTCACATGGATTGCCCATTTTTGTGATTTTTTTTTTCCAATGACCAAACTACATTTTAGCCTTTTAAAAACGAGGCTCAGTCATATCTATCAGTCATTTATTTATTCACCAGTTAGGTAAATGAGGCTCAGCACATGTCAGACCCTTCACCAGGGGAGCTGCTGCAGTCTGACAGGGTTTAATCATGTGGAGGTAATGTGGACTCTTTTCCCAGGACTCCCTAAAGACGCTCCCACAACTTCAAGTAAAATTCCCATTGAAGTGGGAAAGGGGGGGCTGCCAACGGTTTTCCTGCTAAGCCTGGGAAAGCTGGGATATTTCTTGCACGCGTCAGACGTGCGACAGTTATTCAAATTGGACTCGATTATTCAGCGCGTGGGCCCCATCTATTGTACGGACACATCTGCTGCCGCGCGGGAACATTCAAATGAGGACACTTATTCACGTGCTCTCAGCCACAGAACACCCTCACACAGCACAACCCCGAGAAAAAGACCCACTCTGCTCAGAGGAGTGAACAGTTCGTCACTGTTCTCAGAACTGTTCATAGCAACACGACTCATTTAACACATTCATGGATGACCCATTTATGAGAAGACAGACATGACCCCTTTTAAAGTCTGAGTTCAAGTTTTTTTTTCGATTTCAGTCTCAATATATATTTTTTATTTTAATTTATTTTATTCTAATAATAATAATGCTAATAATGCTAATAATAATAATAATAATAATAATAATAATAATAATAATAATAATAATAATAATAATAATAATTTGTGTTTCAGAGAAGAAGCCAGAGGCAAGGACAACTTAACTTAATAATAACAATAATAATAATAATAATAATGATAATAACCTTACTTTTTAAACGCTGTTTTTAAATGTAAATTTTGCACCTTTTAAACCACCTTTAAAATAAAGTTATGATCACCAGCATACTTCCCCTGTATGCAGTTACACAGAGCAGCTCGCGCCCGTCTAACAGCCCAGCTGGCCGGCGCGTGCCACACAGACTAGTAATTGCTTTCGCCTGAGTAAGCCCGGGCGCGTGCAGGGAAGATGCCTTCAGTCTATAATCGACCACAGAGAGAAGGTGTCTTTGAAAGACCAATGCTAAGTTTAATAACAACTATAATCAGTAACATTAAGAATAAAATTCAAACGTTTGTTCACCATCCAGAAAAATGCTGTTTTAAAAAAAAAGAGACCAGACAAAATAAACTTTATTAAGCAGCTGAAAGAAGAACAACACACACAAAGAGAGAAAATTACTTTATTTATGCTTCCCCATCCTACCATCCCCAAACAAGCAGCATCTTTTCATCGACTGTTCTTTCTTTGTCCTTCCCTCATCCTCTCAGGCTTTTTCATTGTCATCAGCTCAGACTGTCATAAAGCTCATTTTAACATATAATTTAATCTAAAACATCCAGAAAAAACACAGGTACATTCTCTTTGGGAGCAATTAAAAAGTCAATACATATATGCACATAACTATTAAAATATATTTGATATTTAAATTTATATGAATAGGATAATTTGATTGTATGAATATTACTTTTATATTAGAGATAAGCGAACACGAAAGGCTCATTTTAAGTCACATTCTTTCTGAGTGCTTGATAAATGCAGTAAATGAACAATGCAGTTGCACTTATTAAAAAATTAAAGGCCTTAGGATGCTGACATAGATAGATAGATAGATAGATAGATAGATAGATAGATAGATAGATAGATAGATAGATTTATCCTATTGTTGTTCATTTTCATGTACATTAATTGTAATGATTTGGATTTTCTTCACTCCAAATCCTAAATATCATCATCTTAAAATTTACAAACCTCAGACCCAGGCTGTTTCTGTTCACTGCTATAATATCTACTATTTCACATTACAACTAATCGTGAATGTTGTGGAGAATAAAAACAAATTTCTCTTGTTTTTTAGATGGACCTACGTGTTTTCACAGAGAACTTATAGTTAAAATGTAAATTTCAGTTTGTGGTTGATTTCCTTATAATGAGGGAACTGTAGCTTTGTGCTCCCAAATTCTATAAATGTCCAGAAGCAGCAGTAAACACAAACTAGAGCTGATCTGCTACTTTACTAACAGCTGACGGATTATTTGAGCTATGTTAGCATCTCCTAAAGTTCATCTCTTTATCACAGCCTTGAGACACATGTTCGTCCTTTTGAACTCACCATACAGGCCTTGATGTCTCTGCCACAGTGACCCAGTCATCCGCAAGCTGCAGTGAGAATTTCTATGGTCAGACTTTCTCACAGTCAGGCTCAGACAGAAACAATACGCCTTGTCTTGTCAAACTAATTTGACAGGACAGGCACATTAACAATGCAGCTTCTACAGTGAAAAGTCAAAAAAGTTTGAGACACTGATGTGATGTAACTTCCTGGAGATGTGGGACAGTGGTAAAATGCTCTGTCTGTCTCAGCTGATTTCACTGTATAATGTTATTTGACTGAACAACAAATAACTGCACATCAGAGGAGTCAGAATAGCTGTACTCCAAAGAAACAATGAGGAAATATATAAAAGACATCTGAATATATGCAGGTCTCCATACTCTAAAATATAGCCTAATCTAAACATCTACAGTCACGTGGTACAGTTAAGGCAGCCGTGTTCACACTGTAGATGTAATTTTCAACAGACTCAACAAATCTCATCATTGTAGCTCAGAAAACATTACATCAAATACACACAAAATAATTCAGGTACAAATCCATAAACATTTATCATATTAAAACATAAAACTGAGGTAGTAGAAGTAGCTGAGACTCCGTGTATATCACGGTGCTTTGAGATTAAATTAAATAAAAACTGCACATAAGTGACAAGTTCAAAACACAGCCAGATATTAATATATTACTGCATTTTTAAAACGAGAGGATAACATACCGGGGTGCCTTCGCTGCCTCTCTGCCCCTCATTCAGGCCCATGCAGGCTGCAGGTCGGTGCTGGTTGAAGACTGCAGTCGTATTGAGCGCCCTTTTACTCCACGAGGTCTGAGGCTCAATGACAGAGACGCGCTGGCGGTGTGGGCGGGGCAATAACCAGGTCACGCCCCCTCCCACGACCCGGCTCAGACGCACCCTTGAAGGACTGTGCAGGTCGATGCAACTGCAAGAAAAACACACAATATTAAGATTTAAATTCTGTAAGGGTAGAGTATAATATATATGTATATATTTATATCATATTTTTTCTATTATGCATTGTATTAGGAGACTGTATTTGCAGTCTTTCTGCAAAACTGGATAGACCAAAAGAAGGATAATCTAATTGTTTATTGTGTAGATAATTGCCGTATTCTTTTTTTCGATTCAGTCTTTAATAGGAAGCACACATTTCTTCAATAAATACTCCCAAGAAGTCCAGAAAAGCAGAGGCAGGCATGCATATGTAGTTGTCTTCACAGCTTTGAAAAGGTCTAAATGTAGAGCACCACCTATTTCATTTTATTTAACATGAGCCCTTTATTCTTATTTTTCTCATCCAGTGTCTCATTGTTACGTGCAAACGCGGCATTAAATGTGTAATAACTTTACATCAAATCAAACTTACCTCATGATGAGTGGACACTTTCAGAATATCTTTCTTCTGTATTGGATTAATATAGAATAGTTTAATGTATGAGTGTATGCGTGAATTTTCGCGATTAACCCCAGCCCTTTCCTTAATTTCCCCCCGGACAGCTCTTAATGGTCCCTGTGTCTTTGTAACTTCAAAATAATTCATCGGAGCAGGAAAGCCATCTGCTGCCTTTGTTCGCTTGGCTCGTGCTGTTCTCGTGCCCCTGATATGGCAGCACAATGGATCCATCAGAAATCCAATATTCAAAAAACCCGCCAACAAGCCTCCTGTCCTGCCTGTCCGGAGCCTCTGCTGCAGCTCAACTGTTCCGATCCCTGCTAATACTAATACTAATAATACTAATAATACTACCACTCTGTGACTCTGCTTTATGAAAATATTAAGAAATCACACACTTGTTTTGCAGTTTGAGTGTCTTTATTTGACCATTTATGAGCAGTGGACAATGAATCATGAGCAGTGTGTTAGTGTGTGTGTGCTTGTTCCTGAGGGATGTGCATGAATGATGAGTCTCAGGGAGGACAGCTATTGGTGGTGAAGCGACGCTCCAACTTTACCTTCGTCAACTTTGAAGTGCAAAACAAATGTGCGCCACCAGATGTGCGCTCTGCCTTCCAGCTTGGCTTTTGGCTTGGTTAGGCTTGTTTGGATATTCAAATCCGGTCTGAGCCATCCTTCTGAATTATGCAATGTACAATTAGGTAAAAAAAAAAGAAGAAGAAGACGCCAGGCTCGAAGCTTCAGCCTTTTTATGTTCAAACAGCGACAAAAGGCGGAATAAATGAGCGTCCATCTCCAAAATCTCTCCGGTCTTTATGTCTTCCATACGCTATTTTCACAGAAAACTGTAATCTAAGACACATAAACTATAATATGTGGTCTTTCTTGCAGCATTTATAATTGTGACGGTGTGTTTTACATTTAGGTCTGTTCTAACTAGTTCAGGATGCTGGATTTCTGGATTTCTCCCTTTTCTTTTAGCTCTGTCTAAAAGCAACCAAAAGATTTAGTATATATA
>JBAJHX010000041.1:7503873-7520589 GCA_037176925.1 Amniataba percoides
ATGCCTGCCGTCTGATACTGCTGAACTGGAAAGGGAAGAACCCACCTGCCTATGTTCATTGGATCAGAGAGGTGATGTTGGGGTTGGCTCTGGAGAAAATGACATATAGAGTACACGGGTGGGAGGACAAATATGACAGAACCTGGTCACAGTTCATAAGTCATGTTAAGAGCCTGCCTTTTGCCTAACTCCTGGTTTTTATTTATGACTGTATTCATTTTCTTTCTCTTGATGCCAGAGGTCCAGAATGTCGGTGTTATGACCACAATGATCAACACAGATTGGTCTGAGTCTTTTGTTTGTCTGTTTTTTTGTATTTGTGTGTATTTGTGCTCTTTCTTTCTTAGTGGTTTGTTTTCCTGTTTGATACAGGAGTGTCTATGTGGATGTGTTTGTGGGAATGCCACCTGGCTGGGGTGGCGGATGGGATTACAACTTTTGTAAGAAATGCTTAATAATGATGTACATTTTTCTGATGTGGAAAATTATAAATAAAGTTGTAAAAAAAACTGTGAGACATAGCTGAAAGCTGTGAAAGAGGTGAAAATAGAGCAGTTTGACTTTAGACTTTTTTAGACTTTAGACTATAATCCAATGTCTATCCAAGTCAAAAGAAAGGACATGTTAACAGGACATGTGTGTTAAGCAGCTGTCAGTGTACAGCGACGGTAAGCAGAGTAGGACAGCATTCAACAAAGAACCTGGTGCTGAAACCATCCAGAACATCGTAGTTACACAATGCACATCTTATAGCTCACTGCCTCATCAGAAGCTTCATGCCCTTTCATAATTGATATAAAATAATAATTATTAAGTTGACTTATCTCTACTGTCTGTGTTTGTGTGATAAAACTGAACACAACTGCTCCATAATTATAGTGCACATGGTTTTAAAGTAGCTTTACACTGTGCTTTGTACTGGGACCACATTAAAAATATACAGTGGATATACAAAAGTGGGAGAATGTGCCCATTAGGAAGTCAAGAGAAAGCTGTTACCAAAACACACAGCTGACTACCTTTATGTTTCTGAAGAGTTGGTGCAGGGAGGGGTCAACAATTCGTATATAGTTGAGCTAACTTTTAACTGAATCTGAATGTAACAGTTCTGACTGAGCTGTAGCTAGACATGAACTCATTAGGCCTTTCAGAAAACCATTAGTCCTGAAAAACAGGGATCGCCTCAGTATCACATCAGCAGTGAGCGTTATCAGGTTGACTTCCACCAACATGCAGCTAAATCAGCTGATTCTCAGGACAAGGACAGTTTGTTTGTACAATTAAAAGCTGGACATTAATGAGCTCCAACATTTTTCCTCTATGAAATCAGTTCAGCTGTTTTGGTACAGTCACACTTTACCACACAGACAGTAAGGAGAGGCAGGACAAGAATATATTTGTCTCGGATCAATTTAGTGTGAAAGTGCATGGAAAACTCAAGAGAGGGCTCAATTCCTTTTTTGCTTCTTGGTTGTTTTCCACAAAACAGATGACAGCCTGATCTTAAATATGTTGCTATTACTGACGTGTTTTGTCATCAAGTTAAGCTCTCTTGTCCTTTTCTCTAGTATTAAAATCACTTCAAGTGGTTATATTCAACTTTTCACATAACAAAACTTTTTACTCTGACCTAACTGCTTCATTTAACCATCACTCTGTTGAGCATCTGTGACAGTTCGTTATCTCTGCATTTCAACAAATTATTATTTTTATTAACCAGCTCATTTCAATACTGAGAAAGTTACATTCTATAATAGTGAAACTGGCTTTCAAACACAAATTTTAACATGTATATTTCTAGAAAGTATTATAAACATCCACCCAAGGACAACAAAGCTGGACAAAGCTTTCATGAAAGCTTCACAGTTATTCATTGTTTCCCTTGGAAACTCACACATGCAAATGAACTAAGACTGATGGAGTGACTCACAGAGGCAGACTCAGCATTTAGTGTAATTTATGCTTTTGCAATCATAATATTTTGAAAATCATAATAATATTTTACAGTTGTTTGTTTTTCTAAAGTAAAAGAATGAACAGTCAGACTCAGAGTAAGTTTTATAAGAGAGAAATTTTATAATAAAATAAAAACACATTCTGATAACCTGACTGGGATATCACTGCCTCTCACTGTGGAGTTTCATTTGATTTCTAAAATGTAAAACCTGGTTCAAGGATAATAGTGGAAACAGACCTCCTCTGTGAAACACATTTTTTAAATATCCTTATATAAAAAACTCGATATATAATGTAAAAAAAAAGTTCAGGGGAATTATAACATGCATGTAGCCTGAAATCAGAAAGACTCTACATTCAATTTAACACATGGTGGTTTTAAGTGAATATTTTAGGACAGAAAACTGGTATAAATTAAAGTTTATTTGGCGAAAAGGGTAACATTTTCCCTCTAATGATCAATTTTCGATTGGAAGAACAATGAAGTTTGGCGTGTTTGTCCCAAACAGCAGCATCATACAGAAGCTTCAGTGTGATGCGGATCATGTCGGCGTAGAGTTTGGCTTGGGATGCCAGACAGCCTTTGAGCAGCAGTCACGATCTGAAGGCTGGCCAAGCAAAAAAAAAAAAAAGAAAAAAAAAAAAAGTCTGGAAGCTTCTATGATGGAGGCATCAGAGTCCGTCGACGCTTCGTGGTTTCCCTCCTCAGTAAAGCTGCGCATGCGCCAACTGGCTGAATGATTTGGCTCGTGGCAGCCTCATGCCGCTCATACGAGCAAACTGAAATGTTTGAGAGATGTAAACTCAATTTTATAGATTAAGATTTATGACTATGTAAAGGCATATGTGAAATAATATATAAGTCCACTTTGTTCCAAATTACACTCTTTCCCAAAACAGTTACTATTGTTGTTACATTTGTACTAATTAATCATCCATAATAATATCCGATAAACATTTATCCAGTTTTCCATTATGTGACTTAAATCTGACATAAAACAAACAAATTCAATAGCCCATGGTTCAAGAGGAGGAAAACAAAAATCTCAATTATATCCCCTTCAGCATACAGTTGCTGGGAAATTCTTTGTGAATCTTTTCTCTCCGTGCTTCAACAAAGGCTCAGTGTGCTGGGCCTGCACAGATGGATACCCACGCTGAAACCAGGACAAAAAGGGGCTCAACCGAAGCCTCTCCTGCACTTTTTTTTTTTGGTCTTATCTCGAAGGGCCCGTTCCCAGACTGGACTTGATGGCAGTTATTTGGGGCCCCATGGGGCAGGACGCGTGCACACCCGCGCTTCTTTAATGCTTGAAAGAAGAAAAAAAAAATGAAACAAGGCTGAAAAGCCTCAAGCAACGGAGAGGCAGCTTGCAGCCGAGGAGCAGCGTTATCTTTACCTCCATGAGATGCACTGGTGAAATTACATATGTTTCCAAATGAAAATAAATAAAGTGGGACTGAATTGATATCTCGGTGTGTTGCACATATTTATGATTCCCTTTGAGCTTTAAGGTCGAAAGTGCGTAAATGTTATGCAGAATTTGTCAAATCTGAAATATGCTGTTAATACTAGTCAGCAAAAAAAGGTTGTATAAATTAATCCAGTTTAAATAGTCTGTTTGGAAATTTGAACACACCACCATTTTAAATATTGACAAGACAATAAGATATATTTGTTTTCATTTTTTCCCCTGTGAACTTCTTTATCCTGTCTTGGAGTGCTGATTTAACTTGGTGTGATTTGCATTAAAGTAGTGTTGCTGTATAACTACTTCTTTGTGTTTATGCTGTTACCAAAGCCTCCCCTCCCCCTAAAATGACAAAAAAAAAACTCTGATGAAGCAAGCTGATGGTGCGGAGGGCCACAGGAGCAGGAGCAGGGATGCTGATGGGAGCAGCAGTGAGAGGACGGGGGGAGGGGCAGGGCGATGTACGGTGTGTGTGTGTGTGTGTGTGTGTGTGGTGGCTCCCATCTGTTGCACGGTCGTGGCGCGTGCCGAACGCGTGAATCCTACTGTCGGCTCACTGCGCTGTTTGGTTTAATGTAGAGCAGCAGAGACTGACTGAAAGTCTCCGAAGGTGTTTAAATAAAATCTGCTGACTTTGATATGAACAATTTAAAAAAAAAACAACACGAGTAATGACTTCATATATTTTGATGGCGCATCACTTTAAAAAAAAGCCCATTTTGAACTGGATCATCGGCCTGTTCCCTGCCGTGTTATCAGCCATTGTTGGATCAGACGTGTGTATGTGTGTGTGAGTGTGTGTGTGACTGCATTCGTTTTTCAGCAGATGCGCGCGCTGCTCTGCTCGCGCTGCAGGTTGTCCACGTCACTGGGTGTCACCCCCACCGCTGCAGGTAAACACGGTGCTGTTGACACTGGAAACAAGCTGCCGAGGGTCCAAGCAGATGTTAATCTATACATAGCGTGGCTTGGGTATCTGCTTTATTAATTGTAGGAATAGATTAGTCCCGTCAGCTCCCGATCACTCATCTGCTTCTGCCTTTCTTTTGTTGAGGCTCGGAGCCAAGTTGAGTCTACAAGCAGGCAAAAACAGACTGAGTTTAAGTAGTTTCATTCATTATTTTTAACTCACTTTTGATGTTTGTTGTTTATTTATAGAAGTTCAACTTTCGGGTGTCTCCCTCTGGTATATTATGCGAGCTTGCTCGTTTATTTGAGGGAAATATGCAATGCAAGAATAAACAGAACAATAAAACGTTTTTCATTTTTATCAACAAAGCCAGGCGAAAAGAAGAGAAAATCCTGACTGTGGGAAATGACAAAATAGCAGTAATGTGATAGTAGGCTATAGTATGCGAGCTTATACGGCCGGAGTTATAAAACTTGTGTGTGTGCGTAATTGGATCTTGAATGAACGTTGGAGCTTTAAATTTTAAAACCAAGAAAACTCAACATCATCTCCAACCGCATACCAGCGGTGCGGAGACGCAGGAGCCCGAAGGGACCAGATGGTCCAGACAGGGGCCCCGCTCATCTCCCAGAGGGACCCCCCCCCTCGTGTCAAAGCCCCAGCAGACTGGCTTGTGTCCCCTCCCCTGTGACGCGCCGGGCTCTCATAAATAGGAGGTTCTCCAGCTCTGCGGCACACTGCAGCTCAGCCGCTCCGAGAGCAACTATCTCCCCTCAAAAAAAAGCACAACAACAAGCAGCCAACGACATGAGTCCCAGCATCAGCACCGAGGCCAGCCAGCCTCTGTCTGCCCGCTCCACCGTGGCCCAGAGAAAACAAGCCAACGAACTGAGAAAGGTAAGAGAGAGAGACTGCAGCTGTTTTTATGACTGGAAACGTTTCTCGTTTGACTGATGTGTGACAGTGCAGCTGAATAACTGTTCTTCGTTGTTTCTTCCAGACTCTTAAACCCTTGCTGGAGAAGAGGAGACGCGCTCGTATCAACGACAGTCTCGGCCATTTGAAAAGCCTGATTCTTCCTCTGGTGGGCAAAGACAACGCGCGTTACTCCAAGCTGGAGAAAGCTGATATTCTGGAGATGACCGTCCGCTTCCTCAGAGAGCTTCCCTCCACTCCTGTCAAAGGTACAGACCCTCTCCCGCACTGCGCACTGAACACATTATTCATGTCATTCTTATGTAAGGATATAGTTCAGTTCCAGCCACTGACCAAAGCTCTCCTCCCTCCAGACTCCACAGACAGTTACAGAGAGGGCTACACAGCCTGCCTGCAGCGCGTCTCCGCCCTGCTGCCCAAAACCAGTCTGGATCAGGACGCGTGTCAGCGGGTCAGCGACTTCGTCCAGCAGTCCGCGTCCGCCTCCATCACCCCGACCTGCCGGAACTGCTGCGCTCAGAGCTCCAGGACCTTCCCTCAGATCCAGCAGAGACTCCAGAGCCTCAAGTCCAGCTTCAGCTCCAGACTGGAGGTCCAGTCCCGCAGCAGCGGCGGCGCAGCGGCTCCCAGCCGCGCGCAGTCAGGCCCGCAGGCTGCGCGCGCTGCCATGTGGAGGCCGTGGTAGATCACATGGACATGATCTCTTGTGTGTTATGTATTTCGTCTTGATATTTATGCTGTTTATATTCCAATAAGTGTAGTTTTACAGATAAAGAGTGGTTGGAGTTCCTGTATAATATTTTTATTCAGCATTTGGCTCGTTTTGTTTGATGCCACAGTGCAGAGGAGCACAGATCTCAAAGAAACTGAAGTCTATGAACTTTTTTTAGATGCAATCCTCTTTGGGGTTTCAGAGATATGGGTTGTAAACAACACTTTTGTAAAACCCCAAGGGTTATTTTGTTTGAGGTTTGCACGATGGACTTAAAAGTATTTTGGTCTGTGCAAAAGAATAGTCAGTAAACACTGTGTGTTAAATATGATTATGTTGTTCTTGACATTATGTAAGAAAAAAAAAACGTGTTTTGTGAAACTACAGCTGTTTTATCATTGGCATAAGCTTTTCAATAAATGTGCTGTTTCTGAAAATGGTTGTGTGCTTTGATCTTTGATTTTGTGGTGGTCTCAGGATCTGTTCCCAGACTCGATGAGAGGAATCTCAGTTATGTGAAAGGGAAAAAAGGCGCGCAAACACATAAAGCCACAGGTCAGCCTGAGCCCATTGAAGCTGCTGTGCAGCTGCTCTATTGTTGGAGATGTGAGGCGCCTCTCTTCTTACCGCCAAATCGGTGGGAAGCAGTTTGACTGGTTGTGTGAGGGGACACACACTGAGATGACTGCAGTTGTGAATTTCAACGACAGATTCAGACGATCCCACAACGCAACAAACACACAGTTGTTTCTCACATATCGAATATGTGACAGCTCCTTAAGAAATATGAGTCAACAGCTCCCATTGATTTTTCAATAAGACTTGTGAGTTTATCTAAACACTTTTGGTCACAGTCTTTTATATCTCAAACTACAATAACCTAGAACTATAAAATGTAGCTGTTTATCTGTGATATCTGTTGAGAGGTAGCATCCTATTATTATTATTATTATTATTTTACGGCTTTTACTAAGTGTGTATTCTTTATCCTGGGATATAGCATTAAATTCCTAATAAAAAGTTTATTTTGCACATATCTTTTTTTACCCCCCTCTAGACCTCTCTGATTTTAGTCATACTCAAAAGCTTCTATCACCGTAGAGATACCATTTGTATGAATTTAGACATGTAAGTGGTGGGCAGGTTTATTAGACAGGCAGTAAGGCTGTCTAATAAAGAATAATATTCCATGAAACAGAAAATGGGACGATTGTTACACTGAGCAAAGAAACTGCACCCACCATGATGATTATATCACATTAATAACAATTCACGAGGTGAATCATTCTAATGCTTGGAATTTTGAAATACAGCTTTAGGACTATTTGTAAATTTGCAATTGCGTGACTTTGTTTTAAAATAAAATGTAGGTATCTAATGTGGGCATCTTACAAAATATGTTTGTTTAGTGTCATGGACCAATGTTAACTCCCTAAATGTTTAGTTTCTTTAAAGCAACTGAGTTTGGGGACTCTCTTCAAAACCCTTTGTTGATGCATACAGTGATGGTCTAACATCTTATATTTGAACCAAATATTGTATGTATAATGTAACAAACAAATACAGATTATCCTTTTCCTAATATTTGTGTTTTTCTGACAAAATAAGTGTGTTACTCATTATCTTTAATCCGATGAGTCATTAAAAGCAGTTGAAATGACCAGTGAAGAAATGTATCTGAAATGTATTTTATGACTGTGAAACTGCCTCTCCATGAGCTGAAACCACTGCCTCATCTAAAGAAATGAAAAATCACAGTATTATGTGGAAAATGTAATAGTAATAATTCATGCAATGATACAAAACATCAGCTGTGCTTCTCTAAAGACTTAATTGAAAGTAATGGAGGACAAAATCCGCTGTTGTCATTTTGTGCAAGAATATATTCAACCAAAGTTAATATGAAGCTTCATCTATCTGAGTTATCAAGACTTTCTCAACCTACTCAACCGAGGCTGCTCTTCTTGGTATTACAGAAAAACTCTGAAATGCTAGAATGGGACCTTTGCCATCCCTCGTCATCCTGCTTGATCTTTTTGCCGCATTTGACATGGTTGTCAACCACATTCTTCACTTGTTTCCAGTTCACATCCTTTCTGAAAAGAATGAGTGCCTGAACCATTTAGCCTTACTACTTGCATCCTTGGGACTCTTCAGGATTCCCACTCAATTCACCTTACACTAAGACACTCAACTCTGTCATTCACCCACATTTTCCTTCTCCAGCTATGCAGATGGCATTCAACTAATTTGGTATTTTCCCCCAGTTTCAAACCCAGGCACGTCTGACTCACGTCTCTCAGTGGATGTCTGCACACCACCAAGGTGGTGGAGGGAAGGCATCTTCTATCTATCTTCTATCTATGACTTCTTCTCCTCCATTAACGCTGCAAACTCTGCGTTGTCTGAGGCTCAGACTGGGAGTGACTCTGAATGACCAGCTGTCCTTCCCAGCTAACACTGATGTGACGATCCACTCCTGCAGATTCCTACTCCACAGTATCAGGAGGATACATCTCTTCCTCACTCAGAAGGTAGAACAGGTTATTGTTTGGGATTTTGTCTATTACCTTGACTACTGCAATTTTTTCTTTTTTCCTGTTTAACAAAATCCTGACGGTTTGTTGTCTGGACTCTGCAATGTTGGAACAAACTCCAACATCAGACAATCTACACATCTTCCAAAACAGACTGTTCAGACAAGCACCCTGGCTCATGACCCCCCCCAACAAACCAACAAACCTCTGTTTTATTTCTCCATCTTGTATTGTTTCTAAATGCAGCATTTGAAGCAGTTCAGCTTTTGATCAAACTGATGTTGAAGTGTTTGCTAAATACATAATACAATACAAAAATAAGTAGTCTATATGTAAATATTATGGTAATGCTATACACAAAAGTTAATGACTTCCCTGTATGTAGCTTCCTCGTTGCGGTTCCAGACATTGTTTCCTGAGCTGCAGCGGGGAGATAGTAGAAGTATCTTGTACATTTTTCTAGTTCAGAGTCAGATTTAAAAGACTGCAGAGAGAGAGAAAGGTTCCTGAATCTCCATGTCTGACTGAAGCCTGCTCTAATCAGAGACAGCAGCATACAAAAAGGCTTTTTTCATAGCTCAGTTTGCACCTTTGAAACAGAAAGAGGCCCCTGGAGTGTTTTTCCAGCACTGAAAAGAGACGTGTTTGTAAAAGGTGTGTTTGTAGTTTTTAACCTGTTGATGGTCAAGAATTGAAAAAAGTGAGAATTTTCTTTTGTTTTTTTTGCCAGTTGTGGAATAAATAATGCTGCTATAATGCCTCTATGTCAGCTTACCCCGAACAGTTCAGAAGACACTGTACACAAATATAATATACATATAATAAATATGCATTTACAAGTGTACATTATTGTTAAACTAACAGAAAAGGTGCTATGTGGTCTGAGCATTTGCTTAGAAAGACATTTGGTGGACATTGTAGAAAGGTGACTAAATGAAAAGACAGGTGACACTGGAAACCAGTGAGTGTTTTGGCTTCATTATTCATTATTATCTATTCACATGGAAAAAGATAAACATGTTGGCACTGGATAAAAAAAAATCATCACTGGATGCATTCTGGGGTTTTCCAGAAAGTCATATATTGATGTTGTTGTCTGGTGACATAGTTACACATCAAGTTCAGTTTACCTGTCAAGAGGAGCACCTGGCCTGTGAAAGCAGTTGTGTAATGTCTTCTGTGGCTGTGGAGGGAGCTTTCCAAGGTTTTGAAAGATAACCCCAATTAAGTCATTTAACGTTTTAGGCCTTAGAGTTAAAGGTTTTACGGGAAACATGTTACAATCTGGACGTTTGGGGGTTGAAAAAGCAGACAGGGAGGGTCCTCTGAAAACTACAATTGTCTGCATCATGGAAATGGTCGAGTCCAGTGTTTTTAGAGTTTGAGCCATACATGGACAGGATAGGTTGGCTACTGCTGTATTCATTGGTACAGTGCATCAGCAAAGTCTTTACAACGCTTCACTTTTTCAACATTTTGCTATGTTAGTCTTATTCTAAAATGAATTAAATTAATTTTCCTCCTCAAGATTCTACACACAACACCACATAATTACAACCTGAAATTTTTTTTTGAGATTTTCGCAAATTTATCCAAAATAAAAACTAAGAAATCATAGTCTTTGCCATGAAGCTCAACAATAAGCTGGGGGTGGGGGGTGGGGGGACAGCATATCAGGCCTGTATGGTAGAGGGACCAGATGGAAGCTGCTCCTGAGTAAAAGGTACTTGGCTGCCTGTCTGGAGTTTGCCAGAATTCACCTGAAGGACTCTCACATCATGAGAAACAAAATTCTCTGGTCTGATGAGGCAAAGACTGAAGTGTTTGGCGTTAATGCCAGGCGTCATGTTTGGAGGAAACCAGGCACCGCTCATCACCAGGACAATACCGTCCCTACAGTGAAGCATGGTGGTGGCAGCGTCATGCTGTGGGGATGATTTTTAGAGGCAGGAACTGGGAATAGTCAGGATAGAGGAAAAGATGAATGCAGCAATGTACAGAGACATCCTGAATGAAAACAGTGATGGGTGATGGTTCATCTTTCAGCAGGACAGCGAACCTAAACACACCGCCAAGACAACAAAGGAGTGGCTTCAGGACAACTCAGTGAATGTCCATGGGTGGCCCAGTCAGAGCCCTGACTTGAATCCAATTGAACATCTCTGGAGAGATCTGAAAATGGCCGTGCATCAGCGCTTCCCATCCAACCTGATGGTGTGTGAGAGGTGCTGCAAAGAGGAACGGGTGGAACTGCACACTGATAGGCATACCAGGCTTGTGGCATTATATTCAAAAAGACTTGAGTCTGTAATTACAGAGTAACAAGTACTGAGCAAAGGCTGTGAATACTTATGTACATGTGACTTCTTAGTTTTTTATTTTTAATAAATGTGCAAATATCCCAAAATGTTTTTTCACATTGTCATTACGTGGTGTTGTGTGTAGAATTTTGAGGAGCAAAATGAATTTACTCCACTTAGGATTAACGCTGTAACATAACAAAATGTGGAAAAAGTGAAGTGGGAATACTTTCCGGATGCACTGTGCCTTTCCTGTTTTTATGTGTCTATTTTTAATCTCACAGTTTATACAAATACAAAACTAAATCATAGGAGTTATCTCAAAAGGTTTGCAGTTGGATGTGCATTGGCATGTTTTCGAATCCCACTGTTGCCTTATTCTGATCAGGGGAAAGAGATTTCATAGCTGGGGTCTGCCTATCATAAAGTACCACAGACTGACACAATGAAGCTGGACTGAAACAACAGTGTGCTGCTGTTCACCAGAACTCCCTCTGGTGCAGTAAAAAGGCTTCAAGGCTTTGTTCAACCAAGGTTTCTGTTCTGCTGTTCAACACTTATGATCTTGTAAATTTCTATTTCAATTTGATAGAACTAAATAATCACACTGAAACAAGGAACTAAACAAGACTAACATAGCAATTATCTAAATAAATATCACTGTGGTATAACATCTTCCTCATATTAACTAATGAGCCAAGATTATGAGCAAAAACAAAATCCATCTTTCAAGAGTGATAACTTTGACTTGATCCTGTGAGACAAGCAGTCAGTCAGACACAGAGGACGACAATACAGATCAGATTCACATGAAAAAAAAAGTTTCATTTCACTATTTTGCCAGAATCTTAATTTAACCCACTTCACATCCACAGCGGCAGTGCAGGCTGACGTTTTCCGCTCAAGACTGATTTCATTACATACAGAGAGGAATGAGGGACTAACACCGTGATCTTTGCACAGCATCCCAACACATCCTCCTTCATTTTGTTCATTCAGATAGTTTTGAGCTGCTGACGGTCACACGTGGAGATCAAATGTTGTTTTGTGTTTGTTAGAGCTGGATACGATGCTCTCCGGTGTGACAAACAGCAGCAGGAGTGAGGTGGCATCCCTCTGTCTGTCTCTCTCTGTCTGTCTGTCTGTCTCTCCCCCACCCCGCAGCCCGCGCGTGACTCTTAATTCCCACGAAGTGTCGGAACATCCGCAGACAAAGGCTCCCTGTTATCCGGCCTGCACAGATGGGTTACCGACGCCGAATTTGCTTGAAAAAGACAAAAGAGGACTCTAACCGTAAGAGCAAAACGGAGAAGTCCACCCGCCCCCCCTCAAAAAAAAAAAAAAAAAAAACTCCCATCACCCCCCATCCCAGCGGGACGGTGCGGGGCGCGTGCAGCAAGTGTGCCTCTCAGTTTCAGGGCAGCGCTTGGCTTTATGGAAACAGCAGGACCATGTCTACATGAAGCCACATCTCCACTCTTTATCTCTTTTCAGTTCAAGGATAGAGATGCTGAGACTTACTGTGCTAAACATTCATATAATTACACCATAAAGAATGAAAAGTCAAACAGCACGAGCGGTGCAGGCAGGAAAGCCTCTTCACATTATGGAGGACAAGATGTGTGTGTGATCAGAATGTCTGTGTTTGTATGTCACCCTGTCAGAATAAAGCTACAGCGACGTGCTTTTTTAAAATAAAGATCTCAGTGTGCATTTTCCAAACTATTTAACTATCTGATATCCAACTTCTCACTGACAAAAAAGCCGTCCATCCAAACCAGGCCAACACCTTTCACCTCCAACAACAGATTGAGCTTTGCGTTTCGTCATCACCATGTAATATTGATAAACAATCATTTCATGATCGCTTGGACGCTGAAATATCCAGGCGACAAGCTGAAGGAGACAATTACAGCGCGCACTTTCCAAACAGGGGGGCGGCGGTGTGTTTTCAGTTGGACACTAACAACATAAGAGGCATGCAGATGGGGTACCCACGCCAAAACTGCGTGGAGATCATGTGTCGTGCGTGTTAAGTTTATAGAAAAAGAGCTTTGGTTGTTTGTGTGTGTGTGTGTGTGTGTGTGTGTGTGTGTGCGCGCGCATGGATGAGATGGATCCGTGGTGATACAGCGACACGGGCTCGTCAGGATGCTTCTGTGGTGCAGGACAGTGTCGGGGGGTGGGGGTGGATGGATGGATGTTAGGGAAGGGGGGGGGGGGGTGGAGGCTCGGTAACAGACAGCCATCTGGTTCCCGTGGCGCGTGCTGCGCGCGTGGTTCCCCTGAGTGCAGTGGTATTTGATGGGCTGTCATCTTTCTTAGGTTTTTTGTTCAAATCTGAACATCTCAACGCTGCAGTTCAAAGTTTGGTTCAAACACTGAACAGGCGTGCTGGCTGTGTTGATGAATACGCGAGTCCAAGTGCACAAGAGCGTGATCTAAATATAACAGTTCATAACTTCAAACCCAGGCTCAGTTTAGATTTCATGGTGGCTATTGTGACTGAAGCACATGCTCCCTCACCCATCCACCCTCTGTTTGTCATCCCCCCCCGCCCTGCGTGAGGCGGAGGCAGCAGCCACATACACCCTACAGGTAGAGACCCCCCCGGGCAGAAACTGCATAAAAACGTCATATGCAAAACTATTGTTGTCAAAATCTAAGAGCAGATGTTATTTGGAAGTAGCGTGGCTTGGGTATGAGATTGGAGTACGAGTCTGTGTCTGTGGACACTTTTCCATACACGCAAGCCTGACCCCCATGATAGTCCTGTGTGTACTGCACCCTGCTGTCCCAAGAGTCCGCATTTATTTAAAAAGGCTATGGAATATAAGGGATAAGTGATAATATGTATAACAAAGAAAAAATACACGCAGTAAAAAACCTCAGCATTGAACAGCGACGGGGAATTCAGCAGGTTTAACACCACTTACTAAAGCACACTGAGAAACGGATTGTTATATGATTGTATGTAAATATATAAAGGTATATATGAAATAACCACCCCACTATATTATTTAACCTTATTGTGTAACATTTCTTCATATAATTTAAACAGAGTTTGAAGAATTGGTGTTTGGTGAATGCGCATTCGGCGCGTCCAAACTTTTGGAGCTTCTTTACGCACGCATTTCTTCAGCTTCTTGACGCACATTTTGTTTGATTTAGTAAATGGATCATAACGCAGACACGCACTGCATGGATTAGAGCAGAAGACAGATGGTTATCTTACTAAAATTGATGGGTTTGTGTTGTTTTCATCCAATACGCGGCCAATCCAAATTGTCGTGCTGGCTTGGGGGCGTATCCGTGACGCACGGACACCGACGCCAAGATCCTGCATATATACCGCGGACCTCTGCAGCCAGAGACACAGCTTCTCCGACTTTTGTTCTAGACACTTCTCTGGCACAAACACCTCGCTTAAAATGTCTCCAAACATGACTTGTGAAGCTCTCCAGGCTTTTTCTCCAAGGCTAACTGTGGCCAAAAGAAAAGAGGCTCTTGAGCTCAGAAAGGTAAGCGAAGTCACCGGACTTTTCTTCATTAATTGAAACATTTTCCCTGATGCTTAACACCTATTGTGATGAATGAATGCTAAATATTGTGTGTTCTTTTCAGACTATGAAACCTTTGATGGAAAAAAGACGGCGCGCCCGTATCAACGACAGCCTGAACCATCTGAAGAACCTCATTCTTCCCCTCACAGGCAGAGATGTAAGTTCCACTTTTCAGTGTGCAGAGCACACTTTTCAGAAATACTAAAGTGAACACAGCGTTCAGCTTCAGATGTTTAACATTTGATTTTATTCTTTTCTCCAGAAAACTCGCTACTCCAAGCTTGAGAAAGCAGATATCCTGGAAATGACTGTGAGGTTCCTGAGCGACATCCCTCCTGTTAACAACAAAAGTGAGTTTTGCTTCAGCTTTTTAAACACTTTTTTGGTTGATTAATAAATATAAGTCTAATACAAACTGAACAACAAACCTAACGTTTTATTGCCCTTTTTTCCAGACTCCACAGACAGTTACAGAGAGGGCTACACAGCCTGCCTGCAGCGCGTCTCCGCCCTGCTGCCCAAAACCAGTCTGGATCAGGACGCGTGTCAGCGGGTCAGCGACTTCGTCCAGCAGTCCGCGTCCGCCTCCATCACCCCGACCTGCCGGAACTGCTGCGCTCAGAGCTCCAGGACCTTCCCTCAGATCCAGCAGAGACTCCAGAGCCTCAAGTCCAGCTTCAGCTCCAGACTGGAGGTCCAGTCCCGCAGCAGCGGCGGCGCAGCGGCTCCCAGCCGCGCGCAGTCAGGCCCGCAGGCTGCGCGCGCTGCCATGTGGAGGCCGTGGTAGAGCTGCTGAAAGCCCGTGAACAGACTGTACAGGGTTTCATATGTTAACACGTTGAGAAAATGTTGTAAATATGCATCGTGATTCCCCGCCTCGTCTCCGCTGATGAAAGGATTCATCGTTAAATCGTACCGGTTGGGTATTATATACTCACGTTTTGCGCACGAGTCTGTTGTCCTGTATAAGTTGACAAGTTTAGACAGTCGTATTTTTTTAAATCTGCATGTATGTATACGGTAAATATTTAGTCCTCGCGCTGGACTAAATGATTAGGGGCCGTTGAAACAGCCCTGTAAGACCCAAAGGGTCAGTGTGTATGAATCTGCACAAACTTCAGCGTCCTGAGTCTGTGCAGATGAAATCTGTAGACACATCATGTGTCACTCTCGGTATCTCTGTTGGGATGTTTTATTGTTGCTATTTTCAGCAAATACTGTATATATGTTGTACAAACACAAATAAAACTGCGATGTCGTGGTTAAATTCTCTGTTGTTTTGTGTCATTTACACTTACTTATAATTACGCGCCTTTGTATTCACACACACACACACACACACACAAACATTACAACAAAGCACACGCAGACTTTGTTGCTGTTATCAGACAGAGATTACTGAACGGCCACAGAAACAAACGCAGTGAGGCCGCCATGTTCCAGCAAGAAAGGAGAGAAATTTCGGGGTTGATGTTTTGGTCAAACGCGCCCTCAACAGGCACCCTGGACTAACTGCAGCTGCGGCTCCTGTGCGGGGCGGACGCGGTCTCTGCTGCCCCCCTGCGGCACCTCACAGGCACTTCAGGCCTCCTGCTCCTCTCGCACAGTCATGTCCACCTCTGTGAGAGGCGCCGGACACTGAGCACACACAGTCATTTGGTTTACGTCATCTTGAATTATAAATTATTTTCAGAAGATTCTTCTTACTTAAAAAACATCTCTACGTTTATTTATTTTTTTGCATTTCCGTGGTGAAGTGCAAGTAGTTTTCCTCCGGATGAGTCATTTCTGAGGCGGTGACCGGCGGACACAGGAGCAGTCTCACTTCCTCCACCTCCCTCCTCCTCCCTCCTCCTCCTCCTTCACATCGCATCACACGGGGATCTCGCTGCAGCACGAGACCACGCAGAGCCCCGCGAGCTGAGCGCCTCCACCTCCATCAGCATGTCGGCACCGCGGGCGCGCGAGGCAGCATCCTCCATTCAGCTGTGCAGGTAGAGAAAGACCCTCCACCCTCCACCACGACACCAACACCGGCACCGGCCCTCAGACGAGCAAAACTGAACCGCTGCGTCCCTTTTTCTTTCTTTCTTTTTTTTTTTGTGTCCCTCCTCGCGGGATGATAACCCGGATTATCTCCTCACGGCGCAGGCACGCGCTCAGTTCATCCGGCCCGGCCGCGTGTGGCCGAGGCTCGTTAGAGGAGAAACAAACTGCGCGTTTCCCGGTTATTCAGCAGAGCGGCGCGAGCGTCTCACTGTCGCAGATCGGATGTGGTGATGACCTCAGCACCGGCAGGACACGCGCTGACAAAAATAAATAAATAAATA
>JBAJHX010000041.1:7525407-7552879 GCA_037176925.1 Amniataba percoides
TCCAACAATCCATCAAGCAGCGCAGCTTCGTAGCTTACCAAAGTCGTACTAAAACATTTTGACAGATTTTTGAGCGTGTACCACATAAAATCCATTTGAGGTCAGTAAGCACAACCAGAATTCATACATAAGGTGCACCGGATTATAAAGCGCACTGCCGATTTTTGAGAAAATTTAAGGCTTTTAAGTGCGTCTTATAGTCCGAAAAATACGGTAATTACTGATCGATAGTGTTTTATTTTCCAACTATAAATTACGAGCTCTTGTACTACTGACAGTTGTTGCTAACTTCTACTTTTCGCTGCAGGATCATGACGCCAAACGATGCCAACATTGTGGGCAACGTTCACGGTGGCATCATCCTGAAGATGATTGAGGAGGCTGGATGCATCGTAGGAACGCGGCACTGCAACACACAGAATGGGGTAATCTGTTTCATTGTTTCACTGTGGGTAAATAAACATAGGAAGACTTCCCTTCTTCTATCAATTATTATATTCTTATATTTACCGCTTATTTAGTATGTAAAATGTTAAACATGGGAAGGAAAATGAAAAATATGTATTGACGGCATATGACAGGTCTTAAGTATTTTATTTCCAATCTGCACGGCTGCGTAAGGATAGTCTTATTTAGTACTGCCTTATCCACATTTGTTTTCCTTCTCACTCTCTTGGTTTTACCTTTCACCCAGTTAACTCTAACTGGCTTTACATTGTCATCTCAAATGTTACAACAATGTGATCATATCATGCTGCTGTCACTGTTCAGATAAGACATAAAGATAACATTTTTGAAAACAACATGCCAGAATTTATAAAGACACATTTAACTTTTGAAATGTGGAATGAAAAAATACTTGCAGATAGCATATTCTTGAAATGGTTATATGGTTTATGTTTTGTGGCTGAAGCTAAGTTTGCGTAGATGAAAGAATCACAGTTCAGCATAGTTTTCTCAGAACCATCACAATAAATCTCTCTCTCAAACTGTAAGGCACATTGCATACAGCATTAGTGCAATCCAAAGTGGTTTACAAAAAACCTCCCCTGAGAGCAATACCATCAAATCAGGCTGGTAAGTTCAGACTTTGGGTCAGAAGATGTCTGTGAAACACTATTTAGTTTTTAAGAAGTTTTGATCATCAAGTTAAGCTTTGCATCTCCTCACAATGCGTTTAACTAAAGGAGTACTGTCTGCGATGTCTGCGATCTGAGTGTCCTCTGTTTGTACCCATCGGCTTACACTGATTACAAAGTGTGTACTTGGTATTATCTTTTACAGACATCAAGGTACCTTTAAACTAGCCTGATTAGCATTACAAATCTTAAACAAGATCAAAATTCCTGTTTCTGGATAACAGATCTTCACACGAGTATACCTAGAGTATACAGAGCCATGCCAAGTTGGAGGATATGTGTGTTAACCACAGAGCCAACGTGTTGCTTTGGGCATGGCAAAGAAATTAAATATTTAAGCAGCTATTGGATTGCCATGAGATTTATACAGACACTTACATTCTGCAGATAATGTCCCCTGGCTTTTCCTCTAGTGCCAACATACGAAGATCCTTCTAGTTTTCAGTAAAATGTTTATTATAGGATGGATTTCATCAAAAATAATGACGTTCCCATCAGCGTCTGTTGAACTTTGTGTTTGATGCAGGCAGATGTTGTGAATGTGTATTTGATATTTGTGTAAGTTTTAGGGTTGCTGTTTCTCCTTTCCAGGACCGCTGTGTGGCAGCTCTTGTTCGGGTGGAGAAAACAGAGTTCCTGTCCCCTGTGTTCATTGGCGAGGTCACCCACGTCACCGCAGAGATCACTTACACCTCTAAGCACTCACTGGAGGTGCACGTCAAAGTCGTGGCTGAAAATATTCTGACAGGTGACTCATTTTGATACTTTGACAACAGCTACACACCACATGGGAAAGTCCAGATAATCCTTAAACGGTTAATATGAAGTTTAAGTTGAATCATTTAATGGAACTAGATTTCAATCTAGAAAAAATATTAAAATTCTTCCTTTGTTTATAGAAATGATATTAATAGTACTGTTAGAGTTTTAAATTCTGATTGGTTTAGTTTGACCCAGTTGCCTCACCTGCACAGCCCGTTCACCTTTAGCCTCATTCTCACCCACATTACTACATCATTGCAGCAGAGATAAAAGAATGACAAACATTCAGGTGCACAGATATCCACAGGCATGAAGACAAACACGCACACAATGATACACACCCACACAAACACACTGGTAAATGCCTACAAAAAGGCAAACTAATCTAAACCAGGAGACATGAGGCGCACCTGATATGGCATGTAGAGGCATATCTGAGGTTTTACCATAGCCTGTTCTTCAGCAGTTCTACATTGCAATACAGCATGTCTACAGATCTTGTACACTGACTTTAATTTTTTAATAGAAACCTGTATAAATTAATTTGGCAGCACAAATCCAGTACCTGCAGACATGCTGTCAGTTCTTTCACATACAGCCACAGGAAAATAGCAGTGATGCTTTGCAGTTTTGATATAAGATAGTAGTAGTTAACATGTAGTTTGCTACACAATTACATCAGAAGTAATAATTGAGAGAGATCTGGACTCTCTGGAATCAGGCCACGTGCCAACGAAAACTGTTCACCATTTTAACATTTCCCCAAAAAATGCTTCTCTTCACTAACTCTGTAGCCTGCTATTCCCAGACCAAAATCTAATTAAAGCCAAGTTTCAGACCCTTTGCTTCAAACTTCATATCCTCATTATTTAGACCCGTTCTTTGTCATCTATAAACTTCATACAGAGACTGCTCTAAAGCTGCCAAATGCTGCATGAGCCGATCGTTTCTTTTCACATTTTGTTACGTTTGTTAGTCAAAATCATTGGGGCTGTATGTGGTCAGAGTCCTTACTCTTCATCTCAGTGTAATTCACAAAATTTGAATAATTGAGTGCCATAAAGCTATGTATATGTGAGCTGGACTTCTTTCCTTAAATGTTGTAAAGATACTGTGGAAGCAATCAAATCCCATGACGTACTGTCATGACAATTTTATGCTCTTGATATTTAATTTTTATTATAGGTTAACGAATAATAACTCATTATTTACTATCTTACTGTAATGTCTTTGTGTTTTTGCTGACTATTTCACCATTGGTTAGGTCAGGAGGGAAAAAACCCTCACTGTGATGTTCTGTTGTTTGCTCACTAGAGGGCAGCACACAATAAGTAACGCGGCCCTGTGAAGCGTGATGACACAAGATGAAGATGAAACACTGCTTTCATGCGGCGCTGCATTATGTGAGGTGACAGGGGAATAGAAACTAAGAGCCATGTTGGCATCCAGTTTTAGAACATTTGCCAAATGATGCAGTCTGTAATTCTTGTTTGTTATTAAGATCCATGTAATGTGTGCTATGTGCAAGCAAAAGCATGCATACACGTATACTGTATGTATGCAGACACACACGCAGAGTAAAGACGCAGGGAGGATCACATTGGGCTGACCGAGCGTTATCTCTGAACCTTTAAATGCCAGTGGCAATAGCAATGTACCAGCTGTAATGACCAAATGTAATGTGTTGACAGCGCTGCATGAAATCGTGTCAAATTGGAAGAGATGATGTTTACATCTAATACATGTATGAGAAAGATTCAATATATCAATGTAATGCTGGTTGTAAATGAATTTCAGAAGCATGGGGGAAGTTTCCTGACATATTATGAAGGAAACTTTTAATGATTATTTTGTAATGAATTTGTCATGAAAGAGTTACTGTGCCATCAGAGCAGAGTGTCCATCTTCAAGAGAATAAGAGACAGAGAAATGAACAGAATGAGGAAGAGAAAAGATAGAAGGACACGTGAGGAGAGAGGCAGACAGACATATTGATGGCCAGAAAGATAGCAGAGAGAATGAAAAAGAAAGAGATAGAAAGAAGGATGGAGGAAAGGAGGTGTGAGAAACAAAAGAAGTATCCCCTAGACAGCCGTTGCCCTAGCAACAGGCTTGTACTGGTTGGTTGGCTGGTTGCTGGGCTGGAAGCAGGTTGATGGAGGCGGAGGCAGAGATATAAGATGACAGGTGGAGTGCGGTGAACATACACACAGGCATCAGCACGGACAGCCCGCTAGAATACATGACCTGTCAGGAAGGACCCGAAGAGGGGAGATCAGGAAGGGGGTCGATGGAAAGAGGAAACTTAAGGCAGCGCTTGGTTTGTTTGGACATTATAGGATTTATGAGTCAGTGCAGTCAGGAGGTTTTAATAAAATGTAATCCACAGTTTATTTCTGTGTTCAGTGTTAATTCATACAATTCATACATAGTCAAGAAGTACACACCTTTATGTGTGTGTGTGTGTGTGTGTAAGTTAACAGTTCTGAAATGTAAGTGTAGGCTCAGTACCAGGGCAGTGTGGGTGCGGTGTAGGCATGGAGGTGAGTTCCTCTGGGATGCCAAAGTTCGCTGTTGCGCTCTCTGGAGGCTGTGTGGGCCAAACACAACATCTGTAATGGGATTTGCTCACTTTGTAGCCCAAATTATGGAAACAAACACTGCTGTCAACCTGATTCATATTTAACACCGTCATGTGTCAGTCTAACAAAGAGTAAAAGGACAGCTCATATTATCCAGCCATCCCAATATGGGAAAATGAGTCAGACTAGCAGTATGTTAAGATTATTTTCCAGTCCTGTGTAGAGTCTTTGTCTTTAAAATCAGAAATACAAGTGGCAACAACATGAAAATAAGAGTAGAAGAGGCTGCAATATGGTGGTCTGTTAGGTCAGTACTATAGGAAGTAGGTCATATTTGTGTTTATGTATTCATTCAGTCAGTTCAATTAAAAAAACTTTATTCATCCCAAGGGGCATTTCCTGGGTATAGGCTTTAGTTGTGTGCATTTGAACTGACAAAGCTTTTAGTCAGATAGCAGGTGATGTCTTGTGTTCTTATGGATTCATTGATTATGTTGATTTATTTATGTAGGTCTTATACGGTCAATTACTGTAAGAACATTTTCTTCAGAAGTGTGTATTTCTCTTGCAATTCAGTGCATAATGATGTGGATATGTTTCTTGTTGGTGCACATATGTGCATGTGTACCACAGTATGTATATGCACAGTGGGTGTGTGCAGCTGTACTGTATACATGCATGTGTGTGCATGGGTATCTGTGTGTGATTTCATCAGTGTTTGGCCCTTTAAAAGGTTCCTGCGGGGCCGAGGGGGAAGAGAAGATAACGGGAGCAGACATTATTTGCTTCTGTCATGTCGGCTTAGCGTCAGGCCTCACACACTGTGGCCCAGTCAGACACGGACGCCAAGTGGATGTACCTGCACACATGCTTCAACACAGCGCGTGCACACACCCGACACATACTGACACACACACATGCGTTTGTGTAGGGACAACGTGCACACATGCACAGCCTGATCTGCACATGCTGACACATTCTGCACAGAAAAAGTCACACACCTACACATTCTCACACCCACACAGATGCACACTGAGCACACACACTTCCCTTCTTTCTAAAAGAAGTCTCATACTGAGGCAGGACTGGCAGGGTTTTATACTTTCTTGGCCAGATCTCTTCTCAGGCAAAAGATTGATGGATGGCTTGAGCAGTAACACAGATGAAGGAATTCATCACTGTAACTGGAATTCAGTTACTGTTTGGTTGCACACTTGCACATGCAGGTTCTGTTTTTATTTTGATATGCACCTTTGTGTACATTAGAGTGTTTGCGATTGTGCAGCAGTGGATGTTTTTGCAGCTTTGAGTATATGTAAGTGTGCTGGCTCAGTCTATATTGTGACGGCATGTACATTATTCTCTGTGTGCATGAATCTTTGTATTTATGCATTCATGTTTATTCCACGTGTGTGTGTGTTGGGGGAGGAGGCAAGCATCCAGGTTCCACAGCCAGTCAGGCAGCATCTCGTCAGGCAGGCCTCAGTCACGGCCCCCCAGGGGAAGGCTGCCTACTGTGGGCACGAGCCGTGATGATTGTCCCCGCTGGGGGGATTGCACATGCACACTAATATACACTCATGCACGCACACACACACACACACACACACACACACACATCGGCACACAGATTTGCATATATCTGTGTATTTACAAGAATTCATAAACATACATATACATTTTAGGAAAACTGCAGTTTCATCAACTTGTATGCCTGCATGTAGTTGCCATCGCACACACACAAATCCTGCATGATAGAACCACGTGTGGCGTCACAGGCACAACGATTTGCAAATGTTAAATTGCCGCACAGAAAAAATGCCTGAACATTCATGTATGAATACACACGTATTTGTGCACAGCCACACAGGATTACACACAGATGTACACAAAAGTCCCACAGAGGTAATAATGCTTGTGTTGCATGCAAACTCAGGCACACATTTGCATAAGCACAGCATACACAGATCGTGCCCCCTCAACACATACACACACGCACAAACGTGCATAGACAGAACTGAGAGCAATGCATTGTGGGTTGAGGCTTAAAATAATCACAGTTTCTGCCATGATCCTTGTGGGTCACACAACTGCATGTACTGAAAGGATACTACGTGTACAAATACACACAATGAAAAAAAGTGTAATTCTGGGTTTATATTAAGCTCTTTTCTTTATTATTCAATTATTCAGTCATTCACATACACAACAGGAGAAATGAGTTGAATTGAATTAAAGATGTAAAGATAAAATAAAAAAGACCTTTAACTGTGTCAGAATGAGGCTGACTTGACTTTTGGGGCACAGAAGAAATTCCTGAGGGCATAACTGATGTCTGTAGCAGGGCAGACAACACTACAACAAATTAAAGGTCGTTTGAGTCCAACAGAGAACTGTGTTTATGTAGAATCACTGCAATCACTGCAACTGCAGAGCAGTCTTTTGTTTTACAGCTGGATCAGTTCAGACGTTTGCTTGAGATGAAGTCATGTACAGATGAAATATATTCTACAATATTCTTAAATGGAATATTTGACATTTATTTTCAGTCAAAATTCATGTTCGTCCCCAAGTGCTATTTCTGGCATGATTTCCTCTATTTCTATCAGGCTGTAACATCCCACAGTGGGACTGTAGTGTAGTTAAAAGTAATGAAGTCTTGGCTCAGCACAGTGGAAAATCTGTGGTTTTGATCATTGGGATCAAGCACTAAGAACGATCCTTGCTGCACTGTCTCTGAGCCTGGAACATGCTGTTCAGGACGAAGAAAAGAAAACAAGGGTTTTTTTTCTGAACAGAAGAGAATAAAGGGTAATGGGTAAAAGTCAAAAGGGGTGAGCAGAGCAGAGGGGGGAATGAGTAAAAGACAGCAATAAATCAACAGAAGATGTTTGAGGTGAAAGAAATGGATGACGGCGAAGTGGATGGGTCTGGAAAGAGCCTGAGGAGAAAGGGGAGGGAAGGAACAACAAGATGAGAGATTAAAGATCTTAATGCAGACTCTGACTCGGGAATGTTCAACAACTTTTAGAACTGAAAACGAGCACTTTCAGAAATTTCAAGGATAGTATGGATGATTGATGCCTTAAATGTAGATTAAAGAGAACTGGATAATGCAAAATAGTGCTGGAGGGACATTTCTCCTACTTAAGCACTCATGTGAATACTCAAATGAGTACCCCAAAATGCTCTAATTTATAAGTGAATATGTCAGAGCTTAGTACTTTGGGACTCTGCTGCCTGTGATACTGTTTAAACCTGCTTGACAACAGCTACTGGTGCTGTTTGTTTTATAGTTCATGCCCGATTTGCTAGATTTTTGTCCTTTAATCAGCTGAAAGTTGAAAGTTTTGCGGTAGACACGCAGTGTGATGAATTTGATTTGTTTTGACTGCCAGACTTTGTGGCTGTAGTTTCCATTGTCGCTATGCTTACATCAGTATGTTTTATTCCAGATTATAGTAAAATGCTTTCATCTGCTGACTTTATACACCTCGCTAGTTCAATTGTCTGCGGTGTAATATCATTTCGCTTGCATGCAGTTGTCTTCCTTCATGTTCATGGGCTGTACCAATACACCACTAATTAAAGAAAATAGTAGTATTTGTCTCAGCTTCTGTCATTGCCACCACGGTGCCCGTTCATGAAGCTCTTTGTTCGAAAGTTGCTATCAGATAAGTTTGAGTGAGCAGATTTGTGGAGCTTGTGTTTATGGCGGTATGCAGCCAAAATCTTCCCATTCACTAATATATTAATGCTAACTAAGTAAGCCAGCTGTCCCTCCTGCTAGTTTAGAAACCTCCTTTGTAAATTCAGTTCTCTGTAATCGCATAGAAACCAACACAAACAGTAAATCAACACCTCAGTATTAATTATGTTTTATACAGGCTTTTTGCACATGTAGTAGTAAGGTTATGACTGTGGATAACAACGTGCATGATACTGCATACATGATGAGGAGTAATCTGAGCCATTTTAGAAGGCATACTGTGAAGGTAATACATCTGCAGTCGAGGGGATAACATGGTCAAACAATGACATTGTCTACACTTGATGCAGAGGGATTTAAAATTCAAAGCCAGTTCCCTGGTTACATTCTGGTCAAAAAGGTCATCAGTCGGACTGGGAACGGTTCTTAGCCGGCCAGTTCACTCCAGCGCTTCACCCTCCACCCCCTGTCCCTCTCTCACTCCTCCTCTTCCTCCCTCCATCCTAAACACAGTTCGCTCAAAAGGTCCAGCAGGAGCTAATAATAGACTGGAGTCACTCAGTCTTGGTAGAGTCAAGGATATGTAAATATGTCTTTCTCCTGTGGGCAACTTCCTGGTTGCTGGCAAGGGCGGGAGCCAATGAGAAGAAGAGGAGAGAAGTGCGGTCGGCATGGCAACGCGGCCCGGCTGTCTGCATGGTTTTAACTCGGGTGTAAAATGCAAATGTTATTCCCCAAGAGTAGCCTGCCATAAGTCACCGCTCCCACTCTCTTCTCTTAACTTCACATTGCCTCCCGCAAAGCCTGGTTTACCGTCGATCACAGCACACAGTCACAACACTCCAAGATTTTTCTTTATTTATGAGGTGTCCTATTTAAATGTCCATGTAGATGCAGTGCACACTTATACATTTATATAGGTCTTACATATTTGACACAAGTCAGTATAGTGAAAATGTGGGCCAGGGAACACTGAAAGAAGAAAAATGTTTTTAATGGATAAAGATATAGTCAGTCAATCCTAATGAGACACAATAAGTTTCTCAGGTGATGCAGCCACAAGTAAAAGCTTTTAACACTTTGAGACAGTGATTTCATTTGAACCCGCCGGCCTCGTGCTGTCTTTAATCTGTGTGCCTCCCTTGTGTGCCATAACAACACAACCTCAAAATAGCCCCTCTCTCTCTCTGTTAGCGAATTAAGAGAAAAAGTGTAGGCAGAATAGAAGAGATATCACTATGGCAACCTCTTCGCCTGATTGCTATGAGATGTGATTTCCATGAATTTTGTCTTCTGATCTTCTGGTTCTTAACTTTCTGTAGGAACGCAGAGCCTCCAACCACCAAGATCTTTCTTGTACTATATGGAGAGATATGGAAACATCACATCCTGTATCCGTGGGTCAGAAAGACGCATACATGCATACTTCATTTGCTATTGATGGAGATTGTTTTGCCTAAGGATTTAGAAAAGAGGAAAACATTATTACTACCCACATATATTCTGGTCATTTTTTGAAAGACTGTAGAATAGAAGCTGCAGTGAAATGATAACACACATCAGAAATATATTTTTTTTCTGGACACATTTTATTTTCACTTAGATCTCAAAAAAGTTGCTTATGAAAACCTTTTCAATTGTCTCAGAAGGAACATGACATTATAAATATTTGTACAGAGAACTTAATGTGTAAGTTGCCATTGTATTTCATCCATTTTATAACTATGACATGAAAATTCAGGATTTAGGGATTATGCTAAACCTTGCACTAACCGAGGGACTGAGTTTGTGAGCATGTGTTCTGAATAGGCATAAAAGATTGTCTTTGAACAAAGACCTCATTTGTGTCTTGCTCCTTTGTTTGCAGAAGAGAGACTAATCTTCAGGCAGCGCTTCTGGATTTGTTAAAAACTGGATTGGCTTTTATTGGGGTGTTAATAAAAGTGTCTGTTTTGACAACAGCTATTTCAAAATTGTTTGCTCCATTGTGCTTTTATTTAAAAGATGTCAAAACTTCTTGCTTATTGATTTATAGTCACAAAACTGTTTCACTTTAGTTGTTGGATAAAGTCTGTAAAGTTGCCTCTTGACATTTTCCTTGGTACAGTAATTCAACCTTTTCTCTGTGACCGCAGGTGCCAAAAAGGTGGCCAACAAAGCAGCGCTGTGGTACGTTCCCTGCTCTCTGCAGAATGTTGACAAGATCATGGAGGTGCCGCCCATCAAGGTACATGGAAACTTGGTTGCCCTGCCCTTTGTGGACCGGGATTTGGCATTTTACCTGTCAGCTTCTCTCTGTCTCTATCTGACTTCTGAGAATCAGAAATTACATATTACAATTACATAACCAGAAGTTAAGAAGAGGGAATCCACGAGAGAGGCCATCTGGTCAAGATACAAAGACTGACATTTAACGGTGTGAAAACTCCATTTCGAATCTTGTTTGTCAATGTTGCTTGAATGTCAATGTGATAAAAATGTTTAACATATGCTCCATGCAGATGCAGGTATTTGACCCATGCATTTGTTAAATACCGTGTATATTCTGCCTGCAGTATGCCAATGCAGAGCAAGAGGAGGAGGGCAGAAAGCGTTATGAGGCTCAGAAGATGGAGAGACTGGAAACCAAGGCAAGGATTGAAGAGGCGGTGACACCTCCACCCAACCCAGGTAACATCCTACACCCAAAGGCATCAAATGTTCTTGTGGATGTTGTTCCCATGTGGATTAAAAGACAATCAGCTGATTTTTTTCCTATGTCTGTGGATTGAATGAATGATTGGGGCTAACATTGTCATTGAAAGTACTGTTATAGTTTAACATGCAAATACTGTAACAGCATGATTTTTAGATATGTTTATCTAGTTTTTTTTGTAAAAGAATCAAATTTATTAAAAGTGTATATTTTCCATGTAAATGTATTTAATCATTTTGAGAATCAAACGCTGACTAATTCTCTAATTTTGCTCATGTCAACCTCAGAGGACCCACCAAAAGGTACGTTAAATTTCTTGGCAGGCTGCATGTCAGTACAGTGACTTTTGTTGGACAGCGCACAGAAGCATGCCATTTTTGTCATTGGCTTGCTTGAGTAAACTACACATTTGCAAGTTCTCCAGTGCAACGCCCCCTGTTGTTTCACATTTTTTTGCTATGTGTGTTTGTACATTTGCTTTGCAGAGCAACACACCGTGGGCTTCAGCCAGTCCAGTCTGATCCACTTGGTGGGGCCTTCTGACTGTACACTAAATAACTACGTTCATGGAGGTGAGTCTTACTGTTTCTTCTTCTGCTTGAAGATCGGTTGTTGAGCATTTGATGATCAGGTGGACTTTCTTGTTTAATGTCAGAAAGTTACAGAGTGAGCTCATCCTTAATATGTTGCCAAGAATAAATGGGAATCTTTAATGGGCCATAAGTGCTTGATTTGATGTTTGCAGTGAATGAAACAATCACCTGCAGTGAGAGAGGGGTTACTCATCGTGTCAGACCCACTGAGAAGTCACTCCCAGTTCTCTCAAAGCAAGCTGTAATAAGCTTTTAGTCAGTTTTAGCTCATTGTTTGGTTCTCCTACCAGACACCACTGTATAGTTAAGTCTCATGGCTCATGAAAAACACTGGCAGCTGTTACCAGAAAACAAGCTCAGACAAGTGAGTGTTCACTTCCTGTGCAGGGTGGAAAAGCAGAGAACTGAAGTCAACCAGTAAATGGTGAAGAAAGTCAATTGTCTAGCAGATATTTGTATCAGGTGTCCCTGTAAAACCATAGCTAAAGGGCCAGTGAGCACTGGGTATATGTTAATATGGTGGACAGAAACATCCTACTGGATGTGAAAGTAGAACATTTCTTCACTAACTGGTTACTGAGAAAATATGCCACAGTGCTTAAATCTGCTAATCAGATTTCATCCATGAGTTAATCCTTCAAAAACAACACAGAGAGGTTGATGCTCATTACCTGAAATATTTTCTAAAATGCAGTGATGGGTGCATGGAAATGTGTATGCTAAATGTGTGTGGCGTTCCTCGTCTCAATTAAGCCGACCAATGTGCTGCATTTGCCTTTTCATAGTAGGGACCACTATTAGACTGATTGTACTGTACTACTCAGTACAGGCTGCAGGATGATTTCAGTGTTCAGTCATTGCATATATTTGTCTGTACAAGGAAGTTTCATTGCAACAAACTTACTGGAAATGTGCTGTAAGTCTGCCATGATGGCTACAATCCTTATGTGTTCCTCATACATCATGGCTGGTCCTGCTTGAAACTTAGTGAAAATGTAAATGTTGGTGTTACACACCCAAATGAGTCAAAATGAGATGTGCAAAGTAAGAGAACATCTAATATACTGACTTCACTGAAACGTGGAGCAGTGAGCTAAAATGTATTAGATATTTTCATAGTTTTTCAGGAAAATGCAAAGTAAGATTTTGCAACAGCTTTAAGTTTTGTGCAATTATGCTGTGTGATTGATCTGCTACTAATAGCTGCTGAGGATTTGAGTGAAAGTCCATATGTCAGATTTTTTATGTCATTCTCACACACATGAAACAGAGAGCTTATGAGCAGCTGTCAGACTGTTTGGTATTTATGGCAGGTCCTGACCTTCCATGGCCTCAGTACAGTATGGAAATCCTGCAGGAGAGAGGATGAAAAAGATGAAACACCAGCAACAGTGAACAGATAGAGGAAGTGGCTGAAATACACAGAAGGTGGTGTGAAGAGGACGAAGAAATAGAAATGTATAAATGACATTGATGTCAAGACTTACATCTGCAAGCAGCGATGAAACATTTCACAAGTTCACACTCACATTTAATGTGTACAGTATGCATTCAAGTGTGTTTACAGTATCTACATTATTCCATCTGTTCCACCCTCAGCGCTTTGTTTATGAATCGCCGACAAGGTTCCTCCCAGTTTTATAGCCCGTGGCATAAATCCCCAGACTGTGTGTTGGGACAGCGTGTCCTGTGGCAACACAGCGGAGGCACAGAGTAAGAAATACTGCTGAATTTAATCCAAAGTGAAATGTCCTTGAGAAGGAATTTTATGGCTTTTAGTACTTATGTTCTCCTACGTGAATGGATGAGTGAGAGAAATAGAAATTTGGTTTTCTGTAACGTTTCATAGTTTTTGGGAGTGAGTGTGAACACTCGGTCTTAGTGAGCAATTGTTCTCTATTCGTGTGCATGTGTTCATTGTTACGTCGCTTGCACTGTTGCATCGACATGGCTGTATGGTGAAGAATTGAAGGACAAGGCCGAAGCACGAAATAGACAACTAGAACAACAAATGGGAAATAACAGGTCTTTCTAACAGGATATTTATGGTACTGATGCCGTTTCCAATTCTGTGCTTCGCTTACAAGCTAGACCACTCAGACTTAAGTTGTCCCTCTGTGACTCGTTTTTTGACCTCGTTAAAATTTCTGACTGGGTCCGTTCAGTCATCTTTAAGTAAAAAAAGACTTCATTATTTTAAGGTATTTGGCGGCTCCTTTCTTGCAAAAAGTGAAAACATTTCTTCTGCGCACACAAAAGCTAATCATTTGAAGAACTCTGTGCATATCCACATCCTTAATAATTATCTACATTTTTTTGCAGGCAAAAAGCGTCCTGTTTTTTTTTGTTGTTGTTTTTCCTTAGGCCCCTTTCTGCCCACTGGATTTGATCCAGATTGCTAAAAAAACAAAGTTAGAAAGTTTTCTTTCCAAAGTACTGCTGAAAAAATGACATAGCATAGCGCTTTGAGTGCAGTTTGTACAGAAAGCAAAAAAACTAAGATTGAAAGCAAGATAAACAATTCATTTAATTAGTGTATATCCAGATTTGATGATCTAACTGCCCGTAACCAAAAACCTGTTTATTATCTGATGTCCCACACAACATAAGAAAAAAGCAAAAACTCACTTGAAACCATTTTGGCTGCATCTGTAACAAATCCAGCATTTTATCAGCACAGAACAGATGCTTTTTATCAGTCGAGGTATACTGAGTCTGGCAGGGTATTCCTGCCTCATACTGCCATTTCTATTGAGGTCAGCTATGTAAAGAGGTCATCAGAGAGACACCATATAGTGAGGAAGAAAAACAGAAGACAGATGTTGACTGAGAACAAGAGGCAATGAAAAGGAGACAGGACTGGACGGCAGGACGAGAGGAGGAGGGAGAGATTAAGTGTCGCACGTGTCATGGTTGCCTTTTTAATTTGGGGAGCTCGCTGAGAAATCTGTCCAATTAAAAATCAAATGTGGAACAAGCATGCAGGTCATTTAGAACACACACACACGTGCACACACACACACACACACACACACTGCTGCTGCTTTGTTGCTCTGTCTCTGTACATGCCATTGCTCATTAGACAATGTTCCCTGTTGTTCACCGCTGCTGCTTTCACTACACTTATTTTGTTTACATAACCGAGTCAGGTCAGGCAGCCAGGGTGCTCGCTTTCGCTTTCGAACCGCGTCTTACTCTTCCTACCCCCTCTCTCTGTACTCTTGTGTTAGAAAATCAAACTTCTGGGCTATTCACTTACTGTACATTTCCCCTTTTGTGATGCGGTGAACAACAACATGCATGCACATGTTTTCATATAGTAAACAAAAACAGTGGATACATATGCATCTGGCAAACAACCCTCAATGATTTTCTCTACGAAACACCATCTATTTAGGTCCTTTTAAATATTCCACTGATGAGTCCTGACTGACTGACAGCAGATGGTAATAGCAGAGTGAATAGATGCCACCACATCCACCCAGCCAGAGATTTGACAGTTATGTCACTGATGCTAATGCAGGCTACTACAGTTGTGTCAACATCGGGCTATCTGTTTGGTCAGGATTTATTTGACAGTCATGCGGGATCCCATTCTTCATTGTGTGGGCATCACATTCCTCTAGTATCTGTTCTCAAATAACACACCCTGTTAACATATCTTCTCACTTGTTGTATCAAGACAGATCGTTTGCCAAGGTTTCGAGATGAGTGTCATCTCATCTGAACAGCCTTCTGCTGAGGAAATAGTCCCTGTGATAAATGTTTAAAGCGTCTGTGGATGATCCTGAGTAACTGAAACTTTCTGAAAACACAAGTTGCTGTTGTCAAATGTAATTTGTCAATGACCTGAGATATCTCAAAAGCTGATCCCACAAAATCCAAGCAACCAAAATGCTCAACTAAATGCACCATAAGTGAGAACATATACATACATTAGTGCTTAGTGCTTGCACTTGTGGGGAAATGGCCACATTTGTAGGATCAATATTTATCAATCGGTAAAACATGCATGTGCTGCTTGACAGTAGGAAAGGAGACTGCCTTGTGCTAAAAACATTTTCAATAAATACCCCAAATGTGTACAGTGCCAGATGTTGTTTAGGTATCTCCTGCACCTGAACAGTTGCTCCTCAAATGATCAGACATCCAGGTATTTAATGAAGGTCTCCAAAGTGTTGAGAAGCCTTCTTGTAAATGCTGGAAAGATCAGAGGATCAGAAACTTTGACTCGAGCTCCCCAACAGTCTTTTTCTTATTCCTTTTCTTTGTTGCTTATTCTTCACTGTCTGCCCACCTCGCCTCATTATCTCATGTTCTCTCTCTCGCTCTCGCTCTCTCTAACCTCGCTCTCCTCCTTCCCTCATGTTCTGAGGAAGCGTACCACACGTTTCCATGGAAACAGCAGCTGATTGCCACAGGTGGACACCACTGCAGTCTGATTAAAACAAATAGACCAAAATAAAAAAATTACATACAGATTTTTAGATGTTGTGATGTGTCCTGTACAGTTATTGTACTGAATATTGTTCTGAAGATGTTCAAGATACTGCACACTAAAAATCATTAGCTAGTGGCTGTCAGTTTGCAAGTGTGTGCTTTCTCTGTGTTTACGTGGACCATTTCTTTCATTTTCCGTGCTCGAGTGTGAAATCTCCTCATACGTATCACCTGTATGTATTATTGTGTGTGTGAACATACAGATGTGTAGCTATAAAGTGGTTGGTGCCTGTAGATTTAATGCATGATGTGAGCCGGGGATTGCTTGAGCAAAGGGAACACATCCATCACTGTGGCTCTATATTATCTGCCCTCTGCTCTGATCTATGCTCAGTGGGTATATAAACATGTCACTGCCTGAGACAGAGGAATTCAGGGAGACAGGGATATGTCCACTGGAGCTTGTGTGATCGACCTTTGTTGGGAGTGTGAGTGTGTGTGTGTGCGAGGGGATTGCTTCCTCTACCTCTACCTCACTCTCCTCCAGAATCAGCATTGACTGAGAACTGTAATACTGAATCAGCTGCACTGGTGAACGTTATTAGAGACTCAGGACTCGTGGATTTGAATATTTAGATGAACATTCAGGTGAAAACCAGGCTACAGCAGCCTAATCACACATAAGAATTTCAAAACGAAAACAGATTGAAGATACTCAAAAACACAAATAAGTGTCACTTATAATCAGTGCATGGTTAGTACAAGTCTACTATATAGTGTATTGACTTGATATGGAGCATCGTGTTGTGGCCTTGATGATCAATAGCAGTATAACACTATATATGTGCCTGAAAACTCCATATTATCACCACAATCCCCCAAAACTGTAGGAAACTTGATCTAAAATCACTTTATTTAATTATGTGTTGTATCTATGTAGATTTTAAGGTACAAAATACATAAAATCATATAATCAATAGTTTTATCTGTTTTTTGTGAGTCTTCAAGTCCAAACCCCAGGATGGGTGGAGGTGTTCCAAGTATATTCATGAAAGTGAAATCAGTGGGGATGGTTGAATATGTGCAACAAATCCCACAGTCATATCGTATGTTTGAGTTTGAGGAGCTTTAATGACCCTCAACAAAAAACACATCAGAGCAGTCTTATCACGTTCAAACTAGTCATTAACAGAATGGAGAGTTTGTTTACTTGTACTAAACGCTGACGGAGGATCAATACGAGAGCGAACAGGCACCAAGTTTAACGACCTGCACCAAATTGATTCCACACAACAACTCAAAGATGGTGTAACAAGGCCTGTGTTTGACTTTGAGTGTGTGTGTGTGTGAGAGAGAGAGAGAGAGAGAGAGAGAGCTGTCAATTGCCTATCAATTTAAGGGCATACTATAGTCTGTCTTTATATTTGCTGTTTAAAAAAACTAATCATTTTGTTGCAAAGCTACTTTTTGCAGTTCAACAGCAATGTGTTTTTCTGCTCCTCAGCTGCTTGTGCATCCTCTAATTTTTGTAAATGGGAAACCAGTCTGTTAGATTACACAAATGCAAAGTCACTAGTCTAATGATGCAGGTTCAGCCTGAGGCAGAGGACACCAAGCAATAATGGGCAGACGGAGCTGTGTGGAACATATTTGTTATTCATATCAAGACAGCTATACTATATTATACTATTTCATATAGTTTTGCAAATTATAAATTTAATTTACCAATGATGCATCAATCCAACCAAAGGATTTTACTGACTATAACTATTTTGTTTGGTTTTAGTTATTTTTAGGTGTAGTAGTACTTAAAACAGGCCTAGATGAATGCATAGATATTTTTATCATCCCAGACCACATCCATATTAACTGTTTTGGTAATGGGGATGGGGGATAATATGTAGCTAACAAGCTTAAATTATCCAAACACAAAATGAGGCGGATGTTTCAGCGGTGAAACGAACATAACCCTGTTAAAAAGCGAACAGAAATTTACCATGGTTATTACTGTTACGCAGGCCTAGTTCTACATCTGGAAAAGTAATCTGCAGGAGCCAATGACCTTTACAATCACAGCCAGAGGTGCATTTTATCTGAAAGCCATTTATCTGACAGAATTTCCATTACAGGAATCGTATCTCAGCGAGGCCTGTGGTGTGCATGGAGCTCACAGTTTAATGGCAACCATGACAGCGCTCGCTTGCATTTTGCAGAACTTAAAGCCACACACTAGTTTGTTAAGATGTTCAGTAAAGCTCACCACAGCTGGAATTGTAAAATGTACCCCCCCCCCCCCCAAAAAAAAAAAAGAAAAATGCAGCTTATTGGACTTTCTAAGAGGATGTGGGTGGGTTGCTGCATGGCAGTAATGTTAAAAGGAGCTGTTTCTATAGTAACAGCTCATTAGGAGGCAGTTTGAGCCGTTTGATACTGTCCATGATTAAAGTGCTCGTTGGGAAGGGGATGAGAAGGGCAAAGAGAAAGGAATTGATAAAGCTAAGTAGTAGGGCAAGAACAGGCAAGAGAAGGAAGAATTAGAGACTGAGACAGAGGATAGGACGAGTATGTGTGGTGAGAGAATATGTAAGAGGGCAGAGGTCACGCATGCTTTGCCGTCGATTGGTCTCGTCCTTACATCAGTGGGTGCCTTGCGTAGTGTACTGTGTCTGAGCTGGTTCTAATTAAAAAGGCTTGAAGGAGACACAGTTGATGGGCGACAAGAGCTGCCCGGAAGACTCCCTTCATTGTTCTCATGCCTGTTGCCGATGGACAGCATTGTGTGCAAAGATTTGGGGAAATGGTCAGAAGGAATCTAATCACAGAGGTATTCTGCCCCATGGCCAACTGGGCTGTACTAGGGACTTGGTTACTAATTGCCCTTTTTTGCCCATTTGAAGTGAGCTGTCTTTCCTCTTTATACACACCAACTCCACCCCCCCACCACCACCCCGCCCCCCACTCTGCGTTCGAGTTCCCACCCTACGGCAAAGGGAGAGTCATAGTGTGCCATGTCACCCTGTGAATGTGTAACGCCGTGCCCAGGGCTGTCTTGGCCTGGCTTGTCCTCATTTGCAGTCTCACATTGAGCCTCTCTTCAACCTTTTACATCGACTGTACAAGGAGAGGGTTTTTTTTTTTTGCAGGAGTTGCATTAACAGTTCCACTGATGGTGGTGATTAATAAAGACAAGCATCTTTTGTACCCAAGGACAGTTCAGTCCTCTCTTGATTTGGCCATTTGGACGTTTCAGTCACGTATTTCAAGCACACCAGAATTGAATATCCAACACAGTGATTCTTGTGTGATACGAACATGAACAGATGCTATCTTTGGAGCTTTGGGTGAAATAAGTGCTGTATGTCTGTAAGATCCAGACACATGGATCATGAGGGCAGTAGGTTTCATGGTAAGGTAGGTTGCTTTTAAAAAGAAACCCATTTTTGGCCACTTGGAGGCAGAAGAACTCCATAAAAACATAAAGTTAAAAGGCTGACATATAATTACTTTCGAAAGTTGTTGTGGCTGACATCCGTGAATAGCTGCTGTTTTACACATTCAGGCACCGTTAGGATTCATCTGGAGTTGTATTTCTGTCCACCTGATGCAAATCTAATTTTTATTGTCCCTTAAACTCTACTTTGTATCACCTCCTGAGGAAAATATTTGTCTCATAAACTGACGTATGCTCCACTTTATTTATGGAATAGTTGCCAACTTTGTGTTTTTACTGTCAGGTGCTGGGCAAGAAGTATACAGTGTTGTTTTGAGGATTTGTGCTGAAAAAGGAGAGACTAAACCACATAGTAATACACTCAGTCAGTGTAAAGTCAGTGAGGGAGCTGCAAAAACTCACAGAATTTGCACATTTTTATAATAACTATTTAACTATTCTTTCTGGGTTTGGGTCTTTCCCCTTACATGTAAACTTCATTGATTCTTAATCTTGAAAACACTGATTAAACTTGAGGCAACGTAAGTAAAACTGGGTGAAGATTAGCTGAGGGAAAAAAAACACATTACACTACACAATTTAAAATTCAGCCCATAATTCTCCACATCCACATTTGTTATTTATTTCCCCTTAACAACTCAGTAAAATGTCAATATTCTACCATGAAATGGGACATCTGACTTTTCATCGACTGTCGCTGTGCTGCTGGTGATGAAGAATGCTAATGACCCATTGTGGAGAATTGCTAAAGCTTTCACCCACAATGTGACAAGTGTGTGGTGAGGAAAAATAAGCAAATAAAATTCCAGCAGTTCAGATCTTTATCGGCCGTTGCACATAATTGCCTCTCAGCTCTGCCATCCCCCAATCCCCCCCTGCACCCACCATCCTCGTTTTCTCAGGGCATCTGGAGGGGAGCTAACACGGGGGAGCCAGGGAACAAAACCATGGGAGCTCACTCGCTGCTCCGCTCAGTCTCAAAGTGCAGAAATTCACAATGCAAACCACAAATAACCAAGTCTTGCAAAGTCACAAAGTTCACGTCCTGTCATAAAGGGGTAGTCTCAGCTGTTCCAGTCTAGCCATTTAGCGGGGCTTTCTCTCCATCCATCCCTTACCATTCCTTTATTTACCCCGAATGACCTTCTACAGATGATTTCATTCTGATAAGAGCTCATCACGGAGAAATGAAAAAAAAAAGTGATTGAATTTTCTCTATCTAGCATTCCCAAAAGAAGATCAAATGAGATAAAATCTAAAAAAATACAGGGTCACTTTGTATTTAGGAGTGATATTAACAGAGCCGATTGCTTTATTATTACTGCTACTATCATCTTCTGTTTTGCAGCACACGAAGACAAAAAAACTATCCCATTTTTATAGAAAAGGTAAAGATGTTTTGTTTTTTTGCAGCGTATCTGGCTCAAGTGGCACATCTTATTTAATGCTTCTTGTTAATGATGTTCCCATTTAATAGAAACAGTAGTACAATAGATTCTTTCTACAGACTGAAATGAAATACCTTGATATTATTTTGAAAGCAAAATAATTTTGATTCAAAAGATTTCACTAAAGTATTGCCTCTTAGAAGCAGTTGAAACAGACTGTGGTCTCCCAGTTGTTATCAATTAATGTCAGGGATAATAAGCCAATCCATCAGTATTTTTAGATCTAAGAAGCTCAGAATGTAGCACTCCTCAACTAAAAACTACCTTTAAGATATTTTTCCAAAAAAGCTTCCAGACGTTTTGAAGTAAACCTTGCTTTAGATAAAGAGACATTGGTGGGCTTACAGTTTCCCACAGTTTGAGGCAGAAGAAGCTGGGATAGCTTCCAGAGTTCAGGGAAGGCACTGGACCATGTTAGTCCCATGAGAATGAAGTGGTGAAACTCAGCAGTAACAAAAAGGACCCAGGCTATTATTACCATCTGGCACTAAGTATGAATTCATGCTTCAGTCAACATTTATTTTTGGAGTTAATTAAAGAAACGGTGAACTTGTTAGCAAACACTTGTATATTAACACATCCAACAGCAACATTAGCATTCATTTGGAGTCATGCGTCTGTCCACCAGGCAAAGGTATGTCTAATATTTACTCTATTAGCTTTGTTTTGGTCTCCACTAACTCCTGAGTGAATATCTGTCTTTAGCTATTAAACGCTACTCTCTGTTTTCCAGCAAGTCTCTAATTTTGTGTCTGTTGTTTGGGCCTAAATAAGTAGTAGTTTTTCTCTGGAAACAGCTGTCTGCTGTGGCTGAAATGAGCATCAAAGACACTGGTGAGAGTGAGCCAAAGTAGTAAAACAATTAACTAAAAGTTGAGGTCCTTAGACTTGACGGGAACTGCAGAGTTGGTTTATAATTCTCTGTGGGTTCATCACTAACAGTAAGCCATTTCAAGTAGTCATCATGAGAAATATGCAAAATTACATTTTTGTACCAACAAATTTGCTCCCATCCCAAATTTGATAAGCTCAACATTTCCTCCCAGTTCACTGTCAGTGTTGTAGAAAAATCTATTTCAGATCAATGTCTTTTTTTTAATTGAAATGTTTAGATTTTGTTTACCATAACGCAGTGCTTATGGTCAATTTCATCATCTTGTCAGGTCATGATCTGTCACCGATAAGTGTTACATGTTCAGACACGACCACTTCAGGCTTTGAATAGCAGCAGCCTGCTGTGCCTTGTACCCAGGGGGGATTTTCAATCTTAGGTGAGATCCTATCAATTTTCACAACGTAACAGAGATGGGGGGGAAAAAAAACAAGATGGGTTTTGGAAAATGTCTCACAACGGGCTGTAGGGAGGGAGAGATGTATTTCCACGCTCACACTTTAAGCCTGACATGTTACTGTCACCTTTCTAAACTGTTCGGCCTTAACCAGAGAGAGACCTTTTATTGGATATATTTCCTCGATCAACAGGGTTTTGATTTATCTGAAGATGATGGAGCCTTTCATGTGATGGAGGAAAAGATCTGTCACTTTCACACTTTCACATCAAAGTCAGAGCTTGAAATATCCTGTTGGAAATTTAAGTTTTTTTTCTTACCTGTGAGAAATGTTGAACTTGCATAGAAATAAAAGTTCACTTTCCAAACTCAATTTTGTACATATCAATATTATCACCAAAATAAAATTGAAGCAACACTCTGGCCATTTGGGATAAGAGGATGTCAAAGTAATGGCATGTTTAATTCTTAATCAACTCAGCAGGCCCTCTTTTACATTGAATGCTGCATTTGGGAGCAAGCAGCACATTCTGTTAGTACTCCCACACATTTGGCTGTCATAAATAGAGCCACATAGTGCAGATGGTAGGAGCCTCTGGGAGCCGAACCAGCCATCAGCAAGCAGACTTATTGATTTTCTTTAGCATGAGAGATACAAAAAGCAACTCAGAGGGAGTGATAGGGGCAACTGGAGTGTCTAGAGAAGAGTCTGAATGTCTTTAAATGAGCATACATTCACGAACATGCGCGCATTACACATGAACACACAGTTTCTCAGAGATGAGAAACAGATGCCACCCTCTTCCTCGTCTCTCTCATCTCCAACCCACCCACTCCACACAAGATGTCCCACTTTCTGTTAGAAACCCACAAACAACTGTTTCCTTCACACAACACACAAGCTGCCAGGGCTGCATGTGTGGCACACACAGAAAAATGCAGGTGTAGATCAGTGAATTCCTCCGTGTCCACTTTGTGAGCTTTGCTCTGTAGATTTCGAGCCTTATTGTGATCAACAACTTTGATTTTCTGCTTAGAGTGCTTCCTTGTTCTTCAATCATTTTGTAAGCCTTTAGTGTGAGAATTGGCAAAGTGCTACGTAAATGATAGATTACTTGATGTGTTCTCACATCATCAGATACTCACCTTCTGTAGGTTTGCAAGGTGTCTGCTCTTGTTTTTTGGTTTAATCTCTTACTTAGAGAAGCCTGGATTCATTTAACTCACAATGGATTCCTGTTGTGATATGTTTTCATGGGAGGTTGTAAATGATCAGAGAACCATGAGATGTTGAGCCCACAATCAGAAATGCAACATGTAGCAACTAACATTTCAGCAGTTAGCACATCCTCTCCAGATGTGCTTCATTTTCGTGTTTGTTGAGGCACCGGTTTAGTGAGCTTAGATCCCCTTCTCAGACATCTCCATGATCCAATCTATGATGTCCGTGTACACTCTCAATGTGTTCCAAATACTTACAAGCACTATTGTTGACAATACCATCCCAAATATGTTTGTCACATACAGGAAACACAAGTATCTAACTCTGTTAGTTAAAGTGTTTTGAGCAGTCCCTGTACAATAGATGAAATGATTAATTTATGATTATTGAACATATGATGGTTTCGAAAGCACTCATCATGACATTTGTGATCTGCTCCGAATGGTGAAGGACCAGCTGAGTCAAGATAACTAAAAAGACTCTATTCAGGTTAAAGGAAGAGCGCTCTGGTTAAATGTTTTCACACTTTGGTTTTTGTATGGAGAATGTTACAAATTACAAACCCAATAAGCATCTCTCTTAAATTTAAAAGTTGCATACTTTGAATGCAACACACCAACCACAAACCTTTTGTGCAGCTATGCCATTCTATTTAAGTCTTTGCTACCTAGAGAGGACAGTCATTATTCGCTTGACTGCATGAGGATGCTTTTAAGGAAAATGTTAGCAGGAGTTGATTTAAACACCAAAACAAATGACTAATGTCGTTAATGTTCTGGAGTATTCTGCAAAAGTATAAAGTCTTTCTGTATTTTTTTCAGAGTGGAACAAAAACAGGCTTTTATAGTAATTTTAAGAGGTAAACCTAAATTATTGACATGAATGTGGATTTCACATACTTTTGGGAAAACGTATTGGTATATTCATAACATTAGTTACTACTGCAAACACTTCTTGGTAGCAGTCAGCTGATACACTATCAAGACTGAACTAATGAGTCTGAATAAGAAGCTAATGTTGAGAGAATGGCAATAAAACTCATTCATAATTTAGCTGGAGGTGGATAGTTTTCTAATTGCATCAGGAATTCCATTAGGTTTTACTTCAAACTACCTCATTTCAGTGAAATAGTGTCTCAAACACGACCGAGAATCCTTACAACCTAATGACTACATTTAACCTTAAAGGCTTGTTTTGATTTAAAGACTAAGCAGATGTGATGTTTCACTGGTGATGGTGCAAATTGCTGTTTGAATACAAGAAGTTACACAAATGTGCATCAGGTCGATGTGGGTTCAGTCTCAGCTCAAGGGTCACTTTCTGGCACTGGACTTTATCAAACTGCCTTATGTTGATGTATTGTTTATATAACAGGGAGAGAGAAAGATAATACATTTATTATTGGATATAGCTAAAAGCTTGTTCTCCCTGGATGGAGGCCATCAGTGATCCACATCATTATGAAATTGTGTTTGCTCATTGGCTGTGGACCTGTACTGTATGTTCAGAATATGCAGTAATATGACAACTAATAACATTGCGGTGTTTTATTGATAATAAAAGAGGAAATTATATCAGTTGTGAATTTACACTGACCTTCTTCCTCAGGTAGAAGCAGGCCTTATATCAAGTGTTAGAGCTACATCTGCAGTTACCAGAGGAACAAACAAATCAATTTACTGGAGGCTATTTTGTGACATAATGTTGTGACCGACCAGTCACTGTGATGTTAGCTGCTCTTTACAATGCTGAGAGCCACCGTGTATTCACAGAACAAAGAACACAATTCAGATTAAACAGAAAATATCTAAATAATCTTCTGGTATGTTACTAAAGTCAAACTGTGTGTCTGGAACAGGTGTGACCATGAAGCTGATGGATGAGGTCGCCGGCATTGTGGCAGCTCGGCACTGCAGCACCAACATTGTCACGGCCTCTGTGGACGCCATCAACTTCCACCGCAAGATCAAGAAAGGTGAGAATGATGTAGAGGATACATGCAGGGCTTTGAGTCCCTAATGCATCAAAATGTCCCGAGTTGAAGGATATGTTATGTACCTTCCCAAAACATGCACTTTTTGTTGATAGGAGGACAAGAAGCAGTGTCTCTACCTTTCATAATGCTGTTTTTGTGCCTTTTACCTGTTAAGGAACTGCACTCTCAAAAAATCCAATTACATGTTATTGTGGAAAAACTCAGCAGTCTATAAATTCAGACTCAGACAGTGCTGTTTTAAATTGGGCTAGCCAACGTTAACAGTTGTCACACTGTTGCTAATCAAGATCAGTTGTGTTTTGTAGTGCTGCTGCTACATCTGGAAAAACACATCATTGTTATGATTGAACCTTTTTCCATTACCGAGATTTTTCCTCGCCGGTAAAGTGAAAAGTCCTTTATGCTGAATGCTTTTCAGTCTGTGAGGTTGAGATTTCCATATGGAGTTCTAAGAATCTTATTTTCAGGTCCATTTAAGGATTCAACAACACCATTATCCACTTAGCCTTTGATATCTTAATGGAGAAAAATTTCCACTCAGATTATTTGATGCTTTTCCATTCTGAAAGTTCACCACTGGATTAAGACTTTTATTGACAACACAGCGTGGCCAGCAAAGTTCATCCAAAGTGCTTGTAACAGTTGAGAGCAAAGATAAAGTCCATAAATCCAAGTAGTAAGAAACACAGTTTCTTTTGGATACACACCCACAGGCAGTCTGCATGAAATAAGAGGAGTGTTGTAGTTAGACATAATGGACACATTGTCTTAGCCTTGAAGTGTTTGTCTTTTAGTTATTATTAGATACTGTTCATTAGAGAAAATTTCAGAGAACATACATAGTATGTGTTTTCATAGTATGATTACTGGAAAAAACTTGCAGTTAATTAATAATGAAAACACTGTCACTACAGTTTGGTCATTTGTCTTGTTCATGAGTATTTTTCCTGCAATCCAAATATGTCAAAAGTAAGTAAAAGCAGTCTCTTCAAAGTGGAGTAGGACATTATATTACATTAATAGGTTACAATTTTTCTCGGCCCAGCGTCTGTGTTATCTGTGTATGTGATCCATGATGTGATCCAGACATCCAGTGCTAACTTTGAGATGTTATGATTACCTCGGGACATGGCGTAAATAAAGGCCCAGCTACATCTCTCCCCATTGATGAATTATTAAGTGGTCAAAACAATTTATACTTCACAGCTCAGCACAACTGTGCCAGGCCAGCTGTAAGTCTGTGTCACTTACAGTACATGTATTTTCAAATACAGGTGACTGTGTTCGAGCAGGTTATTCACTCTGAGAGCTGAACGGCACAGATTGCTTCGGATGCTGCCTCTAGTTGCTCCAGTTGCTGCCTTTGTCTGTCCTCTGAGTTTAGGAGCTGGTGACATGACTTCCCCTGGCTTCCACAGTGACTTAGGTGTTATGTCAATAGCAGATTTTCCATTTTGCTTAAGGTGGTCAGATAAAAAAAAAAAACTCAAGAGGTATGCTTATGAAAATAATGGTCAAGAATCAAAACAAAAAGCAACTCAAAAACAGCTACCAGCATTATGGGCTATCTATTTTTTTATTTAGTTGTAATCTTAATGTTATCATTAGCTTAACAAAAGATCACTTATCTTATCCTGAACTGAGACTTTAAGATTGACCTCACAGGGAGGTTGCTGCTACCATAACCCACCATTTACATGTGTTTACAGACAAATGGGGCTAATTTAAAGGGTTATTTGGTGAAGTTGGCTGTCAGTCCCGGCTAAGATGGTAGGAGCAGCTTGAGAAACTAAAATCAGGGGAAAAACGCCCTGATGATGATAATGATGATGATAACTACGATTTCCCCACTAAATTGTAAAAGGCAGCTGGATACAAGGAGACCTGGTAGACTGCCTGAAAGGCATTGTGGACAAAAGCAAAGGATAGATGAAACTCTACAGCACAGTCCATACACTTTCTTTGTCTAAACAGTCTTTAGTTTAAAATGAAAAAGTTGTCAACCTAAAAAGGACGTGAACAAAAAATGTAAACACGTGGAAAATGATAGACAATCATGGGTAGATGAATATATAGATAGATACATACAGGTCATAAACACATCATTAGAAAGCAGCAGGAGGAGTTTGAACCTGATCCTGCAGCT
>JBAJHX010000041.1:7552979-7565569 GCA_037176925.1 Amniataba percoides
TGTAATGTGTGGCACAGTAACGTAATGTATGTAATGTTCACTTTTTGAAGTTCATTTTTATCCTGTAACCAACTGCAGGCTCATAGTGAAAGAAAACTGTAAGATAATTCTTGGATAAGTGACAGTGGAAAATATATCAGAGGTGCTCACCAATACTTTGCTGTAAACACTGAAGAGCTTGAGAGTGTTTAACTGACGCGTGTGCGATGCAAACCTGCTGAAGGACCACACACCATCAGACACACAGACTAAATGAGCATTTAATACAGTGAGATGGGAAAGTAAGACCCAGAACATTAAACAGGCTGAGGTCTGTGTCTGTATATGGCCGATGTGGAGGATGTTCAGATGATTTGTTTATGAGTTTTTGGAGGTCCTGCTCTCTGTAGCCTGAAGAGTCCACTTAACTAATTGCACAGACTTTGAGTCATGTGGCGCTCAGCAACAGAAAATTGCAGTAAGAAAGAAAAAACACAGAGGACCCAAATTTAAAAAGCAGGAAACTAAAACAGAGTCTCAGAAAGATTAAAGTAACTTTCATCATTTGCAGGGTTATAGCTCAGTAAAGATCCTTCATGTTACCTGCCACCATAATCGTGATGCTGCCTGACGAAGCTACAGAAAGATCTTTTGGACTAAATGGAAGTACCAGAACATACTAGTTATAATTAAAAAAATATAAATACAATATTTTTTATTCAGTGAAATGGGGAGAATAATGTCACCATGAATTGAAACAATACTTGGTTTCAAGCGTTCAATGCAAAAGCAAAGGAGGGTTTGTACAAAACATCATGGCTGTGTACCAATAGCAGTACTTACAGAAAGGGTTAATTAATCATTTAACTGATGCGTTTAAGAAACAATTTGGAAAGTAATTGCAGTTGCAATTAATGTGTGCACTTATGACAATAATAAAACTAGCTGTAAATTAAGCAATTATAATTAAATGAATTTGATGTTATTTTAATTTTCGTTTTGTTGTGTCTTCCTATCCTGCTCCACCTCACACCTCATTTGTCACCTAATTTACTGTTTATAATTTCTGTTTTAGAAACATTTGGAGCTGTCCACAGACATGTTACTGTTTCAAGAGGCTCCAGCCCCTTTCTGATGTTCAGTGAAACATGCACACACTGTGCAAAACCTCCAATATGTAGCAACACAATTTGATTTTGCTCTTGAAGACAGAAAAGATGATTTTGTCTGCAGCACTTTACTTTTGCATGTTTTAAGATTAAACAAACCCCAAACTGTGTGAGCATCAATGCTTCTTTACAAAGAAGTATCAGTAGTTAACCACAGCATTTAACTCCAGCCTGAGTGGGGCCCAGATTACATTGAGTCTTTTCAACATTAGAAAATGGCTGTCACACTCATGAGTCACTTGTTTATTAGTGTCTTTTCTTGTTTCTCACCTATGCAGTGAGGCGTTTCATCCCCCCCAGACTTTGAGAAAAGTAAAGGACTGCGATGTCATACTGAACAATAATGTGTATTATTTGGCACCGAAGTCAGCGAGGTGTCGGCCATTGATGTATCACAGGAGTGTTCAGTCAGTGCTCTTCTCCATTATCCATTACAGCAAAATACCCAGAGGTACAAAGAATGAGAAGAAAGGTACAAAACTTCAAAAGGTGAATCTTGGATGAAAGTAGATTTCAGAGACAGAGAGGGGAGTGCTAAACGTGAGAGACAAAGAAAAAAGGAAAAAGGAAACAGTGTTACCTGATGAATACTTCCAGTTTTTTTTTAAATGTATTTTTACTGATTCAGTTTGATTTGTATAAATTTGACATTTCAATTTCAAAAGACAGATAGATTGGAGAAAGATAGACAGATTGGTTTTGTTTCACAAATTGACCTGTCTAATTTGAGGTCTTTTAATTGCAATCATTGTAAAATGACCATTGATCCATCAAATGCAATTTAAGGTTTTTAGTCACGGTATGTAAGTAGTTAAAACATACTACTAATTAAAGTGAGCAGTAATACTTAAGGTCCTATTAGAGAAGAATGGACAATTTTGCATGTGACAGTTTAAATTAAAATCTAATTTATCTCGGAGGTAAACAGCAGACTTACTGTAACACACATCTCGACCACACTTTGGAATCTGTGCTGAATCAAGATCAGAGAAATTCTTTGGTTTTTCTTGCTTCAGATAGTTGTTTTTTTGTGGAGTAACAGTACAGTACAGGATATGTCTGAATTTGAAAAACTTTCTTTGATTCCCAGCAGCAAAAGTCGTCTGCCTGTGTTTTGGGTGAAATTTTCATAAGCGTCAGGTGTTAAAAGATGATTAGAAAAGCCTTAACTCTGTACACAGTTTCGCTTCAGTACCAAATCTACGGCTCAAAGGTATTATGACCCCAGTTTTGTGCATACAGCGTTGGGCCCAGCATGAACGGTCCTCACAGAGCATTAACTGTTTCAAACAGCTCCTCAGAGATGGGACAATTTTTCATGTCAGCAGCTGACCTTCAGTGCTGCACAAGTCCAAGATCTACTTTCTGCATGAATCAATTATTGATCAAGGAGGTCTTTAAAAATCACCCAGTCTCATTAGGGCCAATTATTTGAGTAATGTCATTGAGCAGAGCGCACTTCACTGAGCCGAATTCCTCTTTGTCAGAGATAGTTTACCTGCAGACATGTATGAGACTGGACTTGGGTTAGCAAGATGCATGGAAATGAATGGACGGTCAGTTTGCCGCACCTCATCACCGTTGCATTTAATCACATTTAATCACATTTTCACAGTTCTTCACTCAGGTGGGATTTTCATTATACTCATCTTTATAAGATCCTCTTTAATAATGGTGATGTCATTTCATAATGCCTGTCTAATAGAGCTTAGTAATCAGTTTCACCAAAAAAACTGCCCGCTGCTCAGTCTCAAAGTTTGGACTCATGTTTGGTTTTGTGTCGTGCAGCGAAATGCAGGTGTGCTTTATTATTTCCTCCTCTGGTCACGTCACCCTGAACATAAACTTGCACAACTATCAAAATATTTAGTATATTATCACCTCGAACTGAACTGAAGTTTGTGTCAGTACGACAAATATAATTAATACGATTTTCAGTACTTATTCAAATACTAATGTAGAGTGAGATACATCAATGAAATACATTTTTTCTTTTGATTACGCCAATTCTCACTAAGCATTTTAGTATTAATTTCTATGGTAGTAAAGGATCCCATTTATTGTGAAAAAGAAGATTGTCACCTTGGACCCTTGGTTAAGGTTAAAGAAGGACTGCGCACATGATTACGGTTTAATGACACAGTTTGTAGCAGGACACCAGAAACAAACCACCATCTCTCTATCGAAGTCACACTCTTTGTTCTTCAGCCTTATTACTCAGAGATTCCAGCCATTATTTGCATGACCGCAAGAGGCTGCTTGTCAGGAAAATCTAAAATGAGGTCGTTAATCACTTGAACAATCAGCATTGTTGTTTTTTCCAAGATTAGGCAGTTTTCAAACTTAAAGTGTGTTGAGTTTTTTTTTAGGCTAATTGTCATGGAAATTGTTTGCAGCACATACTTTGATAAAAGCCCTTTATCACTTTTCATGTACATCTTTTATTATTTATGACCGACTGTTTTATAAGATCACAGTCACATCCTCAATATCTGTCTCAGGCCACGGGGATAACACCTTCCCTCCTCGTTTCTATGGCAACAGCAGTAATAATACAGTACAGGCACATCAAAAGGAATAAAGAAACACATCAGCAATGCCCAGTACCACTGGTTGCCTGTTTTTTCCATCTCACTGCAGTGACAAAAGGAGTAGAGCACACGTTTTTGATGAGTCAAACACACACAGATGGATAAGACGGGGCTCAGACTGAAATCAAAAGCAACGTAGCACACATGGGGCCCTGCAGCAGTGTATGTATTAGTAGTGTATTGTATTATACATAATATTTCATAACTTTTCTGTTTCGCTCTTAGCACATGAAAAGATTTGTTTTCAAACATCCTTCTTTTTATTAGTCTGAAAACCTTGAAGTAAGATCGATTGGCTGCAGTTCTTAAATTCTTGCAGCCAGAGATCACCGGCCTGTCTCGCTCTGCTGACTCTCTCAGAGGAGCAGACTTCAGCAAGTTCATGATGCAACAATGTGAAGAAGATTGCAACAGGAGATCCTAAATTTTCCTCGGCTCGCTATGTCAGTGTACCTGCTTATTTCATGTTCAGTTTTTGTTCAGTATAATCATTCATGAGGGTCCTCAGCTTAATTTCGACTCACGTTATTTAAAGTGATTATTGCTGTGTTGTTCTCTCAAAGTAATATTTCTGTTTTTTATTTTTATTTTTGCTTTTGTAAAACTTGAAATAATGATAAAATAAATTTTCTATGTATGTCTGAGTAGCTTGAATCAAAGATAAAGATGTTGAAGGGCTCTGGGGAAATTACATGAAATCAAGATGAAGTAAGTTTAAAATGTTCCCCCTTTCTCAATGAAATGGCTTTTATGGCAACATACTTACCTGCATTTAATATCACTGAAAACAAGGATAATTCATAAACAAGTTTTTCCCTGACTTTTTTCCTCCCCAAGGCTGTGTGGTGACTGTGATGGGGCGGCTCACATTCGTCAGTAACAAGTCTATGGAAATTGAAGTGTTGGTCGATGCTTGCTCACTGGTGGATGCAGAGAGAGGGAAATATCGGGCCGTCTCTGCCTTCTTCACCTTCATCTCCCTGGACAAGGACAACAAGCCTCTGCCCGTCCCTCCTCTTAAGGTTGGTACCATCCAGTCTCTGTTTATTAAAACCTCAATAAAGAATCAATTCAGGTTCATACTTTTATTTGCACAAAGGGCTAATGCAGATTGAGAGTCAAACACAGACAGCCCAATGTGTTCGCCACTACACACAACTTTATTTAAAACTTTGGTTTGACGGCCCCTCCGTTCAATATGGTAAAAATTATTTTTTGTCTTGTCTTTCTGTTGAGGCATTACCTCTACACACTTTTCAGGTTTGTTCAGGACAAACGCTGATAACTTCTCCTCAGGCAACTCACTGAATAAAGAAACATGATGAAATGTAAAATTTACTACCTTACTTGTCTCTGAGCATTTTCTCCAAAAAAAAAATGACAGAAAAGAACATTTTCAGGCTGTCAAAACGAAACTAAACTCAACTAAATCTAATTAATTACTTCCTTGTCAAATGTAAGTCTCCAGTTAGTTTGTGGTGAAACATGTTTCTTGTACAAGATTCTTCTTCTGAGATCATGTGCAAATGATTTCATTATTTCTCGTTATGTTAATTATCTCATTAACACAAGAAAATGAAATTATCTCATTTTAATAAGAAAAGCAAAAGCCATTATCTTAAGATAATGAGATGAATCTGTTGAGACAGAAAACGAGATTTATTATCTCAGCTTCTGTAGTATCCCGGTTTAATATTCTCATTTTTTACATGTGATTCCCTGTTTCTCAGCGTTTTGTAACGAGAGTGACATTTTTTTCAATCAGTGGCACCTGTAACTCTCAGAAATCTTACAGCATGAGAGCCAGCTGTCTTTAGCGATCTGGTGCATTAATTCAGTGCATTAATTCAATTATTTGCTATGTCAGCATATTAACCTTAAGCACCGAGGGCTGAATGCTAATATCTCTACAACATCCCTGGACATCTACGGCATGTCTGGCTGACTCAGCACTTACAGTGCATGTTTACCTGCAGACTGAAGAGAGACGCCTGCTGTTTGTTCTGGCTCGGCGGTACATGATGATCCAAAACCTGTTTATATGCAAACATTGTACACACTGGCCATCTGTTTAACTCAGCACATTTAAATGATTTCCTGGCACTATCCTGATTGTCTCTGTGATGGTCGCTTTAAAACACGTCCAACTTTTGTGTGAGACGAAGTCACTTTGTCAGTGAGCGGAATTTAGACAATAGAGGATCCACTGAAATCATATTCAAAGCAGTGAGCAAAGGATTTAATTAATTGCAATTAGTTTTAGATGAACATTTATTCAGTTTTTAAATGTCTTTAATGCTAAATGTTATCGCTCCATTATTTGTGACTTCATTTTTTTTTCACAACATGGTATGAACCAGTTTCTTGATAAATTTGCTAATGATAGCATTTCCTGTAACAGTGGCATGGGCTGAGTGGGCAGCTTCAGTGAACTGGACTGCAGGTCATTATTTTCTCAAGTGCACACTTGTGCAAAATTCTGAGATTGCACCTGAGCTAATCATTAAACCTGTGTGTGTGTGCGCAGACTAGTGTGTAAGCCAGGGAAATCATTAAAAGGGACAAACAAGAAGCAATATTTTAAGTAACAGAAGTCAAGCACTAACCTGTTTTCTGGATTCATCTGCATCTGTCCAATAGAATAATGAACAAAAGCTTATAGAAAATGTATAGAGTATGTACACTATATGATATTTTATACTAAAAATCTGGATCAAAATACTTTGGAAACCACCAACCTTTTGGTTAATAGCTGAAAATGGCTGTGTTACCATCATAAGACCTTTACAGAAAGTAAACAATATACAGGAGGAAAGACAAGCATGGCAATGTAGATGAGAGTGAAGCATAGAAAAGGGTTGTTATAAGTGTGTTTTCATGCTGCCAAGTGGTCCCGTGACCTTCCCATAAACATTCACACAGCCTTAAAGATGCAGCATCAGCTTTTAACAGCATGACGCGTCTACTTAAAAACAGACGTCTCTGCTTCTGCCCCTGCCAAACAGAAATGTGCATCCAATGTGTGTCTTCGCTGGTCGGCCTTTTCAAAAGCCCCCGTCAGTCTCCCAATTTCCATTTCACAAAACCCCGCCTTTGGTTCGCCCATTGTCTGCCTTCCCTCCGTGCATTCATTACCTGGTTTTCCATCTCACACAAGCTGCTCATGGCTTTTGTTTTAATAGCAGGGTATTGCAGTGATGATTAGAGTCATTGTAATTTCTCTGTTCACCTCAATTTTATGAAAAGAGAGACGAAAAAAAAATCCTGGAGATTTTAATAATTCATTCTCAACACTATAAATGGAAATCTAAATGGAGGCTGAGCTGCCAGGGCTCTGATGTAGCATGTCAGATAAACAAGGACACGAATAGGCACATTTGTGTGTGTGTATGTGTTAGAGAGAAAATGTTGAACAGAGATACAATACACACAGACTTTGTGTTTGTGTGTAAAAATCAAATCAAGCTCTAATGCATGTGTAGGTTTATATGTTAGGGAGTGGGCTTTGCGTGTGGATGTGCACGTGCTTGAACAGATCACTGAGCACAAATGCGTGTGTGTTTATTTATGTGAGCGTGAGAAGGAGGATGCGGCTCCTCAATCAGGAGCTATTTATGGCTTTATAACTATTTACTGAGGGCTTAAACGCAGGATGAGATTGACCCAAAACGAGTGGGTGCCCATCCAATCTGTATTGATGGCGGTAAACCTATTCATAGATGTCAGTCCCCTGGCGTATAAAGGAGACACGTCACGTGCAGGAAATAAGATTTAACACGTCAATCCAATTAACACCTGAATTTCCCCGAACAGTAGAGACGGAACTGTGAAGGATGGAAATGCAATGATGACATTAATTAGCCTAGTAAGCCAGATAATACAGTGCTGAACAAAGCACGACAAACATTTTGCCTCGCTGTCCTTCCATTTTAACTTTAGCTTGGGCCACTACCACCCTCTGTTGTCCTAAATAGTCCTATCAAATAGGATTTATACGTGTGCTTGCTGGGATAACAGATTGTTTTGTTGCAAAGTGGAAGCTACGCTGACATTTTCTGAATCGGCTCTGTCATTTTGCTTTTGTTTAAGTACAGGAAATGATGTTCTACACTGATCATCCTATGGAGAACTGAGACTCTCCTTGTCGTTTGTTAACATGACAACATGGCTGATGACACAAAATGTTTCTCAAGCTAAGAGTAACCTCCAGACTTTTCTGGCCTGGAAAGCTGGGAACTAAGTTTTTAGAAGCAAATCTTTACCTGTCAAACAGCCATTTATTTTTGGGGGAATGCAGCAACTTCTTTGTTGCACTGTATGAAAAGCATCGTTTAGCTTACCGTATATAGTGTGTTAGTGCTTTAAGTTATTTGCTCTAAACTTATCTTTCTAAAGAATTAGGAATTGATATTTGCTTTTTGCCGAGTTAGCTGAGAACATTGCTGTCATTCTGTATGGAAAATGGGAAGATACAGGAACTGGTTACTGGTTAGGGAAGTGTTCAGATTAGTCTGAGACAAAGACTGCAAAAAAGATGAAAGAGAAAGGCTTTCTGTCTAAAAGTAAGAAAATCTGTCAGCAGCAAAAAAGCAGTTTCAGCAGACTGATAAACACTCCCGTGTTAAAACAGAATTAGTTATTTATACACTTTAACTGTTTTTACAGGGAATGAAAAACAAGATATAACAAACATGTATAACATGAGTTTTAGAGATTTTTAGATTTAGACTATTCATTTAAAGATCATGCAAAGTTTTCTCGTATGATTTTCTTAAAATAACCCAAAATCCTGTTCCTGTTCTTCATGTGATCTCCATGTGGTTGCTTTAAAATTTTTTTTAGTTGAAGTAAAACTTCGACTATCTGATATTATGTGGTCCAGGTGTTTAATACTTGGCTGGGTATGATTATGGAGACTTTCTACAAGTCCCGCACTGTGCTGTGAGTTTCAATTTTAAATAATCATCTTTTATTAACTTCATGAAAGCCCAGGCGTAGATTAATATCTTCTAATATCTTGTTTTGCCAATCCTTCCAAATGTAAAACCCAGACTTCGTGTCTCACATGGTCCAAACAAAACAAGGCTGAAACCTCTTCAGTGCTTTACCTGCAGTCTGGACAGAGCTGCCTGTGATCATGTTGGGGACACAAATTATATGGAGATTACATTCCTCCTCTGCTTTGTTTCTCTGGTCATGTGTTCTTCTCAAAATCCCCTCACAATGGTGAAACAAAATCCCTCACACAGCGTTTTACACGACACATATTTGCACTGCAAACGTTAATCTTATTTTCAAAAACATAACGAGAACCAGGTTGAGTCTCCTCCTCCTCTTCTTTTAAGTATTTGTGTTTTCTCTGAATATCTTATTGGTCTTTCACTGAATCTTCATCAATTTAAACATGAAAATGCCCCTGGTAAAACCTTAACCTATGAAATTTTCATGACATTGTGGCAAATTTTCCACCAGTTGTGGTCTATAAATATCCTGATCGAAAGGACAGCTTCTGCTATTTTTGACTGCAGGTGCTTTTCCCCTCATTCTCTCATCCTTGCTTTCTCTTGAGTGAGCCTGCTGCGTTTACTATTTTTAGATTTTTCTGTTTTAGCTCAGCAGGGGGTTAGGGACTCTGTGTGTGTGTGTGTGTGTGTGTGTGTGTGTGTGTGTGTGTGTGGTGGGTTGTAGATGGGATGTCACTAACGTTGGTGTACTGTGGGTAATGCTGAAGTGGGGAAAGAGGACAGCATGAGCAGAGAGAGGATATCAGGGGGGAAGCCTCGCCTCTCTGCAGCAGTACCCTTGAAAGGTACTGAAATAATATACGTGCACGCAGGGCCAGCATAGAAATATATGAAAATGCCCGGAAGCGGCTTTGACCAGCATATGTCTTTGTTGTATTTCTGATGATTTTAATGGGGTAACAGTTGCCTCAAGGTTAGAAAAAATGGCTCGTTAACAGAAGGTCAACACTTTGCATCCTCAGCCAGTAGCCAGCGCATACTGACTACCAGCTGGCGGTGGAAGGATGTGGTTGTACTGTTGGGCAGAGCCCGGGTGTGGATATGTTACAATATGAATGAAAATGTGCTCGTTGCCTCCATTTTTCCATTCATCTTTCCTGTCCCACTCACTTTCTATCCCTCCTTTTCCATCTTTTCTTCATCTCTTCCTCCTCTCTCACCCCCCTCCCCTCAGCAGAGACTCAGCTGGCCTCCCTTGACATGAAAACAAGCCCGGTTGTCATGGAAACCTCCTGTAGTCCACATGAAGTGATGCACATTTATTTTTAGATCCCTCCCATTCAAGACAATCATCAACGGGTTAACGGGTCCACTCGTGCCAGAGTTGCAGATATTTCTGACTCTGTGGTAATCCAAGGCACGGCACGGAGAACATGCTGACATTTGTTCTCATTGAGCCCTCAGTCCATGAATCTTTAAAGGATGGTTAATTATGAATATTAGGATTTTCTTTCACTATACCTTATTCATAAATGTGCATTACAGCTAGTTCTTAGTCCATTTTGAGAAGAAACAAACTGTGCCTTTCACCCATAGACATAAAAAAACAGGGCAAGTGTAAGTCGCATTTCTGGTGTACTCAATCCAATCAATCTAATTTCCTAAATATCATAGATATTCCAGAGAGGGAGCAGGAGGAGAGTTGCTTTTAATTAAAGATGGGCTCATTTATAACTCAAAGTTCAATACAAGTACATGTGCTTTTGAAGCCATTTCTTCAGTATTATTTGTAATTTGAAGCCTTTAAACAAACATAGTTCACTGAAAATCACTTCTGACTTGCTTTCTCAAAAGTTGTTTCCTTTTCCTAAAGTATACAAAAGCAATGAGTACATTATCAAACATGTTTTCTTGGTTTATGATTATGTCTAATTCAGTCCTGGAAACCAGCTTTGAAACATGCATTAGCAAAACTGTTTAGTTCAGGGAATATCTTGTTTTGTGTCAGACAGATTTGACACATTTGGAAAACCCAACACTGTCTTATTGTGCTTTATTTTACTTTTCTTAACTACAGAATAGACCAACACACAAATATCAATGAGAAAAAACCTTTACAGCTGTACATATCATCTTATCACTTGATTATTGTTGTCATTAAGTCCAGATTGTTGAAGAATCGAGGATGATTGCTTTACTGGCTGAACTACAGACAGAAAAAAAGGGAGAAAAATGACAGCATAAAATATTAATCATGCTGGAAGAGACACATCTATGGACACGGGTCCTTTTAGCATTTAGGAAAAGCCAGCACAGACTATTTGAAAGGATTTGTTTTATGTCTACAAATGACACACCTTTCAGAATTGTATAAAATGTCATCCTTTGTGTATGAGTGTATCTCCCTCTCTCTCGCTCCCTCTCTTGCTCCTACTCCATCAAACACAAATTTGTAGGTTACTATCCAGACTCATGCCAGTCCAGATGGCTATTATTTTTCTTCAGCCGATTGCTTACAGCTTATTGCTACTTTTGAGACCTTTGCATTTGGCAATGCCACTGACGCCCTGCGCCCATTCTAATAACAGCTCGCGCCAACACAAAGGAACCCCTCTGGCATTTTGCTGGCATTGTCCGAGGAGTCCCTTTTACAAGCTCTGTCCCTGTTCCAAGTTTACACCATTTGGTGTGTCACACTCCATTCATCTGTCCACCTAATGGACGACCAGCACGCCAGGTGAAACAGCTGTTTTTCTTGGCCGTTTGACCCGATCAGCCAAGGCTGTGAGGTCTCACTTTGCCTTGGTTATCAGGAAATGGCATTTAAATTTCATGGGTTCCGGTGTAATATATTGCAGATTGCACAACTTACTTTTTTTGTTATTGTAAGAACATGTGTTTTTTGTAAGAAATGTGTTTATTAGCTGCAATGGAAATGTGGCTCTAGGCTTGGAAATGTTGGTCTGTTCAATTCAATCAATCTAAGAAGCGAAGTTATCAACCACTTTTATTGATCAAAAAGCCTGGGAAAGACTCATTCAAATACAAATTCTGTCTAAATAATTTGCTTCCAGTAACAGTATAGTATGTAGTATAGTAAGTGTTCATTTTGGTTATTTTCAAAACAACATGTGAAAAATTTAAAACAAAGTTTTCAAACTTAAGTCCCACCCATGATAATTTGCCTTGTTTTAACCCACCTGTCTACCTGAGGCTAGTTTGACATGCACATTGACATTATGAAAGCCTTTGGCTTTTTATGGCTTTTTAAAAGGCTTTTCTGTGAGTGAAAAATGTAGTCTCCCAGAAGCTTATAACAAACTGCCAAAGTCGAGTCAGTGAGATGCAGCAGCAAAGCTCCGTCCTCAGAAAAGAACTGCAAACTGCAATCATAGTACGATATGCCTCAGGTGAAACTTATGAACCAAAACACGGTATCTGTTGGCTTGAAATAATGTCTGCCAACGTAAAAAAGCAAAAAGACACTCACGTTGAAGACACTCTAAAACATGCATGACTGCTCTTCTTGAGGTTGATGGCTTCTGAGAGTAACCAGTAGTAACTGATGATCCTGCATAATCATAGTTATTAGACTGGAGACACTGTGAGAATACCAATTACATGAGGACACCAAAAAGGACAATGTAAGCCTGGCATTGTATTGCCCCATTGAGTTATGCAAATGTGATCTGCATAAGCATAAATATTATGCATGCACAAGTGTAGCCTGGCACAGGAATGCACAGAAAGTATAAGCAGGACAAATAACATGCAAACATAGGCATGATTATGATTATTAGTATTGGTATGACAATAATAATAATAATAATAATAATAATAATAATAATAATAATAATAATAATAATAATAATAATAATAATAATGAT
>JBAJHX010000041.1:7565669-7596101 GCA_037176925.1 Amniataba percoides
AATAATAATAATAATAATAATAATAATAATAATAATAATAATAATAATAATAATAATAATAATAATAATAATGTAGTTTTAGTTTTGTTCATTAGTATTATTAAGTCTTCGAAGATGGAGTTCACTTAGATAACCCGAAAAAGGAATAAAGAAGCCATTTTAAAACATACACATACTGTTCCATGTACCAGTTTGGCCAGGTGATATAAACCTTTTAAACCATCAGGGACTACTGGCTGTCCATTCTGTATGTGTTGAAGAAAATAGACTGGTGTTCATACCTGCCTGGTTCTGTAAACAGGAAACAAACAAAGTGGTTTTCAAATTCCATATCTTTTGACCAATGCTCATAGCCCAGTAATCCTATCTAGTTACTACTTTCCAGGGATGGATAAGAACAGTAGATAATTCAGCGTCAGAAACCCAAAAAATAATAAAACCCTTGGTTTTGCTGCTGTCTTCCTTCCAGTACTGCCACAGGTAACCATTGGTAACCACTTTTTAAAAAAAATGCTTGCTTCCAGTGCATTGATGAAGAAGGAAAAACATGAAATTACTGTTTCACTGTGACTGTGGCACTATGCAGCAATCACTTATGTATGTATCAGTGGAGATTAAATATTTTAGTATATTTACCACTTATGAACAGACAGCATGGTATTTAAAACTGATTCCCCCAGCAGCACAAAAGTAAATGGAAAGGTGACTATAAAAAAACTCCTCCATTCCTGGTTGTGCACGAGGTGATAGATTGTCCGAGCAGAATTTCTGTTCATGTAAACGTTTGAAAATACCGGAACAGTGGTGAAACTTGGTCTCTCTTCTTTTTTTTTTTTGAAAGTCAATGAACTGGAATTATCCATTACTTTCAGTTGAATGGCAAAAGCAAAATTGACTGAGCAATATGTTGACTGTTATATAACCAGCATACGACAAACGCACTAATACTACAGCCGTATGCTCCTGAACCTGCTCTACACAGAAGACATTCCCACCGGTGTTATATTTGGAGCTCTGTGTTACTATTTTAATATTCTCATCACATTTGAGTCGTGACCCCTGGGCTTGTCCCTGGCATGATGTTTTGTCATATCTGTTACCACCCTTCTCACTCCATAAAGTTAAGGCGCCATCTGTCAGCTTTGCACCCAGAGAGCCGCTGAGTGGCAGGTGCTCTTGAATCTGCCAACCACCTGGTGTGTGCACAGCAAAGAGTCTCGATCTGAACATGTCATTAATGGTAGCATTAACTTGTACTGTATATTTTACATACTAAAACACAAACATGTATGTAGACATGCTTTAACACGCCACAGCCCCTTAGAGCAGCGTGCACTCGAGGGAGTGGGAAAGTAGCTGTTGACACCGTCACTGCTGGTGGTATTGTTGTTTAAGTCACGGGGTTGCTAGGCAGTCTAATTAAACCGTGCAGGCTAGCAAGTGCTTCCTCCCACAAATCGGCAGTGTGAGTTAAGCGAAGGAGCAAGAGAAAATTTGCTCTTCACAGGTTTGAAAGTGCGGCTTGGGATAAAAAAAAAAGTGAAAAAGTGATTCATAACAACTGTAAATCCGGAGGGGCTTCCCAGAATTCTTAGGCGCGATGGTGCTGTCAATATAAAAAAAAGTTCAATACCAACATATTTTGTTCATGGCGTGCTAAAACTGATGTGCTGACAAGCTGTTATGAGAGTACATGACGGTGCTACTGTAAAAAAAGATACAGCAAGGATTAGTGTAGCTGGGGGCTGTGAATACTCACATCTATTTTGATTGAAATCTATAAATTAGTTAACTTGTCATAGACCAAAATATTTCTTAAGAGACTGAGCTGGAAAATTTGACCTGTTGCCGATTTTAGAGGAAACGCCAACAATCACTTACAGTTTCAGGTACTATAAGTAGTTGTCCTGTTAATGTGACATCTTAGGAGCAAATAACTGCACTCATGGACAGACTGAAATTCTTTGACCTGCAACATCACAGACATGCCAAATTTGTTTTAAGTCACACATTCACTATGCCCAGGCGTGTCCAGTATGTCATTAAATGCCTTGAAAAGCATGCAGTTTAAGGAATTTCAAATATGTCGACATCCTGAAAATATTTAGTTTGTCTACTACTCTGTATGTATAGAAACCAGAACCTTTCATCCACAAGTTTTAGTCATTCACTCTGTATTTCATCAAGAAGATGAATGGCAATTACAATAGCACAGGCTGGTAAATTAGATCAGAGCTTCTTTCCCACAGCTAACATAGTAACAGCAGGGGGAAACATTCCAGTGCACAATATGTATAAATGATGAATGTGTCTGAAAACAAATCTTTTGTCTGTTTCCTTCAGATCGATGGAGAGGAGGAGCAGAGACGTTTCGAGGAGGGCAAGGCGCGTTACCTCCAGAATAAAGCAAAGAGACTTGCAGATAAGGAGCGCCAGCAGTGATGTCGCTGCTCGCCAGAATTAAACTCCTGCAGCAACAGTATATCAACCCCACACAAAACATACAGTCTGAAGGGAATTCAAACCCTCTCTCTTGTTCTGTAATTGTAGCCTCCTGTTAAACCTAAACCTGTGATTTCTTTCCCCTGTGCTATGCACCAAAGTGTCCACATATATAGCTGTACTGTATATGTATGTAAAAGTAAGAGTACATTTTATTTTGCGAGATTTCCAATGATGTATGAAGACTATTTATGATCGCAGTGCAAAGTGACACTCTGACTCTACGTAGGAGTAAGAGTACTATTTTATTTTAGGAAGATTTTTAAGTATGAAGACTTCATGATCTGTGTCAGTGCAAAGTGATAGTCTGAGCGCAAGGAAAAAATGATGAATAAGTGAGTGAATAATGATGAATAAAAGATCCAAGCGTGAGTCTGGGGCTCTCGCCTCGTGTCCTTGCTAGTTTGATGATGATGATGTCATTGTCTTGGGCATGCCTTGGCAGAGAGGGCACACGCTATCTATCTTTTCAGCACTGTGTCTTTCACAGAGAAATCAGGGGAGCTCGGGGGCTTTGACTCAACTCACATCCCTCCCACGCCCGCCCTTCCCCCTCCCTCCCTGCTCCTCTCCTCCTCCTCCTCTGCCTGTCTGTCACACTCTGACTCCAGCGTTTGCTCTGCCTTACCACGCTCTCCTCACCCTCTCCTGCTTACCGTCACGTTCTCTTGCAATTCCACTTTGTTCCACTCCGTTTGCCCCTCAGTTCCCACAGTGTTCTCGCGGCCTCACGCCCTTTCTCTCCAGATGAGATGTGAGGAACCAAAACTAAAAGAAATGTGTCTGTGTGGGTATCTTTCTCCTTGCGTATCGCCCAGCTTTGTGCACAAAGACAGATCAGAACGACGAATCGAGGTCAGCAGCAGTCAGTGAGAAATCAATATCCATATGGCGACTGAAAAGGCTGTGATTATTAACCTGCCATAAAAACTCCTGTTCAAATATTTAGCAGGATCGGTTTTTCATTTAGGTATTGAGAAGACTCTTTGACTTGAATTTGATTTGTCAGGAGGAGTAGGTAGGCTTCGATCCTGCACAACAGATGGCATGGACTAATTTGAGATCAAATTAAAGTGAAATTAAAAGATTAAAGTGATGAAGCTCTGTGAAGAACAGAGAGCCACACAGGTCTAAACCACAGCAAAATGTCTTTTGTTTCAGACCTTTGCTCCCCCTTCTGCTGTTTTTCCTTACGCAGACAGAAACTGATTTGTCATTGGATCTTGAAGGTTATTGTTTTTTTTTCCCTGAGTCCCTCCAGTATGTGTGCTTTTCATTTCCCCCATGAAAATAAAGTTAGGCTCAAGCTGCACCGGGGGGATGAATCTATTTTTAACCCCAGTGAAGTCGAGGCATCTTGTGGGAGAAGGAGAGCACAGGGAGGGAGAAGAGGGAAAACACAATGCATGGAGACAGGATCCATCTCGGATAGCAAGACAAAACTTCAGAGAAATATGAGAACAGTGAAGAGCATCTGCCTCGTGGACAGCACCAGCACAGGCATGCCGGAGTGCTCGCGTTCTGAAAACATTCACATATTCTTCTTTCAAGTATGTTCATTACCATCTACGGCCATTTTAGCTGGTAGCAGCTGGCTTTTATACGTAGATACACAATATGGTAACCATGGTTACTTATGTGGAAGAACAGACTTGAAATGGAAGAGATGACATTATCAGAAATAGATGTTTCTCTTCTAGGTAGCAACAAACAGGCTGAAATATACTTTTAATTGCACAAGTCTCTCTCTCGTAATCTCTGTGCCTGCCACACACGTGTTCAGTGCACACAAGACAGAAGCACCAGAAGAAGCTCCATGTGCTTTCCTCCACCAGAAAACAATGAAAGGAAGGTCAAAGGCTGATCCCATATTTCCTTTCATGTTTCTGCATCTAAATCAGGGGACTAACAGGCCTCTATTGTTTTACCCCAGTGTAGAGAGACTGACAAGGCTCCTAAGAAGATGAATGATCCTCTGATGCAGGAGAAAAGCCATTAAGGACTCTGAAGGAAGGATAAACGATAAAGAGAGGCAGCGTTGAGAAAACTCTCAGCTTTCATTATGAAGTGACCCGCTTTACATTTTCTCCTCAGACTGTGCGCTGCTCATGAACGTCTCCATCGTCAGTCATTTTCTGACGGGGGTGGGGTGGGGGCAGCACTTCCACACACGAAAAAGGCAGAAACCTGAGCCCTGTTCACATTATACCTCAAGGTCACTCGTGAAAATAAGTCTGTCAATATTTGTGTGATGCAACTTCTGTGTGTCAGCAGAAGTTGTAGATGCTCAAAGGCGCAGGAAAACGCTTTTAACGACTCAAAGTTTCCCTTTTTTCCTCAAACACTGTTTTGTTTGTGCTTCCTGGAACACCTTCACAGAGCAGAGAGACGAGTCCTACATTCAGCCCTCCTCTGTTATCTGGGCTTGGAGCCAGCAGGGCTTTCCTTGCAGAGGAGTAGGTGACGGGCCCTACTTTGTCTGGCCTGGAGCCTCCCTTTTCTTAAGCCACAGGGGACCTCACTGGGAGTACTACTAAATTAGGCTACTCCTGTCTGTAAGGCACACGGACTCTTCCTTGTGGAGATGGCGATGCTGAGAGCACAGAATAGTAGCTTGGAAGTGGGCACACCAGCAGGACATTCAAAACAGTGTTAAGTATTAAAGAGCTGATGTGTCTGTGCTTGTGTGTGTGTGTGTGTGTGTGTGTGTGATGTGATGTGTGATGGTGGAGCTGACGTTGAGAGTGGGGGCAGCCCGGTGCTACTGAAGCCAGTGGGCGGGAATGCCTTCTGTTGCTTTTTACTTCCAGGTCACCTAGCATCACACAGGAGAGGCCAGAGATGAACAGTCTGATTCTTTTAACAAACGCGAGCTCTCCTGCCCTGTCCAGTTCTTAATGATGGCGTTTTTGATTTATCTAGAGGCCAGAAATGAAAAATCCATGATGTCTTTGTTCATACGCCATCATATCCAAGACAGAATCTCAGAATCTGATCATTTTGTTACACAAGCTTTATGTAAAATTATATTATTACCAGAAATTAGTTCCTTTGTTCGCCAGAAAGCCAGTCATTATGTGTAGGAGGCCAGAATTAATTGATTCCCATTGTAATGCTGTAAATGAATTGCTAATTCTTGCATCCTATGACTGATGTGCTAAAGTAGTCCTGACTCACTTTAGACTGAGGACTTTATAATGAAAACCTTAAAGTGTCTCTGAGATAAAAGCAGATTCGAGCCAGTTCCTGCAGAGTCACATTCTATGACTTGTGACAGTGCCGTTCACTGAAATGATGATTTGCACACATTTGTGAATCAAATTGCGTCATTCGCTTTAAACTCGCCAGAAAGAAAATGTGTGAATCTGTCATCATGACGGGAAACTTTGTACTCATTTTCCTTTCCATCTTTTGTTCTCTTTCTCTCACACACATACACCTGTTGGATCTGCGCACAATCAACTTCTTGTTCTTTCATCTTGTTTTCATCCTCAGGTTGTGCTGCATCAAAAGGATCTTTTCCTCAGCTTCTGTTGTACCTTTGAATATCTAAGAAATCCCAACAAAAACTCTATGTAACTGTGTCAAATGAGGCTCTAATGGAAAAAAAACATGAAAGCCAGAGTTATAATTCATCAGATGTTTTTTTTTCATTTATGCTTTATGATGAGTTTTATGATGTTTTATGACCTGATAATGAAATCTACTAAATTTCACCTTTGAGGAAGCTTGTTCAAGCACAGCTGGTGAGTGGTTGCACCCCAACAGCCCCCTTTAACAGCCAACCCCAAATTCAGACTTTTTATAACCTCGGTCATGTTTACATGGCCATTGTTTCCAGCTACTACTAAGATAAAGGGATGTGGACGTGGAACATTATGAGACACAGTTTTGTAATAAAGTCCAACAAGGCGAGCCTAATGAGTAAAAGACTCAGACAAACCAGTTATAAATAATCTCAAAAAGAGATTTAATTAACCAAAAATCAGTGTATTATAACTGTCCATTTCACACAGTACTGCAGGTGAGGGCAAGAGGTCGAAGGAGGAAGTGTCATGTGTGACATAATACCTGACCCCCCCCCCCTCCCCCAGTTACCAAATCTTTGTTCTCTGACATTTGTGTTTTCCTCTGCGGAAAGAGGAATGTTTTATTAGCAAATCCATTTTTTTTTCTGCATGGTGGTTTTGGACCAGCTTATAAATTATCTTAGCCTGAAATAGGTGCAATTAATTCGGGTAAACAGAGTAAGTTGAATGTGTATGCACTGCAAAGCTAATATGTGATTTGAATAGTAAGAAGAGTGTAAACCTTGAGGTAGTAGAGCTCTAGGGAAGTATTGACTGGATCAGCTGCGAGGCTCAGGGGAAATGTCTTATCCTGCCTCAGCATCTGGAGAGGCTTTTTTAAAATGATTATTTTAAAGGCACCTCAGGACTGAAGAGGACTGGCGGTGTGCTGCTCGGGCAGCTGTTTTAATGAATGGGAAGCGGACCACCCCCCCCACTCCAGTCATCAGACCAGCTACCAAAGAAATGGAAATGAAAATAATCCTTAGAATGGTGGCAAAAACAAAAAAGAAGAGCGAGGCACCAGGGACCTCTGTGTGTCTCTCCTCTCATGTAGGGCCTATTAGTTTTCTCACTGGGTACAATCTAAGCCCTGAGGGAGGAGAGCCGCTCTTACAGAATCATCCAGGGAAGGAGTCTTACATAACAAGTCGTATAATGTCAATGAAAGAGGCCCATTTAAAGGAGCATGAATAACATGAGAGAATAACGTGCATTAATGCGATTGATACATATGGGGGAGTGTGTGTGTGTGTGTGTGTGTGTGGGGGGGGGGGTTCAATGCGGTTGTCATTTCAATGCAAATTAGATTCATGCAATTTAGAGACTTAGAGCTTTCTGCAACAGGCTTTTACGACCATCTCTGATTTTCTCTTCTCTCAATCAAAGCTGAATGAATCCAGTTTGCAGTGAACCCATTCATATTAGTAAAAAAAAAAAAAAAAAAAAAGAATAAAAATAAATTAATAAATAGGCTAAATAAACCCCCCTCTTCTTGCTCAATCAAACGCTGCTTGGATGAAACGACCTGCCTGTATTCAAAGCCGGTGTGCGACGTGCAGGTGCGGCTCTCGCTCTGTCAAAATGCCGACCTCTCCTCCATGAATCACATGAATTATTTCTCTCTGCGGTTTCACTCCCACGGCCACGCAGCGGCGGGCGGGCGCGCGCGCGGCGGGAGCGCGCAGCGGTCCTGACTCGCGCGGCGCGCAGGAGTCGAGAAATGGGAGAAGAAATGCGTCTTTTCCTTAAACCTCACCCGGTCGCTCGCTCGCTCCACCTCCGGCTCTGAAGCGGAGGAAGAAAAAGAAGAACAAGTCTTTTCATCCAGACTCATCGATTATTTCCCGTTTTTTTATTTTTATTTTTATTTTTTTTCTACCCCACCTCCTCACCAGTCAATGAATCAAAGGGGGCAACTAGCAGCAGAGCAGCCGCGGTGATGTGCTCGTGTTTCGGGGCTCATCCTTCATTTCGCAGCTCCTTCCTGTGATGAGCTGATGGGGATGGAAACGCTGGGAAGCCACTTGAACGGAGCTGAGCTGCTGTGTCTCAACCACAGTGTTTCCACAGCCGGAACAATGAGCCGCCAGGAGCCGTAGACGTCTCCACAAAGGTAAAAAAAAAACAACAATAACAAACAAACAAAGAGGTTAGTTGATAGTTGTAAGAAAACACCGAGGCTTCACCCAAACAGGTGGCGTCCTGCAGCACCCGCAGATCAGCTGATCAGAGGGCACAGGGGGGCTGCATGCGAGTTCAAATGCAACATTCCTGCACACCTGACCTTATTTTGAGATGAAGAAGATAGATTGGATTACAAATATCACACACTGTAGGGCTGCGAGCGAGCAGCACATCGCATCTGTCTGCTGGATTAATGGTAGTCACAGAGCTGCTAGGTGTGGGATTACTAGAAATGACCGAGATTAGACCTGGAGTTAACAGAGGGTGAGTAATTGGGACTAATAACCCGCACGGTGTACTTATATTGACTATAGATCGTGTGTGAAATGGGAATATTTAGCAGGCAGGAAGATTTATACACAGATACAAAAGCAACATGGAGACACACTCAGGCAATTTGTGCCCAACACCTCCACTTTTGTTTTCATCAACCCAACTTTTATAGTCTTCAGTGTGTTTCTTTATGTCTGGTTTTAAACAATGTACGAGATAATCAGATGTTTGAAATTGTAATATGAGAATGAGCATGTCATTTGCAGAAATTCGACCTTAAACAGAAGTGGTTAACAAGACAAAAAACATAGATTCTATACTGTACAATTCAGCCATGTAGACTTAAAACAATAAAAGCGCAGTGCTGAAACACCTGATAGGTCAGAGTTTAGACTTCAGGACGAATATGTCAGCAGGCCGCATATTAACATCTGCCATTACAGTTGCTCTCACAGCGCTGCAATGATGGACTTAAGCAGCCATAACTGACACTGATGAGGACATTTACAACTCCCACGCGAGGGCAAATGCTCTACGCAGTCACTCCCAACCAATCATTTGAAATCAATGAACACTGAACAAAGAAACATGCTCACGTGTTTATGAGACCTTGAGGAATATTCTCAGGAGCTCCTGACTTGACAACTGACGTAAGAGACCAGTTATATTTTACCTTTTAGACAGCGTGAATATGTAAGTTCATTTACATATTGTGTGTTATATGCGCAGTGTCAACAGTGTTTTTTATTCTGTATCCCGTATTAATGAGAGTCAGCAAGCAGTTGACCTTTGCATTCTTTCCAATACTGTTTTGATACGTTTCCCCACTGACAAACACACCATAAAAATAGATGAGAGGGATTGCACACAGTCACAGGTCAGAAAGTGGCTTTGCAAGCCAGTGATCAGATTCGCTGCTCAGAGAGTGCTGCAGCCTTCAAGTGACAGTTGCTGCTACACCACAAAGCCTCACAACAGATCTCAGTGTTTCACAGGGCATATGTGACATTTTGTTTGTCACACGTTGGGCTCTGTCATTTTGTGACCGCGTTAGCCCGTGTTCACACTGTTCTGCTTTCGCTCACAACACACAGCACGCTGACCTGAGTCCGCCTTTGTGCTGTTAATGACAATGAGAGGAGTATCTGGGTGATTTAAATCCCTTGCACCGGTTTGAATTTAATCCACATTTTTTTTGTTTGTATATGTTTTTTTCACATATGGCATTATTCTACCACCGTAATTCACTCAGAGTGTGTGCCTGTTTCCGAGACAAACTGCAAACCCTCGGCCATATGGTGCCCAGTGATCCAGCTACAGTCATAGCTGGAGGTAGCTTAACATAAACAGGAAGAGAGCCTCTAGGGTTACATTTGTGATGGAAAATTCAACTACTTACTCTGTGACAAGCTGGTCCGCAGCGAAGAAAAGTGCTTACAGTGTGCCTCAGGAACATGTTGGATTCTGGTTTGTGACCTTTTAATATCTTTTTGCCATATTAGTAAATGTGTGGTTGGGCATCTTATTGACACTGATTGCACGGGTACAGCAGGTAATCCTGGGTATTTACTGCAGCCTTGTGTTAATGGAAGTTGTTAAAAGTGTTACGACATATCAGTGCTAGGAGCTTGCTATTTTCTAATGACTGCGCACAGTATTTAAGAAAATGATGTCAAGCTTGGTTGCATAGTCGTTTTGTTAATGCGTTCTCACAGGCCCAGCAGAATAACAGACACGCTCGGTGTCAAATGTGAGTGAAGTGGTCTAAGCGTGGCTTTTTAATAGACTAGCAAATTACAAACCGTTTGGAAGTTTCTCTAATCAGCTGCAGTATAGGTTTTAAATGTTTTAACTCTGGAAGCAAATACCCATTAAGGGATGTCTTGATGGAAGAACACGCAGGACTCCATTTTATTACACCACAAAAGCCAATTGAGAGTTTTAGGTTTCCTATTTATGTTTATTGCTTCCACCAGTACTGCAGAGCATAAAACTATTGATATTACTAGTTGGGTATTTAATCAGTGATACTTAATCTAATGCTATTTAATATAATGCTGCACCAGTGTGACATGTGCTTGAATCAGCATTTGCAGCCTTATGGCAGTTGTGCTCATAAGAGGCTCTGACATCATCTCCTAATCAAACCTGATTCATTAATGACTGATTTATGCTTTCATCATGTTCCCACTGTAAAATATTGGGCTAGTGTTTAAAATAGTTTGATACGGTTGCCAATATGATGTCGGAGCTCCAAGATAAAGACTAAAACTTTTCTCAAAGCTCCAATTTACAGGATATAAACACATTCTTTCAAAAAATGTGAGTAAAAAAGACTCATAACTGGCTAAGAATTTAAAGCTTTCTGTACTTGATTTTTCATGCCACTATCTGCATTATGCTCAGAGGATATTGAGTTTCAATAGCTAGCTATTGGCACATTGATCGGGGAGGTTGCCTAGCATTCAATAGTTTGCAGGTTTGATATAGTATCTCCAGCAGGAGGAGATCGATTCAAAAGAGAAATAGTCTTCGCTTACTTTTCTTGGCAGGAAGGTCAGAGGTTAAGGTCAAATGAGCACCCCTTGGAGCTTGTTATTTTCTGATTGTGGGAACTGAAGGTGTTTCGCTGGCAGTGTTTAGAGACTCCAGCGGCGCAGGGCTGACACGGGGTCTTGAATCGAGGTCCTTTGGTCGGAGAGCAGGCTGCCAGCTCACTCTGCCTACCTGCTGTGCATTAGTGAAATGTGATTAAATGGAAGGAGCATTTTCTCACAACATGTTATTGTTGTTGTTTCAGTCCTTGAGTATGAGTGCTTGTGCATATTTCCCGTCTGGTGTCATATGCTGTAAGTGGATACTTCACAATGACAGCAACTGAGGAGAGTTACTCACTACAGGAAGATCATTATACAGTCTATGAAATGTAAGTTGTCTTCCCTCATCAGAAGCATCTCATTCTGATATGCTTTTACTTTTTCAGCTTGTATACCAGATGCATAGTTTTAGCCATCCAAGCCACGCCATTGACTTATTAAGCAGGTGAGGTACTCGTCTTTTAGTGAAGCTGTTGATGTTAAGTTAACTTCCTACACGGCCCAAACAAGAAGTAAACACACTGTACCTCAGAGGAGAAACTTGCTATTCTCTACTTCTCATCATGTTATACCAGCGGTGTGTCACTGTCTCTGTGCTCAGCGAGGTTGTCTAATGATGATGTTACTGTAAAGCAGCTGGTTCAAGAGGATCTTGAGAAAAGTAGGGATTTTAAGGTTCATCAAGCAACACATGAGGAGGAGTATTCATTTTCATTTCATAATAAGGGAAATGTGCAGTTAGTGTGATCCAAACTTTGGACTGCACATTTCCATGCTTTTCTGTTGAATACTTTCTTCAGCGCTGATACAGTTGCTATGCAACATACATAATAATGATTCAGTCAGTACAGTGGAGCAGAGTGCCTAACATGATAGCGGTTTACCAGTGACTGAACCTATGAAGGGATGAAAGGACATGTCAGTGATTGGTGACACATTAAGGCCTCTGGCTGTCAGGTAAACAGTCGTGGTCTTTGGGATTTTGACTGTGGTGGGAAAGTCATGATTTTTCTTGAGAGTTCATGGATGGATGTTTTTGTATGAAGTTTGTTCTCTGCTGTGCTTCCTCCATTGAGTATGTAGCCCAATGTGAACATGTTGAGAGAGGGGCCGACTCTCGATAGAGTGTTGACTCTTTTTGGGCTTTGATACGTGTGCATTTTGAATAGAGCCACATACAATGAAGGGCAGGAAGACAGATAGGAGGGAGAGGGGCGTGCCTTGAAATGACTCTTAGTCAATCACAAGTCGGAAGAGCACACTGGCAATAGAGGATGTTTCTAGTTAATTAATTTTTATTCTCTTTTTCCTGACTTCATTTCTATTTGTGTTAATGTATCTGTGTTTGTGATCCAGTAACAACACTCACTTAAAAGCCCATAATCAGAAAAATCACTGGACCGTCGTTTAGTCGTCTGTGTTCCAGGAATAATTTTTTATTAAATGCTAAACCAGCAGTTCCAGAGAGGTCACATATACCAGCCTCCTGGGTCGTAAAGAGGTTAATCACCCTGGTATCTGAGGTATCTCTTTCTCCGGGACACTGGGTTAAAGCAGTCCTGCTGATCATATGTCACGCAAGGAGGAACTTCTCCCAGACTCTCATTGATAACTAGATAATGAACGCTCACTGGAGGTGAGTAAGATTGATAGTGTTTGGTCTGCTGAGGTTCAGTGTAATCCCTCATGGGTGAAGGAGACCTCTCCCCCCACACTGTGTGGGAAACTGGACACAACTACGCAGTATATTAAGAAGAATATTAAACAGTTGCAGGGTTTTGTATTATACTATAACTATACATAATTATCAGTTATTAGATTACAGATCTCATTTTAATAATCACAATTATTGTGTTCTCTTCCATCAAAGGTCATTAACCTCTCCCTAACTGCTGTTAAATTCTCCCATTTATGATTTTATAATCTCCAGTCCCTCTCACCAGGGGGTCATTCTGAACAGCCTCCAGTAACCCTCTCTAAAACAGTGAAAACGGTTCTGATAAATCATCCCCGTCGCCAAATTATCTGTTGCGCCACATAGAGAGCAAATTGAAAGCCTGCAAACTAAATGTTTTCTATCTTTACATAAAAGACAGTGAAGGAGTGTAACTTCACAGGTCAGGATATTTGCTGATCTACTGGTTTCTCCATGCTCACCTGTGATGTTTAATGTTCACAACCAGTAATTCAGTTTAACACAATTCATAGTAGCAGTGAGAACAATCCATTTAACCAGTATGCTATGTTTTTACAAAGAGAAATGATGATGTTCATCAAGTGTCTAACAGATATTTCTCTTGTGCGATGTTAGGTGGCACTTAGTAATGGGTGGCTGAGGTTCATCCAACTGCAGTAATTAACTGCAGGTCTTCAGCTAATCACTTTGTCAAACTGCAAACTGTGGAAGACCATCTGAGGCCTGTGACATCGCCCACATCTGAACTGACATTTTGAATTTTGCCCTTTGGCTTAACCATTCAGCTCTATTTGGTAGAGCTGACCTAGGACCAGCAATCTCCAGACTCCACAGCTGAACATGATTCAGGGCCAGGACATTTATCAGTTGACCACACTCACTGCAAACCACATCTCTCTCTCAACACATGACAAAAGAAATTACTTGTGTAAATAGTTTAAAATCATTAAACAGTTCAAGCCTGTAACATGCATATATATAGTGAAAACTTATAGTGAAAACTGTTGTATAATATACTGGAAGTTTATTCGCTTACTAGGATGCCCTTTAGACACTGAACACAAACTTAGAGATCAGTAAAACAAAAGGAACACATAATATCTGGTGAAAATGTAATAGGATTTTTACAAGCAAGAAACTGAATTTTATTTAGATGTTTGGTAATTACTTTTGAGTGGGAAAGGGAAGTGCATGACTGCACTTAACTCTCAAAGCTGCAGAGGACTGTACTTGTACTAGATACTCTCTAGCATCAGTGTTTGTAACTGTAGATGTGATGAAGGATGCCGCTATGAAAAAAAAGCATACCTGCTGACTTGACTTTCAAAGTAAAGCACCTGTCATCAGAGATGTACTGTAATATTAAACACTGAGGCTGCGCTCTCGGGGAAGCTGTGCAGCCTCCAGGGGCAGAGTATTTTCCTCTCTGACAGCTCCGCGGATGAGTGGCTGGTCGGGCAATAAGACCCCATGCATCACGCCTGTCAGCAGAAACCTTATAAAAGAGGTCCACTCCCTGCAGCTACTCCAGCTCCTGCCAATTTGAAGCTGAGAGATGTGGGCCGGAATCGCACACCAACGCAGGCTTTCACTCTGTACCACACCCAACACAATGACGGGAATTTTTTTGATGAGCACGGTTAGTCATGGAGCCTTGAAAATCATCATGTTCCTTGGAACAGGTTTCCATGTAATTACTGGTCTGATCTCATTCAGACACACTGTCATCCATTTTGGCCTTTGTTTGAACAGATAAATTCTTGTTTATGCCTGCCAAAATCTGTCTAGGCACACTTCTCTCTTCCTCTCTGTGTTTCAGCTGATTATAGTTTGAGATGACGAATGAAAAAATGTTTAGTCCCTTTTTTTTTCAGCTGTCCAAAATGTGACTAATGTGCAAAGGAAGAAGTTAGTCATCCAGGAGAAGAAAAGCACAGTTCCCTACGCAGCAGTTTTCAAAAGCCCTCAACAGTGTTGATGGTATTTCTGTAGATGCTTTAGTACGAACAGATTGTCTGCCATCGACAGACGCATTATGGTGATAAGTGACTTAAAAAAGCAATGCTGAGTAATCTCTACTGAAAACACAGAAAATGTATACTTTACCAACAGGTCGGAAAGGATGGTAATGCATACAAGTAAACGACGTCCTTTTGGTGTTTTTTTTTTTGTTGATATTTCTCGCCAACAGTTACTGTAGAGAAATTACAACTTTTATTTACAACCACTTTTGTTTATTCACTCATTTTAATGTTATTTTGTTTTTTTTGTTATTTTATCTGCTGCCCAGTACTCTACATTAGGAGCCAAAGCACTTGGAAGAATATACCTTTGCCATCACAGCTTGTTACACTAAAAGGCTTTATTTCATCATTTAGAATTTTAAGCTGAATTCATTTTATAAGCTGTAAACATAATCTGATTATTTGGAATAAAGTCTTTATTGCTGTTGGTGTCATAGTTGTTACAGGTAAATAAACAAGCATAGTTTGATGGCAGAAGTCTCATAAATCAATTATTCCCTGGTCCAATGTTGATTGTTCCACCAAATTTCAGGTCAAATGATAAACTGAGTGTACTTTTGCTCGAAATCAGTACTTTACATTTGGGTGGGAACAGTTCATGTAAGCTTGGCAAAGAGCAAAACATGTCAGTATTAGAAAATGCATTTTAAGCTACCGTGACACATTTGTGTTTCCTGATCCTCCTTGTATCAACACCTCGATGAATCTGTGCCACTCTGTTAACATTTAATATCCTCATGTTAGAGAGAGAAATCTTTACAGCGTGTCTGCAGTTGTCAGCGCTGATTTCCCTTGTGTAGAAGACAGATTTGGCTTGGAGGCCCAGGGGATTGTGGGTGATCGAGCAGTTAGTTCCACTATGGTTCGGAAGCCTGTCAGTGTTTAAATAAAATCAGTGCTACAGCTCCTAACGCTGCTGCTTCTGTCGCTACCACTGATAGTCCTACAACAACCTCTATATCACTACCTCAGTACTGCTACCGGCCTCTTTTCATACATAACTACATACATTGCTGTAAAGGCGAAACACCTTTGTGAAGCTGTGATTTCAACGAGCATTTAACTGAATATCAAAGTTTACAGCAGTGCTCAGTTTCACTTATTGTTTGTGTCAGTTTACAATACGCATTAGCTCAAAATATATCTCTGGTGAGGAAAGTGGGAAAATGCCAATGAGCAGTTTGTTACAACCCAGAATTTTTCCTTTTAAACAAAACAGTGGTCGAACAACAGCGCATTTGTGCTACATTAGTAATAATGAGGGCGAGAAGAAGACAATTTGCACAGATTTATGTGACTGTGCTCTTTAATGTCTCTGAGTCTGAACAAAATCTCCTTAGTTGTACTGTCAGTATTTACAGGATGTGCTCTTTTTCCACACACAGTGCTGCTGAAACTGTTCTAACAAAATATACAGCGTGCTATTTGGCTTGAAGCCTGGAGACTTGTTTTATTTTACACATCATTTTGATGATCCGGGACATTTCCTGTTTTACTACAGATAATGTGCAGGGTAACTGCAAGAGATGTGAAGGGTAACATTGTCTCTGTAAAACCTTAAACCAAGAAATTAAACTCCACAAATAAACCCGCTGACATTTGACTGGGAGGGAATAGAAAAAGCCAGATATGTACATAATTGTAGAGGACATTGTGCAGCCAAGTTTAAGGGAAATATCACCCTCCTGACCTTCCATTTTCTGAGCCTTGTATTTCTGAACCCTTTCATGTTGCCTGCAGCCTTTTTTTCCAAACGGAGGATAAACCTTAACTCATCCTCATCCTCATCTATGTTTTGCCCTCTAATAGGAAGAGTAGTTTTTGCCAGTAGTAACAACTAACAGGGATCCAAATAAACTATCATGTGAAGTTAAACAAATTTTTAGTAATCCAGTCCATTTATCATGTTAAATTCAGCCCAGTATCCTTTGAATGACCGTCAGACAGAACAATTCTGCACTCATGATGTATGTCCAATGCCAGTGTAAAGGAAAAACTGAGCCTTTTATAATATGTGAGGCAGATTTAGGTGGGTGGGCATGTAGCCAGTTTAACTTTGAATTAACATTTGCCTTTGTATTCGTTTTATTCATCTATTCTTTACCATAACCATACCTTAGTTACCATTTCCAGGCATGATTTTATTGGATGTAAAAAGTGAAACCAGCTTCCAGAAGAGAAGAACGTCATAGATTAAGGAAGTTCTCAGTTTGAATTTCTAACAAAATCAAATGCTAACAAAAAGTGAGAAAATGAGAGTGTGTTAATCTGATGTGTGGTCTAGGATGGTGTAGCACTCCAGACTGTATTGCAGAGTTCGGTGACGTAATTAATGCTGTCTGCCTTCCCCATTTCTCATCTCTGAATATGCACTGTGAGAAAAGTGTTTTGAAGGCAGTGTAGCGCAGCGCAACACAACGATTGGGTGCATTTCAATCGACCTTTCTTGCATGTTTTAGCTCAGTTAGGTGCTGCTCGAGGAGACTGGCTGTCTTAATTGAATTTTAGTCAGAATGATGAAGAATTTCACCCAGCATACATGTGCATAAACAGACTGGTTATGATGCTGAAGAGTATAAATTGTGCTCATGCTCTGCATCAGCGCTGGTATTAATAGGCTCACAGGCATCTAGAAGTCATCTGTGAATTCTCAGTGGAGTCTTGCATCGTATACAGCACGACATAATGCCCTTCAACACCTCATATTTCTGGATATGTGAACAAGCAGCGAATGTTATTTACCTCAAGAAAGTGAGAAAGCAGCATAAATTGGATAAAGTTTACATCGTCGGTTAAAAATACCTTGTACATATTATTAGTTTTTGAATCTCCATAGCATGTCAAGATGTTTCGAGAGGTTGAAAAACTGCAGTTGCTTGTAAACATCCCAGAATAACCTTGTTAGACCTCACTGCAATTTCTTGTATTAATTGAAAGCTGCCATCGTCCCTCTTGAGCTTCCTGAGTCACGCGAGCAGAGGGGGGTTAGAATATATTTTCTGCCGCTCTCTGTGTATGTTGGTATATTTCTAACACAGCTGGATAGATAGAAAGAGGGATTGTTTTGGAATATTGTGCGCAAGTTGAAACATGTTGGTTAAGTGTTATTCTTTGTAATGTTGCAGCAACTGCACAAGGTCGTATGTGGCATTTTTGAAATTTCAGAATAAGAGATTGTAGATTTTATTTTAAATGAAATATGACTCAGAATAAGCCAAGGGGCAAATTCCTTGACTGTGATTGAGATATTTGTTCTTATTTCCACTCTCTGATGTAGGAAGGCCACTACAACCCACATTCAAGCAAATGTCCATGTTCATCGATGCTTTTTAAATAAGTCACATTTAGTTATTTTACCTGAGGAACTGAACTCTTCACTTTAACATAACCACATCCTACATGTCCATAGCTGTGACCAACATGTCAATAGAATGGACATAAAGATATCTGAATATACAAAGATGGCTTATTAACTTTTGCACCATGTAAAGTTGAAAATTCATATGCTGTTAGTGTAGTCGATCTGCTTGTGCACAGAGGTCCAGGCCGGCTCAGAGGAGAGGTTGTTGGCTTGGCTGAGTGGATGAAGTTATGTGAGCAGACGGTGTTTGCAGGTTAACTGAATTGAGTGTATTCAACACAGAACATGTTATTTCTTGATTTCTGTCTGTGAATGTTATTTTGCTTGGTGGAAGACAAACAGTTGGCTTTCTCTGCGGCTTAGCAAACGTGGCTTAATTTTGAATTTCCAAATTCAGTGTAGTTGATCTTGCTAAATTGTCATTTGGATTGGATTTTCTTTAAGTCCTGAATACCCAGTCAAACAAGCTGAAGGATACATTTTTCTTTCTTTTCTGACATGAAAGGGGGGGCTGACACGTCCTTACAGTCTGATCACTGACATGGCTTAAATGTGATTACAGTAATGTATAATGAACATGCTTGTGATACGTACAGCACTAAAACATCCCTGGTGCCTGAAAATGTGTGATGTCTTTGACACCAAATATGGCGATGTTATCCAGGCTATTTGATTAATTAAATGACTACGAGCACCAACATAGACTGAGACGACTGAGCAAGAAAAGCTGACCTGTTGCTAGAAATCATTCAGCACATTGTATTACAGTGCAACATTAGCATCCATTTGGAGTCATTTTTCCATCCACTTGGTCAGTGAAGTTTAATATCGGCTCCCCTTTTAGCTCCATTTCTGGTCTGATCCTTAGGGAAATATCCATCTGTTAAACAGCTAAATGCTCAACGCCCAGATTCAGATAGTTCTTAACCTAGTCTTTCTGCCATTTGGTGCTGGTCTGTGTTACACGTAAAAATGTTACCTATGTAAATGTATGTAAGATTTATCAGAACAATGTACTTAAAGTATTAAAAGTACTGCTCAGGCAGCAAATGACGAAAGTGAACCAAAAGAGAAAAAATGTGTTTGGCTCAGAGGCCAACACATCGAGCTTAAAGTTGCTATAAAGCCAGTATACATCCCCTGAAAGTCTTTTTCTATTTTTTATTTAATAGATTCACTAAACCATTACCTGCACAGGAGATTTACAGTACTTGCATTAAAAGAAAAGGGCGGCACAGTAAAGCATTTTCACAAGGTGGAAGATGGCTAATCGACAGAGAAAACCGATGATGCTGCAACTCTGTCAGCGGACTGTGATTCAGAGATGGTGAAATGATTTTAAATCAAATAAAGCCATGAGAGAGATAGTATCCACTCCAGGTCGAAGACATTAAAAGGTGCTGAACTGGAACTCTTACCGGCTGAGAGACATACACACATCTCGGCCGCACAAAGGTTTGTCATTATGTTGTAATTTAAAATGGTTATCATAACTTAACTCATTAAGAAACCCACAGGCAGGCAAAAGAACTTTCTCCATGTTGACTCTACGGTAATACTATGACTCAGATGCCAATCTTTTTTGATGTTTTCTATAAACTAAAGAGAAAATTTTCCCATATTTTCCTCACAGCAGGTTTAGGTGGATTTTGGAGGGATTTAGTTACCGTCACAGTGGACTGCTTCTCTGTTTATTGTTTGACTCAGCTGAGGTTTCAGTCCACAGTCAACAGATAGACTGTGGCTCAGTCCGTCCCAGCCACCTGGGGATTCCTGGATCAAAGCTATGAATCATTATTTTTATATCCCAGCCAGGTTTGCTCTGTTTTTTCATGGTTTTTGAAGGTGTGATAACACTTTTTAACACAGTGTGGGTTTTTTTGGTCGGCTTCATCGCGAAATGTTGGTGAAATATTTCTTCTGTTGCCATGTGTTTTTTGGTTTTTGTTGTTTTGTTTTGTTTGTGTTTTTTTTTTTTTTTTTAGTATTTTTTGTGTTTGGTTTGTTTAGATTCACACTGAAATATTACAATTGAACTACTTGTAAACAAAGATCATGGACTGTTTGTAGCTTGTTTGTATCTAGCAGACTTAGTGACCTGTTTTTGTGGGAGAGATTATAACAGGTCCACATATTATCCCTCTAACTGGAGGGCCCAACTAATAGATTTGATGGATTTAGTGGTAGTTTACCTTGAATGGTGTTACTGAAAGTTAAAACAAGGAAGAATAAAGAAGAAAGAAGGAAAGTCAAGCAGAGAATAATCGATTATGGGTTTAGAGGACTGTTTCTTGATTCATACACATATTCTGACAAGTGTGCATTAGCAAGACTGAATCTGATTGGCTGACAATTCTTTGGGGTGCCATTGGAGGAAAGAGCGAGAGAGGAGGATCAGATCAGTGGAAGTGAGAAGAGGGTGACGATGACGTGGTTCTTGTCATTTCCAGTGTCCCCTCTCAGGGGTCTTGCCTACAGCACATCAGTGTTTGGACAAGCCAAAAGACAGGAAATAGATGTGACAACATGCTCCAGCTGTGCCAAGCATTTTTCATTCTACAGTGGGGGAACAAAAGTCATCCTCATCTGACGGTTGTCTGGCTGGCACTGTGTTGAGCTGGAAACTGATCTAAAAAAGCCATTTTTTTTAGTGCATGTTCCTCTGATTACTCCTTCCGTTTTGTCACTCCTTTAGGGGTGTGAGGGGAGGACAAATTGACAGGAACACCTTATAATATAGTGAAACTGTACGTCAGCAGCACCAAGAGTTGCCTAGAAATTACTGAAATAACATTAATATGTGCATTATTCTTATCACATTATCACTAATATAAAAGCTTCTTCACATTTGAGAAGCGTCTTTTGCTTCATGAATGATTTATTCAAACATTTGATTGACTGTTATCATAAATGTTATTTGTTTCAGGATGATCCAGTGGGATTGCATTGTATTGTTTCTGTTATTTTGCCAAGCTCCTGTAGCATTTTTTTGTATTTTGTGGCAGTAAAATAGTTTTTTTTTTCAGTGGCATTAAATTCAGTGTCACGATCATTTTTTGCACAATTTTGACCATAAGAGCAGTTCACGTTCACTTCTGTGATTCCGTTTTTCACTGAAGAATAGTAGTTGCATATGATTTATGCTATTTTTAAAGTAAGCCCTGCTGACTGATTACTGCTCTGTCTTACCCACGCGAAAAGGATGGCTTACAGTATTAACAGTAATAGTTAAACTGTTGTGATTAACATAACCCTATTAGTTCACTGGGATGAGGGATTATGTCTGATGAAGGATTATTTTGAATTGGACCGAGTCATATAATTTTCTTTACATCCGCACTCCTTCAGCCTCTCACCACCATGCCGCCCTCTTTTCTCTCTCCCCCTCTCCAGCCTCAGGCTCGTAAGGGAACCGGCCCGGCTCTTCCTCGCCCTCGCCTCGAACATCCCACTGTGTCGCACCACTTCCATGTCCTTTCCCCGCTGTGGCCATCCCATGGAGAGTGCACGCCCACCGAGATAGGATGCCTGCCTTGCTTGACGTCCTGCATCCCCTCCTGCCCGTCACCACCTCCTCCTTCTCCTCGCGTGTACCTGCTCTTGCCAACAGTTCCTCGCCGCGCAACAGGCTCCGCCCTGCCCCGCTCCAACATGGTGGATGAGGTAACCACCATGAAGGATGATGTCATCAACGCCAACACGCTGGCTTGGCTGGTCTGCTCGGGCGTGTCCATCCTGGCCAACACTTGGAGCATCCTTAGCGTCAGTGCGAAGCAGAAAAAGTGGAAACCCCTCGAGTTCCTCATCTGCACGCTGGCGGGCACGCACATCCTCAACATGGCCATCCCCATCACCATGTACTGTGTCATAACGCTGCGCCGCCAGCACTCCAACTACGAGTGGAACGAGGGTCTGTGCAAGGTGTTCGTCTCCACCTTCTACACTCTCACACTGGTCACCTGCTTCTCCGTCACCTCGCTCTCTTATCACCGCATGTGGATGGTACGCTGGCCTGTAAACTACAGGTAAGAAGTGTTCTTAATTTTTTTTTTTCATTTTATGGCCATTCAAATTATACTCTTAGTTTAGGTAGTACTATTTTCAGTGAAAGTTTAGAAAATTTGAGAGTTTTGTCTTGTCGTGTCTAGCCAGGTACCTGTGTATTATTGTGCTGTGGTGTTGTGGTTTTGGGATGCAGTGGTATAATTAGGGTTTGAGATCTCTGCTTTCGCCCTTTTAAAACAAGAATTAGTGCAATTTTGTTTGTGTTGCTCACAAAAAATTTACTCAAAAAAATCTACAAGGACATTTCTTTCTATCTAACAGTGACCTTGTCACTGAATAATCTATGAGATAGTAGTTTTTTATGGGAAATACTTTCCTGTGAAGTGACCGTGAACTGTTGTATAAAACAGTGTATTATCTCTGTGACAGTATCTCTGTGTCTCTACATTCCAACACAGACATTATAACATATGAATATTTTCTAAATATGTAAGTAAATCAAAAGAGATGCGGCAGATTTCAATGCACTGAAAATTACTTTGCCCTTTTTACATTCAACAATCTTTTTTTTTTCTTAAATTCTTACCATTTGAGTTTGTGAATTCTGACCGCTTGCAAGACTTTCCATGAATGCAGCATCTGCCAAAGCTGCCTCGAAAGGTGGCATTCTGGCGTTTAAGCTGCAAATGTTGGCTACCTTGCTGCATTTCTGAGCAGATCCCTCAGATGGGGTGAGGATACTGTTTAGATTAGTGTCACTTGTCAGCCTGTTTACCTCAGTTTTTAAAAGGAATGCTCTGCATCAGGTGAAATCTCTTTCCTGCCAACACATCTGCTGGTTGCAGTTATTTGGGGTAACACCATGTAAAACCCTCAAGACTGAGCATCTGCCAGCTCTAGCTTCCAGCTTCATTTGGCTCCACACAACAAGTGCTATTACTAAGTAACACTGAATAATGAAGATTAGGTTCACCTCACGTTAACAGTCAGCACCCTGCTGCAGTAACACTTTCAGTCGTGTTAGACTCCCAAGACATCTGCTGTTCACACGTAATCAGATGTTCTGAGCAACATTGCTGCTTCCGTTTGAAACAAGATTTTTATGCTATTTCGGTCTGTATTCAGGGATGAACAACTGCTGCTTTAACAATACGTGGTCTGATCGTTACTAAGAAGCAGCCATTGTTTCGTTCTTTGAACATGCTAGTGCTTCTGGTCACTGTTTAATTTGGAAAAGATGCTTTACAAACACATTTATTGACAAAATAATACCATTCTGTTTGTGCTTTATATGCATGCAATCAACACCAATATCACCATCACGAGGGAAGTTGAATCTATTTGTGTTGCTTTGATTCCACATATTTGTGTTCATTTGTCCGATCTGTTATTTGCTGTCTTTGACTTGAGCTTGGAATTTTATCCGAAATGACACATGAAAATGACAGCTGCGTAATAACAAACCTAAAAGCATATTAATCACTTAGAATGATAAATATGCTGTTGTATATTTTGCAGCTTAAGGACATCTCACCTTGACGCACACCTTAGAAGTCTTGGCTTTGCTATTTATGGCCTTTTTCTTGTCATCAGGTGCACCGAACAATCATTTGCAGATGAATGCTTTTCTAGAGCAAATTTTGTGGCAGATACAGACGGAAATCAGGATTCATCTTTGCACAATAGAAACAAACCACTATGTAAAATGTTGAAACGGTGCAGAAACTGATGCTGTGGCACATGTGGTGAAGATCAGTATTCTCTCAGTTCCTCCCCTGCTGAAAAACAAAGAGTTATTGTACTTCCTGTGGCATCGGGCCTGCAGATGCTCAGCCTGCAGTCAGCTTGGCCAATTTTGCAGATTAGCAGACGTTCAAATAAGATATGCAAACTTCCTTTTAAATCTATGCTCAATCTTGCTATCTATATTGCTTGTGCAGCTGTCGTTACTGGCCGATGCCCACGCAGAGATATCAGGCTTTACACAAATGCTTTTATCTCCCTCGTCTGTTGTCTCACTCATCTGACTATATTCTCTCTCATCTCCTGTCTGGAAACATAGACTTTCCTCTCAGTAGCTCCTCTTCTTTGTTTCTGAGTCACTTTTAACAACGATATGGCGGAGTGATAGCTCGGGCGATGCGCCGTGTAATTGCTGTTCATCTTTCATTTAAATCGCTCCACGTTTGCCCTGCTGAGGTAGCATGGCTGCCTTGTCTCTGACATTAACACACACCGAAGGCCTGAATTATGAATTCTAACCTTGTACTTCGGCAGCTGTTCTCATCACCGCGCACTCACTATCTCTTCTGAGCTTTTTCCCTCGCAACGCTCTCTCTCTGGTAATAGATTCAAGCAGCTTGGTGACGTAACCTCCCCATCATATGTGCCCGAGGCGCATTCAGGAAAGGCTAGCATAATTACTCACAGTGACAACAAGACCTACTTGTCTTTGCACAAAGCCGTAGTGCAAAGATAGAGGCTACTGCTGCCCCCTCTGTGCCACTCACACTGCATCAGTGCATGTACCACAATGCATTACTAGCCACAGATATATTTAACTATATTTTTGACTCATTTTGTATGTGAGGGGATCCGTTCTATATCCAGCCTGTGCTCCTCCAGAGAATTTTAATGAGAGGAAGAGGAGGATAGGTGACGTGCTTTGGCTCTCTTGAGTGAGACAGATTAGGTTTCCTGCCAAAAGTGCTCCCGGACAACTGACACTTAACAGAGAATTCGCTGTATTCCAACACAAATGGAGCAGGAATGGGACATTTATGGAAAATGTAGCATTCGGTCTACGTGAGGCCAGTTTAGAGATCCTGGACTGAGATGACAATAAAATGAATACGCTTCAGAAGCCGTGTAATGAATTGTAAATATGTCTTCTACAGGCTGAAGGATTGATGATTTGTTGCTGATGCCTTGAACACCTCAGCACTACTTGAGGTGCGAATGTTTTGGCTGGATATCACACTCTTTCGTCAAGTTTCGGAAATGAGAACACCAGTGACTGCCTGCCATATTTTTAGATGTACGCGTGTGCTGTTGCAAACCTTGAAAAGTGCCACACTGCCAGAGGACACAAATACATTCAGCAAATTGCTCGACTGTAACAATTACTTGGAGGTGAGAGGAAATAGAAATCCCGTCGTGCTGAAATAGACCTAGATGACAAATAGACCGAGGGACGTGAAAAGCAATCTTTTGCCATCAGCAAAGCATCGATTTCCCTCCATTCAGCTCCAGTTTATCTAAGTGATGACTATGTGGGCTTTTTTTCAGCTCGCATGTCCCCTGAATCTTCCATTTTGTGGCATTAAAACATTTTGTCATAGCTTAGGCATGGTTTATTTTTACAAAGTTCTCTGTCAGAAGACTATTCAGCGGTTAAAAGCTACAGGATATATTGTACAAAAGAGGGGAAAAAAAGCTAAAGCCAATTTCACTTACTTCATGCTAAAAACTGTGGTTCTTTTTCCAGGTTGAGTAACACCAAGAAGCAGGCAGTGCACACAGTCATGGGCATCTGGATGGTCTCCTTCATCCTCTCCACGCTTCCAGCAGTGGGTTGGCACGATACCATCGACCGCTTCTACACCTCAGACTGCCGATTCATTGTGACGGAGATTGGTCTGGGCTTTGGCGTGTGCTTTTTGCTGCTGATCGGCGGCAGCGTGACCATGGGTGTGATTTGCATCGGCATCGCTCTCTTCCAGACCTTCTCCATTCAGGCGGGCCACAATGCTGACAAGAACAAGTTCAACGTCCCCACTATAGTGGTGGAGGACGCCCAGGGAAAGCGCAGGTCATCCATCGATGGGTCAGAGCCTCTCAAGACGTCACTGCAGATCACTTACCTGATCAGTGGCATCGTCTTCATCTACGACTTTCTGACTGGCTTCCCCATTCTGGTGAGCTCATTGCCTAAAGTTGACTGCAGTTAATGATGGAGCTGGTTGGAGAACAAGTTAAAATCTCTAATTGATAAATCAAAAGATAATATCTGTGTATCACCAAGGGGTATTTATATCGGCTAACATCAAGCTTCAGACACAGACGTTAGACTTCACATAGCCCAGATTCTCATGTCTTGTAGTATCATGACATTCAATTCGTTAGATCTATGTTTATTTGTTTAAAACACTTACTCCTAGTGATCTCTCAGAAACCCAGTGGTTGTTCCACAACACAGCCTAGAGGTTTTTCCAGAACTCTCAAAGACAGTCCTAAAGGTATTTTGTCCTCTGCGCTATAAGAAGTGATTGTTTATTTGCATCCCAAGTTGCAACTAAATTTCTTAATCTTAACACAGTGGTTGCAAGAAACAAATCTCCCTGCTTGTTTCATTTGACCCCCCCCCAAAAAACATTATTATGTTATCTGATTATAAGTAATTGTTCCAAATAATAAGATTCTGTGGTTTGATAATGTAATTATAATAATATATAATGAGACAATTATACCCTCATCAGTCATTTATATGACTATTCATATACATTCATGTAAAGCTTGGATAATGATGATCACTTCCAGCTACTCAAAGTGACAGCACGGGCCAGAGAGACCGTGGACAGGGTTGGTTGGGTAAAAATCAAGATTAAGGTGAAAAAATAAAAACAGTTTGAGGATGGAGTTTGTTCACCGTTGGTAAATTTTATTATTTACATGAACTTAAATGTTTTTGCTCATCTGGGGCTGTAAGTAGGTCAGGCTAAGAGTGTATGGATGGTGTGTGTGTGTCTTTGCACAGAGTCTGTAGTGTGTGTTTACTGGAGAAAGTATCAGGGAATTGCATTAAAACCACAATGATAGAAGTGATAACAATAAAAACAAAAATTATATCAACCTTATGAAAATTCTCCAAGTCTCATGTACGCCTGCGATGTAACATGTGGCCTGGCTGCTCGCAGCTGCAGGTTAAGCACTGTGGCATCTTCTCTGTGTGGTCCTTTTGTTTGTGAAAACAGTGTAAACCCTCTCATTCCCAGGGAAGCTGATCCTCCAAGTGCATTGTCAGTGAGCGAAGGGGCGAGCTCTGTTTCAATGTGCGGCCATTTGGTTTGCAAAATTCCACCCTCAGGTTCTCATTCATTTTTTAACAAGTCAATTCATTGGTTTTCTTAGCTTTAGAGCCCGTAGAAAGCTTGAGGCTTGTTGCATGTGATGCAGCCAAACCATCTATCCTGTCGTCTTAAAAGCAAGTCACTATAGTAGAGTTTTCTCCATAAGGAAAATGTACTTTGACACTTTCCGTTTTCTAGTTAGACCAAGTATTTAAGGTTTGACACGTATGTGTTATCAGTCTATTGCCTGGGTTCTGTTATGATTTGTACAAGCCATCTGTTAGTCATTTTTACATTACACAAACCTTTTTTAATTAAGTGTTGTACACCTGAGGCAAGCCAGACATAAACTAAAGCACCACTATCTACAGCCTTTAATGCAGAAATATGAAGCACACAGCAAGATAATCACCAAAGTATGCTTTAGTGGTCATAATTTCACCTTTTTTCTGTTTTTTTTTTTTCTGAAATCACAGCAAGAACTTAAGAAACACTGCACATCACCAGTGCAAGTGGCCAAGTGAGGGATAATAGCATTATACAACAGCATTACACTGCTTCAGAGATATGTAGTAGAATATGTTCTTCTTTTGAATGTACTCTCCAGTGCTTTTTCTCTGCTCAGTTAAGGGTCTTGTAACTTTTATAAATATGCCTTACTGTTGTGTTGTGAGGATGAACTATATACTACTACTACTAATAATACTATCAAGTTCATAATGTTATGTGATTCTAATTGTTTTATATTGAGGAGGTCAAAATTTTAGCAAAACCTGTAGTGTTTTGACAACTTAAATCAAAATATCTTGGCTGTGTGATCTTAAGTGATCTTATATGAGGCCGTAAAAGTCACGTTTCCTCTTTTCTGTAAAAGTCTACAAATTTTCTGCAATTTTCCAAAAGAGCTGACCCGTAACAAGCCATCCCAAAAATGCTCTCACAAAAAGGGTCTTTTTTTTTTAAGTAGACTTGTTTGCATGATTTTGCTCGTACCAGACATTTTGCCATCCTCAAAAAAATACTTCGTCCACTCATTGAAATGTGAATCTTCAGTGAGAATTTGTGGAGATGGAGGCATGTCCTAGCACCCAAAGAGAGTGTGTATAAAGGTACTGCAGCTGAATGAACCTCAACCATTGTTAAATCCTCACCGGTTAGGGCAATTACTCAACACTGATGAGCTCACAGGTCTTTAGGCAGCGCAGCTGCTCTTTGTTGTTCAGAAAGTATCAGAAGTCAAGGAGATACTTTTTTATGAATTAGCGATTTTCAGTGTAAGATGAAACACAAATAGTAGAAATGCCACAGATTCTTTATGTGATGACCCTGCTGGTATTGATAATAGGTGATCATCAGGTGATAAGTGTGTATGTGTGTGTGTTGTAATTTTACTTGTAAGTTTAATAACATCCCGTCTATATACTGAGACGTTTGAGTTCAGGATCAGAGGTGAGACTGCGCTCTTGTTGTTTCATAAGGTGGAATTTGATCTGAAAAGACTGTGGTATATTACTTTTTATTATATTATTTATTTATAGTTTTATAATGCCCGTTTGTTTTTCTGTATTTGTGTGCATTAAGGCGCAAACGTCTGAGAGGGAAGTATAGTACTGATGAAAGATCATATTTCCAGTGCAGTGACAGAAACAAACAAAAGGTCTGTTAACCATCTTTATGACCTAATTTAATGAGCTATTTAAATGCATGAAAGCTGTAACAGACGCACACCAACGTATGGTGCTACGCGGAGACTTGCTGATGAATAGAACAGAGTAGATTGGAAAAACATTATAAGTGCCAAACAAGCAAAACAAAACCAGAATTGCTTGTAAAAGCATATACTCAAAAACTAGTCAGTGAGTTGATATTCTACATGAAAGCTCTTATCAGAAGCCATGTGTATCTTTTGAAACAGTGGCCACCATTTGTTTAGTCAAGAAATTACACTTATGCAACTCAAACATTATATAACTCCTAGTAATAGTGGTAGTTACGTCATTACCCCTTCACATGGTCTGACGTTCTTACATTTGATATCACACTGCTAAAAAAAACCCTGCCATCAATTTAGGAGGTTGAACACACTGTGGTGCTCTGACAAGAACTTCACCACTCAGAAGCTTTCTGAAGAACAAAGTCCTCACCAGTGGCAAACAGCCGTGACAGCGTTACAGCCTGGTGTTTCCAGAAACATGATATGTTGTTATGTGTTTCAGTGTTTTCTGATTTCAGAAGTGTTTCAACTCTGGGTCTTCCCTGAGTTATTAGTAATATTGTTATTATGTTCTCTGAAAGTGTGTTATATCTCAGCAGGTCATATTTCCCGATAGAAAGAACTTTTGTGTTTACCTGCAGTGTCTTTGTCTCCACTGTCTTTGGTTTGCCTGGGAGATTTTTTTTTTTACAAGACAGTTACTATCAGGTTGAGACTTCAGTCATGTAGGGCTGCTCATGCTAATGGCTGGTCTTTGAGCGTGAGGTATGACACCTGAGATAAATACTCACATTAATCGATCTGATAGGTGTCTTGGAGATGAGGATTAGTAACTGAGCCTGTCACCTTAAATGTTCAGATAATGCACTCTAGTGTTTCGCAGAGGAAGAAAACCCATAATTAGCTCCAGTGAGTGTTGAGAAAAGAGGTCGTGCCCACATCGAGGTCACCTTTCCCTCCACTAAGGAGCAGTTCAGTGGCTGAATGCAGAGATGAAATGGATCTTCCATTCAGTGAACATCCTGAATGCATCTGCACCAGTTACAATTAATGTTAGATAACCCTACTAAAATATTGAAATTCCCTGTGTATGTAAGTCACCTTTACATACTTGTTCTTAATTGAATACGCATTATATATTGCTCATACTTTAAACTTGGTTTACTATGAATGGTAGTACCAGTCAGGGCTGAAATAATCAATAAATTAATACTGTATTTTCCGGACTATGGAGCGCACCTCAATATAAGCCGCACCCACTAAGTTTGTTAAAAAACATGTAAACATACATACAGTGCCATGAAAATGTATTTGGCCCCTTCCTGATTTCTGTGTTTTTTGCATATTTATCACTCACAGAGGTTTCAGATCATCAAACCAATTTTAATATCACACAGAGACAACCCAAGGAAATACAAAATGTAGTTTTTAAATG
>JBAJHX010000041.1:7596201-7616510 GCA_037176925.1 Amniataba percoides
CCTTAATAAATGGAATCAACATTTCAAAACTGCATTTTGTATTTCCTTGGGTTGTCTCTGTGTGATACTAAAATTGGATTGATGATCTGAAACCAGGAAGGGGGCAAATACATATTCATGGCACTGTATATAAGCCACACCAGGCTATAAGCTGCCGATATCTAGGTTGTTTGGATAGATAGATAGATTTACCGGTACACAGAAAGATTTCTTACTTGTTTATTTATATAACTGAAGTGATTAGGGTAGTTTTGAACGGTGCCTGTAACACAGATTCATGGATTCATTCACGCCAAGCGTAGGTGCAGCAGCTCTGTTCCCTTCCTGTACAGCCAGATCGATAGCCTTCAACTTAAAAGCGCCATCATATGAACTTCTCCGTGTGCTTTCCATGATGAGGGGGTAAAGATGACAGTTTAGTGTGACGGTTTGAAAATAATTTCTGTCGTGCCTGCTGCTTGCATGGACTTTTGCTAAATAAAAAATAGCGCTTTCTTCTTTGCACTTTGACTTTCCACTTGTCTCGTTTTTGCACTTTCTGCAAAAATGCCTCCTGGCGGGTAAAGAAAAATCCACAGAAAAGACACACCTTTGTATAAGCCTCATGGCTCAAAGCGTGGGAAAAAAGTAGCGGCTTATAGTCCAGAAAAATACGGTAAATAGATCAATCAACAGAGACGTATTTGTCAACCATCTTGATAATTGCTTATTTGTTGTGTTCTTCCTGTTTTAGCATCTCTAATGTGAGGCTTTGGTAGTTTCCTCTTTTTTGTACAACATTTTGTAGACTAAATTAGATTACATAGCTAATCAAACAAAATAAAAATGAATTATTTGATAAACAAAATAATCCATTAGTTGCAGTACTAGTTCAGGAGATGAATCTGAGCTCACTCACACACTTGCAATCACTGTAAAATAAGTCTAACTCCCATTTAAATTACCTCTACTTGATAACACATTATTGTTTGGAGGTCTGAATTAGTAAGTTAGTTTACACCAGGAGCCCCCGTTCAGTCACATCAGTGTCTGCTGACCACCGAGCAGTCGTCCAAGCAGCTCATTCAGTCATCTCCCTCTTCGAGCATTACTCAGTGTAATAACTGTGCTCCTGACTAAATAAATATGAGCTTTGTTACACTGTCTGCTGGCCTGTTCACCAATTCCACATTACGATTGGTATCGGAGTATCGCACAAAAGACTTTAATGAGACTTCAACACTGTAAGCTCCCCAAGACTTCACAACACAGTGTAAAAACTGATATGTTATTTTTTTCTAACCCCTTTGCTGATCCTGCACAGGTGGTGAGCTTTGCCAGTCTGAAGTTTGAGCGCTCCTACGACTGGATGGTGCTGTGCGTGCTGTGGTGCTCCATCGCCCAGTCGATCCTGCTGCCCATGTTCCTCTGGGCTTGTGACCGCTATCGGGCTGACATCCGCATGGTGTGGGAGAAGTGCGTCGCCATCATGTCCAACGACGACGTGGACGAGGGTAAGCCACTGTCAGGCGTCTCCCTACTGTCCCGCCTCCTTTCCCCTCCCTCCTCACCCGATAAAATGAATATGGATGATGATTCCTATTTCCTAAGACAGCTCAGTGTGGACTGATAAAAGCAGGGGACACGCACAAACTAAATTGGCAAAGGTGGCTCTAAAGATGATTTGCAATATTTTGGCAGTTTTCCAAATTGTTAAGATGCTTTAAAGTGAAATTACCAATAGTTTATAGAGTTTACAAAATGTAAATGACAGTTACAGACCAGGCACGACTCTCTGAATTTACAGAGCATCAGTTGTGTTGAGAAGTGTTCTGCACTTTGTCTTTGGCTATAGGAATTATCAATCTGAATAGTTTTATCTGTTAGCCTCGGGAGTAGTGAGAGCAGAGCTAGTTCAGGAAGGGAACAGAGGTTAGTATAAAGCTAAACACCTCTAATTTATAGCCTGATTTTGACAAAGATCTCCACTTCTGGTCCCTGAAGTGCAGTAAGGGGTCACCTCTGAGCTCTATAGTCCTCAGAAATGAATTGATTTCTTTCCATATAAGCCAGTTAACTTCAAAGACTTGTGACAAGAGCATAATGTATGTTAACAGCATTTTTAGATTTCTGTAGCCAATCACAACACAGTAAATTAAGCATCAATGTGGCTGTAGTTTTGGACAGACAGCAACTGACAGTTGTTCTTCAGACAGCTGAGGAGTGGTTTGAGGGAGTTTCTGTTTTAGCACTATGTTTTTTTCACCAGTTACAGTCTGCAGAGGGTTACTGTTTTATTTCCAAGTGACAGATGTTTTGGTGTAGTATCACTTAAACTAGCATCGTCATCTGTCGCAATGAGATTGCACAGGAAAGAGAAATTAGAAATCCCTGAAATTGAATTCCTGAGGTCAGCTTCACAAGACAGACTTAACTCGCTTCTTGAATTAGGAGCACTCATGATTTACACAGCTTCACATCCATCTTTAGATCAGTCAAGCTGCAAGTTAAACAAGAAACTAGACTTCTTATTTCTGCTCAGTTACTGTTCTGAAAATATTTAACAGACTGAGTTCATCTTTCTGATCTTGTCTCATGTCTTTGATGTGAACTGGCTTTAAGGTGTGATCCAGGATGACCCCAGTATATTGTTTACATAAATACATTACTGCAAATTTGACATGTGTAAAAAAAAATAGTCATCTTAGTCAATTGGTCATCTTAGTAAAACAAAAGAAAACAAAATCTACACTTTTCAAAGAATTAGCTGTTTGTATATGTGTCTTACATAAAGAATTGTACATATGATAGAGTTTACTCAGAATAGTCATTATTACTGACATTACATTTCATTGTTGTTAGAGGTCTGATTCATTGGTCAAATTTTATCATGTGACCTATCATGCGACCTTTGTTGTCGGGAGTTGAAACTGAAGTGAAAGTGTCTGTGTAACATAACTTTCTATACTAAAATATATTTTTCTGTGTTTTTGTTTGTGGTGTGTACTTTATAAAATGCTTCACTTTACCATGCTATGAGACTGATGTCATCACAGACAAAAAAAAAAAGAAAAGAAAAGAAATACTGCTGGACAAAGGACATATTTACCTTGCAGCTCTTTTTTCTTTTTCACTCCAGTGCATTTAAAGTGGGCAATCCTCCTCTAGAATGTCCTGGCATTAGAGGATGATAAAATAAATGGTTTCCCATTTATTTGTTTGGATCCAGAGTGAAAGTGGAAAGATTGCATTAAAGCACTTTCATGTCATTATGATGGTCATATTTCCCTCAAGTCACAAAGGGATACACCCAAGTCTTTTCTGGAAACGCAACTGAAATTGATTTTAAGTTATTTATTTTTGTATGTATATGTTCATTTATTTATATGCCTTTGTTTCTTTTGATTGTTTGTTTTTATTTATATTTATTTATTTATTTGATGTGGACTCCCACGCACTAGTCAGATTATCATTAAATAAATAATACATCGAAATACAATACATTTTAATGCAGAAGTCTTAAACTGCTCTTAGTAAACATCTGCCTTATAGATAAAAAAAATGCGGCTTTCAATGCAGAAACATAAATGCATCTTAAGGGGCTGTAAATTAAACATCTCACCAAGGAAGCACAGACACTTCAACAAAATTTGGTCCCAAAATTAGGTCACATGATAATCGTAAAAAGCTTGTGGACTGGGTCCACGGCCACATCTCCACAAGTCGTACAAGCTGATGACAGTATGAACCATCTGTCTCCTTTTTTATTGGCACTGTTTAAACTCAACCCAATCTGAACCCCTTCTCTCCTGTTTCTAACCCTCCAAACCTTTTGACCCTGTCCTTCTTGACACCTTCCCTGATAACTGCTCATTGTCCAGCCGGAGCCATAAAACAACACAAGGCAGTCCATATTCTGTGTGACAATTAACACTGCCAGTTCTCTGCTTTTTTCCAGAGGGCTTGCCATGTATAACTCACCACAGTTGTATGTATAAGGATTGTTTCCTGTTTTTTTCCAAAGCTACTGACTTGCATGCCAAGCTGCCTGTGCAAATAGCTACTTTCATCTTTCATCTTTTTTGGCCAACATTTCCTCAAGATCTGCATTTTACACCCATCTCCAATTGATTTTTAAAGAACATGAATGCATTATTTGGGAAAATAAATTTGAAGGATGGGTATTAATATACTAAGAACATTTTGTTTGTATGAGTTTGTTGTTCAGATTTTTCAAAGATTCTTTAGGCAATGATTTGGCATAGTTTCTGAATACAGAGCCAACCTGGGGCTTTTTTTTATCCCCTTACTTGACCATCACTATTTAAATTTAAATTATTGGTCTTTTTTGGAGCGATTTTTATTTTTAAATCTAAATCCCGTATTCCAGAGCAGACCCATAGGAAAAGTCAACAAATCAGAGAACAATTGAACTTGTCTCTCTTATCTATTCGTCTGTCTGTCTGTCTGTCTTGTGTATTGAGTTCGTTGCTCTCTAATCCTGACGCTCGTGCTTTTCTGCACTTTGCAGAAAACAGCCAAGATGGAGGAATTCATGCCGACTTAATATATGACAGACCATATGACTATAGCTCGGCGCCTGAAATCGTGACGATAGACCGTAATGCCAAGTATGAGTTCTCAACCTTAGAAAGGGGGGTTCTGCAAGGGTATCCATTGAGGGAACAACAGGAAGATAAAATGCAGTATTTGCAGGTATATTTTTTATTGATTTTCTTCATTTCTTTTACTTGATCAATTGAACTATTTTTAAATGACACGTCATTGCTTATGTGCATGGTGAAATGGCCTTGTGGGCCTTTACAGTAACTTGCTTGAATTTTCTGGAATCGTCAAACATTTTGTGATGCTATCTCTCTCAGATATGCCACAGATTTTTTTTGTCTTTTTTACCTGAATCAGAAATATACTCTGGCTGACTAAAGTTTGGTAAATATGACCATCGGCAGTCCCATCAACACATTAGATGTGCTTCATTTATCGACTAGCGCGTCCTAACAATGGACCTACATGCAAATGAAAGCAGTTTTATTTTGTAAGAGGGTAAGAGTTTAGTAACTGACTTACCTTCTACATTTCAGGAATCCCTCAAGGTTTCAGGAAAGAACAATAAACATCTACTCATGTTCTACCTAAAAGCATTATGTCCATTGTATCCAGCATCCATCCCAGTCAGATGCAGAGCTGTGAATTGCTCCTTTTCAGCCTGCATTAGCACCAAAACTTGATCTAACGTGCAGCCTTCTAGGTCAATTCATCATAACCTTATTTCCTGATTTGGTTTAAAATATTGATTGCATAAACTACCAGAATCAGATATGGGATCAATATTGATAAAAAAATTAATGATTAAAGCAATGATGATGAAATCTTGCTGGACTTGGCCTGGAAGACTGTGGTGAGGATATATAACTTCAGAAGCAACGGATGCAACCCACAGAATATTAACTTGTACAAAGCATCTTAACACTGTGTCATCTTTGTCAGAAACAACTTAACAAGGGCTTCAATTTTCTCAGTACAGCCTGCAGCTGAAGCAGTTTGCATTTACTTGAATCATTTTGCCAAAAAGGCTTATTATTTAAAATTTGGTGTAACACCCAATAATGTCCTAGATGATTCAATTAGACTTTCAATTTGACTTTTTAAGAAGCCTAGAAACAGAGATGTATACAGTAGCTATCACTTCATTAGACCAAACCATTACTCCATCCATTGTTTTTGTGTCTGACACACCTCTTCACCTGATAGTAGATGCATCTTAGAATAATTTTAAGCTGTTTTATTCCTTGCTGCATATGTGTGATGGTGAAACAAATAAGGTGCAATTTTTTATTTCAGTTACAGGAAGACTGGCTGAACTGTGATACAGTCACACTATTTTCACTGTCGTTACAAGGGTGGGGGCCAAATTAGACCACGAGTCCACCCTTCAAATCCTTATCAAGTAGCACCTACATTTGAGAAGTGCTATGGCACTTCTCAAGTGGTTTGATTGCAGAATAAAGCCTCTTTGGCTTTATCGGCTTGTGTGAGTCTCTCTCTCTCTCTCTCTCTCTCTCTGTCTCTCTCTCTCCATCCGGCCAAGTCTGTCCTGCATCTTAACTCATTCTAATGCTTGTGCTGCCCTCTGCTGCCCACCTAACACACTCAATGCTACTGTATCGTCTGCTGTCTCATTTCTCTGCATTTACTAAAACCCACCACAGGGGGGCAGGCTGATATCAATCTTGTGGCTCTTGACGTCACCTTGACAAACCCTCTCTCTCTTGCATAGTTGTCAGAACAGAGTGGAATGTGAGTATAACTTGTAGGGATCTGTCAACTTTTGCAGTTTTCATCTCCAAATAATGGAGGTGAATTATAGTTGCTTTTCAAGCCTGTTGATGTATGTTATACTGTTAAAAGGTTCATACATGTCTGAGGGATTAATTCAAAAGAAAAAGTCCAGATTAAGCACTTAACATCTTGGCCAAACCTTGTATTGAACAGCATGTAGGATTACTCAAACACCACAGCTGAATCAGTTTGTTGAAACTATTAAAACTGCAGAAATATTTACTCAAAGCAGCTCATTGGGACTCCTAATTAGTCTTATCACTACAGTTGCAGTGTACCATGACAGTGGCATTGCCAGCCACATAACCTTGAAGAATCCTACATGTAAAATCCTTTCTTACTGATAATGTAGGACTATTAAAATATAGACATTTTGGAATTTAATTCTTACTTATTTAATACTCAGTGCTACCTTGTTTACTGATAGTGTGCTGCTGTACCTTTCTTGCTGAGTGAATGTCAGAGTCACAGATAGACTGAAGGCTCTGGTCTGTGTGTTGCGTTCAGGTGCCCCCTACAAGAAGATACTCCCACGACGAAACCGACATGTGGACCAGCGACCGGATCCCCTCATACCTGCACCGATGGGGCTCCACCGAGGACATGATAGTGAGTGCCCATTACAGCTCCACCTTACCGCGCCACGAGAGGCGCAGGAGCAGCCTGGTCTCCTACCACGAGGAGAGCCACCATCACCATCACCCACACCGCAAGCGGCGACGCTCTGAGGACAGCATGCACTCCCTCAGGCACCTGCCGCGCGTCGTTTGCGGCGGGGAGCGCTACGAGGACGAGCTGCGGTGCTTCAGCCGCGACGAGGTGATTAACTTTATCGATGAGACGCCGCTGCCGAGCCCCAGGAAGAGCCCGCGGCGCACCTCCACCATCTCGCTTATCCCCAATGTGTACGAACAGCACCCTGCCGTCCTCCCTCACTTCCCTCTCACAGACTTCGAGCGTGAGCCTCAGGCGCTCAGGCGGTTCTCTGAACACAAGAGGAGCAGCAGTCGGGGAAACTCTCCCGAGGGCTCCCCAAAGCCAGACAGACCCGCTGGGAAGAAGAGCCCCGGGGCCTGTGGCTCAGGTAAAGGCTGCCGAGAGCGCCCGAGAGACGGCAAACAGCCGTGTGAGGTGGGCTCACCTGGGCGCAGCCAGCAGCAGACTCCAGGGCATTCAGCCTCTAAGCCCAGGACAGGCGGCGGGGCCAGGGCCGGTGCTGGGTCTGACTGGGCCCATCAGAAGCACCTGAGCAAGGCCGAGAGCAAAGGAAGCACAAACAGTTTTGTAAGCACACCCTCAGCATCGTCCTCGGGATACATCACGTTTCACTCTGATTCTGTCGGCTCCACCACCTGAAAGCAAAGTTTTCTCTTGTTAATATCGACGTTATTACTGAAGTGATTATCACAATGACAACCGCTGGATTATTAGTGGTTACGGGAAAGTGGCATACTGGATTATTTGGCCTTTTTGCTTGTGCCACTATTCTGTTTTATTATATGCTATACCACCAATAAGTATCTGTTATCCTAAATGGCCTTGAGCGCTTTGGACATCATTTCTGAATGGGCCTAATGTTGATTTTGTATGTAGGCTGCTGAAAGGCTGGGTGGTCCTGCTATTCAGCTTTCACATCACAAAATATCCACTGAGGACACTTTTTTTTTTCTTCAGCACTGACACAAATAAACAGTTTTTAAATGGCGTGAACATTCCCACACCTTGTTTTTTGCTGTTTGATGTTGTTTCTTATGAAATGCTCAAAGAATTGGAGGAGGTAGTTGTTAGGATGGTGTTTTTAATTTCTTTTTTCCTTTTTTCATTCTGAGCTCAAGTTGTATTTTATTTGGGTTGTAATGGCTGTGTGTTTTGTTGTATGGACACTTTCAAACCGATCCTTCCTGAACACTGCCCGTGTACCTTGAGATTTAACTTAAGGATACGACACATTATAATTCTTTTATTTTGATCATGATGTACAACTTTTCTATTAACATTATTATTATTATTCACAACACATGAAAATCTTTTTTTCAAGCACCCTATGTTGAAGTGAACTGAGAGTGGTAATCCCAAACTCTTCAATGCCTAATAGTTTTACAGTTACCGTGTGAGATATTGAGATATAATATGAAGACCCCTAAATTCTTAATGAAAATGTAAAGTCATTTTTTAAAAGAAGATTGACATGTCATGTATATATGAAGGATATTGGATTTATGGTTTTGGTGTTCTTGTTTTGTTTAATGAGATCTTTGCTTAGAACATTTCCTCCTTTATTATTTAATGTTTGTGTTAACTTTGGAGAACATCAGGCACAACATTAGCCCACCACATGGCATAGCGACATACAGAACATCAGACCAAATTCAGGAAATGTCTTAAAAACGTCAGAAATGCCTTTGAAATGCAAATTACTAGGGAAGCTCTGATCTGTCAAATGGTCCAAAACTTTTATGAAAGACAATTAAAGCCTGCTGGCTCACTAGATGCAGCGTAAATTAAATGCTGAAAAACGTTAGGTAAATTTAGAAAAGAATGGAGCTGGAGCCATTGAAAATAAATTGCTTATAGTATGTTATGTTCTTCAACTATGAGATCACAATTGGTCTTATTCTGAAGAGACTTTTCTTAAAAAAAAGGTTTATCTAAGCCTGATAGAAGTTTAGGTTTATTCATTTTCTATAAATATACATTTGTAAAGACAAAGTGATTAGTTTATTATTTCACATTATACCAAGGTATAAAGGTAAAGGACATAAATAGCATTGCTAAATTATCATAATTTGCCTTCTAATGCCTCATAATGTCAATTACTGAAACTCTAACTTTTAGTAGCACCCTCAAAATGGACAGCGGAGTTAACTTTAGATTTCATCTGACTTTACAGAGCTCACTTTTAAATAAGAGTATCTCATATTTACCAAATGTGATGAGCAAAAACTCTGCTACTGACAAATGATGGCAGAGCCAACTTTGGGCTTTGACCTCTTGTGGACAGTACCTGCTAACATGAATGTATTTGCACAGATTGGGTGTACGTTTTCAAAGAAATGAATAATATTAATATTAATATTAATATTAATAGTAATAATAATAATGAAACTTTTTTGCTATTACCATTCAAAGCTGCTGTTTCGACCACATGAACTTCCTCCAGGGACCAGACACCTTTGGGCAGCAGGAACCTTTTTTAGTTAACTGAAAATGATTCCTAAAAGTTCATTAAACTAAAAGTTCTGAGTGGAAAATGCAGCTCAAGTAATAAAGTGACACATGTTTGGCATATACATTTTCACTCAAATGCAGTCATTTAAACGTTAAGTTTGAATTCTCATGTGTTAGTGTACCACTCGCACATCACAGCCCACTCCACTGGACCAATTAGCTCAAATCTATCTTTCTTTAGAGGCACATTCCCCTGTCGAACTTGGCCTTATCATAGATTTTTTGCATTTTGTTGTGTTTACAATATTAAAATATAATTTTGTAACATATTCAAAGATTTATGACTCAAATATGAATGATGTTAAATGTTATGATTTTCTTGTTCAGATGACTTTGTTTAAAAAGATATGACTGATTAAATTCACGAGATGATGCTTCAGAGTGTGTTTCCAGAATTTTGACAGATGTGGAGCAGTAATATACATCCATTGGAGAGGTTTTATTTTCTACTTTTTGCCTTTTTTTTCACAGCACACACGTGATGGACATGAACGAGAAACACTTGTTGCCTTGTGGCCACACCAGAAGAAAACCAGTGTTTGGTGTCTTCAGCAATACTTGATATGATTGATAAGTCTCCTTTAGCCTGTAATCCCCTGCTGTCATCAAGATGTGACTACAAACAGATCGACAAACATATGTTTCTGTGAAAACATCAAAATTGGCAGAAACTCAGTTTTGATGGAGATAGAGTTGCATGTAAAAATATCAGGATAAACACCTGCTACTTGTCAAATCTCTTGCCTTCCCCCTATGAGCTTTCTGTAAGCTGTAACAGCAACTATTTCTCTATAATATCTCAAAGGGATTCAGGACAATCCAACTCACTTTGTCGCCTCTGACCATTGAAATCACGCTTATTTTATTGGATGGACGCCTTCATCTAAAGTCAGAGCTCAGTGTCTGACTCTGATGCAGGAGTCTGCAGTTATCTGAGTCCCTGCAGGTCCAGGTTAGTGCTCTGTGGAGGTGGATTTTGGGGGTGGTGGGGTGGAGGGTGTCGGTGCACTGCTTTGCCCGCACAGTGAGCACGGACACGGCTCTTTCTGCAGGCCTAAAGGTAATTCCACGGCATGCTGTAGGTCTGGCTGGCAGCTCCGTTGTACAGAGTTCACGCTGGATTATGTCTCCGGGTGACTCACACACTGCACGTTTTAATTGCAGCAGCAGGTGACGGACCTGTCGGTCCTGCAGCAGTGGAGGTGAAGCTGTAGGAGAGTCTGAGCTGCAGAGTGAGCAGCGGGCCGAGGCTCTGCAGCGCGCTTCACCCACGTCTGCTGCGTTAAGAGCGCCTGACTGCGCCCAGTCTGATGTTAATGAGTCTTTCTCCTCCTCCCCGCGCTGCAGCTCCTCTCTGCCCCGCTATTGTGGAGGCAAACCAAACGAGGCGACTTAAACAATGCTGAGAAGAGTTCATAGAAATTCTCAGAAAAAGTTTAAGGGCATTGAGCGCGGGGATCACGTGGCATTTCCTTTCTTGGGTAAAACAAACTTTTCTTGTGCCTTGGTCCTCTGCTGGTCAAAGAGCAGCTTTGACTTTGTGGGCAGAGTGTTAAGAAGATTTGCAGACCAAACAAAAAAAAAGCTGAAATAACAAACAGTTGTCATGGTTCGGAGGTTTGGAGCTGAGAGTTTAGTTGCTATTTTGAGGGTGAGAAACTTGAACCAGCCGGTGTGTATTCCTGTTTTTGTGTCCTTCGCGCTGCCTTCACTGGGCAGCAGAGTCTTTTCAGCATGTACCATCTCTGAAGAGCGGGGGGCGTTTCCGCGATTCTCCTCGCTGCAAGGTGCCATCCTCTGCAGGCTGCTGCTCAGAAAGGAGAGACTGTTTATGGCATCCCTGCCAAAGCAGCGGAAGAAAACTACAGGACACTTGAAAAGAGCTGACTGACAGACAGGTCTGCTGTCCCGCACATATGGTCCGATGGTGCACACCCACAGTCAGCTCAGTGCAACAAGCTGAATACAAGAAATACAGAGACATAAAATACTGCTTCACTCTACAAGAATACAGCCAGTACTTCTGTACTACTACACAAAAAAGTACAAATCCGGTATATATCCAACATGTTCGGTATTTGTAATTTCATTTGCATTGTTTCAGATGGGAAACTGCGGAATAGTTTATGTTCTGGGTTCATGTCCATGATGGACTTTAAAGCTGTTTGTTTTCCAGAATGAGGTGAATTTTCTGAACTGGATCTTGCACAGCAGTCTGTGAGATACAAGAAATCTGCCTCTTTCACATTTTTTTTCTTTTCTCATGCCGATCATGCCGTGTAATTCGAAACATACAGCAGAAAATTGTTGTGGTGTCCGACAAGCATCTGATTTGCCCGCCACTGTTTCGGTACTTAAGTGTGAAACGAGAGAAGAAAGGAAGAAATGACTGTGAAAGCGCACTGTCCTGGATCTTTTTTTCCCTCGATCATCTCCACAAGAATCCAACAACCAAGTTATTACTGAAGTCGATTAATTGCCAATAAAGTCTATGTCTTGCAAAAAGCAACAACAACAAAAAAAGGAATTAGGTTTTAAAATGTGACATAATCTATGTAGGCCTATTTATATAGTGAATGCATCAAATGTTAACAGTTAATACATTAAACATGGCCCTTGTTACTCTCACTTACTTAACAATTTTGATAAATGTGATATAATTTAATGTCATGTCCACACATCTTCTTTGACCATACAAAAAGGAAAAAAATGAATATAGCTATCTGAAGTTTTATGCTATTTTTATATCTAAAACGCATTATAAATTCTTCCTTTTCTCTATCTTAGCATTATCTCGGGTACTCTCAAACAATCAGTCATGTTTTCGAAAAGGTCGAAAAACAATCAATATCGTATATGAATATATATAATAGTCTTTATTTTATATGTTGATATTTGCTATAAATCTAGCCTATGATGTAGATCCCTTTTACATATAAAGGTTAGTCCATGTGCATTTGTTTTGATCATAAACAAGACGGCACAGAAAACACTTTCTTTCTTTCTTTCTTTCAAGGATTTTATTTATAAAAAAATAGAACATAATACAGTATAAACTCTAATAGCATAATGTGGAAATCTATACAGTGCAATTATAAACATTCATTCAGGCTCTGCAGCTCTGCATGAGCTCTACCAGGGCCTCCAGACGCTGTGCGGGGAGTGGGCAGCTTCGTCGGTGTGAAGCTTGCGGCGGCTGCAGCTCCTCTCCTGAGCATCGACACCGTCACGGGGCCGCCGCGCGCCTCCGCCCGGTGAGCAGTGCGCGCTGAGCGGCCGCGGGGCAGCTGGGCGGCCCGCCGTCCTCTCCTCCGCTCCGGCCGCGGCTGCGCCCTGCGCGCCGCTGTCCGTGGTGCTGAACGCCTCCTCCGCTCCCCGGCGGCTGAGCCTGCCGCACAGCTGAGACAACATCCTCCCGTCCAGGCCGTCCGCCAACAGGAGGTACTGGTTGACGTTTGCCAGGCAGCTACGGAAGCCGCTTTGGTAATCGGAAGAGGGAGAGCCTGAGAGGAGACGGGAGAGACGCGTTAAGGTGAGAAACGCAGGATGAATATCTGGTGCCGTGAAGGAAGTCGGCGGTGTGTTTGCACTCACAGCTCTGGATCTTCTGGAGGCTCCTCAGGTGTTTCACAGTGAGCTCCAGTATGTCCGCCTTCTCCAGTTTGCGCTTCCGAATCTGAGAAAAGAAAAAAAAACATTAGATAAGCCACGTTCAGTAATTTGTATTAATAGTTGAGCATTCATTGCATGCAACTCATTCAACTGAGCCTAAGTAAAATATATATATATTTGTATGTAGTGCTGCAGTTTCTAAGGTCCACTTACACTGGTGCTGTAGTAGCTCTCCAGAAGAGATTTTAACTGATCCAAACACTTGTTGATGCGAGCTCTTCGTTTCTTCTCCATCAGTGGTTTGGACACCTGTGTTTTAAAAGAAAAAATAATAATATTGCAGACAACACATCTAAATCATTTGTGCGTTTTAATTCACTTCCTTCAGTCCATCTCAGTAAGTTACACACCTTCTTTCCGGAGATAGGTTTGGACTTTTCCAAGCAGTCTGTCGTCGCCACCATCCTGTTTTTTCTCTCTTTCTTTCTCCTTCCTTGAAGTTAATCTCAGTCCCGTCTGGTGCTCGGATGGAGGAGTTGACCCTGAGTGGATTTATATAGAGAGACCCACTTAACATCTCAATGCAAACAGTCCCGCCTGTCTCTTGCGCTCAAATGAGCAGCACTGGCGTCATTTGCCAGCCCAGACCACAGAGAAGACAATCATCTCATACTGTTTAAAAATAGATTTGAAATCGCTGAGATCTTTATCTTTTCTATCTTATCTCAATTATTTTGCAAACCCATTTCATCTGGATGTTTTTAGTCAGCTTAGGTTAACTAACAACAATTACAGGCCCTGCAGACTACAGAGGAAAGTTTCAAACACCATCAGCTTAATGCACAACTGTAGTTTCCTTTGGGATTAATTACATTTATCCAGTGAAAAAAAATATTGTTTTTCTGGGCAGATTTTATTTATCTTAAAACTTGGCTTAACCATCAAAGTTTTAGATAATTGTTCAGGACAAGGCAAATGCAGAAAACTTTGTGGCTGCAACAAAAGATTGTTTCTGCAGTTACCATCCCACTGGGCTTTATTTCATGATCTGTTTCAAACACAAACACACACAGACCACACGTATGGATTACTACACAAGTATGATACACACTACATCATGCACAGGAAACCCAAGAAACAACGTGTGGGGCAAAAACCAAAGAGAAGCGTAAAAAATCATAAAGATAATGGCTTCTGTAATGGTTTTGCCTGCAGAGCATGGTGACTCCCGCATTCAGTCTTTTATCTGTGAGTTTCACGCCAGCAGGTCGGAGGCAGCACCGTGGTAATTCCCTGCGTGTCCCCGCAACATCTCGATTTTCTGGTGGCCACTCTCAGTGAAACTTTTCCACCTTGCGCCCTGTTCACACATCATCCCACCTACACTTTTTTATGCTGCAGCAAAGCGTGTGTGTGCACATTTATACAAGCGCGTATGCACGTAAGATATATTTTAGTAAAAGTTTGGAGCACTTTAGGATTCTTTGGCTATTGTGCGTTTTTGTCTTCGTACCAGGCGCGCAGAGGCACCGAGGAGAATCGCGGGCCGCCCCTTGTCCTCGGTCCCTCGCCTCCCGATTCTCCACACTGCGCCCTGAAAGGGGTGAAGGCTTGGGAAAGTCATACCCGCTGAAACAATGCATTGACTATAAGCTGCCTGCAGCCCACTGCGCATCTTGTGCTCCCACACAGGTCATCTGAAAATACCAGCTGAGGGGGAATTCAGGCTCCAAACGCGCACTTATGGGATGTAAACTTTGCACACTGTCATTGGGTGGTGTGGGAGGTGAAGGTGAGCTCATCCAGGGTGCAATGAGCAGTTAAAGAACTGGCTAAAAAAGAAAAAAAGTTGGTTTAGATGATGCTTTTTCAAAGACACGCGACAACACCAGCAAACTTGTTTTTTTTTTTGTTTTTTTTTAACTTTGCTCAAGTGTCCTCGCCTGGTGCACAATGCGTGTGTTTAAGAGGAAAAAAGGGAGGGGGGGGGCATTTGTATTCAGTCTGAGGAAAGCGCGCCTGAAAAGAGGCCAGTTTATAGTGGTGATGCCATTGATCTTTTCTCTTCTTCGTCTGCTTTGTGACCACAAACGTGTGGGCATCAAAAGATTTTCCCTCCACTTCCAAAGTGAAGCTCCCGAACTCCTCTTCACTCCGCGTTGACAAGATAAAGTACAGACATTCAGCACAACCCGCTCCTGTGCCAGCTTTAAAAGATCTAATCTGGCAGATGGTTTTGAAGTTTTGACTGCCACCAAGGCGAGAGTCAAAAATTAAGTACACATACGTTTATTATTTAATCTATAATGCTGTTGTTTAAGCTGCGTAATCTGCACGATGAAAAACATTAGTTGAGATACTTTTGTTCATTAATTAGGATGACACGGTTCTAAACTCGGTGCATTTTTCCATTGTTAGAACTACATTAATTGTCCTCCCAGAGCTAAATCAGATTCATGTCCCGGTGTCAGGCCCTGATTATTCAGACAGACTTCAAGTAAAACACAGGCCTGTCAGAGGACACTAATTGCGTAAAATGTACCGAAAAGTGCGTGCCACCGTTGTGATGTTATATTCTGAAGCATTTAATTGGGATGAAATTTGCTCGTGGTGCTGTGGTGTGAGGCAGCTTTCTGCTCTCCTTTGTCGCCACATTATCTGCCTTTTCACGCTTCTTTTCCACACAAGACCGTGGAGCGCTGATTTCTCCTCATTCTGCGCCACACAGCACAGATTTCACCGCTGATTATTCGGTGTAATTTCGATTAGTGTTTGCGCTGTGGGGTCAAAAGAAAAAAAAAAACGCCAGCGGAGATGGGCAAAATGAAAATGAGGGCTTTGTGGTTTTATTGGGAGACCTGCTGGTCCGCAGTGAAGGAATGCAGCCAGGCTTTAAAAGTGTTTCCCTCCAAAACAGCCCCACTTCTCTCTGATGTCGTTTTGTCATCATCTATCCATGAGAATAGCGCAACGAGGAACTTGTGTCCCAAGTGGACATAATAATGCAAGTGCCATTAAATGACAAGTTGAGTGTATGTTTATAAAAGGGCCCGGGCTCTCTCTCCACTCTCACTTTTCAGCCTCAGGTCATTCATTAACCCTGGAGGACTTTTGTCATGGATGCCTGCTGGTGGGGACCTGACAATGCTGCAGTAATAATTGGACTATTGGGGAACTTGTTAACAACAATTAGTGAAGCAATTATGCAATTACGGCAATAAACTATTTTCTTCCTAGGGAAACTTTTGCATTTGCAAGCCAATGGTTTGGCCTGTACTCAGCCGGTATAATAAAAGTAGAAATACACGGATTATCTGAATATTCCAGGAAGGTTTTCTCTGAGGAAGACTCTGTTGTGTGTGTTGTAGTTTTTTTTTATAACATGGGAGCCAATACCAGCAACCACCACGTTTGAGCGTCATGCAGATTTATATGATTTAACTCATCCTCCATATTATTCAGTCATTAGAAAGACCTGTGTTGTGAGGTGAAGGTCTTTTTATTTCTCACAGCTGACCGCTGTTGTAATAAATTTTCTAGCATTAAATGCATTAATTGTGTCTGTCATGTGAGGCTGTCATAGCTGTTAAAATATGCAAACACAGGCTCAGGACTTGGCGCACCGTGAGCGGAGCAAATCGATGAACCGCCCTTCATTCAGGCGGACCTGAGGCGGCTCTGCTGGGACCAAAACGCTCATTGTGAGGAACAAGGTCCCAGTAAAAAGAGCAGGTACAAGAACAGGTGCACTGGAAAAAAATATTACAAATAAATACAGGACTTTGTGAAAAGCCACGCGACGGATCTGTGGGCGAAGCTCTGATCAAACATCAAATAGAAACGGCATCATGAATTTCTATAGACTGCTGCTCGGGTTATTTAAAGACTTCTCACTTTGGTGTGCGGACACAATGGCCGCTGTTTGCCAGTGTGTGCCGGGGTTACCGCATGAAAAGACCAGAGGTGCACATTAACATCGCTGAAGGTTTTCTCAAGGGCCGAAATGAACTGACTGGAAAGTAACTTTATAACTCGCTGGAGGATGAAGCCTTTGTCGAGCTCCGAGCTGAAAGACACAAAAGGGGGAGCGCCATTGTTAAACACTAAAGCGCATGGGCATTGATGCGCCTTGAATTGCAAAACATCTGCCATTTACTCGGAGCCACTTGAGCAGGATTTGAATGAGAATAAGCGAGCAGCCTTCGGCGCACTGTATTTATCCGCGCGTAAAACAACAGACACCAATATGACCTAATGCTGGTGAAATGAAAAGTCTGATTGGAGATGAAGCAGTTGCAAGAAAACAAACCTGAGAGCGAATGATTTTTTTAACATTTTAATCTTTGCCTCGTATTTGCAGATGGCACAGCTCCTGATGGCTCCACACTGTCATGCTGAAGTGCTTGTTTCCCGTGAAAGTGAAAGTTATCCATGAAGCAGAGCTCAGGGTCTTTGGTTTATTTATGACTATGAAGTGCAATTGTCCGTGTCTTTGCGCACAGGCAGGCTCTGCAGATCAACCCACATCCAGTGTTCAGCAGACTAAACATTAACTCCAGCTGATTGTCTCTGCTGACAGGAGCCCGGCTGAGGTGGGCTGATTAAAGTCCACTCAAACATGACCGATCTGCTCGTTAACTATCTTTCTAAAAATCACAAACACATTCAGGACCAAGCGAATTTAGTGGCGTTTTGTCAAATAACAAACTGGACACATTATAACTGATCATTGAAGTAAATAAGAGAATATGTGAAGCTTTGGGATCAGATCTGAGCATCAGCCTGTGGTCTGCTGGTTTAAAAAAAAAACAAGACAACTTTCAAGGCAAATCCCGCACGGCCACCAAGCGCAAATGGCTTAAAGTGCGTTTTTGTTTTTGTTGCTTTGAGAGCAAAAGTAAAGGACCAGTTGCTGGCCAAGTTTTTTTCCCAGGCTTCCCCCTTTATCTGACCAGAGTGGAAAATTGAAAGGTACAAGTGAAAAGCCGCTGGGCGTTCCTCCGATTCTCCTCGCTCCATATTTTTGTAAGACAGAAATATGTGTCTCCTCAGCAGAAATGATGCCTCTCTCTGTCTCTTTCTCTTTTTCTCTTTCCAGATGAACAAATATAATAAATCCTTTAAAAACTAAACGAATGCGCTCATGTTGGCCTGTGAAACATACACAGATGATACAGGAAATCTGTGTCCTGACAATTCACGGTGGCCTCTTATTCTTTTAGATATTGAAGATAGTGTGAATGAATCGCGAACAGTCGCCCTGTAACTTTAAATACACCTTTAGTTAACACTGCATCGGGCCGTGCAGGTCTTGAACAACAGGCGGATGGATGCGCTTCAGGCCTGTGACAACGTGTGCGGTGAATGAGACTCTGAAATTGGTATGAAATCGTCAATTTGTTGGCGTCGGCGCGCAGCTCTCCAAACGCGCCATATGCCGCGCTAAGTGGCGCCATTTACCGATTCGTTCCTAGTTTCACGGTCCATCCTCCCCTTCTCCCCGCCAGGAAGCTGAATAGCCGCAACAAAATGGCAATTTACCCTCTGGAGGAGTCACATACCCCCTGCGGGAGGCTCTTTCCGCTTCACTCTGTGTGGCACCTCACTGCGCGCCTCTGCGTGAAACTTTCAAATGGAGGCAGGAAAGTGCTCGATCAGCAGCACTGTCGCACTCATATGGTGTGTGTGTGTGCGTGTGTGTATGTGTGTGAGACCTTACTGACAGTGCAAAGTAAAGCCGTCAAAGCACGCTCCCTTAATCTCACCACACAGCTATACATGCAAATATACTGCAACACCACATAAGGGCACGTTGGGTGACATGTTAGTGCTGATCACAGGCCGAGGCATCGACATCGACACTTAAATAAATAATGTGACATTCTGGAGAAAGAGATTTTATTTCACACACAGTCCCCCCTTCACCCTCTTCACATTTAGTTAGTGTCACAGATTTGGCATGTCTGTGCAATGAGGATTAATTACTGACCTAATGTAGATCCAAGATGGTTATATGCTACTGGTGAGCAGTGAGGAGGGAGACTGAAAACTTCAGGTGGACCAATAAGGTTGTTCTTAGAGTTGATTTCAACCTTCACATTTGAATTCACATCATTCAGTTTCACATGTTTCAAACTGTCTAATTTTTGTGCCAATGCCCCTTTTTTCATGGTGAGCATGACTTAAAGTTGAGTGGATAAAAGGAAGCAAATACGTTTACTGCCAGGCTGTGACTTGAATATTAATGGAGGAAAATGAAGTCATACAAGTATGTGATGGAGCTGTAGTGCCTGTGAAGTGGTGCCACCATGTGGTGAGATGGTGTTATAGCAAACTAAAAAAAACAGAAAAAACCCACTAACTATGGGGACTGTCACTGCCTAGGAACTGTGAAATGAGATATAATGTTGAGAGATATGGATAGATAAAAAGAAATGATTTACAAACAAAAAACATATAGATTTCTATTTATTGTATATTTTTAGCGTGGAAGATAAAAGGTCAGAAAACCTTAGCAAGATTTAAAGCTGCTTTTTCATCTTCAATCAGGTTGCTAAAACTGGCTAAAGAATTTGGAGGGAAAGCATCATACTAAATTTACCAAACTTTAACAGCATCTGAGCAATTCAGCAGTAACTGTCTACAGATATAGTAGTATGTAGTAGTAGTATAGTCTTTACATTTTTACCTGTCTCTGATTATAACACCGAGCAGCCATAAAAAGATTACTTAGTCTTTAGTAACAGCCACTGTTCAGGACAAAATAGTCATAGTTGTCTGTAAAAAGATAAGCTGACAACCCTTGAAAGAAAAAGTCAAAGTGACAAATATGTGTTACCATTTTGTTTTAAAAAAAGAAATCATTACCATTGCCTTGTCGATATTCAGAAGGTATTAGCACATTTCTCAGTGGGAGCTGCTACTGGCTAATTGTTTTAGTGTAACTCTGAATGAGACCTTGGAAGTACTGCTGTGTGTTTTTGTGTGGTTGAAAAATGATGATGTAACATTTTGGGAGGAAATAAAACAACAGAAAGGAGTAGAGACTGAAGAGCACTGCCAGGGCATTAAGAGTTTGGATGTATTTACCACGGTAAAGACCGTGTACAGTGGCAAAGATGATCCAGGTG
>JBAJHX010000041.1:7685427-7695567 GCA_037176925.1 Amniataba percoides
TAATAATAATAATAATAATAATAATAATAATAATAATAATAATAATAATAATAATAATAATAATAATAATAATGTGATTGTGGTCATTATTATTATTATTATTATTATTATTATTATTATTATTATTATTATTATTAACCAGCCCTCTCCTCCTTCAGTAGTCTGGGCCTGTACAAAGAGCTGTGTTAATCCTTTTTCTGCAAAGCACGGCCTCTGCTGGTTCTCTGTCTTCATGCCACACCATCCTTTATATGTTTGACATTGTGCTTCTCCCATATTCACCTGTCTCTACTTTGTGTCTCCACTCCCGGGTTACGGCGCCCATGACAACACGCATACACACACACACACACACACACACACTGCATCCCCAAGGGTCATTTTATACAAGAAAATACACAGTAGTCCCACATGAGAAGAAATTAATTTAAAAATAGTTTTTGATTCGATTCTCTTCGGTCCCCGTTGAGATATTTCATCTTACGTGAGGATTCAGAGGAGCAGTTTGTCGTTGTTGACGTATCATTGGGTGTCGCCGTTTTCATTACACAAAGCTGAAGTATTAGCCCATTAAAAGCATTAAAAGCAATTAAAAAATATAAATAACTCAGACTTTGGTATTTGTTCATTTAAAAAAAGTTATACTAATCTGAATATTAATGAATATTAGCCTAATCAACGGCCTCTGGAGGTTTTTCAAATCTACAGAGCTAAAGATGTTATTTGAAAAGCAGGAAATACATAGGAATACCACAATTGTACATATGTGTATGAAGATTATTTCTAAGGCCTCTGCATTTCTATTTAAACAAACTATTTTTTATTGTTATTCTTATTGTTGTTCTTATTTTAAATGCTGTCCCACACGCAGACTCTTAACAGATCATTACACAGACCAGCAGCAGCAGCTGGGAAATCAAATCAACAAAATAACAAGAACGATTTTAAACAGTGAAAGTCTTCAAATATTCCGAGTCTCATCCGTCCAAAGTCAAATCTCAAGACAGGCGGGTCTCTCCTGTCAGCAAGCTCCTTTTCTGTAACCTACATAAGCTTTTTTTTTTATTATTATTCTATTATTAGGCTATTTTTATTTAACACGCACATTTCTCACATTTTACAGAACAACAAACACCTGATGGGCCTGCTGATGGATAAAACATGGCATCAGTCACATGTCTAAAATCACTTTTCTCACCATAATCCATTGAAACAAATCAACGTACCTGGAGGTTATTATTATTCCGATCCAAATACCCAAGAAATATGTTGCGTCGAGCAGCTGCCTGTTTGTTACTGAACATGCCAAGAGAGTCACCCTCCATAAAAAAAAAAAATCGACCGGGCTTACAGGACGATAACAGCCGCTGGAAGTGATTGACTTTTCGAAGAAAGAAAAATGAGGTGCGAGGAAAGAGGAGGGTAAAGTGCTTTGCTTTGCATGCAGCGGAGGGAAGTGTGAGCTTTGCTGAGGAGCTGAAGCGTCCTCTGCTCAGGGACGAGCTGGGAGGCGGCAGCGCGGTTTGGACGCACACAAGCGGGAAAAGCTACAGCAGAGGGATGCTGCTGGAGGGACACGAAGAGTGAAGAAACTTCAACTATAAGACGGATCTGCGTGATTTCAACATAACCCAACTCAAAGACAAAGCCACGGAGGAAGAAATAAAGATATTATTAGAGTTTAGCCTTAAAGTATCCCAGAGTTGTTATACCATAATATTCTGGGTTGATTAGATTGTGATACAAAAAAATATTGTTGTCTGTATTTATTTAGTACACACGCACGTGCACACGCACACATACGCGGCAGAAAAAAAGGATCAGGTAATAATGAACTACATTTCCTAGAAGGCAACACTCAAGAGGCGGGCGTTGATTGGACAGCGCCGATATGTCGTCATCGACTGGCTCAAACAAACCATCAACAGTCATATCAGCAGCCTCTGAAGACAATCATGCGACGAAAAAAAAGTTTTCTAAACTGACTGACTGATTCTGGGACTTTATGCACCTCTCATATAATCGTGGAAAGTAACAGGAAAGTGTTGCCACTAAATGTGAAGACATTGGAGTTTAGCGCCCTGCTAAGTTGCTAGTAGAGTTACAGGTATGCTAACATTAATATTGTATGAGTCCATTGACTATTTACAGCTAACTTTGCTGTTAGCATGTAGCGCTGCCTTCTTTCTATCTGCTGAGTTATAGATAATAGAGAATACATGGACAGAAAAACAACTAGCTCGTAATGAAGTCGTAGTTCAGACCGTTTCGTGTGTGGCTTTGTTTTGCTTAAGCTGAGCCAGGCAGCTAGGCTAACATAGCTACCTGTAGCTCAGCTGTCTCTGACGGGGCTGTTTCAAAACGGGCTTGATCGACATTGACACAGCTAAGCACAGCTTTCAATATTATAACTATTCTCGCATGCTAAAAGAACAGTTGTATGTATATTTGCTGTGTAAGGCGAGGTTATTGTTGGTATTGTGGCGCCATCACGTGTTAGCATTCGGGAACTACCCCACTTGATTCGTTTAGGCTGTGAGTAAAAATTATTTTATACAAATGCTTTAAATTTTTTGTTTTTTTGATTAAAGAAAATTGCTATCATAACTGTCATCTGTTTGTAGGACTATTTGTGACTGCGAGATGAATTTCTCTGAGGTCTTCAAGCAATCCAACCAACTTTGTAAAGTTTCTCCAGATGGGAAATATTTGGTAAGCGCTTGAGGTTTTTTAATAATATTTGTTAAAGTGTGGATTTGTAATCCACATATATTAATTAATCTCTAAATTAAGGCTTCTAGTTGTACATGGGTAAAGGTGAAGTGTGCCAGCGGTGTTGTTCATTCTGACTTGTCTCTTTTGGTTGTACTCGTCAGGCTACCTGTGTGCAGTACAGGCTGGTGGTGAGAGACGTGAGCACCCTGCAGATCCTGCAGCTCTACACCTGCCTGGACCAGATATCCCACATGGACTGGTCCTCTGACTCTCTGTTTATCCTCTGTGCTATGTACAAGAGAGGACTGGTACAGGTAGGCTATGAGACGAGGGCAGTAATGTGAGTATGTAATCACTAGCACTGAAAATATTTTCAATTTTTTTTAGATCAGTCTTACTCTGCTAGATTAATATGGCTAGTGGTATGATCGATGAATTGCAGTTTTGAATGACAGATAATGGTCTACATATGTTTGCCTTTCTTCATAGAGTATCACAATGTAAATACTTTGAATGTTGGTCAGATGATAAGTGATATGAAGGCATCTTTAAGCTCCAGAAACCTGTGGTAATTGTACACCTCACATTTTAGGGGTATTTAACATTTAATAGATTAAACAGAGTGATCTAACAGGCGATTGTGAGATTAATCAGCAACTAAAACTGCTTTATCAAGAAATTATCATATAGTTTTGGAAAAGCAAAATTCTGGATTTCTCTTGCTGACGAGCTCAATAACATTTTATCAATAAAAGTAATGTTTTATGTCGCTCAAAACATTTTTGGCAGATATATTTTATTAGTTTTATATAATGCAGTTATTAAGATAAAGTAAATTTTTGAGACATTGTACGGGAAATATGGATTTGTTACATTATTGTTAGGTATCATTGAGAGATTTTAATCTATACAATATGGCGTCTATACAATACAGCTAGTTAAAAGTTTGCAGAGGCTGCTGTTTCAAATGAAATTCTTAATTTAACACAACAAAAAAGTATTTTTTCATTCTAACACTGAGGCTTAATTATTTTCCATTTATGTTTCCTGAAAACAAAGACATATGTCCTTTTTTTTTTTAATAGGCGCAAACTATAAAATTTGCATCCACACCCATAGAAATGGGGATGTAACTCTTTTTTAAGCTCAAATCCTAATCAACTGAGTTTATAACTCATAACTGATTTATTTTTTAAAGAGCTGCTGTGGTGAAAACATGTTCTGCATATAATGTCATTTTCATGTGCATCACAGGGCAAAAAAGCTTACCTTTGAAGGGGTATCCAGCGCCAGTCTTTCATGGTTTCTGATGCTCAAGTGTTTCTCACTGTGCGAAATCAAGTTTGGGAAGATGCAGGATGTCATCAGTGATGGCTGATTACTTCTCTTCTGTCATTCCTTGTCTTTCTCTTCAGGTGTGGTCTCTCGAACAGCCGGACTGGCACTGTAAGATTGATGAGGGCTCAATAGGACTAGTCTCCTCTCGCTGGAGTCCAGACGGACGTCACATTCTTAACACCACAGAGTTCCATGTAAGTGTGAAGTTGGTGCGTGCATGCATTCATGCGCACTGAAGTGTGTTTATGCATATGCTTGTCTGGTTTCAACTGTTGCTGGCTTGCAAGGAAGGGGGACCTGAAAATAGCCAGACACCAGAGCCTTTCTTGACCGCCCCTACAACCCCACCCCCCGCCCCCAATGCATGTATTCAGCCTGATTTCATAGCTCCCCTCCTGTTAGCGTCCTGTCATACATGGGTCTCAAGTACCTCTGGAACATGGGAGCAATGTGTACGTGCCTTTCCAATGTAGGTCTGGTATTTTCTTTGGCTGTGAGTTTTGTTGATGATGATCATGATGAACAAATCTGTGATATAAAGAGATGATAAAATAATCATTTAAAGGAGAAAGCAGTCAGATTAAGAAGGAATAAATCCACTGCCAGTGAGTAAAACTGTAGTTAAGATATCTTGATTTCATTTAGTGAAACTGTAGTTTTCTCACTGAATTGCATAAATCCACAGGCCACACTTTAGAGGCAAGCAAAGGATGAAGAGTAGCTTATTTTGGAGGCTGATGCTGATATTAGAGTTCTGGTGTTTCAGTACTGCACAATTCATTCACTAACTTATCTGTGTTAAGCTAATATTGGTACATTGCCATGGATAAAAATATTGTTTTTGTTATCATAACCTTAAGAATAATAAGAGTAATATGTATCTCACACACACATAGCACACCCAGAATCAAATCATGGGGACCACCAGATCCATAGTTTGGCTTTACTGCACGTTGGATGTAGATTTTCTTCCTCCACTCTTTTTAGTGTGATGGAGTCATCCCTCTGTAGCAGCTGTGTCCAACTGAAATTCTTTTATACCATAATATCGTCCCTCTAACATAACAAGGATAAACATGAGCACCGTATCATGTAAAAAGCCTTGTACATTCAAATGAAATGACAAATGCTAAAAACAGGCTCAGCAGAAAAAATAGAGTCAGGAAATGTTAAGTGTTGTTTATAAAGGTCTGCAGAGTGAAACTCAGACTAATAAAGAGGTGTTTAGTTCTGTCTATTCCTCTTGATTCCTGGATTAAATTCACTCCACAGTGAGCACGTGTTGTAAGAGGTGAGAGGCTGCAGCAGCTACCCTCGGGCCATGTAGAATATGACGGGGGCGCAATGGTGGGCCGCTTCTGTCATGCTGAACCTGACTCCAGGAATCATTTAACAGGTGTTGTGCCCAACACACAACTGTGTCTGGTCTGGAGAAGGGTGCAGGGAGTGCAAACGTCTGTGGCATGTCTGCTTTGTGTCTGTCTACATCTTAAAAAAAAGTATAGCATCCTAGAAAGTCTGTCCTGTAGTCATCTTATGTTTGAGCACATGAATTGGCAAGTTCAAATGATAAATGATCAAATGACGAGTTTTTTATTCTAAATATATCTGTATCAAATTACTGAATACTACTATAACATCTCTTCATAACCCATTTGAATAGCTTACTGTAATTAATTTGCTTCTTTGATGATTTGGTGAAACTATCAGTTGATCAACAGAAAAACAGCAAATATAAGAGTTAGAATATTGATAACTGATCAACTGTTTCAAAGTCATTTTGTTTCTCAGCTTCTCAGTTCTGACCTATTGCCATTTTCCATTAAAAGTTGAGTTATGGAGGTTTGTTGTTTGACTGTTTTTGTTTTCTGATATTTTTTAAAAACCCAGCAATTTATTGAGACAATGCTAATCAGATTAGTCAATAATTGACTTAATGGTTGGTTGTAATGCTATACCAAGCCTCTTCCAAGCACTGTGAAAAGGCAGTTGAATTCTGTTTAAATGTAGATTTCAGGGGCTCTGCCCAGAAAATATGCCTTAATATTATGGACACATTTTTCCTTATTCATCATCACCATGGCCAGATGTCATATTATTGATATATATTAATAACTGAAGGGTATTTGTTTATGGTTTAACTATGACAGGCTTTTCATGGTAGTCCACATCACAACGTCCTCTCACCTGTGGTGTTTGCATTCAAAAACCTGTCACTTCCTCACCCAGCTAGACATGAACAGGAAGTTACGTACTCCTTACAGGTACTGAGTATCCTTTTGTCGTGGAAATTAGAAAACTAATTGAACGGAGGCAAACATAACGCAACGTAGGCACTGGCTACCACAACGCCAAGGGGCCCACTGAACTTACCTTCACCCCGGCCCAAGATTTCATTAAGGCTGTGCCAGACGGGTGTTCGTGTCAGGCTTGAATTTCAGCCCCTCTCATAAACAGCCTGCTATATTAACTTGTTTAGGGACAGCTGCCTGCGGTGTGGATCATGCCTCTGTGTGTGTGTCTGTGTGTCTGATTGTCTGCGTGTCAGTAAATCTGCTTAGCTAGCTCCCTCTCTCTCTCTATCTCTACCTCGGTGTAAGTGTGTTTGCATCTTTTTGTACCCCAAACAGCATCTTCACATTTTTCTCATTTGCAGGTTCACAGTGGTGCATAATTCGCATGTTAGTGCTAACAAGGATCTCAGTGGCAGCCCCGGTTGCAATGTTGAACTACTTTACTTTTGTGGGATAGATCTTCTTCAAATATGGGATGGTGCCATGTCACAGATTTAATAGAAAGCTGAAATCTATCCTGTGTATTATAAGACTTCACGCAGGTCGTTTTATTTGGATTCCAACCGTTTATCTTAGGACCTCACAAAATGCCGCTCGCACATCCATGTTAATCCACCTTTACCAGCTGAGGGGTGATAAACTGAGGGTGGAAAAACTCCAGCCAAGGACATCGCTGAGCTCGACTTCTCTAATGGTTTTTACATTGTTGGATCGGATTAGCAATAGCATTCTTGGCCAGCACTGCTGGAGCCTTGCTAACCTGTAGCATTGTTGGCAGCGGCGCTACCGGACTAAACTGCAAACGTAGGCAGCTGCTGCACTGCAACGTGGGACAATAGCTCACCCATACCTACGTGTGGGCTGCGAGAGGCTCCGGTTCCTTGATAGAATCATGAGGCTGTAACAGGAGAAAAAGGCTATATTGGTTTGACGTGGCTTCCTATGTGGTATGCCCACAGTGTAATCCTCTGCTGACAGACAGGCCTATATGGCATCAAATACACTCGTCCATTCTCTCGCACTCGCCTAGGCGCGCAACAAGAATGGCTGATAGGTTATATTCCAGGTTGCTGTCAGTAACAATTCTGTGGTACTCTTGTGATGAATACTTGCTAACAGATACTAAATGGAGGTGATGTTAAAAATCACCTGCATTTGGCCCATTTGGCAGTGTCAGTATTGTCTTGTTACAACATTTCCAGTGAAGTTTATTTCGGAAGCCTCTTTTACTGAGTATTTCTTCTTTTTTCTTATTATACACTTAGCAGTCAAAACGGTACTAAAATAAAAAGATGTACTTGTCTGTAATTACAGCTGGTGCTGATCACCAGTTGCAGCTACAGTAACCTCGGCACAGACGTGAATTTTTCCATCTCTGATGGATAAACAGCAGCTGTTGTAGTGGAGTTTTGCCTTTTCACACCACCCTCCAGCTCCTAGCCCCCATGCCCATGTTGCTGCTCACCTTTGGTGAGTGTACTTCATCGTAAGTGTAGCTTTACCAACTAAGGATCTTATTGCATACCACCCCACATGGAAAAGCATTTCCCACCTATTTTCCTCATGCTACCCTTCCTCCACCCAGTTTAAAGTTACACTGACTTTCTGGTCTTGATCTCCCCACATCCCCTCTGTGGTGGGTTCATGGCATCCAAGAAGTGTAAGTGTGTTTGTGTTTGACAAGTGTTGATATTGGTTGCCATGGCACCATGTCTGAGGGGATGTCCAGGAAGCGTGCAGTGAGGTGTTATTACAGGGCCTACACAGCTGGATGTCTTAACCAAACAGGACGGTTGACACTTCAGTTCAGTAAGGTGACAGACTTGGCCCAGTTCAAATGTCTGCCCGGACACTATGATGAAAGCTGTTTCGCTACAGTAGTTACAAGCTTAAATTTCACAAGAATACACAGCACTCTTTTTTAGAAGTGAAGTAACAGTAGAATATGATAGTGTTGCCACTGTGTTGGTTTTAAGGATAACAATGGCTGACATAGTAATTCACTCCATTAATTAATTGTTTTGTTCACTGCTGGGCTTTAGAAAACTTTTCTGACATGCACTACTGTTGCATACGCCTGTATTAGGTCTAACAGGCACACACTTAACGCATTTAATGTTGCAGTGTCGTTCTTGTATCCCGTTGCGTTTTGTATTGTTTGTAATGACCAGTTAGTATTTGTGTTTAACAAAGAAGTGAACGAGAGAAATCTTTTTCTCACGTCAGGATCGCAGCCCTAAAAATGAGGCCTGCACACGTTGAGCTGTAGAAAGACAAATTCAGACGTGTACTCTATGTATCATATAAATATGTATATAAATGTGTCATATGTATCACTATGTTTACAAAACATCATGTATTTGTGTACTGTCACTGTGTGCCAGTTGTTGTTAACAGTGGGACTGGAGCAGCAGCTTTCTCTGTGAACACCTTAACACCCAGGCGACTATACAGTAGTACAGACCACAGATTCTCTAATGGTGTCTCAGACTGTCATGTACTCCTTGTCTCTTGAAGGGCAAGCTACCACATATCATTTGAACGGATCCTTGGGTCAAAATATGCGGCACTCTTGGCTGACTGCCACCTGCTTTTGTTGGCATCAATCTTGTTGAAGTGAGACTGGTGGGTTATTTGAGTGACTGCTGTCAAAACCGAGCATTAACACGTGGTCTTTTTGTTATGCCGCCTTGTGGCCAGTTATTCTTTGACGCCGCTCCTCATTTGTGGGAATGCACACAACCTGCTGGCTGCACAACTTGCTGTTAATTTGTCACACTTGTAGCAAACATGTCTAACATTACAACTTGGCTACTAAATGGGCCGGCCCTAATTTCCTGCAATGTGTTGAGATGTTGCTTTGGATCTGCTAATTTAATATGTGCTCCAGTCCTAATTTAATCAGTATAATCTCTTTCAATCCCTGTCAGTGACTGCAGGCCTTAAACAAATGTGTTCACTCCCTTTGGAAATACACCGATAGACACCACTCCACACTCTCATGGCCCTACAGTTTTATCTACCTAATGATGGATGGAGTCAATGTCAGTGTCTCATGTCCCTCACAGAGATTCATCACAGACCCCTCTAAAGACATAAGACACTCTGTCCACAGCCGTTAAAGGGCATGATGGACCATGCTAGACTCGACTGCAGTCTGGATCTGCCCAGCTGACGGACGAGTCTTTGGGTGCAGAGGAGCAATTAGAGGCCTCGTAATACTTGTGGCCTGGTTGTTTGAGCTCGTATTAGGTCGCTGTTGACACCCAGTTGCCAGACGCAAAACTTAGATCACAGCCTCCTTTTAAGATCTTCTTACAGAAGACTAGCTGTCGTGTTGAACTCACATAGAGAAAAGCGTGGTAGAGAAGGTGCCTGGTCCAAATGGTTATGCTGTTGTCTCAAAGTGGCATTTAAAACCACTGTTAGATTCAAAAGCCCATCCATAATCCAGTGTGTTTCTTTTTCAAGTGGTGCTTGGATTGTTTGGATCTGACTGTTGTATCGGATAGTCGGTGTTGTCCAGTATTAGCCTATCAGAGAAATACACTTGGTGTGTGTATTGGCTTGTACATAACAAGAAGACGACAAGAAATACATTGATATGTCTGTGATCATTTAGAAAGTGTATTTCTAACTGTTAAATGTCCCTCTCAGTACATACAGTACTGACTTGTTCACAATTTCTTATTAACCAGGATCCATATCAAATTTTATGTTTTGTGTGTGTGTGTGTGTGTGTGTGTGTGTGTGTGTGTGTGTGTGTGTGTGTGTGTGTGTGTGTGTGTGTGTG
>JBAJHX010000041.1:7717348-7745780 GCA_037176925.1 Amniataba percoides
CTCAAGAGCAGAAAAGGGAAGTTAAACTCATGATCAAATGTTTCTATTTTCCCCGTCCATAATCAAGTAGACATTTTTTTACATGTGTTGGAAGGACCGGCCAGCAGATTTCTGATCTCCATTTTAACACTATCTGTGGTTTAGTGAACTCTCCTTTTATTTATTTATTTATTTTTTTGGTTTCAAGAGTCCTTTCCTTCCTTGTTGCACGAGCAGCGATTTTGTCACTCCAATGCAGCGAAGAGAAGATGTTCATGCAGATGTGACTGTGTGTTTTTGATGTTTGGGCCATTTAATAGAGGACAATAGGTTTTAATATTCACTGGTTACACTACATTTATCAAATAAAATAACTGTGGGAAAAGGGAACTTGATGTGGTAGGAACTAGTCAGATACAATAGATTGACAACATAATGCCCTTTTCTGACATTCATAGTGAGAGTTCTCCAAGTCTGCCCTCCTCCCCATACCACTTGAGCCAATTTGAACAAGACACATTCTGCATACTGGGTAAAATGGTTGAACCGAAACAAGGAAAAAAAAAATTAAGAACTAAACACTGCAGGACGTTACAATGCCAAATATGAACTACAACTAACTACAGCTATCTTTCACTATAAATAAAAACAATTAATTTCATGGGTTCTTTCCATTTTGGCACACTAACGCATCAAAACCAGAGATTCAGAATCTCCCTCTGATAGGCGTTCATTCCTTCAGCAACAAGAAAAGAGGGATAAAATGACTTTTCTTCATTTTCACTCCTCCAGTCATGACAAAACAACCAAAAATAAATACATACACACACTTCTGAAATCAAATTTATAAGAGCGTAATAATAAAAAAAAAAAAAAAAACTACAACAGCAAAGGCGAGCCCCTTGGAAATGAAATGATTGTCAGAGAACAAAACATTTTCTATGGGTTATTTGGCACATACCACTCTTTCTATGACCATCTAGGTTATTTTGTACATCATATGACAGTATCATACAAATTTGGTCCTTCTCTAAAATAATTATATTAACAATTTAGCACTGCGGTGCCTACAAAGAAACAATACTGTGGTATCTAAGAGGAAAGAAAGTAAATAAAATTAACAACTGATGATAAAATAAACAAGCAGAGAAAGACTTTCCTCATTTTTTTGAGTATGATTTAAATTTTCCACATGATCAAATTGGGTAACCAATTACAATGGCTAGTGTCCAAGATAGCTCATTAAAAATCACCAGTTGCTGTGCACATTTGAACATTGAACATTGATTCTCCGTGTAATCATTAAAAAAAAATCAACAGTCTACTGGAGCTGTCATTTCCTCAAGTAACATTTAGTGTGGTGCTATTGTTGATTCTGCAGTTATAACTGAAACAAGATCAGTAAATGAGTCGCCCGTGATTGGTGGGGAAACCTGGAGACAATAGTGCACGCGCCCACTATGTTCCTAGTGAAACAGCACCACCTTGTGGACATGCAGTGCTAATGCAGTGCTGATGCTGCAGTGCTTGTAGTAGGTGGTGTACACAGACTTTAGAGACATACTAGTCATTAAGTGTCTTTATGAGAGCCTTAAGTAAGGTCCCTGCGGTGCTGGGGTGAGCCTTGTGGACTTGGGGAGGATCAGAGTAATGCAGAGTTTCAATGCTGTTGAGAAGCATTCATCATGTCCTTCACATCAACAGGAGCTTAGCAGTGCTTTCTCTTTGACAGAGTCTTGTGAGACGCCTCACCTGGGGACAATCTCTTCCTACTCTCTCGCTCTCCCTCTCACTCACTCACACACACACGCACACACACAAAAGAACACACATATCCACACAAACGTATTCTTCCTATCTTGAACGTATGTGACACTGAATTCTTCTTGCGGCCTTCATGTCTTCTCACTACTCATGTCCACTCTTGCCTCTATTCATTTGCGAAAGTAATGTTCCTCCTACTCTTGCTCCCACTTCCTCTCTCTCTCTCTCTCGTTCGTCTAGATGTGGTTGAGCGGGTGAAAGCTGCTCGTCTCAGACGGTCCACCTCCCATGCTCAGCCAAGCGTCCAGAGAGTTCTGGGAGGGCGCGTGCAAAGGGTTGTTCTCTGAGAGAGACAGCATCATTGCATAAGCCTGCGGGAGAAGACAGTTTGATTTTTAGCAAAAGGAAATTGCACCAGTCAGTGTTTTAAAATGCAATCCTACATTCAAAACAAAAGAAATTAAAACCATTTTTGATTATCACACCATAGATCATATTTCTATTACTTTAGCCATCATGGCTGCTTGCTCCATTGGACTCTATGTAGCAATGTTGCCATGTTTTCAAGCTGTAATAAACCATATTTATCCTTTAATTTCTTGACACTGTAAGTTCTATTTCATTAGACTTTTTTGAGACTGAAGAAAACAGAGAGGACAACAGCAGATAGCAGGAAATAGATTAGTAGGTTAAGTGAACAAAAGATGTGAAGGGGCAGGACAAGAGGCTTTTTTTCACAACACTTTAACCTTTACTGAATTCTCAAACTTTACTTCTGTCAAGCACCTAAAACGTGAAAGGATCCATCTCGTCCCTTATCTCTCGGTTGACAGGACACTTTTCGTCCGTGCTTCTGTCTTAATAGAGCAACATATTTTTCCTGTCCCTGCCTCTTTTTAACAGACGTCCAATAGCCGGTCACATACCTGGGTTTTAGCCTGCCTGTACAATGTCTCTTTCAAAGCCTCCGACTCTAGTGAAGCGTTAAATATGTCTTTAACGTCAAAGGGCTGCTCATCACTGGCTGCTTTACGTAACCCCTCCAGGCTTTTGGGAAAGCTGGGCAGACCCTCCAGGTCCAAGAGAGAGCCCTCCTCCTCTATACACCTGCACACCGATGGATGGATGGCAGAAATATGGTGGCGAGGATGGGGCGGTTGGTAGACAGATGGAAGGGTGAATGGATGGAGAGATAGACGTGGAGAAATGGTTGATCAGGAGTTAATGTGATGGGAGGGCGGAGGGGAATTCAAAGCAGGACGTTTAAGTGAAAGAAAACATGAAGAGAAAAGGAAAGGCAGGATTAATAAAAGGACAGGTGGAGGGAATAAATTGGGAGGAGAAAAAAGAGAGTAGGAGCAGAAGCTGGCCTCACTTTAGCTCAGCTGAAACACTCAGCATTGGGTGTCTGGAAATCTCTAAATTCACTCTATGTTTTACATCCATCTGTACTTCTCTGTATGTTGTGTTGTTCAGTATTGACTTTAATTATAATGAAAGAAGGTATAAAGGGCATTTTTGTTAAAAGGTTTGTTAATAGATAGAATATATGGGGCACATTAGCTGTGTCCAAAGAGTGTCCAAAACGCCTGATTTGTGTTTTTTTTTCCCCTCTTTTTTTTTTGAGTACTTAACAAAATGAATACCTGCGGGTGTGTTCGTAGCTCATAGCTAATGGAGCCGTTTCCTCCTCCTCCTCGTCCTCCTCATACACTCCTGTCGTGACCGGGGACGGGGACTCGGGCGCCTCGTCGTGAGACTTTTCTGTCAGGCTGCCTTCCTCCTCCTCCTCGTCGTCGCCCTCCACCTCCTCCTCCTCCTCCTCCAGCCCCTGGAGCCCCAGCTTGGAGTTGGACAAACTGTGGCTGGGCGGGCGCTCCTCCTCAGCCGGGTCTGACCTGCGGAGGGATCAAGGGGTTGAAGAAGAGATGAAAACTTGGTAATGTCGTAATGCTGCATTTTCCCTCCCATATTAATGACATTTCAGCAAGAGAGACGGATATTTAGGGGCCACGTCAAGTTCTGTTTATCCAGCCTGTGGCGCTGCATGTTCCTTGTGGCCAGAGTTCACAAACAAAAGCTAAAGGTTTAGAAAATTATAAGAGGCCCAAAACATCGACTGTCTGAAGCTTTTTCTGGAACAACTTAATGGATATGAGTGTGAGAGGTCTTCCTAGCTAATCAGAGAATCTCTATCATCTGTAGTCAGGTACCTCGGAGAACGAAGCAACTATAAAGGAGGATACAGCTTAATCTACTTATTTACTTGAATTACTGAGTACTCTTTTTATTTACTTACAGTTTACCAACACTGATCAAAAAGTGAGAGAGACACGTGTTTCCATGTCCAGTCGAGAGCTGCTCACTATTTTCTGACCATCTAAAGATATGACTCATCCCAAGCGGAAAGAGAGAGAAAAACAAATAAGCTGTTGACAGCACGAGCAGACCAATTCCACCGTCCACACAAACAACACGGCTGCTGAAACGGCCCACACGTGATTAATCCACCTTCCCCCTCAGAAACAGAGCCAGCGATGTCCCGCCTCAAACTGCTGCCTCCACGTCCTGCGAGGGTGGAGCAGACTTTGTGCGACTGCAGGAAGACGACGGCTGATCTGCAAACAGGCTATCAGCACGCCGCCATTATGACCTGCCATCTGTACATTTTCCAGCCAGCACCCCAACTCCGCCCCCTCGTCTCCATCACCCCCAGACCACGATGTCATGGCTCATGATATCATTTCCTCTGGGACGGCAAATTTACCCTTTCCATTTTTTGCCACACAGTGGACATTTATCAACTCAGACAGGATTACCTCTGGGAAGGAGAGCACAGGGACAGGATTGGGTCACACACAGTGGGTGGGTAAATGCGGGCAGGGGGACTTTGTGGGGGGGGGGGAACTTCTCTTCTTTCAGTCTAGATTAAATATCACCATAATCAAATTGCAGAGCTGGTTGGCGGGGAAAAAGTCCATGCCTGTGTGCGGAGAAAGAAGCGTAGCTCTGACATAGGGGGCCCTGGGTTTTGTCATTTAGTCTAAACACGTCAGTTGGGTGTTTGTGTTAGCGGGCTGGGGGTATGGATATAGCGGGTGGATGGGGGAACAGCTCCATCATCAGTGGATCTCCTAGATAAATGCCTCAACCTGAGTCCCCCTCAGGGTCCAAACTGCCAGCCATTGTAGACCAGTCCCAGACGAGGAACCAGCTCCAACTGTAGTTTCATCCAAACCATAGAGCTCAAGCCATGGCCCGGGTCCTCGTTCCAGCCCTAATTATGACCTGGATTGTGGTCCCGAGGAGACAGATACTTCTTAGTCCTTCAACACTGCAATGCTGGAAATATCTGTGTACATCTAAAGCCCCAGAGGTTTTTTTTCTATGAAACTTCCCACCCTCAGAGCTGCAGTGCTGCCTCAGCATCTGCAATGTCCCCAGTTTGGTCAAACAAAGTTTCATGTGAAAATAGAAGCTACTAGGGACTTTTATTTTGACTGGCTATACACTAAAAAAAAAAGTTTTAAGCGGGTAGAAACTATGCTACGAGGGCGGTTAAGAGCGATTACAGATAGTCATCCATGAATGTGTGTTGCAATCGCCCGTTTGACTTCAGTCACTCAGGGGGAGAATAAACAGTGGGCTGTCTGGTGGGAGGACAGAAAGCATAGTACTTAGTCTGAATTACAGATATTAAAATGTCAGGCCAGCTTGTTGTGGATGAGACTCAGTATTGATCCCAGATGGCAGAGGGGCTAAATTGCCACTGGGTCTGCTGGCCATAATGCGTGTTGACAAGAAGGAGGGGGGGGGGCGATGGAGGAAGAGACCGACAGAAAGTGAGACTACCCGAAAAGAATTCACGTTGAGAACGAAAGAGGGATGAAGAGTGTCAAGGAAAGAGGCAAACCACTGACTGAAAGAGAAAAACATTTCATCCTACTTTTCTTTTCCGAACTCTCCTCCTGCCTGAAACGTCTGCAGCTTCCCACTAACTGAGCGACTAACAATGAAGGCACTGCAGCGCTTAAAGCAGAGAGCTGACCTTTACATCTACTGACCGGACTGGCGGTTTAAAAATAGAGCAGCCATTTTATCTTCACCACTTTACAAGTTAAAAGTTGTGTTTTTTAGTGCAGGAAAAAAGCACACTGGATGATCACTAACAAACTACAACGACATACAGCAGGTATATATTCAAATTATTCACAAAGGCAGCTCTAATAAGATGTCAGACAGTGAAATGTGTCAACCTGGAGGAACTTTGCTGCATAATACAGACAACTCTGAGCTTTCACAAAAAAAGATTCTGCATTTTTAAAAAAATCAGAATGCATACATACACACAAGATCTTAAAATCTCTTTGAAAACACATTTTTTTAATTTTTTTTTTAAATTTAATTTGCAGCAGTGGTAAAGTGAGAAGAACTTTTATTCCAAATGTATGGAGCTGGGAAACAGTGACTATTGCCATACAACTTCAAAGCCACTAGAGAGCACTGTGTACCAAGTACTACCCTTTATATTACTGTGTACTGTTGCTTTTAGCTGTACAAAATGTGTGCGTTTGTTCCTGCTTATCCATACCTGTCTCCATAAAAGGAAAGACATTAAAAACGTGAGAACTCTTTACCAGTTCTTTTTTGCTTTAGAGTTCGGATTATATTTAGGATGAGTTTGAGGTAAGAATTGGAGCTTGGCATGAGGAGTAGAGCAGTCAGACTCACGGATCAAATGTAATCACTGAAGGTCTTTCAAAAATCAAACAAATATGGTCTGTGCGAGCGAGTTTTCTTGTTACCTCTTATCCGTGGAGCTGGAGGCCTGGTTCATCTCACTGTTGGAAATGAAGTTGCGGATTTCTGAGAAGTACGAGTCCTCCTTCTCATCTAAAAGTGCATGATTGTCTGGCTCGGAGTTTGGGGAGGAGATGGTGGTTCCTAGGTTGGACAGCATCCCAGACTGTTGGCTCACTGTTGGGAAAAGCGTGCAGACATACACATCCACAGGCATAAACACATGGACATGCACACCGGCCCCACATACACACACACACACACAGACACACACACAGGCATGAATATTTTGATGATCATCAAAGATATATAACAGCTGAGTTTATGGAAAATGATAATTATCATGAGGGTTATTATAGACATTTATTCACATTTTAATAGTATCTCAAAAAGCAAAAAGATTATTCATTTGTTTGTTTAAAACTCTGTTAAACTGGGGTGAACATATTTTGAAAAACAGAGTAATTTTCAAAGAATTTAGTGTAGAAGATAAACAGTGGCAAAAGAGAAGAAAAGCCTTGTTCTATTTCAACACAAAGGGTTTTTATCCTTTAGGTTTTTGCACAAACCTCTTTTGTTAAAAAAAACCCACTGGAAAGTATAAAGAGGAATATCATAGCATTAATATCACAGTTATAATAATGGATGAAATGTATTTTATTTGCTAAGTTGTATGTATGTATTTTGTAATGTATTTTATTTGCTAATTTCTATTTCACTGTGTTTTTATGCCAAAATTTCTGTGTGTTTTCACAACTAAATTTAAGTGTCTGACTTTCTCAAACAAATAACATCTGCACATAGTTTTTTTTCTATTGTTGTTGTGAAACAAAACATCTGGTCAGTCTGCCACGATGATTGTGTTTATATATTGCTTCTTATGAACATACTCATGTCAACCAATGGCTAGTTCAGCTTAAAGAGTTGTGTTCCATCCATAGTCGGTGGCTTACTTCCATGCTGGACATAAAAAGTGCTGTTTTTGGCAACGCAGTAGGAAAAGCATGTGTGATTTCTTTAATTAAGTGGTTTTCCTACTTTAAATCATTCGCTCCACCAAGCTAAACATTTATTGGGGTGAAGATTTAGGATTTTCCAAATGTGTGATGTGAGCCATTCATTATTAAGTAATACAAAATACCCAGTCCCTGTTTAATAACTACATTTCAGTTCTCACAGCCTCACTTTTCTCAAATAAAACATAGACGTCATAGACGTTGCGAACTGACCAGGAATGTTCTCATGCTCGTGCTTCTTGAGATGGCGGTCGAGGTTGGTTTGCTGACCAAAGCAGCGGTTGCACAGGTGACACTTGAAGGGTTTCTCCTTGTTATGGATGTTGCGAACGTGGCGTTGAAGATTGGATGAGATGCTGAACGAGCGGTCACAGTACTTACACCTGCCAAAGGAGAACATGTGGATTTGGTTAAAAGAGCAACAGAGTGGCATGGTGAGCAGGGACGGCGCATCGGTCTGAGATGAAGCCATGGCTCGTGGTGATTCTATTATCCATCTGCTGAGGTGAGCAAGACACTCTTTGAGGCATGTTTTATTTGTTAAAAAATACTTTCGCACACTGTCCATGACCAATTGGTTTCAGACATTTTCGCAGGAAGAGCAACTTAGAAAATCTTCATTATTGGAATAATAGAACCATGATGCAAATGAAATGCTGATTATGAGCAGCCATATGAGTCAGTTAGAAAATTGTAATTTAAATTACACTGTGGTTGTGTTGCCATTGGTATTGTTTAAATCCAATTTTCATAATAGATTTTTGTATGTTTTTATCAAATTTCCACCAGTGATACACTGATCCTATACCTCCACTAGTGAGGTATAGTCTGATTCCAGTCTGATTCCAGTGCTATTTTTTCTAAAATAAAATATTTATACTACAGGCCACCTATATTACAGAGCACGCAAATCAGGAATCATTATTATTTAAGTCCAATTAGACAAGGAATAACTGGCTCTTGAAACTGTACCAATTACCTGCCATGACATATTGAATGTAACTTATGGACGAAAGAAAAAAAAACATTAAAAAAAAAACACTAATAAAGAAATAACATTTATAGTTTACATATGATTTGCTCATGTCTGTCTGATACCCTAACCACTTAACAAGAGCATTGAGAATAAATGTGGCTAATGCCTAATCTTCACACCTATTTTAAAATAATATGCAGATAAAGTCTTGGATATTTAGAAAGGAAGGAAACAATAACCCTTGTGTCTCTCATTGATGGAGCAAAAACAAAATAAACTTTGAAAAACAGTGCTGAGAATAAGTGAGAATGGGCGTTGCAGCAGTAAGAGAGCCAGGCAAAGAAAAATATACAAACAAGAGCATCTTTGTGAGCAAAGAACCTTTTAACAGAGATTGAACATTAGACTGTACTAGAACAGAATAAAATACCTGTAGGGTTGTTCCCCTGTGTGTGTCCGCAAGTGTCTGGTGAGGTTTGCTGAACGAGGGAAGATTTTCCCACAGTACCTGGGGGGGGCGAGGGGGAAAAAGACAGTGAGGATGGTTGAAGTTATATAACACAAAATATATTATTGGTGCAAAAATTCTATATGACATAATGTATGTAAACACTGACTAACTGACCAACATTGGAAATAACACGTGGCACCTCAGGGGACTTACCTGCAGGCGTAACGCTCCTTGCCCTTGCGGAGGATGGCGTCTGAGAGGGAAGGTGGTGGTGAGCGGAAGTTGAACAGTGGATGAGCCGAGTGTTGCAGTGAATTGGGCGGTGTGTCCAGTTTTAGAGCACCAAAGCTCTCCAGCTTCTCTGTCATGTTCTCCATGGCTGACATCTGAAGGCGAGGCACGTTAGAGGTGGTAGAAAACAAAAAGCGGGAACAGGTGAGATCAAATATTTTGACAAGAATCAGAAAGATTCCATTTTTTTAAGTCAGTCAGTGAAATGCTCAATGCATAGGTTGTGTCATTAAAAATCAATTTATTTTTATTCACACCTTTTGTTATTCTGTCTCTTTACATATATATATATATATATATATATATATATATACACACACACACACATGTGTATATACATGCACACAAACGTACACACACACTGTATGTGTATGTGTGTTAGAAGTAAAAAGGAAGTGTTGAAAACAAAGAAACAATGTCAGAAAAAACAGGGAGTGAGGGAAAGAGACAGAGAGCGGAAGCTTTGAGGAAGCAGTATATCAGAGGTTAGCCTTGTTGTTTGTGGTAAAGGCGAGTCACCTCTGTGACCTATCACACATTCACAAATGCTCAAGTACCATTCCTGCAGTACTCGCATCCATACACCATCAGCTCCAGCTTCAGACAGCGCTTGGTCCCCTACGTCCTACCTTCTCCTCTCGTCTGCCGAAGCTACTGTTGCAGCTGGCTAAATGAGGCATTCAAGAGCCCCGATTGGAGCTTTACAATATAGTTTGAGATACCCCCAACTGATAGCCGCTTCCCCTTCCCTAGAAGCTTGTGAACAAAGGGGACCAGTTATGCAGGAGTTTATTTGCCAAAAACAGCTTACATCCTTCCTTTTTTAGTGAATACGGGACGGCAGAGACACAGGGACAGACACTCCGTCTCAATGTGTTTATCCGCAGTCTGAGAATGGGTGGAGGGGGAGCGGGTGATTCCGTCATGAGACTGAATTAGAGGTGGCATTGTGTGTTTGAATCACTGGGAGTATCACAGCTGAGACACTCCGATACGAGCGTACATGGGAACCCGTGAAAACATTTCATCCTGGAGATACTGATAGATGACGAGATGATGCCTTAAAAAAACAGGCAGGACATACTGTTATAACTCAGTGATAAATTGTAAAGTTTTTTAGAGGACTATCTGTACAGAGTGAATATAACTGAGAACAGGTGCCACTACATCATTTTTGTCTTGGAAGATATAATGAAACAATCAGTTTTAGCTTTTCTTCTATCACTCATAGGGAAGGAATTACATATACACTATGTCGTGATGTAATATATACAAATGCATGTTAATGTAAATTTATCTGTCTGCATATGAGCCAAATGAGTGTATTACAAAGTCACAGTTGATAGAGGACACAGATTTCCAGGTCAGATTAAACCGTTTCCCCATCGAGAGCCCCCCATTCTCCTGGAGACAAACACAGGATGTCCTTGATGGACACGGTGCTATTATCTAGCCAGCCAGCCAGCCACAGAGAAAAAAAAACTTGGTGGTTGAGTTATTAGCTGGCCTGTGGGCTCCCAGTACATGAAACAATGCCACAACTAAGATTAGCCAAGACAGGCAGTTTGTTACAATTCAAACAGTTATTATTCTCCCTTTTATTAATACTATCATTCCTTGTAATCAAGATTTGTAGAGGTAGGGAGGGTCTGGGGACAGTCGAACAATGTGACTGATTATCAAAGGGGCTGCGATAACAGACTGTGTCTTCTGAAAAAGGTAGAAGTGACGAGGTACACAGGCGCCATTCAGTAAACAAAGGAAGAAATCATACAGAACCCTTGAGAAAATAACATCAGCACTGTGGAATGATGGTGTGGAGGGCCCTATCAATTCAGGTTGCAGCAGCGTGGGAGGCAGGAGTGAAGCATTTTCACATAATACATGGTTTGAAAATAATAGTCGATAGCATCTGGGAATAATCAGCCTGTATGCAATACCTGGAGGTCAATCCCCCTGTTTGGTATTCCCTTGCTATAGTTTTTTTAAGTGCATGTACCATTTATTGTTTATACCTAAGATTATACCAAATATCTTCCTAGATTTTAAATGTGTGTGTGGGTGTGCCCTAACCCTACCTGTGGATGAAACAGTGGTGGCGAGGGCCTCAGGAACTTTTCCTTCAGAGCTCCTACAGGGTCGAGTAGCTTCCTCTTCTCCACCCTGCTGGACCAACAACAAGGAAGAGGGTTACGTACCAAAGTCAGAGTTCATCTCCAAACTCCAATCATGCACTAAACTCTGACCTCTCCAGCCTTTGTGTGTGAACTGAAAATGTTGAAGATGTGGAAAATATCAGTTTCTGGTCTAATCGGGGCTGAAATACCTGTATATGGGGTCCATGAAAAATGCAGATGGCTTGGCGTAGTGCAGGGGTGGTGGCTGGTGTGGCTGTGCCTGGGGCTGCTGGTGCTGGGTGATGGAGGATTGGTGCAATAACTGGGAATGGGGATGTGGAAACCCAGCTGGGGTTTCGTCCTTGATGGCTGCCCCCTTTCCGATTCCAAACATGTGGTTCTTTCTATTTTGCGGTTCAGCTGCTACACCATTATGACCACCTCGGCTCCTGCTCCCAATGCTGAGGTCCAATGGCTGTTCTTCACTGCTAGATACTGCTAAAGGTCCACTACTGCTCCCACTACTACTATTGGGGTTTGAGGGGTTTGTTGGGGTGGGAGAAGTTAACTTGGTCTCCTTGGGCTTTGTGGTGAGATCAAATGGTGACTCTGCTGTGGAAGCAGGAGCTCCTGTGGCACCAGAAACCATCTTGTGCAGCTGCTCACGAGGTGACTTGGGCTCTGCCTTGAAGAACATGCTGGGATTGAGGGCACCTCGATCAGCACCGAAGGGATAGAGGGAGCTGTGGAAGTTGGGGAGGAACTGAAAGGGAAACATGGAATGGTAGGGCAATGGACCCATCTTCTTCTCCTGATGAAGACCAATGAAACCTGGACCAAAATATTTCTCAGCAATAGAGGCGATTGCTTTGATGGAATCTGTGGTGGCTGCATTGGCATTTGTGGTTGTGGGCGGGAGGGCTTGCTCATCAGGCGGAGGGAAGAAGGAGTGCTGGGATGATGCAGAAGAGAGAAAGGGACGATCAACGGCGAGGTTCCCCGAGCTAGACACAGCTGATATTAAAGCACTGTTCGTGTCTTCTAACTGGTGGCCTTCCTGGCTTGATACAGGTCCAGACGGCTTCCTTCTTTTACCACTTCGCTCACGTTCACTTTCTCCATCACTCTCCAGATCAGAACCGTCACCCGAAGCAGTACCAGTGGTGGTGTCCAAATCCGTCCCACTTGTGGTATTAACATCTTCAAGATCACTACCATCAGAAATCTCTGCCATCTTAGATTTTGGTTTGGCTTCACCACTAGAAGACAAATCCAGTTTGTTCTCTCTTTCTTCCTGCTGACTCAAATTGTGACCTCCATTGCTGTTTGTGGAGCTAACCAGAGACAGCGGAGGGGCATCTAGGGGACTCCGAGGCAGTTTCACCTCCTGACTACTGCCACCCAGAGGGCTCTTTATCAACGGACTGGCTGGCAGCAAAGGTGGTCGCGGATACAGTGATGGGGGGAAGATGCCTGGGAAACCATGTGGGAGAGATGGGAAGCCATGTGGTCCTGGGGAGAAGGGCAATCCAGCGTGAGGGTGAGGTCGAGAGGGGAAGTAGTCAGTGAAGCCTAAACCTGACTGATTTAGACTTCCAAGGTGGGGATGGTGGGACTTGACCTTGGCCATGATTGGGCTGGAACTCATGGGAATGCCAGGGTTGAACATCCCTCCTGGAGAGCCATAATGGTTTTTGCCCTCACAGAAGCGACGATGTTTGTTGAGGGAAGAGGTAGTGCTGAACAATTGCCCACAGTCCTTACACTTGATCTGGGTGCGGCAGTCAGCATGCATACGTTTGTGGCGGCAGAGGTTGGAGAACTGGGTGTAGGATTTGTGGCACACCTCGCCTGGGGGAGCAAAAAGACGCAGCCCATCAGGGCCTGGTTAAACCCATTTTAACACTGTCTCTAACTTTGTATACCAGATCAACAGCAACACATAAATCTGAATGGAAACTGCTGATGAAAAAGTACAGTTTTTCAATAATTAAACCAATCACTTATTCTGCAAAGTGCAAATGATTCACTTCCTGATTTACTGTATCTACACTGTTTGCACTGTATTGTCAGATGACAACTGAAAATGTGCAAGAATATCCCTATAATACATCTTTATTTAATTACCTTAAAGATAGCAAAAAATAATTCCCTGATCCTCAATTAAAACATATGTATCAACATTAACACATTTTTCTTCATAATTGTAAAGTAATCCAAACCTTCATCAACTTCTATTAGAAAGTGTAAGCTAAAAGGTCACATCTGTTGTTTATGGTACATAATCAAATGAATGGCTATACAAATATGATTCCTGGACCTGATCTACATAGGAAAGAAAGAGACTGCTGGGTGATGGCAATGTAGATGAGGTAGTATAAAAGAAAACATGGTAATGAGATAAAGAGGTCATTATCTTCCAAAGCTCTCACTTACAGATAAAGGGTTTGACACTGCTGTGGATGTGCTTATGCTGCTTGAGGCCTGATGAGGTGGCGAAGGTCTTGCCACACTCAGGACACGTGTGAGCGCGCGCCCCTACGTGCTGGGAACGGATGTGGCGTTGAAGGTTGCTGGGATCTGTGAACACCTAAAATTTGAAACAAGCATATTAAAATAAAATGTACCTTATAATAAAAAAATAAAAACATCCCTTTAAGTACTATATTATGCCATTCTTAGCATTGTTATTGACAATATAATTTTCATTGCTTTATTGTCCAAATGAGGTATACTATTCCTTCATGATTACTAAATCTATGTCTATTCCCATTATAAATAAAGCCTACAAAACAAGACCAGCAGAATTTCTGAAGCAGATAAAGCCTGTGTGTCCTGTGCACAACTTACGTGCCGGGTATGCTGTACCTTATCACAGTTTTCACACTCAAAGCGCTTGCCACTGTCATGTGACATCTGGTGACGGATGAGGTTGGACTTCCAGTTGAAGGCTTTGGGGCACTGATCACACTTGTACTCCCTCTCCTCTGTATGGACTATCATGTGTTGGCCCAGACTTGATAAAAAGAGCACAAGTTTATCAGTAAGATCAATACGTCATAAAAATCATATTTATACAGGACCACAGGATGATAAATGTGTATATCTTAATTAGTACTGATGTCTTGTAGAAATCGTTATCAAGTGTCTGTGTACCTGTACTCATTGGGGAAGATCTTCTCACAGTCTTTACACTCGTGGACGGGCTCGTCGCTGTCCTCACGCTCCTGTTTGAAGTCCTCTCGCAGTGTGTCAAAGATGGAGCCGGTACTGGAGCATGAGTACTTCTGGTGCCGCCGCAGCTCAAGTGTTGAGGAAAACAGCTCATCGCAGTCTTCACATCGGTACATCTGCTCGTCTGCACATACACACACATAAATTTGTTTGTTTATCACACTATTCAGCAACCTAAAATATACTGTATACTTGGCATTGAAAGCATGAAGAAAACACAAACACTATATATGTCACATATGTTAAATTAGATAGTAACACTCTTACTGATAGTGTGACAGTAAGAGTGGAAAAATATTCTTCCAGTTTCAACAGTATTTTAAAGTATCTTTCTTATACGTTATCCTAAATGTAACTTAAATTAAACAATTAAGCTTCCTCTATGTGCATACATTTATCAAATGAAACAAAAAAGTAATTATTAAAACTTGGAGTAACATTCTCCAATTTGATTTATTTTTCAATTTCAACTATAGATTAATGGAGTAGGACAGAATATTTTCAGCATTATAGGCTTGTCAACATTTTTAGGAGGCAACTAAGATAATTCAGAGTGTTAAATGAAGACATTTAATAGTGTCCACACTGGCTATTGAAATGTGCAAACAAAAATGATTGCATTTTTGTTGGAGTCAAAACAAAACCAGCTGTATCAAGCCAGCAAGACACAATTAAATGCTATTTTGCATTATAGAATTTACTTACTCCTGTAGATTGCATCTTCCTGAAGATGCAGGACAAAGTATCCAATTATAAATAAAACTGGTGATACAACTAAACAAGAAGAAATATCTATTACCTATCTCTGTGTTAATTACAGCTATATAGACTCCCATTGAAATGGTAAAAGAAAGAGTCCTGCAATTGACATTCACATAAAACAGGAATCAGTTAGCAGTGAAATGTAACCTTCATTAACACAGTTAATTGCTTGTTAAAGTAAGTGTTGGATTGAGACTGTAGGTGTAATAGCACACAGGGGAAACAATAGGGGCTGGTCTTCCCCTTCCATGTTGATAACCTTTACAATACTTCGCAGCAAGGTCAAATGCATAAAACTCGGGCCAGCTTTTTCAATAGCAAGTTCCTGAGTCAGACGCCAAGTTCAACAGATCAGGGGAAAGCCCAGTGGAGTGTCTTTGTGCACAGGCATAAATGTGTGTGTGTGTGTGCACATGTTTATGTGAACATTTTCCAAAAAGAATGAGCCACAAGGAACAGAGGTAAGCAGGGGCACAGTGGCGCCAACCCCATGGTGATTTCAGCGCCAACCTGCCATACCCTCTTTGCCATGACCCAAGCAGCCAACGCCTGAGTTGCCCCGCAGGTGTCCCAACACGCCACGCACACCCATCCATCATTTCAAGTTCCACTAAATGAGTTTATCCAAAATGACTTACAGTGCATGGCTCACCTGTTTTCTACTGTATGTGACCGTTTATCCAGCTGGAACTTCTTGGACACATTAAAAGGGCATTAGTGTAGCAACATCAATGTGTCTAACCTTGGGGAGAAGGATAAATGACCTTCTGGTCAATGGGCCATTACACTGAGCTCAAATGCTAAACTAACTCGCTCATTTTGACACCAGTGTGCACATATTTCATGGAGTGTGAGTGTTTTACTGTGAGAGAGTTGGTTAGCTCTTGTTATGAAGATAAAAAATCTCAACAATCAGAGACTTTTTGTCTGTCACCTTTGCGTGCAGAAAAGGTTTTTAAGAAAAAGAAACACAGCTGCAACAAACTGTTGAAAAAAGTGTGTTTGTGCAGGAGAAGAGTGTTGTATGTGCACTGTATGTGCATTTCAGCAAGGATGCATGCAAATAAAGGTCCTTGAGTGTGTGCATCGGGGTGCCTGTGCCTTTTCAGTTCGTCTGGTCTGGGCGGGTGGGGTGGGTGGAGGGTGGGGGGGGTTATAAAGTGGAGACTAATAGCTCTCTGGGAGACGAAGGGAAGCACAATTATGTGCAGTTTAGCAGCTAATCTGGGAGCATGGGTGAGGTCTCAGGGGACTCCTCAAGTCCTCTACTTCAAATTCCTTCTCCGATAAGCCAGAAACGGAGAGCAGAGCTGCACTGCCAAGCTCCCACTCAGCCCTGCTACCTTTCTCTCTCTCTCTCACACATACAAATAAATGAAGACAAGCACACAAAACAGACACTTTCATCTCTGCAGTCAGTGGACTTTGATTGTCTGTTTGTCCTCCACTCCTTCTGCTTTTCTGTCTCTCTCACTCAAAAATAAACTTCTTAAAACAGCAGATGAACTGTTCATTTTTTTTCCTTCTCTGCCTTCATCCCTTTTTCTCACAAACACACAAAGCCAAATACTTTGGCTCTGAGACACACAATCTGGCAGGTGGAGCGTCTCTCTTTTCTTTGTCTGCCTCCCTCTCTCTATATTTCACATACATTCACACAGAGGAATCGAACAAATCATTTACAAGTCTGCTCCATCTTTGATGCACTCCCACAAAATGCCAATCTGCTTCTTTTCAATAATCAAGCATGCTTTGAGCTCCCGTTTCCTCTTGTTCCTTTGGCATGGAGATCTGTGCGTAAACTGTGCATCACGCAGGGGGGGGACTGGTGAGCTGCAGAACATCTCACGAACATCTTGTTCTCCTCTCCACCATTTTATACTCAATGACAAGTAAGAGTAATCAGCTTTTTTTCATCCCTGGTTCCAGAAAGACTGGAAACACAACAAAACAATGTTACCTGACAACAGCAGTTCACCACAATAAGGCCAAGATGTTTTAAGAAATGCAGCGGAACTACGGCCCCTTTTCCGCTCAAGTGAACTTTGAAAGAAAAGCCCAGATTGACAGTGAACAGCCGTCCAAGTTAGATTCTGAGATAAAATATTGGACATATTCAGTCTGACGTATGGTTGGTTGAAAGGTAGCGAGTACAGTGAATCAGGTTACCCACTCAGAGGGACGACAGGTGGATGAGAGCACCTAAAAACATGACGCACTTTGAAATGTGAGCCAATTTGCAGACAACACTCCAACGAGCACTTTACACACACATCTTCCAGATTTTTGTGGTATAAGGGAAAGAAAAGATCACACTAAAATACAATTTTATTTGTAAGATAGTGAGAGAGAAATCTGGAATTGTATTGATTTGTTTTATTTGACACCACAAATTAAGCCGGTGTTAAAGAACAGGATTTTTTTCAACGTCACGTGTCATCATTGTAACCTGCTGAAAAGAAGACTGGATTAATGATTATTTATCTTAATTCAACAGTGTTTGCAGCTGTTATTATTTTGCCCATCACCACTCAAAAACCTCCAGAATCGCTTAGGAACAAATTTCTGGGGACAAGCTGCAACCTTAACTTATAAATAACAATAACATTATTATTAGAAATGGCCAACTTGATAAATACAAGTTCAAAGTCTGGGCTTAAAGGTCCTAAGTGCTCCCATATAGTGTGTCCTTGAGGATATGGCTTTCTAATAATTTCGGTTTGATCTTGGCTTTCCGCTAACAGAAAATTTCTGCTCGCTGAGGATGGAATATGACAAGTGCCAATTGACGCCCTAATACAGTATTTGAGGCAAAGAGGCCCATTACACTGCAGCACTGTGAGCGCACAATTCAGACCAGACTCTCGCGAGTAGCCTTCATTATTGGCAGGAGTATTTCAAACGACAGCTCCAAACCGGCCTTCAACCAGATGCATTAATGCGGGATTTAATTCCATCCTGGAAATTTATGATTCGAATAATTCACGTTTCTGGAGGAAAAAAATCTTGGAGGGAGAGACGGTGTCTTTTTTCCCCCGTCACGTTAGCGGGGTTGTGGAGTGTTGCTGGCCGTGAACGCAGCACAGGATGCAGGTTGGAGTTTGTTTAAAATGTGCGCTAATGACGCGCATTAATCTTACCTTGTAGGTTGGGTGCCATGGATCCCTCGGGGAAAATACCGTCCTTCATATACACTAAAAGCTCCTCCCCTGCTTCAATGTCCCGGACAGCTTTATAATAAATCTGAGGAAAGGGAGAAAGAGAGAGGGAGACTTTAACTTAAGGTCAACATGGAATTAATAAGTCTGGACCCCCCATATTTATTGTCGCAGTTAAAGGGACGACCCAGTGGTGAAAAAGTGGTGATAATATAATAAAAGGCTGAATATGGTTGTTATTTAGATAATTAAATATCATGCATGCATAAAATGAAATATATTAACCAGGCTGCAGCAAAGTAACGGAATAATTTTTCTGACACTTTCAAAATATGTTTTTATTTTGTACAAATTAAAAGCTGAGGTTATTTTAATATTTTATAATTATATATTATATTATACTTATTATATTTATTATTATTTTTTTTTATTTAATTCTATATTTATTTGTGTGGGAATAAACTAAACGAATATAAAATAATAGGCCCGCCCATAAACACAATTTTAAAATGAAATCAAATAAAACAAAGAAAAGGTCTGCGGACGTTCACAGAGAATCACTCAAACAGTCAAAAACAGAAAACGCAGAAGAAATCCAGACGACACAAACACTGCTGTAATGAGTCCAAACAGTCTGCAAGAAACGTGGTGACTGAAACGAAAATAAACAGCAAAGCGCTCAGCTGCTTTTTTTATTTGCCGAGAAACGTCAGGTCTTCATCTGCACACAAGCGCTCATTTGATGGAGGCCATTTAACTGTTATGGCAGAAATAACAGCTGGACTATGTTTTTTTTTCATTTGCTTCTTTTGTCATAAGTAAAGAAAGGAAACCTCAATAAATATGTCGTGATTATATTCGAGGCCACTCAGATCCGAGGCCTCATCCTGCTTCTATTCAACACCAGAAAATCTGCGCACCAAACTCAGACACACACAAGACAAGAGGAAATTCACTAAACCCGCGCTCAATTAATCTGTATAATTTCCTAATTTAAAATATAAATAAATAAAACAAAACAAATAAAAAAAGTCCCAGCTCCACGCGCACACAGCCGGCTGAGGCGCGCCGCGGCTCGCTGAGCTCTGACCACGTGGGGGCGCTCTGAGCCAATTCAACGAGACCCAACGAGGAACGGCAGAGACTCACACACACACACGGAGTCACACGCACACACAGGCCGACGAAAACTAACTTCCAAGTCTCGCTGCTCTTCAGTAGAGGCGAAGGAGCAAAGGCCTAAAAATCAATGAAAACTCAGGTATAGTTCCTCTCCTTCATAATTATCATTATTATTATTAGACATATCATCATCATCATCGTCATCATTATTTACAGCAGTCGGGGCGCACGCAGCCTCCCGACACCGTCCGGACCTGACCTTTCTTTTCTCCGTCAGTCGGAAGAGCTGGGAGAGCTGCGCGGCGCTGCGGAGAGCCTCCAGCTGCAGGAGCGCGTCGGTCCCGGCGGAGTTGGCGACGCAGCCCATAGCAGGTCTGCCGGAGGAGGCGGGGGGCGGCGGGCCGGGCGGAGGAGGCGGCGGAGGAGGAGGCGGAGGACGGCTCGGCGGCGCTTCCCTCTGGCTGGATGAAGCTCCTCCGCTGGGCCACTCTCTAATCTAGTCAGTGAACGCGTCTTTGATGATGATGATTAGTCTCTCTCTCTCTCTCTCTCTACACTTCTCTCTCTCTCTGACTCTCTCTCTCTCTCTCATTAGTGATTCCCTCTTGCCCCTTGGTGCTCTCTCGGTTACCCGTCGGCCACTCCTCCTCGTCTTATCTCCAGCCAAAAGGATTGAGGGATCTGCGGCGCAGACCCCTCCTCCGCATCTCCGATCTCAGCCGCCGCTTCTGGACGCGTGATGAATCTATTATTGATGGAAACGATGGATAAAGGAGCACGCGCACGCGCGGCCGGACGCACGGACAGCACGAGCGCACGTCAGAAAAAAAAGGCCTGTCGATGATTTATCTGTCTGAGCTTTTGTTCAAAATACACAAACTTTATTTCTTGTCTTTCCATCAGCCAGGCCTAAACAAAACTGCAGTGACAGCGGCAGCAGTTTCTCTCAACTCTGAGGTCAAGTTTGATGAAAGGGGGTCAAAATAGAAATATAATATCGTAAAATAACGTTATAATATGTTAAAAATTTTTGTGTGCATTCACCATCCAGTGTTATTTAAAAGACGGTTAATAATTAATATCATAATTAGATTTTTGCTCAATCATTGTGATTTATCTTTGTAGCTTAATAAAAAAAAAAAGAAATGAATGGCCTAATACATCATACAGGAAAATGGGCATTGATGAAAAACACTTTCGTTAATTGTAAAGGATGAGCCATGTGCCATGATATTTAAATATTTCCATAATTCTTATATTTGATATAGACGTTATCTATTTATTTTAAACATTTAGTTTAATTTGTGATATTAATGTCACATATTTCTCATTATTAAGATCTTAATCAAACAAAATAAGCAGATAGAATTGAATAATGAACAAAGAAATTTTGCTATATTGCAAATTGATATTTTTTGTAGTGTCAGCAGCATTTGAATTGTTATGAATCTGTGTGTTTGTGTGTGTTTTCTACAGTAATGCCCAACTCAGACTGTCTTGACCTCTTCCCATCTCTGTCCAGTGTTCGGGGGACAGATGCCCCATTGATCAATGCCAGCCGTAGGGCCCGTAATAATCCCCCACTGTGGCCTTGTACGCACACACACACGCAAACACACACACACACACACATGCACTCCAGTGTCTATTGATAGATCTGTCCGGGGGTAGAAGGGCAGATCAAACAGCGTTGGAAAGGGCTCCACTCCAAAACACAAAAGATGAAGGTCTGACAAGAAGGTGGACAAGGTTCATCTTCTCTTCAAAACCCCCATCAGCTACCCACCCACACACACACACACACACACACACACACACACACACACACACATACACAACCTTTTGCACTCCTCTCAGCCGGTTGCTTCACTAGATGCAACTTGGCCTCAGAGCCAAAGAATGGACTCGTTTACACACCAGTTTTGGGTGATTGTTGGCATTCTAAATGAAAGTGAACTATTTCATTGGGGTAGACACAACCACACACTCGTACACACATTTCCACACTCAGATGCAAATACCTACACAATGCACTAGTATATCTTTCTCACTCACACACACACACACACACACACACACAAATTTCTCTTGTTGGGAAAAACTAAACAGCTCCTCTAAAGAAACACTGTCCACAGCATATTTATCATACAAATATATAAAAAATATATAAAATGATATAAAAATAATGCATGACCTGAACAATGTAAATTATGCATGCTCAAGCACACATTTGTTCATCTTACATCATTAATGACAAACAAATAAACAAATAAATTATCCACTTGCTTTTTAAAAGGTTACTGCCCGCATTTGAATTTGCCCCGTGTGCACATATTTCCATAAACTCATGCATTGTGCATACTGATATGAAAGAAGAAAAGAAAAATCACTGAATAGTCTGTTAAATTATACATTTTAGCACTGAGTGGCCGTGTGTGTGTGTGTGTGTGTGTTGTAAATAAATGATAGGGTCATACCTGTGAGTTACCATATTGAGCAACTGGTCAGGCAAACAAAAGCAAAGCCGTCTGCTAAGTACAAACAACCGCAGAACAACAAAAAACAATCGTGCACGTGGCCTTTTCTGTGGTCTGATAATTCTCCACGATTTTTGCCGGTGCCCTGATTCTTTCTTTGACATTGTGTGGCAGTGGCAGGGGGCACTGATGTGAAAATCTTAAAAGGATTAGACGGGCTGGTGTTGCCAGCCAATTGGTGCTTGTCAATCTCGGAGGCCCCTGTATGTTCCCTCTCCTGCTCGGTCCAAGCTCCCTTTCTCTAAATCGGTCAGGCTTAATGTCTGAAGCTTAAATGGACACACTAGCCTGTCCCCTCGGTGTGACAGAGTGACAGGTGGCAGATCAAGACATGAGGACAGAGAAAGGAGACAAAGACAGCGAGGAACAGGCGGCTAGAGACTGAGACAGGAGGGAGAAGCCATGTAGGCAGGGATTAGGAAACAAATAAGAGCAGAGTGACAGGAATGTGGAAACACGCGGACAAGGCATATGGATGCATTTGGCTACTGTCATTTGGCCATAATTTTCTCTTGGTTTGTTTTTTTTTTTTGTTCCAAGCTGATGATTAAAAATGGTCCTTTAGATGCACTTATTCAGTTTTGCTCAAATTCTTCTCTTATTATATCCAACTACATGACTGTGAGTTATCATAATAATCCAAACTGAACTGAAAGTGAAATGTGTGTCAAGTAACAGCAGAGGTATTGCATTTGCAGAAACTGGGACAAGAGTCAGTAAAGTAAAAACAGAAAAAAAAACAGCCTCTGATGGATAAACAAAAACAGAGAAATATGCTAATTTATTGCAGCAGTAAGTTGTGGCACACACGTTGCATGGGGTTGGGGTTAGGGCCTAGTTAAGCAGTTGGGGTTTTATGGGCACTGGCCGGGCATCTTTCCAAAAGTATCCGATGCCTTACCCAGGTTTCTTCAGAGGGAGAGAGAGAGAGAGAGAGAAAGAAAGGATGGGACATGAGAAGCAAAAAGGCAAAGAAAGTGCTGCCTCCACAGAAAAAAAGCCGTGTCTTGGATCATGGTTATTATGGGACTCAGGAGTTTCGCGCTGTTCATCAGTCTCTTTTCACGGGTCATTTCCTAACAGCTCTGGCTCACAACAAAGCCTCTCCTGAGCCGTTATCAGCACACGCGTTTTGTCACCACAAACACACACAAGTTCACACAGCTCAGCTCGGTGTCCAGCTCCCACAGATCCGAGCAGGACATCTCTGTCATGTCACTCACCTGATCTCCAGTGAGGTGACAGGCGGCGAGGTTCTGCTCCTCGAATGACGGCGCGGAGCGGACGTATTTGAGCCAGCTGTTGCCGGTGGCGTCCGGGCCCGTGTCCAGTGCAAACTTGACGTTGCCCATGTCGTCCACCACCTGTTGGAGAGCAACATGTTAGATATCAGAAAGAGGAAAAAAAGAAACGTACAAGAAAACAGCAGGCTGTTGTCCACCAAATAACTCTGAATATTTCTACGCAATCTGTTTTCCAAAGAGGTTACGAATGCAACATTTTTACGGTGGACTTCGCTGTATCAGAGGCTGTGCCAGGAGTTTAATGTCAGTCAACTCTCAGACACAGAGGCAACATGTCAGTGGGTGTTAGGGCCACCTAACCTTGTCAGTCCCGACAACAAGAAGAGGAAAGAGGGAAAGGAGGAGGGAGTAGACAAACTGTGGCTTCTTTCACTTGTCTAAAGACTTTCTCTGGCACATATTGATCACCCTTTGTAACTCCTACGCCCCCCCTGAGACTGCAAGAGCGGGTTTCATGTTACCCGCTTTCACGGGGAATGAAGGAGGATGGAGGTGGAGAAGAGAAGAGGGGTTCATTGTGAAGAAAAAAAGGTAAGGGGAAAAACACAGGAAGGGGTAACAATGGTTTATGTATACACCTAAAATGGGACCTCGTTCTTCCAAAAAAAAAAAGAAAAAAGGAAATGATGGCATATTTTGAACGCAGGGGAATAGAAAAGACAACGAGTTGTAACATTTGCTAAAACAACAGATATTGGGCAACAATTAGATAATTTATGAGACAGCAGATTTGCAAAGAGACGGGCAGAAATGTTGCATCATCAGTGTTTATGCGTTGGTATCTGTCTGCTCAGTGCTGCTGGGGAATCTGGTGGAGGCTCGACCGAAATCCCCAAACTCAACCTCTCCACCAGGTTGGGGCCGAAGCTCAGATTTCATCCCAGCACTCGCATGTGATACTGAGCCAGTGTGAATCCTCCGGGGAGAACCGGCCTGAGACAGAACTACTCCTCTAATTACAGCTCCCAATCAGCCTGGCCTGGGCTCAGCGCTGACCTCCAGCCTGACTCTCCGCACTCCTAATCACAGTCAAATGTCTGCTGAAGGAAATCGAGGTGTGATGGAGAAGAACCAACAAACCATCTGACGTTTTTAGATGTGCAAAGTTCGTGAACCTCTGTAACTGGCTGCTTTTCTAAAAGGCAAGTTTTTTTTTTTTCTTTTTTTTTTTCCCAGCTCGTAAAGTGTGAATGGTCATGTTCTTGTTGTCTGGGCGTGCGCGTGCAAAAGGTGTATTTTCGTGGGTGGGGGTGCAGGTGCCAAGTTTGGTGAGCAAATATGTAAAGGGTCTGGTTGGAGGTGTGGAAGAACTGCCATGTGCATGTTTGCACAAATAAGGCAACCGTTTCAGGCGGACGTATGTGCGCATCGGTAGAGTTAACAGTTTGAGGTAACAGAAATGCTACTTTTGAGCCAAGGTGTGAGTTTGCCCTCTTCACTAAATGCGCCTGCTTTAGAGCAACAATGCCTGTTAGTGCCTCGGCTAAAAATAATCAAAAGCTTGAACTATGTTTAAAAACCCTGTTCCACGAGCCTGAAATAAAAACTGTGGCTACTGCTTATGTAAATGCATTTGCTGATTGTGAGAGTGGGAAAAGAGACTGTTAATGCAAATCAGTTCCTGTTATGTATTTTCTGTAACTCACGCTGAGATACTCAGAGGCAAAACAAATGTGATAAATAAAAAGCGAACCTTATCCATCCCTCACACTCCGCAGCTACAGCTACCGCCTCTTCTGCTTCCAGTTTACAACTTAAACACTCGGCTTGATCGAGTCCAGGCCTTTATTTTATGTGTGAAAACAGTCAGGCATAACCCCCCCTTCCCTCCACACACACACACACATCTACTGCTCCACCCAATATCTTTTCTGCAGCCGGTGGAGTCAGAGTGCACTTGTCACGGCGTTACCAGGGAGCTCCGACAGGTATCTTACATGTTTTATGAACACATGAAAAAAAGATCCAGGTGGAGTCAAGGTGGGATTGTTTCTCTTTTTGGGGTGACTGAATACAGACTGACACACACTTGTTTGAATATCACCGCGTCTACCTGTTGGGCACAGTGGTATACACACATATCTTGGTACCCCCCTCCCCTTCTCCTACACACACACACTTACGGGTCTGATCACGGGCTTAATGAGCAGCAGACCTGTGTGTGTTTTTGGTTTTTGTATGCGTACGTGTGTGTGTGTGTGTCGTCTGGGAGGCCTGCTAACACCCTGTCTCCGGGTGGAAGCCTGATTTATAAGGCTTCAAATGAGGTGCAACAGAGAAGGAGAGCCAGAACAAGCCTGCAGCTGATTGTTTGTTTATTTACCTTTCTTTTTCATTCTTCCACCCTCCCTACGTCACGGTGGGCTAGAGGGGCGGGGGGGCACTCGGGTGGAAATCATCAGCTCCACGTGTGAAAGGGTTTCAACAAAACAAAGCAGAACAAGCTACTCAGAGTTTTCCCCCCAAAGTTCTTTCGCTTGGTTCAAATCAGAGCAACAGAAACAGTGACTCTAAAGATGTCAGGAACCCTGTTTCATATTTTTTAAACGTTTCATTAAAGTTCATATCTAACCATCTTATACTGACTCATTGTTCATTTTTGCCATGTCCTATTCTATAAAGTGATCACTCTGTATGTCTTAGCAGATCAACAATTCTCTTCTAACTTAACTCTCTAAGCCAATCAATCTCCCCCTTCCTCTTCACTATTAAAGTGTAATTGCGGTTTATTAAAGTATGATCAATTTCCAGAGTACCTATCAGTAATAACAAAATTCTACTCACCACGTTAATTGCCGTGAGCATGATGCAATAACCACCAGCAGTCAGACAATCAAACGTGCTTCAAACAACTGCAAAGCTAGCCAGACTTATTTGGAAGAGAAAATGAAGCGAACAGTAAAGATATTACCCACACTGGTTTAGAGACTGATTGTCTAGTTCTGCTTTGACCTACAGAACTTGCTGTAGTTGTGAGCGAACACAGTTTCCTTATTGTTGTTGATATTTCAAGGTTTGATAAGAGGTTTAGATAACGTGGCTGAACTGTTTGCTTCTTTACAACCTGTCTGATCATTAGTCTGCCTGTTTTTCCTGCCTCACCCGACTTCATTATAGAAATTTAGCTGGATTTCTTAATCTCAGCGAATATAATGTTGTTATAACTAATACAAATTATGTCAAAACCCATGGAAATAAGACTAAAGCCCTAATAACTGAAGCAAATTGTCCTTTAAGGACACTAAAAATCAGAAACAACTTATCATTTCATTCTTTCATTCAAATCCATATATCTTATATAGGAGTATAATTCACAATCCAACAAACATTTTGAAAAAAAAAAATCAATTTCAGAGCTCGACCTATAGTTTTCTTCGATTAAACATCACCAGGAAATGACTCACATGACAGCACACACACATGTACCAGTGCGTGCACGTGTGCACAGACACAATGAGAGTTCAGTGAAAGAGAAGCGGCTCTGAGTGGACAGGATGCAGAGCAAACTCCACAGGAAGCTCTGATAAGAGCACGACACTTATATCGCTCCTCACAACACAAAGGGGAACCTTTGACAGCTAGGAACCTTTAATGGATGTCTCGGCATGCCCTCTCCTTCGCCAGTTATATCTGACGGATGTGTGTGGCATGCAGGGCTGAATTAGTAGAGGAAAGTTGCTTGTACGGGTAGACGTTGGTGACAAGGTACATATTATTTTCTGTTTGACAGAGGGCAGAAAATGGAAATGGCAGCTCAGAGCGCAATGGTGATTGTGATTTTGATGTGAGATGGAGATAGAAGCAGACTTACAGCATGTGAGACATAACTGCTAGGTTATTGTGTGTCTTGTGTGTGGAATATTTTTATGAAGTGTGATCTTAGTGCTTTGTTGCTCTGTCCCGAGTTTCAATGTGTGAACACACCCTATTTTGCATGTATTTGTATATGTGCCTGTGATGTGAGGACAGTGGTTGTTTTCATACATTTTTTTTATCAGTTCAATACTCCATCTATGAGAAAGTCTGCCAAAGGTTGTTTTTTTTAATTTATTTTTACTGCTGGTAGTCAACTGATAATGACACAAAGTTAGTTGACTGATTTCTTTGCATTGACGGGTTAGAGGTAGAATTTTACCGCCTGTGAAAAAACAGAAAAACAGCACTTTGAACTTTGTAGAGAGGAGGCTGACTCTCCCCTGGTTCTCCTATTCATATCCAGGGGAAGAAAATGACAAATTAAAAAAAAAGTTGTTTCAAAGAGACAGAGACAATAACAAGGAACTGCCATTCAATGTGGAACTTGATTTTTTAACTCTCTAGATAAAGAGCATGTGAAATTGTGGAGAAAGACAAACGCAGAGACACGAGCAGTGAAAATGATGCATTTCTACTTAAAGCAGCTAGGGGGCAGCCTGGAATAAAATCTCTGCAGGTAGAAGAACAGAAGTGGAAATGAAACTTCCATCCTCTCTCTGCAGCTGTACACACATACATACAAAGAGGCAACATAAAAAAGAAAAGGTAGATGGAGTAAGAATTACACACACACACACACACACACACACACACACACACACACACACACACACCCTGACGAGAGGGCCAGTCATGGAAACAGAGCAATGACAGTGACAGATTGAGTGGTTGTGAAGTGGGCTGCGGAGCTGGTTGTTAGAGGTGTTGCAAATTAAGGTGCAGGAGGACTAACAAGAAATAAAGAAGTGTGTGTGAGAGTGTGTATCCTTTCTGGAGAAGGGTCTGTTTCCATTTGGGAGGCCCCTTAACATGCACACACATACATACACACACACGCAGGCGGACCAATAAAGCGTCTGACAGAGTACAGATCCCCCCCGCCTCCAGTGTGTTTGTGCACTTTCATATGCGTTTGTGTGTGTGTGTGTGTGTGTGTGTGTGTGTG
>JBAJHX010000041.1:7747975-7759760 GCA_037176925.1 Amniataba percoides
GTGTGTGAGTGTGTGTGCGAGTGTGTGTGTGAGTCTGCATGCATTGTGAGTGTCAGAATGTGGCCCCGGCTCACTAATGACCCAACTTGCTACTCTTAAATCAGCGTCTGTACAGTCACCGTCACATAGCTATCATTTGTGGTGAGGGTGCCTGTGCCACACAGAAAACAGCATGTGAAACGTTCCAGCGTCTATCTCCCACACTCACATAATAATTACAAAGTCAAATCTCTTTCTGTTTGTATTTGACCCAACAGCTTCCATTGCAGGTGGGAATACAAGGCTGGATGTTGTGATATATTACAATGATTTGATTTCAGAAATATTGAGTTTGGTGGACATTATGTGCACAACATAGCAACATAATAGAATTTGTATAATTTTATTTAAAGAAAATGTAAAAAAAAAAACCTTGTGGCTCGTAGCTCCTGAAACGTGTTAAAATATCAAATTAAGTATTACTTTACAATACATTATTATCTAATCATGTAATAATAGCAACTGATATGAATTACATCAACAGGTTTCAACCGATTTTAAACTCGTTACTCAGGAGTCATAACTTTTTTACATTTTATTTTGTCAGAAGCGACAGACATTTTTCTCTCTGCATTTTCTGGTAGCAGGATGACATCAATTCTGCTTAAAATATTTATTCATTTATTTTTAATGTTTCGGTTGCTAATATGTCTCATTGAAACATGAGCAAAGCTTTTCCCATTTTTGCAGCCATGGTGCCTTATTTTTAGCATCACACCACAACCTCCACCTCCGCACCCCTGCAGCTCATCTGAATGAGCAGGTTGCCATGTGCCGGGTTGCCAGGTTAGGGTAACTTTAAACAGGAAGTGTGTGCACTTTAAAAGAAGAGAGGCAGCGAGTGTTCAGGCTGGACCTCGTTAATGAAATGGCTTTGTGTTATTTACAGCCCCTTGTTAAAAGGCTGGATGAGTGTGTGTGTAAAAGTGTCTGTGTGTGTGTGAACGCCACCTTATATGTTGCGTGTACGTGCAGGTGTATGTGCAGGACGTTTTGCCTTTGTACATGTGTGTTTTTATGTATGTGGGATGTGTTGTGTGTGTGTGTGTGCAGAGGTTACCATCATGCCATGTCTGTTTTACTGTTGGACAGCCTTTTACTGGCCGGCCTTTATGATATGTATTTAGGGCAATTAGTGAGCAGATATATTGGCTCATTATGGTGAGGCAGGTGCAGTGTAAATGGAGACATATATGAACGTTACATCAGGGTCACACACACTGTCTGTAGGGTTTGAAGGCTAACGGCCAGACTTATGTGCGTGACATATAGGAGCACACACGCACACACTGAACTCAGTGAGAGTCAGACTGAGGAACCATTTTCCCATACTGGTCTCTGTCAAAGAAATCATACCATCAATGAAGAACATTTATCACGTTTTAAAATGAGCTAACGTAATTGTTAACAGACTCAAGTGGAAAACAAAGTGAGCACACTGGTTGACTATTAACAGAGAGAGAGGCAGAGTTAGTAAACTATGTGTTTATTGGCTGGAAGGGACGCACAGTGAGCAAAGTGGTTGTTTATTGGCTACATGGGCTAATGTTTGATGGTGCAGCTGGACTTGTCTCGTTTCCACATACAAACCTAAAAAAAATGTGTATACTGCAATAGTATATACTATTTCTACACGTATGTACAGCAACAACTTGATTTTGATAGTATAACAAATGGAATTTTAAGAATTAAGTTGATAACCATTAATTTCAGATTCTTACTTTAGTGGTACCAAAATTGGGAAAACCTGTGTTTTCTAAAACCAAAGGACCTGTACAGGTGTGTGTTTGTGTGTATTTACACTCATCACAGCAAATCCCATTTTCTGTGTTTTGTACAGTTTGCGTTCTCTGAACAAGCCCCTTCACCTCCCTGCCCCAAATCTTTATCTATACATTTTAACAAACCATCCTGAAAATATTTAAATCACAATCTAGTGGAACACCAAAATGGTTGGTGTTCCATAATGCATTTTAGCAATAATGATTTACTATTTTCTTTGTTGTGTTGAGGGCATGTAATAATATTTCCTGAGCTGAAGCAAAGCAGTTAAATCAATCAAGTCGAATGCATCCATGCCAAGAATAATGGCAAATAATAGTGAGGCGAGGAAGCTTGCATTCAACACTGACACAACTTGACCTCCACTCTATCGACTGACATCGGAAGTGAAACACAAAATGAGACAATTCCAGGAACTGCACTAACACAAATAAGGAAGTGGTGCGTGGTACAAATTTATAGGCACATAACACTATCAATTATTTATTAACACCCAAATAAAGGAATACTTCCTTCAATAACATTTGCTCTTGCGATACAATGGAGAACGAGAAGAGAGAGAATGACGGACGTAGAAACGCAGTGACATAAACAATTCATTTACAATCATATTTCTAGTGATCTAAACCAGACAGCTGGGCTTCCAATATGCACTGAGAGAGTATTTTTCCCTCTCCATGTCAGTTCCTGCTCAGTATCAAATCAACATCGGCCTCCACGTTTATCCCATGGACAACCTCATTCTGCGAATCTCAGAGAACGAGACTGACGCAAAGCAGAAGATGTCATGTCTGTCTCCAGCCATCTTCCTTAAATTTCATTTTCGGGTGGAATGTCATTTGGTCCCCGCACTGAAGAAAGTTGCAGCGTCCTTGTGTGAGATCAATGAGTTGGCAGGACAGCAGAGAGCCGAGAAGAGATGAAATGTAAACTGTGAGGTACACAACATTCTTGCAGAAGGGAGCCAGCAAGGGAGTGATAGACACTCTTGCATTCCTCTTTCTTTTAGTCTTCTAGTGTCTCAAATCACAGAAAAATGCATTGTACAGTAAATTGGTGCCCAAAGAAAAAAAAAAAAGCTTTTTCAGCAGCTGGCCAGGACAGCATGTGGCAGAACCCCTGTGTGGCTGCAGGCCTGAGACTTATTGGAACCATCTGAGCAAAACTCTTCGTTTACAGTAACAACCAGGCTCCACTTTCTCCTCTCAGCACCTCCTCTCCCTCCTCCTCCTCCTCCTCACCTGTAGCGAGTGACCAGGCTTTACTACTCAGTCCAGTGACCCAAAATAAAAAGATAAAAAGATTTACTTCAGTATCAAACACTTGTGAAAAACAGAAACAAGACTTTGGATTGGCTCAATAAAAACAAAAGCCTCATAATTATAAAGATGGCACTCTATTATGTAAGACCTATTTCTAGACATTACAACATGTGCAACCATAATACAACCTTATCTTAAAGTATGCAGGCTGGCTTTGTAATATAAGGGCTCCCATCATTCAAAACCAAAATCTGGTGGTGAATACATAAACATCTAGACCATGCACAAGATGAAAAAGAAGCTGTTTCCAAAAGGAATACTTGCATTTTAATCTACTATAAATAACTGTACAAATCGTTACCTCCACCTGCTGTAGAAACATCAAAACAACATGAAACATAAAAAGCAAAATGTCAAATGAAAAAAAGAAAAAAGAGCAGACATCTTTCATCACTTATTCTTTGGATATATCTAAAAAGGCCTCTAATTTCTTTTGTAAAAGAGGGAAGTAAAAACAAAAAAAACCCAAAACACTTTCTAAGTCTGGACTGCTCTGGCTGGCGGTCGTGGGGAGAGGTGCTCTGCCCAGAAGGATTAGCTGTGGCCACAGAGGCGTACGTGATGCTCTGAGACGTGTTACTCTCCTCGAACAGGATTAGAAGAATATCTGGCTATTCTCATTTCTACCAAAGGATAATTTCATGTGTGTGTTCTCATCTGTGCTCTGTGTGTGGCTGCTGAACATGAGTCTGCTATCTGAGTGTGTCCCCGTCCAGCACTGGCCTCAGCGTCTGTCTACACACATGTAGGCCCAGCCCACAGCCCCCCCACTCCCTTCCTCTGCCCTACCGGGGGCTGAGACTAGCCAGGACAGGAGGGCCAATAAAGCTTACTCTCTGAGTGTTGGGCCTGCTGGCGAGAAGCAGGGGAAAAGACCTATTTCACTGTTGTGTAAACCATTGTTTCATTTCCACACTTCTCTCTCCCGCTCTCTGCTCTGATATTTCGCAGGGTTTTTGGCCCCCATTCAAGTGTGAACACAATACATCTATTGAGTTCATGGCTCACACCTCCTGGCTCAGCGATAGCTTTAGCGCTTGGAGCTACCACCTCGTGTTCAGACCGCCATACCTATGTCCTCCTTTTCCTTCCTTTTCTTAATTTCTCTTTTGACTAAGGATGCGGGACAGACAGACTCACCGCAACCCCCCTGCGCCCCATCCCCCATCTAGTCATCTTAAGCCTTCACCCTAACTCTGGTTCTGGAGGGCCCCGGTATGCAGGTAATGGATCCTGCTTGACCACCTCCAGCCAGAGGCCCATATATCCAACTTTTAATTAAGAACGCTCATCCCCTCTCCTGAGAGAGAGAGGCAAATGTTAGACCAGGCTGGGGGGAGCAGCGCGTGAGTGTATCGTGTGCATGTGTTGCAGAAGAGCCCTGCAGTCATCTGGTTTGTGTTAGACACAATATTAAGAGTGTGTCAGTGGCCGAGGCCTGGCTGATGGCTATCAATCTGCCCTTTAATGTATGACAGGATATATGGAGGGATGGATGGATATGGGCCCCCCTCAGAGAAGCTAATGGTTAAACGGCCGCATTAAGATGATTGAGGCCCATGGAGGTGATGGGGCCCATAGTGGAGCTTCATAAGGAGGCTTAGAGGGCCTTCCTATCTTCTTTGGCCTTGAAGCTGTTCCTGCAAAAACTGCGGGGCAGCTGTTGTGGGAATGGATGAGTGAAAGGATGGAGGGAGGAAAGAACAGTAGAGGAGTGGAGACAGATGGGTGGTGTGCGGTGCTAAAATAACAAAATAAATTAAATTGGTTTATTGATTAATCGTTCAGGTGATTTTGTCTTCTTTTCCCCCCATTTTCTGACATTTTGTAATTTTTTTATTAAAAAAAGTATCAACAGATAGATCAATAACTTAAATAATTATGAGCTGCACGGCAGACAAATCAAAAGTAATTAGCAATCATAAATCATGTTAAGCAAACAGCGTGTGAGCTTTTAATTTGTGAGGCAGAAAAAAGGGCAGGAGGAGGAGAGGAGGGAAAGACAGAGAGAGATAAATGAGGAGGAGGAGCAGCTGTTGACACAAGCCCTCTCCTCTCTGTCAGATAAGAGATAACTGGGCTGCCAATGTTTAGACGCACCATTAGTAGTGTCATCAATCACACACATATATTCACACACACACAGTGGGGAGATGGAGGAGGATTACTGGAGGGGGGGGTGACAACATATTGCTCTATTATTGCTTCAGTCATGTCAGACTACATCCTTTTCTTTACAGCTCATCACACACACACAGACACACACACACACACTCTCTCTCTCTCTCTCTATAGCTGCTGGTGAGCATTCAGTCGAGATCATCTGCACAATATGATCCAGCCAGCATTAGAGACTTGATGTTTGCAGCATATCTAAAGATTCCCGGTGCCACTGTGGCATAAGAATACAGGCAGCTGTCCATCAACAGACTGAGCTGAAAAGCAAACTGATGCTCTCTGCAGTCCAGCTCTCGTTGACGTGACCTTGTGTTTCTGAGTGAAGTCATAGTTATGAGCCATGGTAGAGGGGTCACCACTCTTACTGGTAATGCAATATGTGTATGTTTGTACTAGTATGCATGGCCCATGGGGGCTTTATGTGTGCACTCATATTATAATATAAATATATTGTAATGGAGATATATATTCATTGTATATCATAATTCAGTAGAGAAGAAATAAATGCAGTCACAATTAGATATGCAGTGTTGGGCTAGAGGGGTCATAAAGGACAGAGAAAGGGCGCAAATCCAACTTTAACTCCCACCTGGAAACTTCTCATTAAAGCTCAAATGGCCCACGGCATCCAAGTCACCATTAAAATCACACTAGGAAATAACAATGACTTTCAAACTATCCTTTGACTAATAATGCTGTCACCACAAGTTACTTGTGGCTTTGCAAAGACCAAGAAAAGTTTTTGGAGTGATCCTGGGCTCCCCATGGTCACATTAAAAGCTAGGGCATAATTTGGCCATTCACTAACAACTCTTGGAGAATGCTTCCCTCAAGGAACACAATCAGGCATAATTGGCCAATCAACATTGGGAACAAACACAACGATATACCTCACACGGTGAGGCTGTTGGATACAGTCATGTGGACAAGACTTCAAACACGAAAATAAAGCGGAAAAGGCCTCAAAACGTTATGACTGTTTTTCTCATGAGAATTTACCGTTGACTGTTTCAAGGTTGGCTGATTGAGAATATGATGCAGAGTATTTAGTTCTTAAATCTGGAACATGTTCAAGGATATGTACAGTGGGTGTATCATAAAAAGGAGACACTTGACCGACAATACAGCTTGTCTTATAGGAATGACAGATATGGCGACATATAGATGTATGAGACTACTTTAGACATGTATATAAAATGCTGTATTGTGTGTGCTGATGGAAACAAATTTATTATAATAATAGTATTAGAAATAGTCTTGTGTTAATCTATGTCTTCAGGAACCTTGCAATCAATTTGAAAGTGATCACAGATTCCAGTGTGTTTGTGTGCAACCTTTTGGTTTACATTTGGATTACTGATAATGCCTTTAACTTTTCCTTGAGTCTACATTAGAAGATAATAGCATTACTACACAACTACAAGTTGTAAAAAAATGTGACGGAACTAGTCTGCATTAAAGTAATAACCAGCTTTGATGATTTTCAAGTTGTCATTCAGTTAAAGAATTGGTACTACTTTTGAAAGCTGTAAAATAAACTCAAAACATTTTCAGATCTAATTCCTGAAAAGTAGTCAACAGGAAAATGAATAAAACTGATGTCAGTAAATAGCAGCTGATCCATTAGGCTGTTTGAGTATGATCAATAACACTGAGGACATTTAAGGTGCAGCGTGGCATTGCTCAGCCCTTAGACATCATTATCTATTATTGACCGACTATCGATCAGCTCAGCCAAAAGGGGTCAATATGAGCACAGCAGATTTAATTTGATAGACTTTGTAAAGTCAATAGAAAGTATTTCAATGAAAGAGGAGGGTTAACTCATCCTGAAATTAGAAAAAAAAAATAGCTTCAATCCCCACATCTGCAGTCTTTTCTAACTCTCTGCATCTGCACAGACATTTGCTTGCAATTTGAAACAACAACAAAATGAACAAAAAAGAATTCATTTATCTAAAAAAGTTCTGTGTGAATATACAGTATCTCTCTTAATGTGGGCTTGAGCTTGTTAGTTGTACTAATTACTCCAAACAGCACAATGGATCTTTTTAGCCTGAGGGGCGTATTCACTATGACCTCCCCGTGTGCTGGAGCTCAGTGGTCCTGGGGGGTATTTAGGAGGTAAACATGTTGACTGCACCTCTACCCCACCGCACCACCATCCATTTACTTCCTCACACGTCCAATTAACGAGCCACTGGCTAATTTGAGGTTGGTGCATATATGTAAATGAAAGGCAAACAAAAGGAATGGGTGATGGATGACAAGAAAGGGGGCTTGGGAAGGGTCCATGTGGGACACTTACCGCCGCGACACTAATTAAAAAGCCATAGTGCTGAGAGAGCCGAGGTAGCTCATTAGACGCAACCTGCTTCCGAGCCACGCAGCGCACTGAGTGCTAATGCTAGCTAGCTGTGACAGACGGAAAGCCACATAGTGAAAGGGAGGGTGAAAAAAAATGTAAGAGAATGATGGACGTGGGCATTGTGTTAGACTGAGGTGTCCGTGTGGGCATATAAGCCAAGCCAAATGAGCTTGGTTGCATTAGCCCTCCTGTGCCATTACCCATTAGTTTAGTGCAGGGGGTAGCAAGCTGAAGAAAGGTTACCATAAGCATGGCAATTTGGGCTATAATAGGATAAACAACAACCTGGCCGATGGAGGGAGTGAAGCAGAACACAGCGAAGGGAATGATTACAGAGGCCAAGTGTGTGGAGGTGGGTGACTTTAGCTATATTGATCTGTGGCACTGCGGTGGAGGGAGCTCAAAGTGGCACCCACTGAGTCTGCACGGCTCCTCGAGTCAGCTGAGACAATGCCACTAGTGTCCAGATAAAAAGAAATAAAAAAAAAACACAGGCGAAAACAGATGTGCATAGGCTCTTACTCTCATATCTACAGTCACACACGCACACACACTATACATGTGCGCGATCGTTGTGTGTACAGTATGTAACGTGGCCTATATGAGAGTGACCCCTCTTCCACCCGTGTGTCTGTGCCCGCGCTGCGTTTCTCCTCTGGCGATTCATTTCATCCCAGTATGAATCGTCTCAGTCTTTCCCCCGCTGCTCTTTATAAAACGCAGCCATCCCCTAACATTTACTTCATCTTTTAACAACAAAACCTCCAGAAATACCATTTTCATAGAGGAGGAGCAGGAGGAAGAAAAAAAAACAGGAGGGAGAAACAAGTGCTGTGGGATCAATGGTGCAAAAAATTGTTTTTATTGAATGCTGCGTGGCTCACATTTCCTGCAGACACAGATAAGAGAATGAGAACCCGTTTGCGTGTTTGTGTATGTGTGTGTGTATGTGTGCGGTTGGTTGGTTGGGTGAGGAAAAGAGGGGGTGCAAGAAAATAAATGAGATTATTGATGTTACATGTCAAATATAATTGCTGAGATTTGAGCAAAGAGGAGGAGAGGGGAGGCTGATGGGCTCGCTGATCCGTGGAATGCTTCATTTGGGAAAAAGGCCAACAAGTCACAGAATTTGGATTGTGACCTCGGGTGTGTGTGTCTGCGTGTTCTGCGTGTGATACTGCAGGGGAAATGAGATTGTGTGGCCTCAAAACAGAGTTGTTAACTTTTAAACTTCAGTTTCAAAGACACACACGAACACACACACACACACGCATTTCTGGCTTGCATGTCACAAACCCAGAACAAGGTGTCAGAGTCACAGTCTTTCACATGTAATATGTTCTGATGTTTGCCTATGCAAGGAATCTTGATTTTTCACCTCTCAGGTCAGACGTTTTGGAAAGACCCTCCATATAATATCCTCTGAGGCTTTCAAACATGCATGCTTTATTTTCCCTGTGGATCAAGCTTTAATATAAGAAGAGCTCAAGGACAATTTAGGTAAAAGACTCAGTCTAAACACAGCACAGGATCTGTATATGTGATAAAACAATCATCCCACAGTGGAGAAAGAATTTGTGGATTGGGAGATTGGAGTTTCAAGATTTCTGACCCCATTGAAACATGTCATTTCAGGTTAATTTCCTGATTGTTGCTGCACCAGAAGTATGCTCATTACATCAGATACAAATGAGCATGCATTCCCAATTTGACAGAGAAAACTACTGCATGTGATAAAAAAAAAGCTACAGGAAAAGTTTAGACAGAGATAGACAAATAGATGGCTGAATGGCTGTGTGTGTGTATATGTGAATATGTGTGTGTTCTGGATAGCACGGTCTTTGCATAATGAAAAGTCCCATAGTTGGTTTCTGCAGGACCAAAGACAGAGATGGTCAGAAATTGTATGAAATGAGAGATCATCTGCAAGGCTAAATGGACATCTGGGTTGGCTGTGTGTGTGTGTGTGTGTGTGTGTGTGTGTGTGTGTGAGAACCCACTCACAAAGACACATTCAGAGACCTTACGGCTCCGGAGAGGTTCGGGCTTCATGATGGAGTCAGAAATCTCATCTCATTCACAAAGCAAACATTCCAGCTTTGCAGCCCTTTTCAACACTTTCCACTAATTCTGCTCATTTCCAGCGTACATCGTCTTCATAAGTAAACAGTTGCTCTCTCCTGGAGGAAAATCTCAAATCCTGACTTATCCCTTTTTAAAAGGTAACATTTTCCAGTTCAGTAGCCAAGATGGCCCTCTGGCTCAATCACTGCTTAAATGCCAAATGTCAGCATCGACTCCAGGACAATTTTTTCCCTTTAACAGAGAGATACGTTTGTGGAAAAACAGAAAAGTTATGAAACAACATGCGAGAGAACAAGAGCTGTGAGATCTGATGGTTCAACATGATATGATGCTAGTAGGCCTTAGCTATCCATCCATACAAAGGAAATATGTGAGGACTCACTATAGGACAAATGTATAGTAAATGTTATCTTGCTATGTTTTAACTGCAAGACAGCCTCAAATTATATTAGATTAAAAAAAAAAGATCAAACAAACTTAACTGTTTGTAATATTACTTTTAAAATGAAATTTTCACACATATTTTACTATGGTATATTCGAAAAATATTTAAAATACAAAATAGGGATCATTTATTAAATGTGTGCTATTAACACTTGAAATCATTTTATGGCCTTCCACTTCCTATATCGGCATACTGGTACAGGAACAGTGTCTTGTACATGTATCTCTCTTCAGACTACATCCTGTCCATTCCCAGTTAAAGCACACCAATTTGCAATAGGATCCCAAAGGTAGTCAAGTCACCCTGCCAAGTCTCTCATATTTTCAAGCTGACCGTTTTATGGCAAGATCTGTAAAATAAACCCTCCACCTTGGCCCTGGGTTCACTCCACCTCCATAAATACTGAGCTTATGACAACGGGGCACAAGGGTCAGTCGTGATGGAGGAGAGTGGTCGTCGTCAGGGAACATCTTCAAGCCAAATGGTTTTGATGGATTTCCCACATGTTTTATCACCAACTTTAATTTCTCTTTCACTCCCGGCACGTTTTCAAAAACATAGTTATATTTATAGTGAGCTGTAGTTGTTTAGCCAGCAATCATTTTATGGATGCTGCATTTTAAACTTGGCAGATATGTATTCCCTCATACTGCCTCACGACCCGCCTCTCTCTGTCCACAAACACGCTCTTCCACGACTGTGTGTGTGTGTGTGTATTCAGGAGCTGGTTGAGAATGTATCTAATGACTCCAGCGCTACCCTATCCATCAACGGCCTTATGCGGACAGTAAAAATCAATGGTTCCACACAGAGCTACCTGAGGTCCCCCACACTTCCTTTGTCATAACCGCTCAATACATCAATGAGCAGAAACTACAACACATTTCAGTTAGGAGGCTATTGGCAAGCGTGGTGGGTGTAAATCTTTTTGGTGTTTTCCGATGATTGTGAACTTCTCCATTTCAAAGCAGCATTGTGTTGTGTCAAAGATCACCTATTCAAGTCTGCGGCTGTAGTCTCTCTCTTTCATTGATAATTCATTCATCCGTTCTCTTTGTTCCCTTCTCCCTCTCATATTTTGTGTGCATGATCTTTCTTTGATTCAATTTCTCATTTTCCTGTCTACAATTTTTTTTCCCCCTCACTTTCTCTCCTTCCAGCTCCTAACTCTCTTCTCTCTGGGCGCTTATTGACATTTCCCTGCTAACCTTCTCTTTTACGCTCACCTTAATGTGTGCTGCCTTATCAGATGCACAGGTGGTTTGGAGTTTCATTTGACCTCACTCCCTACTCTCTTCCTTTCCTCCGAGTTATTCATGCCTCCTTCCTGTGCTCTGAAAGTCAAGCTTCCCTTTACAAAACCCCTGCGGTCTTATCTGGGAGACCCCACGACCCCACAGTCATTGCAGCAGCCAGCGGGTGAGAATAGAGACCGCAGCTCCCCTGGGAGGAGGACAACGGACCAAGGTGTGTGTGTGTGCGTGTGTGTGTGTGTGTGTGTGTGTGTGTGTGTGGGTGGGTGTGTGTGGGTGGGGGTGTGTGTGTGTGTGTGTGAGTTCAGTGCCA
>JBAJHX010000041.1:7759860-7773731 GCA_037176925.1 Amniataba percoides
GTGTGTGTGTGTGTGTGTGTGTGTGGGTGGGTGTGTGTGGGTGGGGGTGTGTGTGTGTGTGTGTGAGTTCAGTGCCATTAGAGCAGTGTATTTACTGCCCAACTGTCTAAACACTTGTGATAACATACAGTGGTGCAGCAGCAGACTACAGTACTCCAGGGACAGTGCTGATGCTGCCCACGATGAAGTGAAAAGAGAAATTAGGGCTTCAACAAACAATTATTTTCATTATTGATTAATCCATTGATTAATATTTGCATTAACTTATTACAGCTTTAACTCTCACAGCCTCTCAGGCTCCCTAAGAATAATGTCCTCGAACTGCTTGTCTACAGACACCCTGAATCCCAAAGAAATGTATCTAGAAAATTAATTATTTTAATTGTCATTGATTGCCTAATTAATCAGTTATTTCAAAAATTAAGCAGCAAAATAAAAATGAAAATAGTCTACATCGAATTACTAAATGAGTGCAAGTGAGCAGAAAGACAGTGACCAGTTCAAAGAGGAATGCAAGGATATTACATCAACACTGACACCTTAATAACTTCACATTGTTTCTTCTGTTTGTGAAGTTATTATTTTTTTTTTTACCATTTATCAAAGAGCCAATGAAATGCAGTGATAATGTATGCTGGAATCTCGCATTTCCTCCCTACGTGTGGTCTTTGTCACAGTCTGTGCAGGTGCACTGTAGTGCACATATCCTATTTTCATATCCTTATTCTATTCTGGCCAAGAGAGCTCCCCAAGGAGAGCACCTGCCGCATACACACACAGACACACACACACAAATACACAGATTTTGATTAATGGAGAGAACAATGGAGAAAATACGCATGGAAGAGCAGGAAAGAAACCGACACCAGAGGGAATATATAGGAACTAGTATGATACGAGTGGGTATTGAAAATACAATGAACCCGCAATCTCAACAATGAAGGCTTCCAAACAAATTAAGAAGTGATCAGTTGCCAAGTAATGATAGGGAGAAATCCCAGGAATAGAAAATACAAGATTTACAAGCATACCACATGATAAGAATTGTTGACAAAGAAGTCAAAGAGTGTTTCAATTTTATATATGTTAATCTAACTCATATAAACTTAAAGTCAGTTTGGACTAAAATGGCCTGTGCTAAGATATCTTCATATATGACTATTTAAGGTCATACATTCCAAAATGATGAAATGGGTAGAGATAGACAGACGGGGCCTGGCCGCTGCTGCTGAATATATTTATAGGTATTATCATTCAGTCTGTAATGCTGGAGATCTGAGCTGAAGGCACGCTATTAGGTTACAATGGGAGAATGACATCACATCAAACCGAGAAGGACAGATGATCGAGACATTACGGTTGCTCACAAAACTTTACTTCAGTTGCCCTTTTTGGAATAAAACTTCTTCACTTCAGGTCTGATGTCAGGTCTTTTTTCTGAAAAGTGGATTTTGGAAAGTTATGATCTCAGTGGTACGGACGCAACAAACACGATTCTTCACAGCTAATCGGTTTAGTTTTTTGACAAGCTGATTAGCTGATGTGTAGACCTGCTGTTTCCACCCAGCCATGTACGCAATGAAAGATGACGGCATGGTGACAGAAAAGAACCATGTCAGTGATTAGAGGTAAGCCATCCTTGCTTGGGGGGGACGTGTCAATTTTTTTATTGTAAAAAGACAATAAGGTTACAATATGATACTCTTCATTTATGGTGCAAGGGATGGAAATGAACATGCAAAGAAATATGAAGTGATAAATGAAAGAAAAATGAAAGAAAGAGCGAGCTCTGTGTGAAGCTGAAGGTAGGAGGTGAGAGCCTGAAGCAGCATTACGCAGGAAGTGACAATTTGGTTGTCACAGAGAGCTCTATAATCTACACCTCCTTCTGCAGCCGCGCTTTGCCAGTTGGACTTTTCCCAGGTCTGTGTGCGTGTGTGTGTGTGTGTGTGTGTGTGCGTGCCAACAGGCCATGCTTGCATCTGTTGTAATGAGGGATAGTGTTTCACTGCATAACAATATAAGCTTATGTGGAGGTTGAGCTGTGTTGATTTGTGTTTACTTGCATTTTTGTTATGTCTGTCTGTCTGCATGCATATTTGTCTGTGACTGACATAAGCTAGAAGATACAGCTAGTTTTAGTAATCATATTAACTTTGGTGCCTCACCTATAGAACTGATATCCACAGTACACAGTTTAATATTTAGTACACCTTTACATAAATGCTGTGTTCCTGCACGTGAGAGTTCATGTGTGCACAAAGCCTCTCTGTATCAAATAAAGTCTAATATGTGAGGCTCAATGTATGATAACCAGCCATCTAACTGGACAGTTTGTTACGGAGACCTGGGGATCTGTGAAACTGTCGAGACGCCAGCACAGATTAAGCTGACATGTTTGCAGAGGGGCACTGGGAGTCCATATATGCACGCCCGTGCACACTCACACCAATGACATCATAATCCAGACGGCATAAAGTCTAGATTTGACGACAAAACAGAGGTGAAAGGCACCATGAAGTGGAGTACGTTTGAATCGAAGACGTTGTTCTGAGCCTGTGTTTGTATTAGCTGGATGATGCACACACACACACACACACACACACACACATGCATTCCATACACTGAACATCTAGTTGAAGGATACAGTAGCTAAACTCCCAGACAGAAGACAAGTCTTGCCTTAAACCTTAACACTAAAGGTTCTCTGTCTTTTCAACTATTAGCCCAGGGGCCAACAGATATGTTGTTAATGGCTAAAATAAATGGGTCTCCAATCACGGATGGCGAGCGGTGGAGGTTATCATCCCCGTTGCAGGGAGAGAGAGAGGGAGAGACAGCCTAATTCCTTCCAGCTGCAAGGCTCTGAACGTGTGTGAGTGTGTGTGTGTGTGAGTGACTGAATGTTCAGGGGCTAAAATGACAGATTTACTTGGCCCCTTAAATGCACCAGACAGGCCAGGCTGCATATACTGTAAGAGAGGCCTTGTTAGAGGAAGACGAGGCCCCTCAGACCAGACTGTGTGCATGTGTGTGTTCATGTGTGTGTGCATGTTTAAGTGATCCATTCGTTGGTTTAAAATAATGTACTGACTGTCTTATCACTTTAGTTCTACCCTTTGTGAGAATCATGTAGCATTGAGATGTTTTTCTGTATTCGCACCTTCGATTCAATGTGTCTGTTCAATTTGAAGACAGCGGCCACCTCACACATATACTGTCTACACACACCTTTTCTCCCAAGTCCACTTAGTTCATTTCCTCACTTATGTAGTTACAGTAGTGGGACCACCACAACCTCTCCTGCAAAGCCCACCTTGTGGCGAGAGGCGCCTAGTTCATAGCCTCGCACAAACACATAAACACACACACACTAAGTGGGTTTCCCAGACCTATACGTTGCTCTTGGCCGGTGCACAGTGTATGAGTGAGGTTGGCAGCACTCGCTATAAGGAAGCCGCACATTCGGAGAGGGAGAGGTGGGAGAAGTGGCAGAGAGAAGATGGGGCAGAAGGAGGATGGAGAAAAGGTGGAGGAGATTCTCAGATGGCTTGTGTTGCTTTCCAGGTGGAATTAATCTACCAATCTATCACTCTTGGTTAACATTTTTGTCTCTTTATTCTTTTTTTTCCTCACACTGAAAACCCTCAGAATAGTCAAGAAGGGTATGCACACCCACACACAAAGATTTTTATCTAACATATTGGGAGCAAAGGCACATGGATGCTGCATTTACACAGTACAAGCATGGACACACATCTGTGTGCATGCATACATGTATGAAAGCCAAAAGTGCACATCAAGGCACATACTGTACAGTTGGTCCCTCGACATGTATGCATATGTCCAGACACAGAGAAAAGGGAAAAAAAGACAGTGGGGGAGCATAGAAGAAAATGCAAAGGGTATAATTTTCCACAATCAGCCTCCGCTTGAAACAAGCAATTAGGGGGAATGTGCAGAGCATCCCCTTGTGCTGGGGGAGGCTCAGTGTGTGTGTGCGTGTTCATGTTTGTGTAGACCTTTCGTCTCCTGCTTTAGGTCTTTCTTGTGGTCTGGTTCAGGGGCAGTGCACAGCAAATTCGATAATTCCACCACCAAATGAGCCAGAGCATGCCCTCGTATCACGGCTATGCCATACAGCATCACAACACACCTTATCTGTTCTATTCAAAGTAAATTATAAGCAACACGCACCAGACAGGTTGTGGAGTTCTGCCCACAGAACTGTCTTGCCTTATTATTAGATTAATTTAGATAAATAAAGGACAATATGATAATTCATTATTGATATTTACTCAACTTTATTGGCTCAAATAAGTATTTCTTTCCATAAACTTTTCATGCAGTATCATAGAAGAATAAGAATAAGATAAATCAACATAATGGATCAGTGTCTAAAATGCTGCCCTATATCTGCCTTAATATAAATTCTACATGCTAGTTATTTACTGCATATTAAGAGTTCATTCTAATTTTTGGCCCCATAAAAAGACATGTAGTCAACATGTTTCAAATTATAAAATCGATATATTTTAGGGAATACAGATTTTGATGATCTCGCTGATGAAGAGAAGACAAAAGAGGTAATGATACAAGACGAGCAGAACAGAAATATATTGTCTGAGGCAGCCATGGCAAGTAAATTGGGGAAACACAAGCCTTAATCCCAGAGGTGGAGTTTCCTCCTTCAGGTTCCTTCAGGAGGAAAAAGAACAGAGCACACTCTTTTATCTGTGTGGTCCACCAGCTCAGCTTTCTCTCTCTCTGTCTGTCTCTGCCCCTCTTTCCCTCCTGCTATGCCTCGATCACAGTTCACAGATGCGGCTTGTTCTCCGCTCAGGTAGTGTGTGTATGTGCATGTGAAGTCTGATCTCCTCCCCAGAGATTACCCTTTACCCCTCAAGTCACCCACATGACCTGTCCTTCCTCTTCGCTCTCCCTATCTATGCTCACGCGAATCCCTAAATTCAAACCGAAGGCCATTTTCCACATTTGACGCACTGTGCCATTTATTCTGTCTGCTGACCTTTAACCTTTCTTCCTACCAGTCGCAGAATACACCTCATGCAATCGCAGAACATGTGAGGTAACAGGATATGTGGCGGCTGGTTTCAGCTTGCAGCCTTGTCTGTCTGCAGAATAGACAGCAGTGTTTGTCCACCAGATCGCTTCAATACGCGTTCCCATCCAAAGTACACGGTGGCAGGATCTTACGCCGCTTCAAACTCGCATTCTCTGGGTTGATTATTTTCCTACAGGGTACTTCTGCCTCACACATGCGAATGTGTGAGGCTGTGTGTTTATCTTAGATTAATTACCAGGGCATGTGTGTGTCTGTAGGAAGCAGAGAGCGTGCGTGTGTGTGTGTGGCGGCGGCCGGGGGCCAGGTTTATTGAAAGCCGCCGTCCCTCAGATAAACATACAAGCACAAGACAAGATTCTCCAAAGAGGAACAAGGTGTCATGGGAGATGCAGGGAAAATAATCGGCCAAGTTCAGAGGTGGAGGGAGGAAAAGTGCGGAGAGGAGAAGAGCACGGAAAACAACATGGGAGGAAAATAAACGTCAGGTGTTTGAGAAGATTTAGTGTAGCACTTGCAAAAACGGGAAACGGGTTCAGGCAGAGGAGGAGGAGGAGGAATTCCACATTCTTGGGAAAAGACTAGCGTCAGGGGTACTTTGGAGTAGCAAAGCAGACTGGGAGACTAAACGTAAACCTTTCTCTATTGTTATGCTACACTCCCCCTTTTGCTTGGAAAAACACAAGGTAATTCAATAAACATTTACTGCTTGAACAAGAGGGGGCTCACTCCTACGGCAGTCTATACAGACTGGGGGAGATTTGGGCACCCAAATGGCAGCTGGATCGAGGCTGGCCGGGTTTTACTCTGTGGGCCGATATTAAAATGAAGTGCTTGTGGCCGCTGTGTACCGAGCTAGGCATCCGATATGGGGTCTGTAAATGGGAGCAGTAAAGGAGGGAGACTCATTCCACCTCCTCATTTGGGGGAATTACGGTGACAAAGAGCAGGCCTAGCAAGACCAGCAGCATCCTGCCATACATATGCTCACGTGCGCACACACACACACACACACACACACGTGGGCATGAAAACAGATGCCCAACACACAGAAGAATTCTCAAACATCTCTGTTTAAATGTGTCATTCATTGACTGTGTGCTCCACAATGATTGGGCAAAGAAAACTGTACCACGATTCAATAAAAACTCTGCAGTCCAATCCTAGGAGCACAGATTAAAATAGGAACACCTCACAAACCACAGTCTTGCTTTGTTGGAGAGAAATTCCCAGAAACTCCCAGAGGGAGAAAAACAGGGAAATGTATGTAGAAGAGAGGGAGAAAAAAAAATTGCCCCGCTTAAGAGGTTCTTCCTCGCCACTGTGGCAGCAAAAGCCACAAAACGACGGCAGTACCTGCTTCCCAGGCCTGGAAATATGAGCGCTCCTAAAATAAACCTTTAACTCTTGCCACCAGGCAAAAATGGGCACTAAATGGGGTTTTCAAAAGAGCAACAGCTAAAAATACAATATTGGTGGGGTGTGAGGTCCAGCAGCTGTGCATGTGTGTGTGTGTGTGAGAGAGAGAGAGAGAGAGAGAGAGAGAGAAAGAGTTAGGGCAAGAGAGAGAGAGAGGCTGGCATTTCTGCGGCGGGCCATGAAGCGTGAGCCAAAGGACCCGAGGCAGGCTAGCCGCTGGAATGCCTGGGCCAACCACCGGCTTCCTCCTAACAGTTATTGACAAGTCGCTGCTGGCACCTGCTAGGGACGTCGCGGGACAACAGGAACCCTCCCACCTCCCCATTTCTCAGGTCCAATGGCAAAGATAACAAATCCATTTCATATTAAATCCTGGGTCATCTTTTTTTTGTGTTGCTAACTATAAATTTTGTGTTATATAAACACAGTAAAACACAGCAGAGCTCCATAAAAAGGGCCGCAGTTGCCTCACAGTTCATCTGATGTGGAAGCAATCACACTCAAATTAATTCTGGTACTTTGACCTGATAGATATCGCTTTCTTATAAAATCAAATGTGCTGGAGTGAAGAACTAAGACAACTAAAAGTACATATAGACTGAACTGTTTATCTAAATGACTATATGAATTTCATTTTAAACTATTTTGTATATGTAGTTACATCATCATGTACAGCAGCTTTGAATGATTCATTAATGAATCCCGTAGTTAATCCAAAAAAAAAAAAAATCATTGATTGTATTATTTCACTACGTTGGTTATTTGAGTAAATTATTACTGAATCAATAATAATAAAAAAAGTAATTTGGTGCAGCTGAATAGACAGAGAATATTTCTTGCAGACATCACGCAATGGTACAATTTGTGCTGCTAATTTCCACCTCACTCAAACATTATTAGTCAGTGGGAAATTTAATGGAGATTCTGTCACTTTCCCTCCTGATGCCGACTTGATTTGTAGCTATAGACAGGGAGAATGAGGCAGGGGAAGATTTCTGGAGCATGCCAGATAAAATATAAGTGATGTTTCTTTTGGCCAAATGGGTGCTAATGAAGGGATTTGGAGGTTTAATGGGGGGCAATGCTAGGCGAATCTTCAAGCACTGTCAGCGTCTGGCATAACATCTTCCCTTGTTTAAGCAGGCCAGGAGAAACCACCATAGGCCTGTGTGTGTATGTGTGTGTGTGTGTGTGCGTGTCTGTATTCTGGGCCCACCTCCAGAACCAATGTATTACAAGTGTTCCCACTGTAAGATTATATTTAGATTCTCCAGGCCCGTTTCCAATTATTACTGGCACTTAATACTTTTCACACCATTCACAGATCCCCTTACCCCACCACCCGTACTCCTCTGTTTTTCTCTATCTCTCTCTCCCTCTGTCTCAAACACACACACACACACACACCTTGTCACTGCTTTTCCAGTTTTTATTGGTTTAGGAAGGGAGCTACAAGGACAGGAGATTGAATAAGTAAAGGAGGAAGTGATTTATCCCATTAAAGCTGAGTAACAAATGTTACAGGAGACACATGCAGGAGAATACATCGAGCCTCAAGAGAGGTGTTTTAGCTGGTGAGCTAAACGTGCTTTTGCTCACTTAGAAGACAAGTTAGTTATACAGATGCACAATTTTATGAAACAGTCAGCTTCTTTAGTTAAAAAAAAAAACGAATGGCAGAAGTGATTTATGTTTATTTTACTGAGTGTTTCTGAGAATGCCATGCACATACACAAACAATGACATCCTTTTAGAGCAGTACCGCTGACCAAAGACAAAACCAGTGGAAGAGACTGTCGGGTGAGAAACTGAGACAGCAGGGGTGAAAGAATGAAAGAGGAGAGGCAGAGACTCTTCTGGATGAGTGTGAGTGACAGGCTGTAACAGAACGGGGATTGTTTCACCACCGATCTGCTTTTCATTACACTGGAGGTGTGTGTGTTTTTATATGTGCGTGTGTGTGTGTGTGTGTGTGTGTGTGTGTGTGTTTGTGGGTGGGTGGTATAGCTGGAAAATTGAAAAGGGAAGGGTATCAGAGAGAACATTAGATGAACCTTCGTTTGTGTGAATATTAATAAGCGAATTGTAAGTGAAAAGAGGTGGAAAAAAATAGCTGTGAGTGTAAAAATCATCAAACACTTTTGCAATTGCAATTTTTTCAAATATCAGCATTAATGTGAATTTTCAGCGAACCATATATAGAGAATATATAGTATTCTGCATTATTATTGCCAATATTATCCAAAAGCAACGATGATTCATTCTTTCAACACAATGAAATGTTTCAAGAAGTTGTTTCACGATTAGGAAAGCCCAGAGCTGGGAATAGACAAGAACTGTAATGATGTTATTTTTCTTTCCTGGCATGAAACGGAGGTCAACACACAGTCAAAATGTGCCAAATGACACAGTCTCTTTTAACAACCCTTAAGTAAGTAGTACAAAGAATGAAAGCTGCCAACCAAAAGTAACACGATTTCTTGTTTTATAATGGAGGCTGCGCTTGTTTGGTTTTATTGTCGTAATAACAGAACAGCAAGCTACATACATATGACAAGGTGCAAGTTTGTGGAAATTCACACTATTTCATGTGCAATGTCTGCTCAGTAAATTGAGCTGAGGCTGGGCTGAGGTTTGTTTAACTATATATGTTTGTGTGTGTGTGTATGTGATTTTTTGGCTTGTTTTACAAGTTATATCAAATCGTGGACTGGTCTTGGTTTGTAAGCAATACTCTTGATGAATCGTTTTATCTTTAACCATTAGCACCCATTGATTCTTTAAAGCACTTGGCAGGCTATAAATTAGCCTACTTGTCTGTTATTAAGTGCAAGTAAGGTTGTTTCCAACACACACTGCAGATAAAGTGAGATTGCACCACCAGGGAGCCCTAATATTTGGTCAATAACTTTGCTATGGATTTTTTCTTTTATTATCACCTGGCTGCCGTTCATGTCAATAATACCACAGTGGTGACTGATATGACATCATGCAAATATAATCCATAGCCTGCTTCTTTCAGGCTAATGATATTATTACTATGTTACAGTGGAGCGATGCTTCATTCCTGCTGTTAAAGCAGTAAAAGTTTCAGGCTTTGATTAAGTTTAGTAGAAGGACTATTGTTTTGGATGCGGGAGCTTCCAACACATGCTTCATCAGCAGGCACACTGAAGCTCTGCGTTTGAAGTTCAACCAACTTCGGTTTTATGGAGCAGCAAGGCACGCTTTGACTTGAATTTCTACATGGTCTGCTTGGTATCCAGAGGTACAGTACGCCTGGTGTGTTTCAGAGCTTTGCGTTCTCATCTTTGGATGGAGGGAGTTTGTTCTGATTTATTCAACAAGCCTAAAAATAAATGCACAATCTAGCTACATGACATGTGCATTAAGGTGCTATTACAAAGAGGTATAAGGTGTACTTCTACTAGCTCACAGATGCTCAAACACTCGTACCAATCAATTGGCCATGCCCCCAGAGAGCACACCTTTCCTGAGCAAAAAAAAAAGGAATTATAATAATTCAATAAATAAACAAGTGTATTTCCCAAGTCAGCAGAAAGAGTATATTCCTTTGTGTGTGTGTGTGTGTGTGTGTGTGTGTGTGCGTGTGCGTGTGCCGGATTCCTTTTAGTTCACAAAGGTACAACATCCCCCCACACCAAACACACACGCTTCGACACACACACACACAGCCTGTGTCTCATCATCTGTGAAAAAATAATGGAATTATATATATTTTCTCCCCTGCACGCGGCGAAGCATCAAAGTTCAGTGCTGTGATAAGTTGCCTGTGTGCTTTGCCCCTGGCCATAACGGTGTGTGGTGTTTTCCTATTACTGGCATGTCCTGTTTCATAGATGGATGGACCTCAGGCTGACGTCTGCCACTGCCTCTGCTCTGCTCTCCGTGTTATTACCGAAATCGATGTCCATGTCTACCGCCATTTATTATGCCCCCCTCCCCCGCCCACCACCACCCCAACAAACAACTACACACACACACACACACACAGCCTAACACACACATGCACGCAACATAAACTGAAATGAGATGAAGGGGGAATATTGGGAAGCTCTATAGCATGGAAATTCTGCTGGGCTTGTGAATCTCTGAGCACATGTGCTTCAGAGTACACTTTTGCCCCAAGATAAGCAACGGTTTGCAGATTTAAAAAAGTAAGTAATGTTATTTGTCTCATGGCGCCTGTTTCTTCCTCCCTGTTTAATCTGCTTTGTATGTGCGACCCTTAATTTACTTTTTGTATTGTTTCTCATAACATGAGATCATCATAACAAGGCCAAAGGAACACATGTTAATGACTAGAACTAATGAAAACCAAAGGTATTTGAACACAAACACTATCTGAAAAAGATCAGATGACATCTTCATTGATATTTGGGGTATTATACACATAGCTGCACTGACACAAAATCTTTTCTGGGACAAGTTGGCAAGTAAACGTGATACAACAGGAGATATTTTCCTCTGCATGTGCAAATATGAATTGCCAAACATCATTTCAAATTTACTGATAATTTTGCTCAAGCACATTTCCATCCATTATTATAAAGTTAGACTATTTTCTGTCACATTAACAGAAAATCTCTACACTGAAAAGCCAAACTGTCAGAGGTTCCCCCTGGTGCAGAAATGCAGAGTTTGACAGCAAACAGAGAAAAACAATGAAATATTCTAAACTCAGCGTGTTTGCATATACTTGTATGTATGTGACTGTGTGTGTCATGCACATATCCTTGTGTAGGTGTGTGTGTTATGTGAAGGTAGTGTCTCGGCCGAGCCCCTGCGGTGCTCCGGGCCTTCTGTCCTCCCCTCATAACCTCACAAAGACACTAATAAGCCCCCCGATGATGGACGCTTATGGATTTCTGCGCCGCTAATTTCCGTAACTATCACTGTTTGAAAGATAGCTGAGGGATTTAGCAGAGGGGGCCAAGAGAAGGCCCCCTTGTATTCTGTGGGAACACAAGAGCTGTATTATGTGATATAAAAAAATGGAATGGCCCCCCTTTTCTCTCCCTCAGGCTAAGTCCATGATATTTATCTACACACAGTCACATGAGACCATTATGTTTATGGAATATCAAATGCAGGCCAACACAGTTGTATTGAGCTGAGTTTTTTTGTAATTACCAGGGGGATGCACAGGTTTTCCACCACAATTCACTCTTTCAGAGATGACATTTGAACTTTGGTCAGCAGTCTGAGATAAATTTGTGTGGCCAACTGAGTCAAAGTGCTTTAGCTTACTAATGTTACTCATGCTTACTAATGTTCAGCATTTCTGCAGGCAACACCAGTATCACCCTGAAACAGAAGAAACAAACTAATGTGACTGTGAAAAAATGTATAAGATGGCTACAAAATGTATTAACTTTCTACAATTGATTTGCTAATAGATTTCCTATCAAGCATCCAGTTCTCCAAGCAAGGGGAGTTTGTCATTCTGAGGCCGTAGGCCCCAAAAATCCCTTAATTACATTGTAAAGACAAATGCAGGCGAACTCCTGTAACCCTATCCCATGCAGCTGAACCACACACTGGCCAAAGTCTGCACCGCCTGATAAAGACACTGAGCCAGAGAGCAGAACTTTGAAAGCACATGCAGCACATAACAAAATGTCTCAACATGCATTCCTTCCTGCAACTGAAAAAGCTTGATTCATTGTCATTGTTAAACGGCTGCGTCCAATATCCAGTGATGTTGCCATGTTCACTTTCTTTCCTCGGGCTTCCGCACAGATTCACACGTGCTTCAGTCTTTAAAAAGTGAATGTGGTACCGGTTTGCCCCCACTTCCCCACTTACTGCTGAGTCCAACACTAAACACCATCCATCACTGCCTGTCATATCAACACGCTACAGAGCTCACTGGATACACCAGTCGAGGTAAGTCAGACCACATGCACAGTAGCTACACACACCAAAACGTGTGTGTGTGTGTGTGTGTGTGTGCACATTTTCTCTTCCACTTGCATTAATTAATTTGTCATCACCGGTTATCCCCCCTCCCTCCCCCAGCCTTCACCTCTACAGTGGATGGATCCTCCCTGTGCTCCAGCCATGCTATGGCAGATTTTGCTACCTGGGCCTTTTGCGGGGGTGGTCAGGGGCCAACTTTCTGTCAGTGAGGAATGTAATTAGGGAGAATTAAGCGGCATGGGGCTACAAGGGAGGTCAGGAAGAGCTGGCAGGGTCGAGGCGGGTCACTACCAAGCATTCTCTCTCTTTCTCCGTCCCTCCTTTTCTCGCTCTCTCTCTCTCTTACTCTTCTCTTGTACGACAGGGTCAGGGTGAAGAGGTGTCATATTTAGTCCTTCGCTGCACTGTGGGAGGCTGACACAATAAGCTATGGATCTCTTCTCTCTCTGGTCCTCTGGCTTCCTCCGGATCCTCTGTCTGCTGTCCCCACTCACAAGTTCCCTGGGATTTAAGATTTTTGGGTTTTTTGTCCGTCCATCATTAAACTTTCTGCTTTTAACTGCAGAGGATCATTGCTCATCAAAAGTCACAGATGACACTATATACGTACTATATACTATATACGTACTATATACTATATACGTCAATATAACGTAGAGTATCTAAATGAGATTTAGTGTCTCACAACAGTGGGATTATATCTTTGTCCACGATGCAAGGAAAAAACAGCTGTGCATTATAGACTTCCTGTTGGCAGTGTGTGTTCCTTGATATTAGTAATTAGTGTTTCTGTTCTTTCAATAATGTCGCACTTGCCAACTCCGTATTTTAGTGCTTGCTATACTCTTTAACAATTTCCGACCAGAAAATGGTCAGTGTATTGGTGTCCAATAAAAAGTCTTGTACAAATGCACTTAAAAATTCCAGGATACTTCTAGGATATTCCAGTGACTGTGGACATCTGCAGCATAATCCTAGGAGGGTAGGTGTGTATGCAAGGATAAGACTATGTGTTTGTGTGTGAGACATAAAAACCACATGTGTGTTAAGGCCATCAGATACAGTGTGGAACAACATTGAGACAAAATCAGGCAGGAAGCCCCAGCCAGAATATGTCCAAACTAACAGAACTGCTCCCGGCCATCTGACAGAGTGGGAGGCCTGTACGACTGTGAATATATTAGGGCCTGTGTGTGTATGTGTGTTTGTGTGTGTGTTCCAGCAGAAGGTCTGTATAAGTGCTTTTGGATGACATAATATAGACAGGGAGTCCTCGGGGTAGAATACACTGTATAAACTGAATACACCCCTCCGACTGTCTCAATTACACTGTGTGCACAGACACAGAAACACACACACACACACACACACACACACACAGAGTGCAGCTGGGTGATTTTATTGAATGTGTGCACAGAGGGGATTT
>JBAJHX010000041.1:7773831-7788101 GCA_037176925.1 Amniataba percoides
ACACACACACACACACACACACACACACACAGAGTGCAGCTGGGTGATTTTATTGAATGTGTGCACAGAGGGGATTTCCCCACTCATCTCCGGTTCAGTCTGTCTGTCATTGGGCTACTCACTCGCTAACTCACCCTACCCACCTCTCTCTCGGGACGTCTCCTCTTGCGCTGCCTCTGCATCTCCTCGTCTCCTTCCTTCCTTGTTTTTGGCTCTCGCTCTCTTTCTCTCTCTTCTGGCTTAGTCTGTATTTTTCTTCCCCGTCTGTCTCTCTCCTGCTTGTCCTATAACTCCACTTTTCATCTGTCGCTTCACTCGCGCTTCGTCCCGCAGCTGTCTTTTCTGTCATCTTTGTGTCTTAAGTTTGGTTTCTCTCTGTCCACATGTTCTCCTCTTGGCTAATGAGGGACGCTCAGTTCTGTGAAATAATTTGATCAGTCTAAAGTCGGCTTTTGAAGATCTCGGAATAACAGGATTGTTTTGAATTTGATGACTAAACATTTTTGATATTCTGGTATATCAGTCTGGTTAAAGACCACTGAGGGCTCACAGATTGCTTTTTTTTCAGTGTTTCCAATAGGTTTGATGTTTTGCGCTCTGGTGGATGTTTCCCAAGCCAATGAGAGATTAGATGGGATTAAGAAAGATGATGCCTCCTCCCTGTGCCAGTGCCAAAAAGTAACTGACTGAAATGGGTATGAGCACCGGTAATGGTGACACAGCCATACAGGTTGTTTAAAGTGAATTCAGAATGAAAATCTCTTTGATCAACATGAGAAATGTTCACTACACCAAGTAACCACTACTGCAGCCTCTGTGTCAACTGGAAATGGCATCAGTGGGATGAATATGTTAGTCACCGCTGATAAAATAAACCTTCCTCCCACACAGAATATGGTCAACGTGAACCTCAATGTCAGACAGAAGAATGGAGTGAAAATGAAATGGCAATTCAGACCTTCACCTATGACACTCATAAACTGTCAACTCAAATAAAAACATGTAAAATACGCATTAAAAGTATTTTCTGTGACAGGAGCGAGAATTCCTTTGTGATCTAACCAGAGCTTTACAACACTGCAGTGAAAACAAACACCTCCTTTCCTCCCATCATCTCTTTCTCATCAGGTTTTAGAGAGCGGGAGCACTTTCTAGAAGCTGATGAGACTGACAGGCAGCAGTGTGTGTTTTGAACTCCTCTTCTCCTTTGGCTCACGGCAACTGCCAAATCCTGTGAGGTAGGAGTGGATGATCGAGGGAGAGGGAGGGCAGAGAGGGAAAGTCCTGGAGTTTGTGTTGTGTCTGCTGGATCCAATAAGAGCGTAGATGGGGAAAGACAAAGACTGGTTAGACAGACAGTGAAAAGGAGACAGAGGGGTATTTCATGAAGGCTAGATCATGCCAAGTTCCATGTCCACACAAAAGGAAACTGCCACCATGTGACAGAGAATATAAACAAGAATTGACACTGCAATGTATTCCAGGTGATTCATTCAAGTATAATTTAATATAGCACAGTATTTTGGACATTTATATCACAGTGGTTGCCTTGTATTTTACGTTATATTGTACAGCACAATGTGAAGAACTCTAAAAACAGTTTCAGTAGTCATATTAGCCTCGTACAGTATTTGTGTGGGCGTAGAAACAGTAAATATCTCTATCTCGGTCGCGCTGGCTTTGAACGCCATCTATCCCTAACGCCTCCCGCTCTCCATATGTTTTATGCAACAGCTGGAGAGAATTACAGCTGTGTAAGGTCTTGGGAAGTGATCCAGAAGTTTGGTAGAGACAAGCCAGATTTAGGCCTAACATATAGTGTTTTAGACCATAATTACATACGTATTGTATAATGGTCCAAAATAGAAAATGCCTGGTAAAAAGCATAATTAGGAAGAAGTGCTGCTGCTGACGGTGACACGGCCGCATCTGGAGCTTGTGGTGCACAGAGGTGATTGTGTTTTATTGGTGGTGGCTATTGGATCATTTTAAAAGTAACTTTTTGAAAATAAATACCATGTGAATATTCAAAAAAAGAGTCAGCACAAATGTTAACTGAGTATCTTTATATTAATTTATCACAATTCCTTATTCAGTTAGTTAAGCTCTCTATTGCAGCATTCATAAAAAAGTACCAGTAGAGCTTTAGTAGAAACATCATATCTCAGTAAAACAATTATTTTCATGGTTTCAGTAACATGAACAAGTTCAGCTCAAGTTTTATCTTTCAATTCCAATAATATAGCCATATATATCACCCAGGTCTTCAACTCTCAACTTCCTGTTTCTGCCATAAAGCCTGAGGTTGCCAATCATGCTTTTGCAACCCAATCTTACCCCTGTCGTAACACACACAGACAGAGACACACACGCACATCCATATACACACGCTAACAAGTATCATTACGCGACGGATGGTCGTATGGGATGGTGTTTCTGTAGAAACTGTGGGGGGATATTGGAGCCAGACGTGTGGAGCTGTCAGGGTCTAGTGATAGGAATAGGTGTCAGTCACATCCCAGGGGTCCCCCCGCACACACACACACAGACACACACGTTATCGTACCTTTGTACGCATACACGCAGACACACAGATGAGTGTGATTTGATGTGCTGTAGCAGATGTAAGTGGACACCCTTATTCCCCTTAATGAAGATATATTCCTGGCCAGGGGTGGATGTGGGGCTCTGACTCTGCACCTTTACCATGCAGGGCTCAGTCCACATCTGCTTCCCATCAGCCACAAGGCTTACCTTTTTAAGGCAGAGGCGAGTGTGGGCGGGGAAAACGTAGCAGCATTCGGTTTTGGCTTGATTCAATTACTAGCACCACCACGAGAGAACATTCCCCCTCGGGTGTCTGAGTCTGTGTATGCGTATGCATGTGTTTGTGTTGCACAGGCTGACAATGCATCAGGCGCCTGTAAGCACGTGTGCATTTCTGTGTATCTGTGCAGTGATTGATGATAACACAGAGTCACTACCACTGACCCGGTAAGGCACGTGAAAAAGTTTCTGGTCTTCCCATTACTTCTCACCTGGTAATAACCCTGTTACATTTCCTCTCAGTTCTTCCAGTGGCTCATTTTGTGTTAAGTTACGTTTTTTTTTTCTAATCAAATCAGACTGGATAGTTCTTCAAAATTAGTGGAGACAATTAGTGGATTTCTTTAGTGGAATTAGTGTAGAAAAGACTATTATTTTTTATGGAAGCATTATTTTATTTGGGTTGAAAAAAAGAAGAAATCCCAGTGTGCACCACTTCTCAGCATTTAATAACAGTTAAGACCTGGCATACGTTTTTAAGGGCACCAGCAGTTACCGCAAATATTCACTCAGTGGCCATGATAACAGCCGGCAGCACATGGCCTGTGTGTTGGCAAAGAGGTTAGCTGACAACTACTCATCAGGACCCTTTAAAATAAAGTGGATGAATACAGACCAGACAGCGCTCTCCTTCTGGTTTATGTTATTTTCATGTTGCTGCTGGTTACAATTACAGAAAAGCTTGAGTTAGTTATGAGGGTTCATCTACGACTACAATCATCGCAATGGGGGCCAGTTTATACATTGGTATTTAACAATGGACAACCATCACACATTTTGAATTTGTTCACAATTTATCAACTGCGTCTTCATGTTTTGTGATGGGGATGGATTGATGAAACATGGCGTCAGAGAATTAGCAAAGCCGCCACAGAACAAAAATAAGTGATGTTAGGTATTGTCACATTTTGTGGTGATCCATCAGCTAAATGTGTAAAAAAAATGCTTATTTTCATCTTTTCTGTGATCATGTAACACATACATTTACGTGAAAGCTGCTGACATTATCATTTAGTGAAAGAGAAACCTCCAGCTGTATAATTGGATTTTTCATTATGTCCATGACCCCTCTTCAAACTATGTGACATTTTCATTTAAACAAATGTCATACTGATAAGGAGCATATGGGCTGGGATGGGCTGTGTTGTTGCACCGCTGCCTCTTAAATAAATGTATAAATGATGACAGAGGTGCTCTCTGTGCATCTTATATCTTATATAAGCAAGACTAGTTGTAGCATCTTGGCACATTGTGAATACAGATACTGCAATACAGTAGGATTGCAATGGAATGCCAAATTTTCATGGATGCCTTTTACTGCACATGGGTCCTGGCATGATTAGAATAAAAAAGAAAACAAAACAAAACATCTATTCCAAATAACTCTGTATACACTGTATTTTATCCGCGTCTATCAGATGAGAAACTATAACATGTAGTTTAATGACACAAATGTGTGCAACTTCTATGAAGATCAAAATCATTCAAAGTTTAGTTCAGCTGAACACGTAAAGAAATGTGAACACTGAAGATTCAAAAACTGGTATCTTTGTTGCATCTTTGTTGCAACACGTGCACACACAGACGTTTCTGCTCCTTTCTCCCTCTGTGGCATGCTCTGAGTTTTAGAGAGCTGCTGCCTGATGGGTTCACTTTTTTTTCTTCTTCTTTTTTTTTTTTTTTGAGAGGGGGTGTTGGTGTCTGAGACGGTGAACAATGGCCAAACTGTTGAGCAGCGACTCAACTCGGCCCAGAGGATTTCCTCCTCAACCCTGGACCACCTAATACTATATGACACGCTACATCGTGAGGAGAGGAGACATGCATAAAGAAGCAAAAAAAAATCTTTTAAATTAAAAAACAGAAAAGAAGAAAGTGAGGTACATTCTGTGCTGTTTTGTCTTGGCTCACAAAATCTTTGCCACTTTTGTTATCATAAACTGGGGCTTGTTTTCATGAAAACTGAGCTTAGCCTTTGGTAGCAGTTGCTGGGAGAGAACACGTGTGTGTGATTTTAAAGAAGTAGCAAGCAGGCGGCCAGACAGACAGACAATTACACTTCTGACTACGCACACATCCTTACCTTCACTGCACACATCACCATCAAATTGACTATTTGACTCACACATGGGTTCTCTTGCATTGCTTCCTCGGCCCAAATGCTTTTACATCATAAATCAGTAGTAAAAACATCGACCCGTGTAGCAGCTCCACTCGTCACATGACTAGCTTTGACCTTCTCCATCAAATATCTCCCTCCTCGCCCTACTGTAGCCTTTAGCAGAGCTGCTAACCAGACACAGATGGATATTTACAACTGACAGCAGATGGAAGGAACTTCACACACTGTGCTGAGCTTCGGCGTTGTAGCTCTGTCTGTGCTGATATGTCTGTAACAGGCCATGCAGCATGTGAGCTTTTTTAAATCCAGTTTGTTCTAATTCTGATTAGCTTTCTATAAAAGTCCTAAAATCATTATCTTACAACTGAATAGAAGTTGTAAAAAAATAAAATCAGTTTTCAATTCGCTTATAATGAAGTTCAAAGACCTTACAAATCTGTCGACATTTCTCAGTTACAGAAAACTTTAATTTTCCTGTGACAACAAGAATATATTGCTATGAAAAAAACTCATCATCATTCCTAATTTATTTACATCATTTTGAAGTTTGTAATTCATTACTTGATTGCCTACATTGCTCCGGGAACATTTGTTCAGTTTATTGATATAAGAACACTATTAAACATCATCATGTCCATTATCGTGCCTTTTCTCTCCTCCTTGTAACCCCACCCTAATCACACCCAGGGTTGTCCTGCGGTGGGCAGACAGGGCTTAGACCGGGGATAAGAGAAAGTGCTTGGTAGACGACGCAGGCTAATTTGTAAAAGATACAGCGGCTGCATGGCTTTCCAAGGCGCTGTGGGGGAACCAAAACATTCAGCAGTTGTCCAAACAGATTCCTCGCTGCACTCTGCAGTGGACGACACAGCGCTGCTATAATTTACACACACGCACACACACAAACACACAGGCTCTCTCTTTCCTCCGGCGCAGGAATTTATTTTGCTTGGGGTGATTGCTGTGTCTGCAAGTTTTGAAGCCTTGTTAATGAATTTGAAACGGGGTCACGCTGGGATTGATGGGTGAGAATTATGCGTGTGTGTGTGCTGCAGGAAAGGGAAGTGATGTGAGGAACTATTATGAAATCACACAAGCTACAGTAAGCATCTTTGTTTCACTGTAAAGCCCGATGTTATTTTGATATACACATGTGATCAATGCATGGACTGAGATATGGCTCTGATAAAATGCCACACACTTATGTAAACACCGTGTGCATGTGTCTGTGCACACACATGTAGCTTTTCCCCTGTTTGCCTTCTGCAGAAAGAGAGAGGAAAGTGAAAGGCAATAAGCAATAGGGGGCGCCTGCACACAGCTGGACATTCAAGAAATGCCACTGCATCCACACACAGGACACACACACACTCAGTGTGATAAGAAAAAGTTGTGTATATGAACCCTTTGTCTTTGGCCCATTATCTTTTTTATCAAAAACATATTCAAATATTTATAGTAAACTTTTTAATCTTTTTTAGGACTAATAACTTCAGCATTAGGTTGGATCTGGATCTCCTCTACAGGCACAAGCTGTGCCAGTGTGTGTGTTTCTACGTGACCACTGCTGCCCTTCCCATATCTGTCTCCCATCGCTCTGTCTTATCACAGCACACACATACCTCACCATTGCCTCCTGTGATTGTGTAAAAAGCCAGGGGCTTTTTTTCCACGCCACAGAGACAAGGAGAGGAAAAGTGAGTCTAGTTATTTGTGACAATACCAGGGTGAATGGGCGCTGCGGTGCTCAGGAGATTCTGTTGTTATAGGGACAAAACAAATAAAGTGTCAGCCATTCAAAAGATGGCTCGGCTCAAGAGGGTCAGGCCAAGCTAATTCCTTTGGAAAACAATCAACTGCCATCTTGTTCTCAGCAGCTGTCTTGACTTTTTTGCTTTGGTAACACTGATGGACATTTTGGAAAACTCTCCAGTAGTGGCACCAAGGTCAAGCCTCAGGTTACTCGCAGAAATATACAATAAATTACATGTTAAAAGGTCGGTTTACTGAAAAACAAGCAAACAATTTTTTTTTTCATTTCACCAGTAGTGGTGTCTAGAATAGCAGATTGTTGTGTTTTATTTTTCTAGGTTTTCAGTCTCAGATATTTCTGTGGTCGACTTCTCATAATTGAAAAGCAATGTCTTTTTCCACTGTCACTGTCCCCGTTACTCTGGATAGTCTACATACTCACTGCAAAGAGTGTTCACTTAAACAATTCCCCACAAAAGAAATAGTCCCCATGAAAACACTGTGTTTTGTGGCTTATCAGATTCTGGGAAATGATGTTTCGGAGAATATACTTTTTATAACTTGAGTGAATTTACCCTTTAAAAAAAAACAAGCATTTGAAGAATCTGATTTCTCTGTCACAAGATCGTGTAAAGTTTTGCAAACTCTGCACAGTTATGTTGACTCTGCCTCTTTAAAATTTCTAACAACATTTGCTCAAACATTTGATGCCAGGTTAGGCAGGTTGCCTGCCCTCGTCTGCCATGTTGTGTAAGGGCAACAGTCCAATGGCTCTTTCCCTCTCAGTGAGAGTCAGGGCTTTTAACTTGTGTTAGCACTGGAAATGGCTGCGCTAGCAGGCTCAATACTTAGGTCAGCCAGGATAACCCCCATATCCTGATTACTGACCCTCTGGAACATAGGCCAGCAATAAAAAAGGCTTCAATGAGCTGCTGCAAAGCCGCCTGCATGGCTTGTATGGCTGTAACTATGAAGACAGAGATGGATCTACTGTGGGGAAAAACGTGATGCTGTGCGGTGTTTTCTTATTGTGTGTAAGATGTCAGCGCTTAGTATCTGACAGAGGACTCACCTACAAAACAACACAGGTAGTAGTAGCACTCAGTTAATAAAGAATATGAATATGAGTGTAAACGTGTAAATCAATGGACGGACTAGTCACAAAGATTCTGCGACCAGACATTGGAGAGCCTTTTGTTTTCCCTGCTGCCTCTACTTTGTGTAACTAGGCTGAAAGATTGATGGGGAGAAAGGAGAGAAAAAGATGGAGACATAAAAAGAGAGCGACAGAGATACAAAGAGCATGAGAGAATGTGTGTAAGGAGAAAAAAAAAACAGGCTTTTAAATCTTCAGCTGATATGGCAGAGTGAGAGCCCCCCCACATGTCTATGAATATCTCTTTTATTATTACTATTGACCCATGTGCCATAAAGAACGGCAGGGGCTCTGCATTACTCAAGCCTCAGAATTATGCGGCTACTACTAAAGGGCAACAGGCTCATGGACACACAAAGGACTCAACACTGCCACATACACGTTACTGTGCACATTAAAATATGGGCTTTGATATCAGGTTCCCCTCATGGAAAGATAAACTTATGGATTTGTGCTTTAATTGTAATGATTCAAATGAGTAATGTGAAATATGGGCCACACTCACTCCTCTCTCCTGATCAGTTCTGAGTATTACAGTGACATGCTTGATATCACCATCAGAATATTACAGTGGAAAGACTCTAGACAAAACTCAAAATATATGCAAAACACAAAAACTCAAAAACAACAAGTTTAAATAAGTTACTAATTAAAAATAAATAATAAAATTTTTTTTGGACAAACAAAACAATCTGACAACATATTGGGAAGAATTCCACTAAAAGGTGATGAATGATGATATCAATACGTTACAACTCATCTTAGTTTCACGGTCAGCTGGTGGAGAAAATTCAGAGCATGCATAGTTGGAGAAGATCGTTTTTTAAACCACTTAAATAATATGTGTGTCTGTGTGTGTGTGTTTGTTTGTGTGAGAGTGTGTGTGTGCCTTTGTATGTGCGTGCACTGGGGGGACACTTTGATAAATGGCCAGTTTATGGTCCTGTCACACTGAGGATGTCTATGGGGAAATACTTGCCCACAAGCGCTAGTGTGTGTGTGTGTTTGTGTCTCTGTGTGTTTACGTGTGGAGAGGGGTACAATGCTCTGGTCATCTGATTGCAGGACTGTGGTCTGGCGCATGATTAATCAAACTGATTGGATGGGGCAAATATGGTTTGTGATAGCACAAAGAGGGAGAAGGTCCGAGAGAGAAATGGATTACTCTGTCGCATGTGAAGATATGTGCGTGGGTGTGTTTGTGGACGTGTGTGTGCGTTTGTGTATGAGAGTGCGGAGGTGTGTAAAGGCAGTAGGGGGGTCTGAAGTGAAGCTGCTGTGTGTTTGAGGGTCAGGGGTCAAATAAATGGAACATGAAAGACTAAAAACACAGTGCGGCGCTGCTGACACAGCCACAACCCTGTTAATATCTCACAGGGGCTATGCACTCACTGAGTACACAGCCTTTTTCTCGCGCACACACACCTACAAACACATGTATCCCAACACGGTACAGAGCAACGTTTGAGTAATTGAGCTGTGCCATTGCAGCTTTGTAATCGCTGACGTGTCTTTACATAGCTTTTGTGCCTGAACAATGGAGTGCTAGGACTAAGTTGTTGCTGGTCACAAGAAAGGAGGAAGAGAGAGAGAGAGAGCGAGCGAGAGAGCAGGGGGAGCAAGGAGGTGGGGGGGTGGGTTGCGGGAGGAGGGGGGGGGGGGTTAAAAAGCAAACAAGCAGCTCAGCCTGCATGTATGGGTGCCACCTGGTCTTAGATCAATGCACTGACACATAGGTCATTTCTAATATGCTTTGATCTGTCACCCCAGCTGGGCCGTGTGTGCGCGCGCGCGTGTGTAGAGGGGTGTTTGGGTGTGCTCTATCAAGCACATCTTGTTTTAGGACGCCAGACACGGTGTGTGAACTATCAAATTGTCCCTTTAATAGCCCCATTCGTCTTTGCTCATTATCTCTCTAACTGCCTCCCGAGAGAGGTGGAGAGGGAGACAGCGACGGGCCCACAGTGTGAAGAACGAGTGACATGGGAGCAATTTTATGTACTTATTAATTAGAAATTAATTCAGTTCTTTTACACGCTATTTCTATGCATATAAAATGATTAATTTGTCAACTGGGCTATGAAAGTTAGTTGTGCTTGCTTTCCAATTTCTAGAGAACATTTGTCACGTTTTGAAGTAATTTCTGTGAGCCGAGGTGAAAACACAGCACTTGCTGTGGCGCTCAAAAAGGAAAGCTCAGGCTCAAATAAGCATCTTTTTTACATTTTTTGTGTCCTTCCATATTTACACAAACACAAACTGCTAATCAAAGTCAATCTTGTTTCTTTCAGTCTCACATTCCTCTCCCCATGCACCACACCACCCTTGTCAATCATGAGCTCTATGTGAGAAAAACAACTCCTCTTTGTGCGAAAGAGGTAGCGGCACATAAGAGCATCCCCGGGTTTACTGATTCATTGCACTCAATCAGCGAGACGTGAAGATAATAATACACATTCTCCGTCTTTCTTTACTCCTCACTCTCTTTCATTTTCTTGTCTCTCTCTCTCTGTCTCTTTCCTCTCTTTCTCTCATTAAATCTGTTCCACCCTTTAACCCTGTGGGCAGGTGCTACTGTAATTAGCCATTATTTGACTATCAAAAGTCAGGAGTTGATTAAATGGCCGCGAAGCAGCACGCAGAGCACTTTCCCTCTGAGCCCAGCCCCATAATTTCAAAAGCTTCTTGCAACCTGCTGAGGGCCTTTCAGGTCTGTGAGACGCCGCTTCCGACCGCTGGTAAGAGCCTGTTGCCGGCGGTAATCAAAACTGATAATCTTACAGGAGAGAAAAGGGGGGAGTGGGGTGTGGGTGGAGGAGAGAAAAGAGAGCGAAAGAAAGAAATGGTTGGGGGCTTTCGGGAGGTTGGAGCTCAAGCAGAGAGCCTTCCATTAGAAATGTGTTGTGGCTCTGAGGGGGCCGGTGGCCAGCAAGCGGTGAAAAATGCTGCCTTCTTAAGGCAAGTGAATGGCATCTCTTTAGTGATTAGGAGCGGTAATAATGGGCACCCCTGCCTGTTACCCCTAAGTCCATTTTATTGCTAATTCATTTACCTGTTATTTCAGACAAACTTGACAGGAGTCACCTGCTAAGAAGTCATGTTTGTCAGGCAGGTATGCCCATTAGCTGGGGATCTTAAATCAGCCTCACAATGGTGCCAGTAGGGGAGAAGAAAGGCTGGCCTTGTTGTTAGCAGATAACACCACACCACAGTTATCCTGACCAATGTGGAAAATCTGTTCTGTTCCAAAAATAATTAGACTTCATCCCTGGAGCGATTCTTAATTAATGCATTTTTTTCCCCCCATTGTAAGTGGATTTTAAGCCAAGCTGATCTGCTTTTGTGCTCTGCTGTGAAAATCCTGTACACTCAGGAAAAAATATTACATCTGACCTGGTGCATTAAGGAAAAACAGCTGATTGAAATTGAGTTATGAAAACATGTAATAATCTCTTTTTGTGGGAGATTAAATCTAGCTTTTGGACCCGAAGAATTGATATGAATTTGGTACAGTTTCAATCGCGGACCAACCTTTTGTGCATTTTCTCAGTAGAATCCCCTTTTCACTGAGCAAAGCCATTAACATCCAAATAAATATTTGACTAGATAGAGTTTATATTAGAATAAATCATGTCATATACATGCTATTATATTCCCCAAGGAGAATTGGGGCAAAATAATCACTTTGACTACCTGGTTAATGTTCTGGATAATTCTCCCCGGGGAAACACTCTCTATGATAATATCCTCATATGAGCATCTCGATCTGAAATGTCACAGCTGAGATTACAGCATGGTCGACTCCCAGTGTATAGTGTACTCCCATGGAGGGTGGAAAAACAAAATGGGTTTCGGTAGCGGAGTGAAGAAGCACAACAAAATATGTAAATATATACAAAGATTTGATTAGATTATTACATTTGGGTATAGATTTTTTTTATGTGAAAATCTATTGCTTGGGAAAATGATCACTGCTGAAAAAGAAAGGAGGTGTAATTGCATTCAAATTGAGCTTTGCCTAACATCTCCGTATTGCCTTCAGCCTCTCTCTCAGCACTCGGTCTGGAGGCATTGTCTGTGTATCAGCAGAGAGCACGTCACTCTCTGTTCCCATCAGTTCCAATGCTGGCTGAGTAAAAGGATTATCCACTATGAATTAGCACTGAGACACAGAAAACCCCTCTCTCGGGATGATGCTCTGCGTGTGTGTGTGGGATCCCCTCTCATTGCCTGCCTCTCCTGGGATCCCCCACTCAGCCTAATCATTGTTTCTGTAACAGATAATTCTCCATGTCCTCACACGTGTCTGTGTGTGTGTTTATGTATGTGTTAATTAGTGCTGTGCCGGCTGAGTGTGCTCTTCCTTGTAATCACTTAATTAGGGGTGACGGCCCTGATGGTTGTTTACTCAATTAGCCATCCTCTTTAATTATCTAATTCACAGCAAGTCAACTGTCCTTGTTAGCGAGCGCAGTGAAGGAGTCATACCCTGATGTAGCTGTGCGTGTCTGTTTAAATCTGTGCAAGTCCTTCCACATGAGGGGACGACGCGAGTGTGTGTGCATAAAGACAGCAAGCGATGAGACAGTTAAAAAACAGAGAACAGAAGGGCCTTGTAAAATAGACTGTATGTCCCTTTCCTCTTATGAGAGAATATGCATACGTATCAGACACTAGGCCATGCTCACGGACTGCATATGAGCGCTCAGCCACATGCCTCAGATTACTGTCGCTCCGGTTCCCTAAGATTTAGTCATTAATGATAAAATCTACGTCAAAAAAAGAAAGAAAGTGAAATCTCATGGTGAGTATGATTGATGGTTGCTTTAAATGGAGGGGTCTAGGGCCAGCTCTATTGTTTCTCCGGACCAGCCTTGCCACCTACTCCACCATATCCACCCCCGCTCCTTCATGTGGATTAAGGCTTGCCGTTTATTTAACAGTTCATTTGAGCGAAGGGGTGACCAAGGTGAAGCCGGTGGGGGCCGAGGGGGTTGGCAGGGTGTCTGTGCTGTGCCGTTGCGGGACGTCCCTTGCGGGACAGTGCCAGGCTGCGCTGTGGGGAGACGAGACAGGGCCTCCCCAGTGGACTAATGCCCTGTAATGAAGATTAAGACTCAGTCAAAGACCATACTGTTCAGCTGAGATTGGAGAGAGGGAGCGAGGGATGGAAGGAGGGGGAGAGGGAAGGAAGTGAGGATAAAGGATAAACTAGGGATAGAGAGGACAGAAACTTTGGTTTTCAGAATGTGTGAATGAGGCTGGATTATCATAATTTGGAATTTGGAACAGGTACAGATACCATCAACTAAAAAAAAAAGAGTGCTGAAATGCTGTGATTAATTATTTGCGGACCTTTAGAAACTCACATTTTCTATGTCATTTTTGTGCATTTCTAATCAAAACACCTGCTGCAGACAAACAGATCAACAATGCACTGATTGCATTAAGAGCTGCTGGGAGTGGCTGCCTCTTAAATCATCACTGCAGTCACAAACCTTCATAGAAAAAAAAACAGAGAAACAAAAAACACTATTAATAAAAAAAACATTTTGTATTCAAGTAGCCACAAAGACCAACAAACAAGTACAGAAAAACATTGCTTGAGATAAACGTAAATTGGAATCCTGTTTCAAATGTACCTTTCCACTGACTTGCCTGAAACATTATGTACATCCAGACGAACTGTGAAAATTAAACCAAGTCAAGAACTTCAGAAACGGAAATTGATCAACACGTTCTGGAGCAGTTGCTGAAAAACAATTAAAAGCACTCCCATTAATTCTCATTGATTCATTGATACAGCCCTGAAATAATTACTGTTGAAGTTTGTTACAGCCAGTGTGCTACACATCTAGTATATATTGAGCAGCTTTATATTCCCACATTCTTAACAAAACCTCTACTTGGAGGAAAGAGCCCCTGGTGCATTTATGATTAAGAGTAAACCAAGAGTCCTGGATCTCACTAGTTTTTTATTTCTCTGATTTTAGTGGAAGTGGCAGCTGAATTTTTTAACTTTCCAGCCACTTTAGCTGAACAACAAGACAGAAGATTTTTCTTTTTCGTCTGGCCTATCTGGTGCTCACCAAATTGACACACGTGCAATGGTACACGCACATTTCTGTATGTGTGTCGGAGGCCTTCGTTCTCAGTATGAAGACCAGAGCAGCCCCAACAAACGGCACGCTTCACTTACCACTCCGCTGCTAAAAGCTCCCCTAAGACCTGTTACGCCCAGACACACTTCCACTGTCTCCCGCCATCTCCTCATCAAGACCGTTCTCTCCCCTCCTATTCTATATTATCTTTTCTTTTTTTAAGAACAGTTTTCAAATGTTTTGTCTACCTAAATTATTCGAGGGGGCAGAGTAACTTGTGAAAGCTGGGATGGATGGATGGATGGATGGATGG
>JBAJHX010000041.1:7789544-7826258 GCA_037176925.1 Amniataba percoides
TTGCACTGTAGTTTATTGAAACAAATATTTGTGCCTCTTCTGCAATGAATTTGATTGCGTAGTCCAATCCAAAAATGGGTTAGGGTTAAATCACCCTTTCTGCACTGATAACATTTTGGCTGTAAAACACCTTTGTCGTTGCACAATTCTTCAGTGCGAAGTTACTTCATGTGGGCCTATGTTTGACAGACTATCCACAGGAATAGAAAATAAATGGCATTATATATCAAAAATATTACACTTAACAATAAAATAAATCCAGAAGTTCAAGTGTTTCAGAGGGGAATTTAGTTTCTTTATTCTTATGTGGTGGAGAGGGTGATAATTAGGGAACAGCGGAGTGTCCTCATACGGATAGTAAAAACAAATGTGTGAAAGTGAGTGTGCGAGCAAACTCATATGACAGCCCCTGCAACTGTCAGACTGTTGCCCTCCTCCTTTTGTTGGGTGACCCCAGAGAATGTGGTGGGAATGGCCACTGGGAGAGAGATTATGGAGAAACAAAGACTGCGAGAGAGGGAATGAGGGAAGGACAGAAAGAGTGAAAGGCACAAGAAAAGAAAGAGAGAGAGGGAGAGAGAGAGAGAAAGAGAGAGAGGTCAGGGAGCCAGCTGATGTGAAAGTGCCTCCGATCACCTCGTGCTTCTCCTTCGCCCCCTCGCCCTGTCTCTCTCTATCTGTTCCACCCTTTCTTTCTTTCGTTCCCACTTGAATTCCTCTCCCAGAGCTTCACTCCATTGTGACGTTGGGTTTTGATCAGCGATAACAACAGAGATGCGTCAGTCGGGGCCCACACACACACACACACACACACAAGTTAAAAGTGCCACTGCAAGTTAAAAGTGGCACTTACACACACACACACACACACACACACACACATACATGACACACAGCAGTGGCCTTTGAGTGAATGCTCCTCGAAAGGCATAATGACAGCATTCTGCAGTAACCATAGCTGGGACAGTTCCCACAGACAAGACAGACAGAGGAAGAGAAAGACCATTTCTTTCTGTCTTCACCTCTCCTCCTACTCCCCACCTCTTCTCCAACAACCCTGACTTTGTCCAGACCATGTGACCTTCCACAGAGCAGCTTTATTGGCTCACAAAGTCTGGACAGATGAATCTTCTAATCAAACCAGGAACTGAAGAGAATTGAAAGGAGTACTCGTCAAAAATCTTTTGAGTATCAACTTCTCATAAGCTCAGAAACTGACTACGAAAAGTTGGTAGCTCACTGAAAATCGTTGAAATGCCCATAGAAACTTGCTGCAACATAATCAATACATGATCACAAACCAGAAGGAGTGGATTTAGCTCTGTTGTGTGCCACTGACATCCATCCATCTTCCAAAAGCAACATTTCAAAACCGCCTTTCTCGAGTACTTACGAGCATTCCTTCATCTGAGATCATTTTTATTTGAACCTTTGTGCGGAGGAAAATTAGGAGGCAGAGCATACGGCCTGAAAGATTATCCTGCTGCGCGATCCAAACAAACGCCAACTTAGATGATTTTGACCATGTGTGCTCAATCTCTGCATACTTGTCTGTCTGTCTGTGAGGGACCACTCCCCGCCCCTCCGTAACCTACATCACAAACACTACGTGGAAACTCAGAGCTGACTGACTCTGGTTTCAAACCACTTTCTTTTTTTTACTCGTTGGACCTGACACACTGTAGGATTTGGTGGTGTATATTTTGAAGGGGGGATGGGGATGAAGGTGGTGATGGTGGTGCCGGTGGTGGTGGTGCTGGATGGGTGGATGGGGGTGGCAGCAGAGAAAAGCGGTGTGCTGGGGGGGGCGGGGGGGGGGCAGGTTACGGAGCCAAATGAAAACATGTCACTCAGGGCCCATTAAAACGTAACCCTGCCCAGCAGAAGAAAGGGACCCATATCATCATTAAGTCATCTCAGGGTGAAGCAAAAACCGCAAATATTATTCCTGCACCCCTCACCCATCCATCCACCCAACACACACACATGCTCACACACTCCTCCCCGTCTTTTCCTTCAGATGACAGCGAAGACGGGATGATTGGAGCTACAGTGTGTTTGCTCATTTCCTGAAGATGGCAAGAAGATGTTTGGAAACTTCCTGATCATCATCGACGGTTTGTATGTTTTTGCTGGAGGAGACATGAAATCATACAGGTGAAGTCTGATTTTCTGTTTTATATATCTCACTCACTCACTATATTATTCTTATTAATGATGAACTCTTCTAGTATTCATTACGAAAGCAGAGAAAAGTGAAAAATTACCATCAAATGTCCCAGAAGTCAACTGACAACTTCAAATTCTTCCAGAAGTTGAATGACTAAAAATAAAAACGTTTAACAATTGTTGATTGGCAATTATTTTCTGTCATTTAACTTCACTGATGAGATCTTTTGGCACTGCATCCGTGTACACATGCTTAGTATCTGTACGATAATTCAAATGTAAGAGACATTTAGGTTCAATCGAACTTTGTAGGCCTTTACTAAGCTTTGTGTTTAAATCCATGTGTGTGTTGCCTGTGTGTTCAGGCCATTTTTTGCTCTTTGGGCTCATCACTCCACAGTCAAGTCATGGCTCTGGGGAACCCACTGCCAAACCCTGGGCATTCACACCCCCACACACAAATAAACACACACACACACACACACACACACAGAGCCACCCCTGTAACCGGGGGGTATTTGTGACGCTCAGCATTATGAAAAATGACTTGCCCCCGTGGCTCACTGGGGTGGCGGTGATTATAATATCCAGATAATCATTTCAAACAAATTATCATAATTATCAATCAATCATGAGCCTATTTAAGCAGGGAAAGGGATGGGGGGAGTGTGGTGCAGTTGGCAGGGGGTAAACTATGGCCCGGAGCGCTGGATCACTTCTGTGACCCATGAGCCTCCCTCTGTCCACATAATAGCCCTCATACATTTGGGGTCATTTAGCTAGCGTATTTAGAGACTCAATTCCCCAGCTTGATATAGGGGAAAAAAGATACTCATGCACAACTGCGTGCACATACACACCCACAGTATCTCAACTGCAGCTGACCCCCATTTGGCTCTCTAGTCTTTCAACAGAGAGTGGGAAAAATCTACTTATAGGTCAGAGTTCACATCAACCCCTCTCATTTTCCCATTTACAGCCAATGCTGCATCTTAAAACGCACATTTACTGCTTACATGGCGTTGTGATGCAGATGGAGCGGGGACTTGTGCTGAAGTTTGACTGACAGAACATGAGAGCACGTCTGTCAATACATTTATCACAATCTGGAAAACATCAACTCTCTCTAGGAAATATGTTAGGTAAACATGTTTGCCTCCAAATAAATGAAGAAGGGAAACAGACAGAGCATCAGAGACACGATCGTCTTAAAGAGATATTCTGTTGTATCTTTTCGCAGTAACCCCCCCCCCGAAAAGCGGCATCAATTGATTCAATCTCAGTGGTATTGAGAGGTGTATGAATGAGGCTTGGCGAGAGCGACGGAGAAATTGAGAGAGAAAGAGAGATAGAAAGAGAGAGAGATAGATAGCAGCCTTCGGGGGGAGATGATCGTCTTGGGAAAAAAGCAATCAGTGCTCATTGATTTTCTCTGCTGGTTGAATGGAGGGTGTCTATCTGGAAGTCATTATCTGCCATCTGATCTGCTGGAGTGTTTACACACGTTGGGATGGACAGCAGCGCTCTTCTGAAGATGAGGATTAACACACACACACACACACAGAGCACAGACTGCCTTCTTTTCTCTGCTCCCTATCGGCCTACCACTTTTAAATCCAGGGAATCCAAAAAGAAACACAAGTCCTCCGATACCCTATTAACTTCTACACACATACACACAAACTCAAGTGTATGCAGTGTGTGAATGAGAATATACGTAAGCAGGGCCTAGACAGCTAAACAGACAGATAGTCCTGTTTTGTATGGTCGGACCAGACCAAATCAAACAATCCCTGATCCTATCACTAATAGCCACTGATAGCAATCTATAGCTTCAACAACACCATCCTGTCTGCTGAGAGAGAGAGGGGGGGGTGAAATGAGTGAAAGAGGATGGATGTAGTAAGCAGAGGGGGGATTCAGATAACACACCTTTTTACTTTCTGTCTGTGGGTGGGGTGTGAAGACACATGTGTAAGCCAATATGGCTCCATGTCTAAGAAAGCGCAGGATATGAGTCGACGGCCTTAAACCTCATGTGTGCGTACACACACACACACACACACATACACACACACAGCTGTAAGCTTTGGGCAGCTTTCAGTAAGTGGGCTTGAGAAGCTACAATAACATATTTGCTTCCGTTTTATCCCTCGCCTTAACCCTGACTCTACCAGTGCCCCCCACTTGCCTTTACACTCCTTTTAGACTTACTCAGCAAGTAGAATGTGTCATGTTTCTATAAAAACCACAATATTACTGCATGGTCAGGATAAATGATCTTTTTAAAACTCTTATCAAAAAGAATATCCTGATTTTATAGAGGTTTTATGCTACTTTTATTATCTTTTAAATTCTGTTATTATTTCTTTCTTTGTTTATTTTACACTACTGTTTTCTCTTGAAATCTTATTATTTTAATTTTCTTGCCTTGTGTAAATCACTTTGTAACTTTCAGAAAAAATGTGTATAAACTGACCATAAAATCACTATAACCCTAAATTACATATTGGTAGTAGCTTCTGGCTCTTTCAGTCATAACATTAAATCTTCTAAATAAGAGTATTTCCCTCCCAGGGAGTGTAGAGTGTATCTACACAGTCTGTGGTATAATTCGGTATAATTACAAGCAAACAGTCCAAACAGTCTGTCTTCTCAGTACCAAATACTTATCTTGTGTCAACCATGGGATTCATGTAGGACAGTGCTATAAGTTATGCAGGTGACAGATTTTGATGAGGTTACTAACTTTCCCTTACTCAATTATCTATGCACAGCATATCTATGAACAGCAAGAGAAGCCAAAAGTAAGTCATCTTCCAGTGGTTATAAATGTCTGTTTGGATTCTCTGTTTTGTGCAGGAGTTTGCAGTATATAATTAATCTGATGGTAAAAATATAGTTTGTATCCACTCAAAAATGTGCACTGTAGATATGTTCTCCTAACATATATAAACACAACAAGAGATCTCTTTTACTGTAATGTAAAGCTCAGCAACAAACCAGAACTAACACATGCAGTAGTGCTAACACACACACACCTTTCAACAGTGAACTAGTTTATTCACAAGCTACAACTCAATTAACATTCTGCCTTAATCAAGCATAGCGATGGTAATGACATGGTGGAGGCAGGAGAAGTCAATGTTTATGTGTGTGTGTGTGTGTGTGTGTGCCCATGCCCTGTGTTTGTGTGTGACTACACGATGTGGATGAATGAGTCATGTCATAAGGAAAGGCTCATGCATAATTTCATTCATATTCATAACAGGCATGTGGTCTGCCACCGCCCGACGAGGGCCCACCGCAACTCACACTCTGCATAATGAGATGTGGCCGGTATGTGTGTGTTTGGATTTTATGAAATGTAGGTAAGTGTGGTGTATGAGTTCTATCATGTTCTAAGTGTATGTATTACTACTTATCACATGTATCAGTGTGTATATGTGTGTCTCTTTAAATATGTGGGCATGTAAATGTGTAAGTGTGTGCATATCAGTGTGTGTGCAGAGTGGAGTGCACAGGCCACTCTTCCGTAGCTAGTTTATAAAACCATCCAGGTTTTTCCACATTGTACGAACATGTGGGGAACAGGGAACTCCCCAAACCACCTGCGGTCAACTCTTAAAATAAGCTCATTGACTAATGTTGGATTTCAAATCAACCAAGCAGTCTGTGATTTGCATGCCCGCCTGTTTCTAGAGGGTAAAGCAACAAGACCCTTGACCTGAAATGCAAATGAGGAAATTTAAGTGAATTTTAAGGATCAAATTGGTCATAATTGTATATTACGTCTGAAGACATTTTAAGTGAAATACATCTTGCTACGGTCGCTCACGAGACATCTCTGTAAACACGTTCTTTCTTCTCACACACTGCTTTTATTAAGGGGAGCTGGATTTTGTGTTGAAAAGTAGTCCACCATTAGTTCTGGTCCTCATGTTTTGACCGTCCTGTCATGTAAGATAAGACAAAAGCCACAGCCAAACTTCAGTTTTAATTTCTTTGATGGCTAAATCCATGAAGAAAACAAATTGGCAACAAATGCAGCCCACCACTCACAACATTTTTTAAACTCTGTTTTGTCCACCATCATTAATCATTAAGTCCAGATTGGAATTAAACGTACGTAAACAAATCTTTTTAGTTAAAAGTCTCATACCATCTCATACTGATGGCTATTGTGCTGCAAGGTTGGTCAATCAATTTTGAAGTGAAAAAGTTTTCAAGACAATGCAGGTTTTGGAGTATTTGAATTACTGTTGCCATAATGCAGATATGGATTGCTTTTGTAAAGTTAAATCTGATCAAACCTAGCATAATTTACTGCTGTCCCATTTTCAACCATTGATTTAGGTTTTCGCTGCCATTGACTTGAGTTGGGGCTGCAGCTGTATGGCTTCAGTCCCCTCTCAGAGAGAACGTCACTGAGCTGCAGCCATTGTTCTTTCATGGGCCATTAGATGGACATGAACTCTCTCGCTGTCCCGTCTTGACCCGGTGACACCGGCCGTAAAAACAAACTGCCCAGCCCCTTCAATAAATTTATCACCTCATAAAGTGGTCAGTGACTGGTCAATGGGACGTGTCGGTCCCTGTGTGCGTGTCAGTGTTTTTGTATGGGCAGGGAGAGGTTTTCCTAGATTGCAGATTACTGACTGTTAGTTCTTGATAAACAAGGCTTATAAGTTACTGAGGCACTTTCATATAAATACAGCCTAACACAGATTATTAATTCAAGCCTTCACTGACACGTGTGCCACTGCAACTTTTTGAAGAAAGTTCAGCAATTTTAATACTGTCGATCCAAACATTAAACTATATTACTATTTTAATCAAAACATGTAAATTGCCCATTTTATTGTACATCGAGCAGATGCTTTAGTTAGTTAATTAAGCTTTATTTATTCAGGAAATCTCACTGACCTCTATTTTTCAACAGAGAGATACAAACTAAATTATACTGCTGTACACGAGATCATGCCAAGAAAAAATAATCATCTCACACACACATATACAAACATACATGTAAGGCAACACTAATTAAAACATTAGAAATATAAGCTATTAAAACCTTTAAGTCTCTTGAACTTAAAGCTGTGGTGCAGTTTGAGTAGTGAGGAAACCAGCCTTCCCAAGTTCCCCAGTTAGTATGAGGTACTTTTAATCCTGTCATCTGGTGGCATGGTTATCAGTTCTACTTAACTTAACTAATGATGTTAAATATCTCCTCAACTCGGACAGCAAGGCCAGAAGATTTGAGAGGGACTATCGCTGCTTATAAATACACACACAGATTAATACAGGTGTAACCAGGTTTAACCATCCTACCTTTTTGATGCAGCTGTCAGGGGAGGCTTCTTCATGGTCGTTCATCATCTGCTAAGAAAAACAAAAAAAGGAAATATATTTATAAATGTTAACAAAACCCTCATTGCTTAATTTATAAATGAAAATAAGACAAATCAAGGCATTAAAAGTGAACATAATTGAGAGGAAAATCTGCTTATGCAAACATTAACAGAGAATATTGATTCCTGCGCTTCACAGGGCCTCGGCCACGGGTTGTGACCGTCGCCGCCTGATGACATGAGCACAGGGTGTTCACAGTTCATCACACAGACCCTCCGGGCTATAAATGTGACCAGAGGGATATCATAATGGACTGAGAGGTCACAAAAACACACACAGAAGCAAACATAACACTACGCGCACACACACCCACCCTGATGAATGAATGCCCCACAGATTTGACGTTAATTCTCCGCTTCAGCGTTGCAGGAAATTTTGCTGAGACTGTGTCTGTGTGTATGTGTGTGTGTGTGTGTGTGTATAATTAAGCCTTCAAGCAATATTTACTGGGGGCAGATGGGTGGTAGAATGCTCCCAGTGTCTGCCAGAGGAAATGAAGGAAGTGGGGGAATGATGAAGAGATGGGGCTGCACTGCAGCAATGAGGGGGCATTTCACGTATAATGGCAACCCAGAGTCTCTCCCCGTCTGTCTGTCTCTTTCTCTCCCTCTCTGAAGCCCATTGATGGCAACTGAGGATCAAAGAAGAGATGCAGACTGTTTTCAGAGCAGTTTGAGGTGGGGCAGGGGATCAGCGTGGTACGGTTGCGAGTTTAAGTGAAATTAGGCCCATAAACTTCGTCAAGCACAGACACACAGCATATCTGAGCCTCCCTTTTCCTGCTCCCTGTCCTCCCCATCTGCACTTTAACAGTAGGTGTGTTGTTTGGCTGTTGTGACAAGACTGGCTGCCTTTATATTAGGGCTGACATATTAAAGTTTGTATTTCCTAAACCAGTGTGGCCCACTGTGATTTGGAAAGAGACATTTATCTGCTGTGGAATCTGCCGTGCAAACTGTGGAGTTATTCTTTGAGTTCTGGCACACAGCAGCCTCTTTTATGCACCTTTCTATACAAGTCCTGTGCCTCACATGCGTTTTAAGATAAAGGTGTTCGTAAGTTTGTACAGCCTATTCATCCCTCAATAAAGTGGAAAAACAACATAGCAGAAGATAGAAGTTCATTCACAGTTTTTCTTTCACTCTTCTCACCAAACAGTAAACCAGATGGGCCATATGTGCGCAGATGTACCATACGCAGCGGTTTGCTACATTAAACTGTCAAGGATCTGTTTCTCAGCCTCGCCAAATGGGAGCAATTACACCACAGATACTTAACAACAGCGTTCTAGGCCTACTTACACCTCATCTAAACCTTTACAGAAGCATCCTGTTCCTGAAATCAGCTTCAAACAATGCAACAGTAAACATGTCACCCCCCTCCCAAACGAAAGATGCAGTCTCCCTCATGGCCAATCCAATTTGTCACACATTTGACGTATAACTGTAGTGCCCCATTTATGAAAATGGGTAAATAGGAACATGATGACAAATGAACAAATCCTGTGCATTTTATGTTTATGAGGGATGCACAGAGACGAAAAAAACGCAAAACAGCATATGACTTGTTAATAAAGTGGTGGGTATGAGTGATCAAAAGTGTGCAAGATTCTTTGATTTCTCTGCTTATTATGTTTAAAATGTCTGTTTAGTTGCTGCACAGAGTTCAGTGTATCAATAGATAAGAACCACATGCAACATCTAGTGAGTGTGTGTATGTATTGTATTTCTGACAAACAAAGAAACAAAGAAAATGCTTTTTGGCAAAAATTGCCACAGATGCTGATAAACCAGCCAGGTTACAAAAAAGCTATTTTGCCTAAAAGCAAACAAACATAATTTATTTATCTCTGTTTTTTTATTTATTTATTTAGTAGAATACACAGAATAACCCTTCGGTGTGACAGTCGTGTTGAGTAAAAGAAAAAAGGGGCTTCAGGGTGATTAGTTAGAATGATGAAAGATACATTAGGGTTAATGTGTCTGCTCTGTAAGTAAATGTGCTTGTGAACTTTAAACATGGCATAGTGTAGATAGTGAAACAGAGAGAGGTCGGGCGAGAGAGGGAGAATGAAAGAGAAGAAGGGAGGGAGAGAGAGGACTTCCCCTTTCTTGTAATGCTCAAGACCAGCTGCAACAGTTTACAAAACCAACAACTTGGCTGGGTCGCCTAAAATGCTACCAGGCGTTCAACAACTATAGGACAATTTCTGGACTTTCCCCTTGCTCTGTTCAGCTACATGCCAAGTGTAAATATGTGTGTGTATCAAATTGTGCAAGAGTAACCTAAAACTGTAGAAGACATGCAAGCAGACATGAGCGGTTTCACTGATGCCTTAATGTCTTTCAGCTTCAGGTGGGGGGTCGGGACGGCACAGGCTTTCTATCATCCAAACCTCAGTTTTTTGGTCCAGAAACACAGAGCTGACTATCAGGAAAATGCTAATTATAAACCCCAACTTTGAATTCTGTGCCATTATAAGCCAAATTGTTTGTTGAAAAGTAACTCAATTTTCTTTCCTTTTATTTTTTGGTTAGCTTTTCTTTTTTTCTTTTTTTTTTTTTTGCTAAACGTAGCATTTAAAGATTGGTGGTTAACAGGGTTTTCGGTGGTGAAAAGGGAGAGCTTGTGCAATAATGACAATAACTGGAACACAAAGGCAGGTGGAGATGTTCTGTCAACACTGGCATACTGTAAGCACACACACACACACCAGACAAACACACGCAGACAGAAGCACACACAGATTGGCCCAACCTTGCAGCAGGACCCCGCCAAGCAAATAAATAAGCTATTAATTAGGGAAGGAAAATGTGATTGGCCACTGACTGGCGGTGCTATGATTTATTGCACGTGTCACCGTCATCTCAAAGTGACTTTTACTCTGGGTCGGTGAGACAGGTCCAAATAGAGACTGGCCTATGTTGAGAGGGATAGATTTTCCACTACACAGAGGGAGGTAAAATTGTCCATTTGTTCTGTATCTAGCCGGCTGAATGCTGACATGTCAATATGTCTTATGGAAAAGAGAAAACACTGAAGCAAGGGTAATTAGAAAGTGTGTGTGAGTGTGTGTCTGGGCACACAAACTTCGCTCTCTGGCCCATATGACCTCAAACATAAACAAATCCAGTCGTGGCTTGATGAAAGTGCAGCCACCTGCAGAATCCTTCCACCAGGACCTGTCCAGACCCTCATTAGGGGTACGCGAAAATGTGTGTGCGTGTTTGTGTATGTGAGACTGTGTGTGTATGTGTCTCTCACCATGTCTGTGGTGTGTGCTTTCACACTAGGCGGGAGGGAAAACCCAACCATTATTAGTGTTTCATAGCACAGCTTTTGTTATTGGACAGAGTCAGGAGTTTTTCAACACCACTTTAGCACCATTCGTATTGACACGCCATGATGACCGAGTGGACAAAAGAAAACACGACGTGGGGAGAGACACTCAGTGAGTGGACTGCCTCGTTGTTTTTACAAGACCTGTCACAGCCTAAAACACATGACGGAGCGAAATCCCGCTCGGTTTATTTCCAGAACTCATTTAACGTGAAAAAAACAGCAGAAACGTCTCGAGGGGGTTTTCTGCGTAGGGCTCATAAAGCGGCGGTTTTGCATGTGCAGTTCAACTCAAACCTTGAGAGAATGACCAGTGTAGTAATCTTCTAGTCATACAATACACCAATGAGAAGGCTGAGTGAGTACCCATAGCAACAAGAGGAGGACCTTACAAAGCTTTTCTCATCATCATCCTCGGGCGCGAGGAGAAGAAGAGGGCCCCACTTGGAGGTTTGTGCCATAGGAAAATGTTAGCATTCTGTTGCCAAAAACAATTCTCCTCAACTCTGGATAATATGAGGCAATACAGCAACACGGCCCAATGGATGGCTGCGGATGTCACAAAGCCACAAGTTTCCAAAAAGAACCAGCAGCAAACAAACCTCAGGGCTTTTTGAACCAGGGCCCTGACTGACAACCCATTGGCTGCAACAGCCACACCAAGAAAGCCACAAATTGAAAGTTTTGCTACGCATTTATTGGGAACTTTTGCAGCTTCTTGGCACACTGACAGAACTTCATTGTGGTGGCAGTGCGCTGGATGGGTTATTGATCTTTTTGACGTATAGATGGGAGAGGAAGCGCTCTTTCACTCACTTGAGTCGTGTTGAATAATAAACTGCAGGGAAAGTGTGCTTGTGTCAGAGAGTAAAAAACAGAGAAATGAAAGGAGAGGCTCTGTTTCTCATTGCTGGGTCCTTTAAAGTAGGAGCTAACTATCATGTCAAACATGATCTCAACAAATAGATCTGACTCTTACTGGCAAATCTGATTGGAGCACTTTCCAATTAATGAAAGTGCAGCACTGCCCCAAAAAAGGAGAAGAAAGAAGTGGGAATATCAAGTCTAATGTTTTTTCTCGGAGGTCTCTTGATATCATTTGAACTCCACAATGACGAACCTTTCACAGGTTCCTGCCAGGATCTGTTAGAGATTGTTTGACTAAGGATACATGGCTGTTTTTTAGCATCAAGTCAGATGGTGCCTGGTTGTTGTTCCAAGCCCTTTCTTTTGCTTGTCCTTTAGAAGGGTGTAAAATGGGGCTATTTTGGGACTTTCCAGAGATAGGAGCTTTGACAGCTGACCCCAAACAAGGCCAGAGCAGTGATTTCTTCAAAACATGCCTAAACAATGAGGTTGCTCACAGAGCTCAAGGAGGGAGGTGGGAGAACTGAGGCAGGAGAAGAGGAAACAGGGTAGAAATTTGCACCGCTAAATACCAGGAAGCTGGGCGTCCATCAGATAGAATATACTCATAATGACTTTAATAAGCGGAAGACTTGAGGTGCTTTGGCCAAGGCAAACATCAAGGAGAGTGCTGATAGAAAACGTTCTCTCTCTTTCTCTTAGTTGATCGAGAAGGTAAGTACGAATATAATTACCGTTTGGTTCCTTATCTCCGTTTTCACTTTGCTGTGAAGCTTAATGTGAGAAAATTATACAGTTCATTGGTGAAAGCGAAGGAAATGGATGCCAAAGGAATGCAAAAGATGCCATTGTCTGAGAGAAACAGGAGCGATCAGATTAGCCTGACACTTATCACAGCACGTTAAAGCTAACAGTGTTACCCAACCCTTCATCCAGATGGGTCTGTGCAGGGTGCGGCCTGTGACGGAACTGAGAGCTGTTGGTGAGATAGAGCTTAGCGCACAAAGGTTAGATTTGGAAGGCAAACACTCAAAACTATTGTGTGACTCTGGAAAGTCACGGCCACTTGTCAAATACAAACGGCCGATATTTACAGAACGAGCATTGACCCCATATGTCCTAAGAGTCTTTGTGTGATTTATGAAGAAAATACCATAGTGAAATATCCTGGCAGGGTTTACACTGACTCTGGACAGACTTGTCTCATCATTTCAATGTCCCGTGTGATTCACAGGTCTTGCATCGACATGTGCGGTGTAGATGCCACTCATGGTACACTTGGTACAAAGAGAAACTCAAACAGATGTATTCATAAGTCTGACAGTTGTGGCGTTTGAAGTTATTTCTCTGTAACAAAGTGATGGCACAAGGTGAGGTTTGCACTTAGTCAGCAAACAAACCTTGGAAAAGAAGCTTACTCACAAAAAGAGAGTGAAAGAAATGCAAAGGGAGGCAGAGGGAGGAGAGCAGGATTCTACAAATTTATTAAAAGGGTCATATTTTCATGGGGACCTTGTATGACCATCCATCACCTGACGTCCAAGGCCCCTTATCCTTTTAAGGCTGTTGCCTCTGAACTTGATATCGACAGAACCATACAGATAAATTAACTGCTTGGCCTCCGCTTTATTGATAAGTCATTTGGGCAGATGATCAGTAATAATCATAAGTGAATAAGGGCGTGCCGATAGATCTTCTGCTAGCAGATGTTGTGACAGCCGCAGGGCCGAGGCCCAATAAATAACCCTACCTTTTGGCCTAAGAGGATTGCCTACACAGCATCGGCAGCCGCTGTGGCAGGCCTTTCAGATAATGATATATCACGTCCTCCCTCTTCATTTTGATAAAGGTTGCAGTTTATCGATACGTGGCAGCGGGAAGAAAAATAATATTGCCTTATTTCTAATGATCTCCTATTCTTCCCATGACACATATTGCCTCTTAGCGAGCAGGGGGTTATGGGAGCAAGATTTAGGGTCTTGACTTGAGGGCATATAGATCGAATCAAAGGTCATGCCACGGATACTTTTCATTTCACATACCTCAGCTGAGCGAGATGTCTACGCAGCCTGTGCATATATGAATGTTTACATTTATGTGCTACATAAATCTGATATTGGCTTCTCAGCTCAGCAATGTCATGTGTTTCATATCTCCATTTCCCCTCGCAAACCGAATTTGTGTATTTAGAAACATACACCAGACCACACTGTCTGTTTCTCTGTCTAGTGCCAATATGAATCCCTAATTCAAACCAGAAATTCCATTAGGTAGGTAGAAAAGGACGCGGAAACACAGAGAGGGGGATCTCTCATCACATCAGGGGCTTTTCTGGAACGCAGCCACTGAGATATTGTCACGTGACGACGGATAACTGGCGAGTAAATTGCATATCGTTTATCGGGGTCCGGCTAAATATTTACACCGTTTGCATATTTCAACATAAACAGAGGGGTTTTGGTAGCTTTTCATTTCTCCTCTCCCCCTCTCTCTCTCGCTTTCTTCAAACCCAATATGTACAGAAGGGACAAGCTGGCTCAAACAGGAAGATTGGATGTGGACAGAAGTTAGAGAGCAAGATGGGGAGAAATGAGGAGAAAGGAAAACACAGTTTGAGCAAGATAGTTTTTGACTGAGAGAGCGCATTTATTTTGTATCCATACTTGTGCGTGTTAGTCGGTCAGGCACCCCTCCTGCAAATCCATCCTGTGGCTTTTCTACATTTTTAGACCACACAGACATACACACACACACACACACATATACAAGGAGCTTGGGCGCGGGCCCAAACATAGAAGTGAAAAGTCTCTAGTGAGTTGGAGGCTAAGTGCATGTATATATGGGTTGGTGCCTGGGACAAGCAGAGGCTTTCTTCAGGGCTCTGAGGGTTTATACCAAGGTCAAGCCCTACACACGATGATGATGATGATGATGCTAGAGAAGGCCAAAGCCACACTGAGTGACTTGCTGATGAGATTTCTCCAGCAGATAAATAAACAAGGACTGACCGTGGATTTCCTGCTCAGGGGTAGTTTGTGTGAGTTTGATCTGATGCACCGAACAGGAACAAATCATACATACGGTAGAACCATTACACAATTACAGCAGTAGCGCTTATATAGGTCGATTATCAAACACATCCCACAGGTCTTCTGTCTTTAGTGCACTTGAAATATCCACCTAGTTCTTTATCCTGTCCTCACTCTCTCAATGTTCCTTTTGTGCTGGCATGGCCTCTGTGTTTACAGGGAAGACGTGGAGCTTAGATGTTAGGTCATCAGTAGGACAGAGTTGAATGGTGCGGCGTGTGCTGAGGAAAGAGCAAATAGGGCCTAGTGTTCATAAGACACTCTTTGTTCGACAGGTAGTCTGTATTTTTAGTTGCTTTTATTGCACCAACAAACTTGAACACACTCTTTTTCACATGTTTTATGAACAACAAACAAATAATTAAAATGACTGGGATGTACTAGGTGCCGCATCTGCTAAACGTGATGTTGCGCTTCCTATCACTAAAACTGTTCTATCGTAGGAACACTGAGTGCGTTTCATGATTGATTCGAGATTCTACAATGCCAAAGTCAAAAACTTTAATCAAAAACTTTTTTTGAGCTATAATTCAAACACAATTACCTCTGACTGGAGCACGCACATGATATAAATACCAACTATTATAATGGCAGCTTAATAGTTCTAATGGCTGCTATTAGCATGTGTATTATTTTGAGTGTGATGTGGAGATAAAACACAAAAAGCGGTTGTGTATAACAAATGGAGTGTAACCAGTGCACTGTTTATCCTTGTGATTTCTTTTGGTGGCCAATCAGATTATTTACACGGTGGAAACATATAAAAGGGCAGAGCAGTTAAGGCAGCTGCTACTGCCAAGAGATACTGTCTGGAGATATGGTCCACAAATGGTTTCTTTCACTATGGTGGCCAGTGAGGAACATATTTTGCTTTTGCTTTTCTTTGATTTATGCAAAGAAAAAGAAAAATACAAAGTTGATGGCTTCTAAATCATGAGCACTGGTTGTTTTTAATTCTGTTCTTCCACCAGTCATTAAGTGAATGAGGGCTTCACGTCTTTCTGAATATAGAAACTGAATCATAAACAATACAACTGTAATAGTAAGATTATTTGCTGACCAGTTTTATTCCAACAAAGAATTCTGAAAATTGCCACACTCAACGATCCACATAAAATACTGAATACATTATATCATGATGTACTCTAAGAAAGAGATAAATACATTCATTTGAGGAGCAAAAACAATGCAAAATACCATACAACAAAGAATAACACTGAGGAACGATAGCTCGAGCCCGCTGTGCAAATGAATCATCCACCATTCTGTGTTTATTGATTTGCTCTGTCCAACATTTCTTGCTGCAGCCTCTTTCGGGCTCTCATGCTCTGTGTCCAGTTTTTTTTTTTCTTTTTTCCAACCCTCCCTCTGTCTTTCTGAACACACACTCTATTTATCCTTGCTCTCAAGAGATAGCAACATTTATCACCACAAGAGATGTCTCCAAGTCCACGGGATCAACCCATCACCTCCACAATAAATGTCAAGCTGTCGTGATTTATGCAGCTAATGAAATTGATTAGATGGCTACAATGTCCGAGAACATTGTAATCGCATGATTCACTACTGTCCTGTTTACTCAACTTGCTTGAAAGATGTGTGTGTGTGTGTGTGTGTGTGTGTTTGTGTGTGTGTGTGTCTCTGATAAAACCAGCACTGGTTGGTAAAAACAGGTTGTGAGACATCTTGTCAGCCATCGCTTGACAATGTAGTTACATCTTTGGAGCCTCTGTCATCAGTCTTTATGGTTTGGCCTTGAGGACTCTTCGAAGAAGATATAATTGAGCGGAGATAATGTAGCAGTCCCACTCCCTTGTACAAAGGCCATTGTCTGATGTTTTTGCCATCAAAACCCAAGATGAGTTGAAGTGTTACTGACTTTGATAATTTCAGGGATGGTCTCAGACTTCAAAAGACTGCCTTGAAAAAGTGATGACATGATGCTCCTGGCTATCCCGGGTCACTGAATGGAAAAACGGTGTATTACAGTGGACTTTGTGGTGTGAGACAGTGCCAAGTAGAATTTTGATATCTGACAGATACCTCATGTCATTCCAAAGTTCGATCTCTCTTATGACATATAAACCAAGAACTGTTACATCAGTACCAAAGTTCACAAATTTTAGCTCTGCATCACAGGCACGACAGACTTCCAAATACTTTACACTTTTTCAAAGATGAAGCCCATCTCTAATATTCAGGTGAATATGAATATCTATTCGGTTGACCTTCGGGCTCATCACAAATGGGTTTATTAGCTGGGCCATATAAGGTGAGGGCCCTTTACAACCCTATTAGTGTGAAGCAGAGACTATCTCTGTCACTAAGATTGATGTTCCCCGGCTTATCGAACGCTTCCGTTATCAGCAAAAACCTTCAGCAAGGGATACTAAGTCCCATTTGCACACCTCAGACTTGAGACTCATCAAACCTCACGGGTCTTTATCATCGGCACTATCAATCGTTAAAAGCTCTTATCGTCATTATCATCATTGGTGTCAGTGATACCAGTTTTATTTTTAATGCAGAGCAATCATCATCATCTCGGCTGTTGGAATAACAATGGTATGACGTACAGATAGGATGCTCTGCCATGGTCTCTGAACCCTGGTTTATAGCTGTCTGTCTGTCTGGCCAGTCCATGGGATGATGACAGATGACTTTATTGGGGGAGTTGCATGGTCACAACTTGCAGCCGGGACTTTCCATTAGTCATCTAACTAGAGCAATCAGCATGGAAAATGTTTGCGAACACCCTCTTGACCCTTTTTTCATTGTTTTTATATCTGCAAAGCTAGAACGTAAGCTGTTCTTCGCCCACGCCTTAGTCTATTTCAATAACAAAACAGAAAAAAATGACTACACAAATGAGGAGCAGGGAAGAAACTGATTTTGAAGCAGTTCACTCATTAAATTTCTCCTCATTTTGGCCCCTGCGGTTGTAATAGATGACTTAGGGAGAAAGTTATTGGACAAAGGAGGAGGGAGGGTAAGGGGCGAGCTTGGTGAGAGGAAACTTATCTGTCCTTGGGCTGTGGGACAGAACACAGTGCCGGCTTTATTCAGCGTCTCGGCCCTGTCGTTAAGGAACGATGACACACTCCTCCAGGCCCACATTAATCTTTAACAGTGTGATTTCTAAAATAACACCAGTGTTTTCCCTAAGGCACGTGGGGAGAGAAGGCCCCGTTCAGTCCTGCCGAGCGCCGTCAAGGTTTTCCTTTTTCTCCCTTTCCCCGCACCGTTAACACTGGAGAGCAGAGAAAGGGAGAAGTGCTGAGAAAACTAAAAAAGATGGACACGAAGGGCGCGGGCAGTGAGAAAAGTAGGAGCACATTGCCTGGCAGTATGGGGAGCATGGAGCGGATTTGGTGCAACGTCACCAGATGTTAAAAGCCCTTGACCTCACTTACTCACCCTGACAGTGGCAGCTCCAGTGGCTCCCTCGTGCCACACATTACTGTTGTTAACAGTGTTATCACAGGGCTGCCCTGGGCAAGATAAAGGCTGTGGCTGCTGATTGGCCTTAAGTGAATGAGGGACTGGCTGCAGACACATAGACAGAGAGGGGAGTGTCACTCAGCCTGCCTCTGGTTAATGACAGTGGAGAGATAGAAGCTGAAACAACAACATTTTGTGGGGAACTTGTGTGTGTTTAACAGCAAACTGGGAAGGGAGAAATAGGACAGTGCCACTAATGTTGTTTGGGTTTTTGGAGCCAGACAGGAATCTCCCTTTTTCCCTCCCTATCAGGGCCGAGGGAGGGAGCTTGGCCGCTTGCTAGTGACCATCACGCAGCACGATAGCGCTGCAGCTTTGAGTCTTCCCATCAGGACAAGCAGGGGGCCTCATAAGGCGCAAAGACAAAGACGGAAGATCTCACGAGCTGATTCTGACAGATAACCAAAGCCAAAACCACTCGCTTATGAAGCCAACGGATTCTTGCAAACATATTGTCTCACAAAACAGCATCTCTCTCCCTTTATCTCCTTCCTTCTCGCCCGCTCTCTAGATACAGCATATCTTGTTTCACAGCATTTTCAATTCAGTAGATGTAAGAGTGATAGCAGTGCTTTCTTTATAAGACTTTTTAAGACTTTTTTGAGGCTGTTAAGCTGTCGGATAGGCTTATCCCTTCTGTAGCCTTCAATAACTTCCATGTGCGTTTCATTTCTCATCTCCTCCCTCCTTCCTCTGTCTCCTTTCCGCTGAGTGCTCCACACAGTATACAGGAGGTCGGGCCAAGGCTAACATGTATCTATAATGTGTTCGTCTCAGGCAGCCCCCCGAGGAGTGGAGCACTGCTTTGGCTCCTTGGCACAGCGGACAATGTGGGTGTTGTATGGAGGAGCTGGCTGGCTGTACACTCATAGACGAGTCAATCTGGGGCCACTGCTGAACTGCTGCCTGTCCTGCAGCTCTAACGCCTCAATAAGACCCCTCTTCATTGATTTTTTTTTTTAATTTGCTTCCCGTATTTGTTTTGCACTAATTTAAAAAAAAAAAAACTTTTTTTTTCTCATCTCTCCATGCTGGATTTGATCTGTTTTCACCCCTCACACTCAGTACAGCATGCTTTCTTTTATGCACTTGTGTGTCTCTGTAAGTGTGTGTGTGCCTACATGAGAGTACTCCTTTTCACAGCGCTGACACCCGGCAGATTGAGACATAAGGCGCCTGCTTGCTGTGGTAAATTAGCCATTCTTCTCAGGGGCTAATTGGAAATCTAAATGTTTTGCAGGGGGAGGGAAGAGCTGTGAAGGAATGTGGTCTGCCTGGGAGCGGAAAATCAGATTACAGATTTTCTTTTGTATTTTTATTCAGTGATATTTTATATGAATTTACTCTGATGATCGCCGTGTTAAAGGAAATTGCAAAGAACAAAACATATTTAGTTGAAACGGATACTGGAACGCAGTAAATAATGTTTATCAAGAAGCCTTTGAGGAGACGTATTCCCATCCTGAAACCATTGCCACTTGTTATGAGCAAACACTCAAAGCTCCGAATTAGAGGCAAATACATTTCCATGCATAATGACCCAACCACGTAAACAGAAAAAAAGCATTAATTACAGTGCCTTCATCTGCATAATTCAGAATAAAATATGAAACAAAAAATGCCACTAACACTAATTGACTAATTCATCACAGGACCTTGTTGGTAAATGTTCTTCCCTGCTTGAGTAGTTTCAGCGAAATGAAAACATTTGCATAAAGTTAAGGTCTGAGGCTCGCCAGTAAATACCGAAATGTGAGACAAAATATTGTTAAAAAATGTAGCACTTCTTGATGAAGTAATTATGAATGCCAGTCTCTAACCCTTCAGTAATGTGTTGAGTTAAGCTAAAAACTAAAGTATCTTTAGGAAAATAGCGACTTTCTTGTAATTAATGTTATAACCCGACAGTAACGGCACAGCCGTTGGAGTTTGGAGTTACAAAAAGAAGTATATTATACATAATCTTTTCATTTACTGGGTGTGTTTCGTCTTAAAAATGACTAAGCAAAAACTGTAGCTTTAAAATAGTCTGTGATGTTTAAAATTATAGTACAAATAGCACATGTTTTCACATTTTAAATTTCCTGGCAAGCATCATCTTCAAAGTATCTTGACAAGCCAGAATGGTGTGACTTTGTTCTTTAAAAGCAGACAGTCCTGTGAATGTGGCCGGAGGCTGGCCCGTGCACAGTTATGGGCGGTACTCCCCGTTGTTGGGGGTGAGTTTGAGGTGCTGGGAAAAAGGGCTGTGCATTCACAGTAAATGAAGCCTTGTGAGTAACCGTGGAGAGAGTGCTTCTTAACTGATGAGTCTAGAGACAACTTCCCAGATCTTCTCTGCCACATGGAGACACCCACAATGCTAAAGACCTACTGCCATCTTTAGAGCAACCCACAGAAAGCCTCTGAATAGCTTAGTTTTACCCTCAGCCATGAAAACAAATCTAAACACTGTGAATCGAGTTTTGTCTCATTCTCCTTAATTGGCAGCAGCAGGTTTTTGCCTCTTTTTCTTCTCCGTTCAATATGAATAAATGCGACAAGCTTCTGATCCCGGCTTTTCAGCCTATGACTGTTTATTTATCTATTTCAACTACACCCAAGGGAACAAAAGGCACGCAGAATGGCCACTGACAGCCATGTCGAATATCTCTTTCTGCCAAATCTGGCTGTTTTCTCTCACTGCTGTCACTTGATGTCTTTATGCGAGGCTGAGACTTCGCCACTGTGAAAAGGGCGGGGGCGAGCTGAGTGAGTGACCCCCACAGGAGGGGAGTATTAAAAGTAAAAAAGAGAGCGGGAGTAAAGGATGGATGAACCAGAAGGCGGGAGAAAAGTAGAAGGGGGAGAAGGGGCACCCCTGCCGGGTCCCAGGCATCTCGGCTGGCAGTCCCCATCTTGGCTTCAGACGGCTTTTGTCAAAGAGGGGAAAAGAGGGTCTCTTCTTCACTTGGGCATGGAACAATAGATGTTTTGTCAGTCAGGGAGGGGGTGTCAGTGGGGGAGTACGGAGGGATGCTGAAAGAAGAATAAAGCCAAGGACCCATCTTCACAAGGGGTGGGGTGGCGGCGGTGGGCAGCCCTTTGGGACTGGGCAGATGTTGAAACGAGGATGATTTATTAGCCTTAGTGTCCTTGGTGGCACTTGGCCACCATCCCAGATTTAGGAGTGAGAGAGAGTGACTGAGAGTAAGAGACGTGGGGAGCAGGAGGAGGAGGAGGAGGGCAGCTATGTGTCAGAGACATCTTAATACCTTCTATGGGCATGGGGCGCTTCTTGCTCTCCGACCGTCATGGTATTTTTGCCCGATTCTCTCGTAGAAAAATAACTTGGTCGGGAGTCATCTGCATCACTGGGCCGGACCTTGTCACCCAGCATTACCCTCTCCCTCAGCCACAACACCCCCCCACCCCCCCACCAACCAACCCAAACACTGCTGGCCTCACTGCACCGCCACCATCACCACCATCCCTCTCCTGCTTATATAAAACAACAAATTACCAAATTAACATTCCCAACAGCCCTCAGTCTCCCTTCACAGTTCTGGGCAGAGACACTCTCAAACTTGCCAGAAAACAAGTGTAAAAGAGAAAATGTTCTATGGCCGCATGCGGTTGGGTGTGCATGTGTTAGTGCGCATTGCGCATGTGTTGCTTGCGTGTGTGGCCAGAGAGCTCTCCACTTGTTGCCTCTGCTGTTAAAATGGGAAAAAAAATGAAAAGAAAGTTTAAAAAGTGTGTCTCACTGTGTCGCAGCCAGCCGCAGTTCCCTGTAGCTTTAGCCATGCGCTGTGCTGTAATTGGGAGGTGTCACATGTTTTAAGTCACAGTGTGTCACCTTGTCATGCCACCCATGAAGACCCGTGAGTCTAGTTGTGTGTGTCAGAAGCTAGTGAACCTAAAGTGCGAAGAAATAGGATGCATTCCTTGGTGCAAACCTTCCCTAACAGTTTTCCATTTTTTACACTGTAGAGTGCCTTTTCCATCCCCACAGCACTTCCTGTTCTTTAATCCAAACCCTGCACTCACACATAAAATCACATTTTCTCCTGAACTTGACCCCCTCTCTCCCTGCTTCCTCCTGTCCTCGCCGGTCTTTTCCTTTCCTCTCCTCTCTCCTCCCAGCAACGTTTAATCTTGCGACTTGTTTGTCCACCCTATTTCCCAGCCCGCTCCTGACAAACTGTAGGAGGGTTACTTAAAGTAGTGGGGGAAAGTTTGGACAGCTTTCATCAAGGGTACCCAGGGGGAAGATTGATTGGCAAAGTAATTTACTGCCCAGTGTCCGTTCAGCACTCCTCGTTCCATACCTCTCTCCCTGCCCCTCTCCTGATCTATCTCTCCATCCATTCATTCGTCTCCAACTCTTTACAAATCCATACCTGCTGCCTGGAGGTAAAGGTCTCAGTGGGAGTGACAGTGAGTGTGTGTGTGTTTTGTGCATGTCTGTGACAAGGGTTGTGGGTCTGCGCGTAAGGTTGAGAGGTTGGAGTCTTGGTAACCACTGGCACAGATGAAAAAGACTGATTGTCTTTGGGTTGGCGAGGAGATTGACTTGACAGCAGTGTGTGTGCGTGGCGTGCACATGCATTCGCGTATGCGCACATGTGCAGACAAGAGGCATGTGACTTTTGAGGTCTGGGGGGGAGGCAAGAGCTTTTGACATGAATGAAAGGGAGGGTCATCTATCATCTACAGGGAAGGGCTGAGGAGGGGTTGGAGGAAAAGGCAAGAGGAAGGAGGGAAGAGGTTGCGGGGTCAAGTCTCCATCACTCTCGCTGTCCTCTGTTCTCTCACTGTCAACCCCATGGCGACTGACCACTCAGCGGCCTCCACTTCAGCCTCGCTGCGGCTGCTCCCTCCCTCACAAACCCCACCCCCCCTCCTTCCTCAGGGCCCCCGGAAACTTTTGTTCCGTTCATTAGTACAACAAATACATACAGATGCTCGGGGAAGGAGGACGCAGAGAGAGAAAGGATTTCTAAGCACATGTCCACCACCCCCACTCCTATAAATGACTGCTGATTTGGAGACAATCTGCTTCTTTGTAAACAAACAGCATGCCGAGGAGCTCATGCGGGAAGCGGCCTTATTATTCAATGTAAACGTGGACAGTTAAGTGTTTAAACAGGGGATTAGTGATAGGATGGTCTGTGATTTACTTTCCTCATTTTCAGGTTAATAGTGGAAATGCAGAGTGGAAAAAAAAGAGGAAATACAGCATGTGACAATGAAACGAACACCCATGAGTAATGGTAAATTGAGACGCGCCCGTGGGACATCGAAAAACGCCGGAGGTGCTGATTTTAAGGTCTCTCTCAGCATGTGAGTGTCTTACATGTGCGAATATCATGTGGACATGTCCCAGAATGAGTCCTTATGGCTAACGTCAGCATCACCTCACCATAATCAAATTTAATTCCATCTACCGCTCTCTTCCTGTGCCTTGATCGCTACAGTACATTCAGGTTAATGACTTTTGCCTCTGCAGTGTCCATCATAATATCAGCATCAGCAGAAAAAGAGCCGTCTGATGGCCCAATTTATTCAACTTCCCTGGTTTGCCAAGACATAATGAAATGATTTCTTTCCCATGGAGACGTGTCTTGATACGAGGAGAGGCGGCCTGACTCATACCAGAGGTTAATGACGAACATGGGACAATGACTGTGTGTGTGGGGAGTGGTGATGAATGGAGAGAAGCGGGGAAGATGGGTCCGGGGGCACAAAGCCTGGCATACATATCACTCCACCCCCCATGACTGCTCCATCCAAACTTTTTTTTACTGCTCAATGGTCCGTTTTCTACTGTCCCATGTCCATGAATTATGTAAACAACGATGGAATCCCTTTCTTCTCGTGGCCAGAGAATGGCAGGAAAAGGGAGGAAGAAAAGGCAGAAGTGAGAGAAATGCCTCCTCCTCACTTCTCTTCCTCACACCGCCTCTGAACAACCTTTCATGTTGGCAATGTGGGCCTTAGTTTCGGCTCTGCGGCCATGTGAAAGGATGATGGTGGCCGCTGAGTTGGTGGAGGGGGAGGGTCAGGGCACAATGACATATACAAGGAACCGAGGAGCCAGGCAGGGAAAGAATGCCGGCCTTGTTGTTGGACGGCTTGACATTGATTAATGAGAGAGAGAAAGACAGAGAGAGAGGGAGAGAAGAGAGAAAATAAGAAGAGAGTGGTGGCATTGGTATAGTAGGCCAGACAGGGTGGGGGTTCGACTCTTGTAGGGGTGAGAGACTCCGGAAGAGCCCCGGGCTGCACTGCTGATCAGGAAGAGGGTAGCTGCAGTGTAGCACCACCCATCAAAAACTGTGTGTGTGTGTATGTGTGTGTGTGTGTGTGTGTGTGTGTATCTGGTGATACCCTGACTACTTAGCCTGAGGGATTGTCTGTCTTCTCTCATACACAAAAACGCATGTAGGCACACACAATTCAACGTGGGTCACATCAATCCTCATCCATCAAAGTGCTCCTAAAAGACTGCCATCATCATCACCATCATCATTAAGAGTTGTTTTGTTGTCAGTTTGTCACACAGCTCAGCTGTCCCATGGAAAGAGAAAACAGCACTAGTCAGAAGTCTTAAATTGTTTGTCAACTATTCATATTATGGCAGAATCCATGAAATTTTGATCATGTAAATTCAAAATGTAATTATAGTAACATGCATTTGCAAGGAAAAAATATTATTGCATTGAAAATCAATTGCGAATTATATCTAATCCTGAGTGAGCATAGAGTAATGTGCTGCATTTGGTGTTTGATGCTGTAGTTTTAGTTTTGTTCAGTTTTTACATTTGGACCATCTCACATGGGATTATAAGACACCACTATTTTACAAAAACATGTCTGGTAATGCAAGAAAACACAACAGAGCAGAAGACAAACAAACAAAAGAACATTGTACATGAACTGTACATACACACACTTTCTTTCTTCTCTAACCTCCCAAGTTTTCTCTAATTAACAAGGTACGCTAATTGTTTAATTTATGAATAGCAAACACAAACAAGTCAACTGTATTTGTAAAATGAATATATTCTATCTTACTAATTACTACTTACTAATCCTACCCCCATCTTAGTATTGTGAAGTTTCCAGTGAAAAGGGAAATAGAAAACACAAACACAATTTTCTTCTTCTAAACTAACATGCTGTTTCACCAGTAACTACATAAGGATCCTGTTTTTTAGATAAATACAATGTAATTCTCAGGACCATATTAATTCCCATCATCCACTTTGGTTTCGGTTTCTCTTTATACTGAGCAAACACATATTCTATGAACAAACAAGTGTCGTGATTACTAAGAAATGCCTTTACAAACTCATAGATATAAAACACTATGTACAAATCTCTCCGCCCAGAGTGAATAATGTGTTTATTTAATTCATTCAAGCTGACCACAGGAGGGAACTGACAACTTTTCCCAGCCATCTTTTCCCACTCCTATGATGAGTGTCGTGATGTGATACGAAAAACAGGTTGTTAAAAGTGCCATGAGTATTGTGCCATATCTTTAATGAATTTAAGTCAGTCACTTTTTCAAATAATCAAATTTTCTAACTGAATTCTGCTTTTTTCTGTCTTTTCTATCTATAGCAGATTCTCAAGTTAAATCCTCTTCTATTCCGTGTCTCTGCACTGTTGACCTTTTCTACACCAGGGCCTACTTCAGGCCGCCTCCGTCTCCAGCCAAGAGGGATTTCAAAGCCGCTCCTGGATGTCCCAGGATCCTTTGTCTCCACTCTCATCTATAGGTAAGCACAGTGTGCACCGCCCTCCCCACCACCAGCCTCTTCAAAACTCTGCACAATAGCCAGATTTCCTCCCAATTTGCTGGGAGAGAAAAGGAGGCTCAGGAACTCCTTTCAGTAGCTTTGAATGGTGGGCCTAATTCAGACTCAATCTTTGGGTTTGCCAGGCCTCACCCCAACCTTAGCTGGCCTTACTTTGGAGCTCCTGACTTTGGCTAATGCTAGGGCAATCCCGCTGTTGAAGGACTTAGCCTTGTGCACATTTGTGCCTCTTTGGCAAAACACGCTGGCTTGCATTTATACTTTTGTGTATGCCAACTGATATTCTAAATCTTACTTGCCAAGGGTAAGCCGACAGAGCACATAAGCGCTTTCTCAGTAATGTTATGCTTCGCACACTTACTCTCATTTCCATCTGGGAGCTTCCCACTACAAACCACAGGCCTCTACTGCTGGTCATCCCTGACTGGGGAACAGAACTGGCAACATTTTCCACTGCAGCTTCACTTCTCTAACCTCAAAGTGACCAGTGCCCCTTAAACATACACATATACACATGTGGTGAGTGTTTGTGAGTTTTTTATAGACTTCACTCCGCTGACCATTTGTTCTACTTGACCTCACTGCACTCCTCTCTGCCCCAATTATGCAAGCGCACACGTCCACTTTGCATATTTGTACTTCTTTCTCTCCTGGCACTCTTGAGGTCAGTCCTAATCAACTACCCTTCGGTCGTACACACACACTGCACACGCACCAGTCTCACCAGAGTTCCTTAAAGACGCCCACCACCTTCCAGGTCCAAGGACTGCTATTAAAGCAATCAGGAGCTTTCTACGCTAGGTCAAGTGCAAGGTGCTCACATGGGGATTCTGATTTGAATTATGCAAAGGGAGGGGGATAACAAAAGGAGGGATAAAACAGAAAGAGAAGGAGAGACACAGAGGAAAAGATGGGAAAGAAAACAAGCAAACCTTTTGTTGTCACACCGAGGTAAAATCTGGCAAAGAAAAGAAACAGTAGAACAGAAAGTGCTAAAGGTGACCAAGTGACTTCTGATGAGACAAAGGGGACTGAAACAGTGAGGAATTTAAAAGATTAGTCTTAAGTCCAAGACTCTGACCTTCGGACCTGATGAAGCATTAGAAAACACGGTGAGGACTGAAATGGTGGGACCACACGCAGTTTTGTGTGTGTGTGTGTGTGTGTGTGTGTGTGTGTGTGTGAATATGTGTCTCTGAGATCAGCTTTCCCTGTGGTCCATTCAGTGTCTAGTGGCTCAGGATACTGAGACAAGAGGAACGAGAGGAGAGAGAATTATCTTGAAATACGACTGGATCTTGTGTGTGCGTGTGTGTGCAAAAGAGACAGTGAGAGAAAGAGTCAGTAAGTGAATAGAGACAGTAAACATGGTAACTGTAGAGCTGATATAGTGGCGAGGAGGGAAATGGGGCAGGCAGAGTAAGCGTGCCTATTTTGTGCGAACACGATATTTTATGCATGCGTGCACGTATGTGTACTCATGTACTGGCTTATGCACCTTCAAAAATAACAGGATGACTTTATGCATTATAAAAGAAGAAAAATCACATCTTGTTCTATCTAACCTTGCAGATAGTATCTTATTGTTTTTGGCTGATTTTAAGATATCCATCTTTCTCTCTCCATCCCAATGAAATGGAGGTAAATGAGATTTAATTTGTTCATAGCGTTCAAAAATCACAACGCAGCAATTTTTTCTCAAGAAACAATGTGCTGTTAATCTGCAGACTTTTCTGTGAATGGTTTTCTTTGGAACTAATTCATATTTTTAAAAAAACAGTCCATAAACACTAATCCTGGAAAAAGAGGTTTCTGTTGAAATTCCATTACAAAATGTTCAGTGATACCTCTCAATGCTGTGAGCACCACAAACAAAATTCTAGAACAAAATAAAATTTAAACTTTGCACTAAATGCTACTGAAACGCCTGTGATAGGAGGTGCATAAATGTAAAAACTTGTGGAAAAGCCTGGATTTCCCCTGGTGATAACATATGTCATTGTACGCGTGTCCCTTTGTGTGTATAGCTGAGCGTCCTCTGGCCAAACCTACCCTGCAGTGAACATAATCATGGCCCTGTCGTCCCCAGGTTAAAGGCTCACTGCTGCGTTTTCTGGCACTAATGCAGTGCCAAACTATAGGGGTCACATTAGCCGCGGCTACTTCAGCATGCAATACAGTAGAAAGAACTCCATTCCCCATTAAAAGCCACCAGCAGGTTATGATGTGGGCCTACCTGTGATAGCCTAAATGAGTCACTTAATGATAGCCGAGCTGCAGGGAAGGAGTGCTCAGACAAAGAAATACTGATTGGATACTGATTTAGTGTGAGGGTCAGAAGGATATGAGTCAGAGTATCATATCAGTTCTGTCACTTCAGGAATAGTGGGGGTCCAAGCTTTGAGTGGATATTATTATCACATACTTTACATACTTTTTGTTACTTTTTGTCACATGAATACACTGTGCAGCCTACTGCCCATGCTGTGAAACTGGATGTGCTTTTACATTTTGATCTCAGCTTCCACAACCCGACTTCTGCATTAGACCAATCGTATCGGCATCGATAATGGTCTATATGTAGTAAAAAAGTGAAACAATGCAATAATATTTAATGTCATTCTGTGTGTGAGTGTGTGTGTGTTATTCTTTATGCTTCTTATCTCCACGAATTTATTAGCAAATCCCAACATTTAGAAAGCTGGAATCACTCTTTTTTACTCAATAAATGACTTAAAATTATGAATCCATTACAAGAATTGTTGATTGCCCAACTCCTCTCTGCACTACTTGATGATGGCTGATGGCTATGTAAGCATCAGCAGATGTAATCAGAATTGAATACTGTTTCCCATCTACCACTATGCATCTCTTATATGTTATGCTTCATAGTCATTCTGTATTTTGTTGATTTGTGATTTGTGAAAAACACAAATCAGTGTGGATCATTGAAAGACCACTGGAGCTCTGCTTATCTGCCTATTGAGTTAATCTTTTTATCCAGCAGAGCAGGAAGAAGGCCCGCAACATCCTGGAGGACAGAAATCAAAGTCAAGTGCACGGCAAAAAGGTTCTGAGCCCCCTCAGAGTCTGGGGCCATATGGCAGGTAAGCAGCATGATTAATGAGAAATCTGGGCTGATATTAGGGTTAATTGACTGTGTTGCTCACCTCTTGGATATGGAGTTTCTTGTCCTTTACACTGCAAGTGTTGACAGCAGAATTACTAAACAGACTTTTTTTTAAAGAGTGAATTCCTTCACGTGCTTTCATATTTTCTACTCCGACTTTTTTCAAATGCACTTTTTCTGTCATTGATCTTCCTCCCTTCACTCCATCCCTCTCTCTTCCCTCTGAAGTAAAACTCTGAACTTAAATGGACTGACAGATGATTAAATGCCTGATTCTAGTGTTTGTTTATTTGAAATAAGCCAGGGAACTGCAGTTTATCATTGGTTAGCATTCATATGTGTTTCGGTTCAGCTCAGCGGACCTCGAAAGAGATATTGGATGTAAACATCCACGAAAACCTTCTCAATGGATGTTTGTATCCTCGCGGAGGGGTGTGGGAAGAGAGGGTGAGTGCGTCCCAGCAGTGGAGATGAGAAGAGGGTAAGTGAGCCATGTGGAGGAAGCCAGAGGGTGAGTGGTGATCTGTAAAATGATACCCTGCTACCTTCCCTGACCCCCCTGTCGGGCCACTCTGTTACCTGGACAAGATGGGAGGTATTAAGTGGCCCGCTGTCCCGCTAGGTTGAGTTGCTGATCCGCTAGCCAGAGAGGAAAGCCAACCCCTACTCCCATCTTCACTTCAGTGGGAGCGTTTGTTTTGATTTTTGTCCTCTCTTTCTCACAGACAAACCTGAGAGGCCCAATTTATCTGGGATAGAGTGAGGGGAAATAGGGCGCCTTGCCACTTGAACACTAGAACTTTAAGCCGGCAACGGTTCGCCGACTCTCTCTGCCAATGTCTTCCTCGACTGTAATGCAATGCTGACACACGCAGAACAACAGAGGGCTTTTGATAATGAATTAATGACAGATTAATAAATAATACATCGCTGTAGAAATCGGGAATCGATGACTGAATTTTCTGGTTCTTCGATGGATTTTGGATGGATCAAAAAGCCGCCACTTCCGTCACGATCTTTTTTTTCTCTTAAACTAGAGGACATCTCTGGGTTTCCTGTGAGGAGTCAACAATGTGTGCCGGTGCCCACCCACATCTTCAGGCCGGGCAACACGGGGACTGCAGAGAGAAACAGGAGGAACAATTTGCTCATTCTCAACCAAGACATGGGGGCTTTGGACGAAGGGAAAAAAAGACACCCAATATCCAAAATCCCTCTCTCAGGGCCATCATGTGAAGAATTCCCCCTCCTCTCCTCCTCCTGTGCCCTCCCTCCCTCCTTTCCTCTTCTCTTCTCTTCTTTTCTTTTTTAATCAAGCCGTCTGGGGTTGTCAGGTCTTTTGAGACGAGGACTCCCAGCCATGTGAAAAGTTAATCCCTTGTGGGCCTTCTTCTCCGTGGCGCTCATCTCCCTGGGAACACTGGTGGTGGCTTGCAGGCAGGTGGTGGTGGGTGGGGGAGGTGGGAGGGGGGGAGGGATGGATGAAGGGATGAACACAGGGCCACCCTGACCATTGGACAGAGCGGTGCAGATTTTCTCAAATGCTCTGTCGCCGACTCCGAGGCCCACACCTGAACATCGGGGCACTGTTGTACCACCGCCCCAAACACAAACACATACACGCTGCCACACCAGCTACACTAACAACACATCTTTCCTCCCCTCTTCTCCACCATCCTGCCTCCCTCCGCCTACTCAGTCTCAATCCCTCCAACTCCAAGACCTTTTGATGAGGTTCCCTGCCTGACCGACAGACGGCTGAGATAGAGGGCAGAGAGGATTTGTGGAGTGGAGAGCTAGTTGAGTGGCTTTTAAAGGATGACAGTGGTTCACAATGGAGAGGGTACTCCTGTTCCATTGTGCCCAAAACCTCCCCGGCACAGCGTCGACCCCAGCCCATCCACCCCCCACCACTTGGCTTCAACCGTTCCTCTCTAGCCGTTTCACTGTGTGTCAAAGCAAAAATCCCGACAGACTCCTCTTGGGCCTTCTGCCAAGGAATGAGCGACATGATAGATAACAATAGAGGTAAGACAAGGTGCTCAACCGTGCTTTTGTCAGGATTCTCTCAATGAGCCGTTTCAGGGACATCAACAGCAAGTACGGGGAGCTGAGACACAAGCGAACTTTTACTTTCATGGCCAAGAAATCATATTTCTGGTTGAGCGTTGAAGGGAGAAAGGTCGGGGAATGTGGTTCACAAAAGCCTTCACTCTCGCAGTCTGAAGGAGACAGAAAAATGCACACTTGAATGCTTTGCTTGCCGTGCACTTTTTTCATCTTCGGCCTCCCTCTCAGAGCGAAGTGCCATTGGAAATATAGACAGGCTCAGTCAGCCATCTTAATCCCTCTCCCCTGTCCATCTCACGCTCACTCAATCCACCCTGACCCCACACACTCTCGCTCTCTCACACACAAACACATGCACACACACTCGTTTCGCCTTCTTGATGTGCCCAAAGCGCCCGCCCCCACCCACCCCCACCCCTCCACCCTAAGAAAAGAGCTCGAGGCAGAGGGAATCTCTGTTGGAGGGGTGTACGGAGCGAGATTTGGGAGTTTGTAAAGGTCAGAGCGGACTTTGTTCAATCTGAGGGTTTATCTCAGCAACAGCAGGGCAGGACAATGGGGCCGCTCGCCGCGCAACAGAAACCCAAGCTGTGGCAGCTAAATTACTTCACTGATAAGGCCGAATTAGAAGCACTGGGACCCCGGAGGCCAGGAAAAGAGGAGGAGGGAGGAAAAAGAAAAGAAGGAGAGGAGAAATAGAGAGAGAGGGCATATAAGGTTGAGAGAGGGGGTTGAAAAATCAATGAATCACAAAAGAAAAGATTTGAGTCTGCGAACTGGGTATAATTAAAGCACATGCCCTGAATTTTGTCATGAAAGCACATAATGTCTGACACACAGGCAGCGTCATTTGGTAGCACATTGGCAAGGGAAAAGAGATCAAAGTGTGCTATCTGCAAGAATTGTAATGGGACATTAATATGTTTGTGTATAAGTGTCCAGCTGAACACAAGACTCAACTGTGAGAGATGCTCAGAAGGCCATGTGGTGATCCATCATGTGCTGCATCTGTGTGTACTTACACCATGGGTGCGAGGATGCAAGGATGCAAGTTGAAATAAAAAAAGATGGGTTAAGAGGGGAAAAAAGCTAAACTATGATGTGGAAAGCTGTGGAAAGAGAGAAAGTGATGGAGACTTCTGTCACGCATACATAGAACACTCGACAGGAGCAGAAGAAGAGGGGTTTGAAAAAAGCAGACTTGTCCTGCTTGAGTAGTTTGGCACCACACTCTGAGTGAGTGTGTGTGTGTGTATGTGTGTGTGTGTATGTGTGTGTGTGTATGTGAGTGTTCTCTGGTGCGTTCTTACACTCTACACTTGTATGCTTTTTTTGCAGTTGTGCTTGAATGTCTGCCTCTCTCTCTCCCTCCCTGAATAAACAACGTCGCACCACTTAGAACTTGTTCAGAAAGTGGCATTGTGAGCTCTTGGCCAGCAGAGGGGAGCAGGCTTTGTCACCAGAAACACTCTGGCTCAGTGAAATGACAGCAGACAAAGTGACACATGAAGAGTTTAATTGTGAACCAGGGTGTCGAGTATTTGATCTCAACTAATAAATAATGAGGAATGACACATAACTTATAAAAGTGGCTGGAAAAAAGACGACATGAGGATGGTAACAAGAAAAAAACTGAGATTTTCTTGCATGAAACAATCATCATGTGAGGTAATAAGATAAAATTGTAACTCTGATATTATCTGCATGCAAGGGTGGGGGCCGTACGCATGGTCACACTCTCGCACAGTGTGACAATGCTTTCGTTCTGTTGTTTGGCATAACTTCTATATCACATGGCTCAGGCCTAAGAGCCTCAGAGAACTAGATTTTTTTTTTTTTACCCTTCCTGTGGTACCGGGTGGCATACTGGGTGCCGCTGCGTACCAGCTGCACCAACAGCAGCTCGCCTCCTTACCAGAAAGAGTGAGACAGAGCAGAATCAATTGACATTTAAGGAGGACATGATGACTGAGAGGCTTGGGCTCTGACCATTAAGAAGGTTTGCTGAAGTCAAGTCAGGCGTCTCTCACCTTCACTTTCTTTCTGGACAACCGAACTTTGTGTTCATTCATGGTGAAAATAATGTAATTTCAGCATTTGTCCATCTGTCAGTGACGTTCCCGACAAGGCAAATTGCATTTTGACTAAATTTGGTTCTAATTTGACTTGGTTACTTTTTCAGGTAAAGTGAAAGTCATTGTAGACAGCCATTATATTCTATACTGATGTCTGTAATGTATGTTGACTAAGCACTACTCTAGTAAACAGTAATTCACTATATTTGTAAAATAAAAAAAAAAAAATTTTATCCATACACATGTTCACCTATAAAGAGTTTTTTGCCATCTACACTATTTCAGTACATTAGGGTCACTTTTACACCCATGTGTAAATAAAAGTCTTGGTTACAGCCATACAAGTGAACCATAACAAACTGTGTGGATGCCACCACTTGTTTAATATGTTTTTATTCTTGAGATATGATTCAATTATTATTTAATAAAGTGTCTGAGGTTTCATTAAGTTTTAAAGACTTTCATGCTGTAATTTTTAGAATCCTAGCCATCTTTAGACATAATAAATAAATATCCCAGTAAACATCTTTTCAAGCAGTTATAATGCATATATACAGTTACCATACATCTCATGATGACAGTGATAAGAAACATCAACATCAACAACATAGCACTGCATTAATGCTTTACAACAGCCATTAAACAACAGTGACTAGTGTGCAGAATAATGCAAACAAACTTGAATGAGGCAATCATATCTCATAAATGAAATGTCTGGGAAACATCTGTTTAAACTGTTATTTGTCATCTTGACACAAGCACTTGTACTAAATTAAGATATTACACCAGACTCCCGGTGAGATCCTGTTTTAGTTGGGGAAATTTGACAGATTTAGTATTATGTGGAGGGTGGACCAGTGCCCAAGATGATTAAGAGACAGAAATGTGGACTTGTGTGTCTGTGTGCATGCAGACAGGCGCACACGCACATAAGCTCACCTCTACAAATCTTGACTCTGTCAAAACCTCCTTGTTGTCTCATGCAGACAGGACTCCATGTCTCGCTCCCAATGACAGTGGTGGAGAAAATGAGTGAAAATCACTCGAGCGATTCCGGAGACTTTCCAAAGTAAAGACGTCCCGGCGTGTTCGACACTTCAACAATTCAACACTGTTTTTAGATCTAATGTCGTCATCGTGCTCGGCTTCTCACTCTCCGCTGTTATTCTAAATGACCGAGTAGAGGAAAGAATAACATGGCAGAATGTCTTTTTCCTGCCTGCCTGTGTCTCTTTATGTTTGTGTGTGGATGTATGTGCATGTGGTAATGTACAGTTTATATGCTTATACATGTTCATGTGAAACCGCATTACAACATATACACAGCCAAACATACAGTGCATTAATACAGAGCTTAAAAACAAACATAAAGTCATAAAAACACTGTCCTGAAGAAGCTGTCCTGAACATTTAGACTTATTATAAGATGACTGGTTAGTGTTTGAGTTCCCTCCCCCCCTTTCTAGAACCAATCATGTGCTTATGAGGACTGTTTATACTCCGTGCTTGTACCATGACTGTGTGACAAAGACAGGTTCTGTGGCAAAACATTAGTCCTTGTATATAATAAAAAGTCATTAAAAGTCACAGCTATGTGTTACAGTTTCCTCACATTGTAGTGAGTTATAGCACAGCACAAGAACTACAAGGAGTTAACAAAAGTAGGTATTTCTATAGCCAAAGCCTTTGGGCCATGTTGTGTATCTGAATATGGAAAACGGCAATCAACAGCCACGGGAACCTGATTAATAGGTCACCACCTCCTGCTTGAGTCATAGAAATGTTAAGCGGCACAAGGGATTGAGATTTAAAGAAAGGGAAAGCGGGTGAAAATGGAAGAGAGAGTGAGTGATCTGTTACTAATACACATCATGCACTGGAGGACTTACAGCAGAAAGCGTGCAGACACACAGATATAAATTCACACACGTATTTGACAAACTGTAACATAATATATCAGAGTACAAACAAGATGAGCCGTGTTTCATGACTAATCTAAAAATGTCTGCCTTGCAGCAAGGGCTAGGGAGGCGGAGAAGTGTATGTCTACACACCAGCATAAATCTAATTACAAATATAAACAGCATTTGACAAATGTTATCATCTTCCACTGCGGCAAAGAGCAGTGTCATTGTCTGCTCTTGCCCTGAGGCCCTAACTGATGGGACTATTCATCAGAGCAATGATGAACAATGGGGTTTCACTAGATACACAGTGAAAAAGAGGGGGAGCGGTGGATTGGACAGGAGTTACCTGCGCTTCAACACGGAGGACTGATGGGCCAATGTGAGGGTTTTTAAATTAATGTTTAGAGCACCTCTGCTAAGAAAAACCTCATAAATAAAGGATAGCATTGTGGTGGAGATGCGTGCGGAGTCAGTGGGGGGGTTATTCAGGAAAACAAGAGGTTCCATTGAGAATGGCTGGCTGGAGTGGCTGAGGTCTGAAACCAATGACCAAGTAATAACAGCCCAAATCCCAGGGACAATATTTGTCGAGTTCTACTCTCCTCAAAGATGGATGACTTTGCCCCATGTACTTCCACTGGAGCCTGTGCACCTTTCATCTGCGCCCTGCAGATTAATTTATTAACTAATTAACAGATGTTGGTAACGAGTTATGAACAAATGATAAGGTATCAGGCCTCTAATCAAACCTGACATTTAATTTGCTGCCCTGCTTCCTCGTTATCAATTACTGTGTTCATTGAAGATAATTGACAACGGTTTGCACTGGGACACAGGAGGCTTGTCTTTAACAGCTTTCTTTAAAAAAACAGCGCTGCTGTGGTGTTTCTAGGGGCAACAGCGACCATATGTTTAATATTAGATGGAATCTGTTCCACTGGAGTGCTCCGAAAGCTGGGAAAATTGGATTAAATTGGCTAATGGCATGTTTAAAACCTACATAAAATGAACGTGAATGGAAGATATTACAGCACCCAGGCCCGAGACTTGTGGTGTTACGCTCTCTCTCTGGTACTTTTGCTCCATGTGTAAACTTGGGGTTTCTGTCAAAGTCAAATAATGATGACAGAAAACCGCACATTGCTGGTCAATACTGTTATTAGAAACCACAGGTTTGATATCCTTTTCATTACAACGTGATATGTGCCAATGTAACTCCTTAGATTTATGCATAATTTCACATAAGCAATCTTGTGGAGTTAGTTTTAAATATATTATTATTATTATTATTATTATTATTATTATTATTATTATTATTATTATTATTATTATTATTATTATTATTAT
>JBAJHX010000041.1:7826337-7846083 GCA_037176925.1 Amniataba percoides
ATTATTATTATTATTATTATTATTATTATTATTATTATTATTATTATTATTATTATTATTATTATTATTATTATATCCTAAATCCCCTTGTTAAAATGTTTTTAATATTTAATTATCCTCTATTTTGTCATGATCTGTGGAGAACTAAAACTGGTGATGGCCTGCTGTTTTTCTTGTTATGACTTTAAGATGTAGTACTTTGATCTCAAGGCCTTGCTCATCAGAGCATGGTGCTGATTTGATTACTTAGAGACATGATAATGACCCCATTTACTTGAAGATCGTGCTATACAATAGTCTACACAGCAGGGGTTCAAGTTAACTCTAAGTAATGTTAGGACTGAGTGTCTATGAATGGATGATGGACAAATGGATACCGGAGGTATGGTTGGTGAAAGCTCACCGTCTCCAACCTTAACCAACGCTCATAATTTGTCTCCTGAACTGTCACCATGAGAACACTGGAAAGCGCATTAGTCAAATCGAGCAGGAAATGACTCTCTCTTGTTATCTCAGTCCCTCTCTTTCTCTCTCTCTGTCTCATACTATCCATTCATTTGGTGTGACTTCTATCTTCTGGCAGTCCCAGGCAGTTTCTGTCCTATCAGTTTGGTACCAGTCACCTGAAGGGCCAAACACCAAGATAAGGAAACACCTTTCTGTGGTAGGCAAACAGATCAGACAAGTTCCGAGCTGCACCTTGAATGCCCTATAGGGATATCTCGCAGCATAAGAACTTGGCCATCCGCCCTTCTCAGGCGAAACACAAAAGGCGAGCAAACACTTCAGGAGAACAGATAAGTGTCAGGGTGCGCCAGGACTTCTTCGCTCTAAAGTTTGGAGACGGGGACATTAGCTTAACTCTGCGATTAGGTCGCGAACAAAAGGAACACAGCGTCAGCGAGAAAAGCGAGCTGTCAAGCTGGAGATTAAGTGCGTGACAGAGGGTGAGGGAGATGCATGATGCCATGGCTGGATGGGTATCTGTCACGTAGAACCTTGGGGACATGAGAGTGCCCGCCAGATGTCTTAGCCTATCGTTAAGTCAATAAGAGGGCAAACAGAAGAGCTAGCATAGTTTTCACCTCTTTCCACATCACGGGATGACTGATGCTGATATGGAAAATCACCTCACAAAAAGTAAACAGAAAAAGAATGAGGGACAGAGAAAAAGAAGTTTGCCTGGCAACAAAGTCATCCCAAGGTCCAATGCTGCAAAGATATAAATATGGCTGCAGGGCTGACATGAATTCTATGATACGCGTTTTTGTGTGTGAAAGCATTTATGTTGACCTTGTCCAGAGGGGCTACATCGCTGCACATCTCTAAAATGAAAATGCAGATTATGTCCTTCTTATATCATGCTTCAGAATATATGATACCCCGAAGGTATCGTGCTGTGTACCATATATTTTCTCTAAATTGACAATGGCAGAACACCAAGATCGGTAATTACAAGTTTAGCAGCCTTTTACCTGTCAAAAACTAACGAGCACGTAACTCCATCGACTCACAGTTGGTGAGATTGTGCAGAAACACCTGATGTGCTCTGACCTTCAGGCAAGAACTTTGTGGGATAGCAAACACTCAAGCTGGAGAAACAAAACACAGTGAAAAAAAAAGACAAAGATAATAAGCGGTGGAGGAGTTTCAAAAGCCGTGATTCAGAGGTGTGAAGACACGCCCACTGGTCACAGGGTAAGGAGAAGTGAGAGCAAACACCATTAACGTTGCTTCCAGAGGGCTTGGCCATAGCGTTTGTTTGCGTCATGGATGTTCTGAATACAGACATAAATGACCGATGTGATTTTCCTGTGTTTTTTCTCCGAGGATCAAAGTCAAAGCTGTAACTTCTGCCTATTAACATACACCGCTTCCTCTAAACACGTCCACAAATGTGCCGCACTCTCTCCTGCCATCTGAGCACCCGAGGGAGTTAGATCAGTGAGTCCATTCAGTGCCAGTCAGTGAAGAGCACAATACCTCCAGCCATTGTATAGTGACATGACTCTATCAATAGGCAAGTCAGGTCAATCTACCGGCCAGATAATAGCAGCAGTCAGTCTGACAGTAGATCCCCACGCTGGACTCTCTGAGGGCCTTGCCTCACTCTGCTTGCACAGGCTTCCTATCCTGAGGGGTTGGCAGCCCCGCGCACACACACGCAACCAAAGAGACACACACACATATGGCAGACCTGGGGCCCTGGCGGTCTATCATGTTGTGCTAAAGGGGGAGCATAATGGTTTTTAAATGGATGACTCGGTGCTGGCCCAGAGAGGGAGTCTGAGACAGAAGAGAATGGCCATGGCCTGCAGCGAAGCAACTCTTAGATTGAGCTGTCCGTCTCGCTGAAATGAGTCTGAGTTAACACCTCTTCGAGTCCCCAGCGCCCCAGGACAGACAATAGTAGGCTTCCTCTCTGCCTTCTTTCTCTCACTCCTGCTCATTCACTCGCTTTTTCTGTTGCTCTCCCCGTTTCTCTCCACCAATCTACACTTCCACTCAGATATCCACAGCGCTACGACGTCCGCCGTTTGATTGTTAGAGCTGTTTGGCTTCGCTGGTAGACCGCGGTGCTTGCAAAAGCCAGCATAATGAGTTATTGCCAGTCTTAGTAAAAAAAAAATCCACAAAAATGCAGGCAATGTAGTTAAACTGGTTTGGACTCAAATGTACCACTGCAAATGGCATATATCATTGTTGATGAGCAAAAACCTTGTAACTGCAATTTTGGTGATTTCATGTTTTGAAGGATTATAGGGCTTCATGTAGCGTCTACTATACAACCTTTGATTTTAAGATAATTCACTCAACTTGAAATTAAATGCTCATCCAGACGAAAACAGGGCTGTTTAGCTCTCTGGAGCATTTAGGGAGAAAGGGTTTTTACCCAACATCTGCAAAGCCGTACACTGCAATTTATTATAAAGGGGAAGACACTTAAACTAACCTCTTTGATGACTTAATTCAGCACTCAATCCAATTTAGCCTTTCAGTCAAGGGGGGTAGAACCACCGTGGATAGATATGATCATTTTTACACCATAGAGATCACAGATGACTTCACTTATTACCTCTCATAACACATCCTCCTGTTTTGGCAGGGGACTGGCGTAACACACACTGATTAACAGAATTTCCATGAAGAGTATTAAATTCCTCCTGTGTGAGAAATACGTTTTTTTGCATCCTTTTTTCTTAGTCTATCCGTCCCCATTAATCTTTGTTTCTGCTGCGTGCCTTTTAACAGCTTTCTTCACTCAGCCATACTTATGTCGCTCCCTCGTCTGTCTATTTGTCTAAGACCAGAGGCAGTAGATGAGTAGAGGGGTAGATGGTGAAAGAGGGGCGAACGGGGTGCATTGGACTCCTTGGGGAGTCTGTTGATGATTATCAACAGGCTGACTGTTATGACTATCTGTGATAAGAGTCTGGGAGAGAAGAGCCCCCGAAGGCTTCCAGCCCCAAACCAGACAGGATATCTTATAAAAATAATACAGTCTAAGCCAGAATGAGTCCTCCAATGACCACTAAGAAGGATGAGGAGGAGGAGGAGCAGGGGGAATAGAGGATGGATCAATCATTCCCTTTTGAGAGTTTGGGATGCAAAGAGCAGAGATTTTTACCTTGAAGAGAAACAGAATTCACCTCAGGCTACCTTATACGTATTACTCATGAACAAAAATGCCAAAATGTTACCAAAAGACCAAAAAATGAGGCAAAGTCATTGTTAGAATCTGGACTGTGTTAAGTAGAGAGTGTACTGTACCTTTAATAAATGACCGTGTGTTAAACTTCATCTTCACCTCAAACTCCATCTTAAAGGGGCCAAAAAAACGTCTTAAAAGTGCCGCAATAAGCTGAGTCTCTCTCTTTTCAGAGGTGTGTGTGTGTGTGTGTGTGTGTGTGTGTGTGAGAACATTTCTGAGAGCACATGTGTGAATGTATCTCTTTACAGCTGAAGGTGGCCTTTTTTCCTAAAAGCCAGAGAGCTGAAGCTTAGCTGATGAATATGCATTAGTCGAGCGTCTGGGGAGAAAAAAGGAAGGAGGAGGAAAACTGAGAGAAAACACGAGTGCTACGGGGAGAGTGTAGCTTTTGGAGGGGTGCCCTTTGCACCCCGAATGGCTAGCCATAATATGAACTTTAACAAGGAAAATGTTCGGCCTGGCACGCCGCCATGTAGCGTGTGCCTGTGTGCTCTAATCGCCTGCATGCTCCTACAACTGTTAAAAAGAAAACAGGGTGAAAAAGAAATGAAGGCTTTGGTGGAAACCATCCAGGACTTCTCAAGACTGAATATATTAAGAGGACCCTTAATTCCCTTAAGATCTCGTCAATGAGGAATTCATGAATTCAAGTTTTTCAAAAGAAACTGAAAAAAACAGTTGCATGGTACTAAAATTATTTGGAAATGCTTTTCATCTTAAACTTATTTTCTTCAATATCTTCAAACTTAAGATCTACAAGGATGAACAAATTAGTATTTTTACTTTATAAAATAATTATTGCTGTTCCAATTGTATGAATCCTACTCTGTCTGCCTAATAAATGTTTAGAGAACTTTACAGAACTCAGTAATCATCAATCAGTAGCAGCGATTATTTATCACCATAAAGTTTATGTCATTAAATATCTGATTTGCTGACCAACAACAACGATCTTCCTACACTTAGAGTAAACTGGATCATTTTAACTCATCCATTTGTGTGAATTCTCTCAAATCATTGTCAATCCACACCTAATATAAAAAAATTTACAACTATGCACATCAGCTGATGGCGACCAATATAAGCACATCTTGCCCTTTCCAACATGGTGTTCCAGTGATTATCCAGTAATATTATATTATTCTATTTCTTATTACATACAAATGTAACATCAGACTATGCGAATGACCAGCCTCCTAAAAATGAAGAGTCAAGGAGTCAGTGAAATGAGAAGCAGGCCAGGATATTTCATCTCTGATTAGGCATATGGGAACGAGAGAAAGGGAGACACAGCGAGAGAGACAAAGATCAGGAGTTTCTTTTTTTTTTTCCTAATGAGCTTACTGAAGCAACTTCAATATCCTCTAATGTCATGTTGAAATGAAAATTAATAGTTCAATATGCCGCCACCGCACCGGGCCATGCTTCTTCCATTTCCATATCGGGTGGCGTGACCAAATGAGTGTGCTCGCTCGGACCGACGCCCAGAAAAGCTGATACCTCCACTAATCAGCCAGATTTTTCCATCTGACATTGCTGTGCTGCTGGAATTCTGGATGAGCGTGTTTTGTACGTGTGTGTGTGCCGGTGGGTATGTGCAGGATCAAAGATGAGGTCCAATCATGCAGGGGATGCAAATGGAAAGGGCATCTTGGCCGATGATGAGATCGCCTGTGAAGAGTGATGGCTGGGCACGTGAATGAAGAGCAGCCCATTCATTCATTTACCGTCTCCAGTCTTGTTTCGTTGTTTCAGCCACTCTTTCCTTTCATATCTTACTGTACATTTGTGTTGTAAGGGGTCGAAAGTGATATTAAGGGGGAAAAAAAACAAAAAAGAAAGAGGCCAGCTTGGTTCCTACCTCCCATCCAAAGGAGCTGTCTTTGCCCATGGCCCCATGATGCAGCGTGCTATGCAGACCAAACCTCTCGCCAGCACCAATGCGGGTCTTGGCCCAAACGCCGAGACCGGCACCGGGCACAGAGGACTCCCGCAGCTCCAGTTCGCTGGGAATGGGAATGTCGTCTGGAATGTAGACAGGCGCCTCGTAGGGCGACCCCTCCTTGGGCGTGGTGAAGTCCTGGTCATTGCTGCTGCTGTTGCTGTTGTTGTGAAGGTGGTGGTGGTGGGTGGCATAGATGTGGGGGTGCAGCAGGTGGTGGTGGTTGTTGTTTGGATGGGAAGGTGTCGGTGAGGGCAGGGGAGACATGTTGATGACGCCGTCCTCCGCGTCATCTTCTGGGCTGTCGCCGCCACCTCCGCTGCCCGCCGCTAAACCCAGGAGGTCAGCCTCTGTGTCATACATGCTGTCCACTGGCTCACTGTCATCTGTGAAACAAAACACACATATAGAGATGAATGTTAGCAGGGATGTCAAGGAGATATAATAACATGACATTTTCAGATTAAAACACAGAGGCCATAGAGTTTACTCAAATTTATACTTTTAATCTCAAAAGCTGATATTGAGGCAATGACCCCAAAAACAACCACTTGCATTAAAACAGAGCTAGATGCTGTATTGGTGGCTTATTGTGCAAGGAAGTGGTGAGACAATGCAAATATAATTATATATTATACAAATAAATTTTAAGGCACAGTAGAACATTATCTTTCATTGAAACAATCGTGAGATGATCAGAAGAAATAGTCCGTCAATGCCACAAAGTAGTAATATGCGTTTGTGTGTATTTGATTGGTCAACACAGCGCCTTGCTGGACAACAATTCATCACAGCAAATATTGAGCTGTGTGGGCTGTCTTGGCACCTCCAATGGCTCCAGTTTTCTCAAACAGGGTTTCTAGCTGTCTGAATGTGGCCAATATAATATCTATGTAGATACGATGCATCCAATGACTTCTTGACCCCAAAATTACAAAAAATCACCCCACTTCAATCTCCAAACCTCTAAATTGTCAGAAAACCACACTGTGCAATGTGAAATTTTGGGGGTCCCCAGAAAAGAATACCTATCCATCTAATGGCCTTCAGCTACAATATGCTGAATTCACAGATTTTCCAGAGACTGTGTGAGAAGAGCCAGACCGATGAAGAGAAGAAGCTTTAGGTTAACCAAGTCCTTGATGGGAAAAGTTCTCAATCTCATTGCAGTTATTTATTTTCTGCCGGGACTCATCTTACAAATAATGGCTACATGTATCACTGACCTGGTTACCCTCGTCACCTTTCATTACTGTCACGTCCAGAGATTGACGATATGATTGTGCCTGTGCTGGAGGATCCCACCACTCCAACATGAGTAAAAATGATGATGAGCACTTCTAGTGTGTGGGTGCGTATGTGTGGCTGCACATCCCATTTGTGGACACTAAAGGTTTGTAAATGTGTGCACTTTGGTTAACTTCTTCGCTGTGTGGGGTATGTGGGATTTTTAACAGCACTTTATGTGTATTCCCATGACTGTACTCTTTGAACATCAGTGCTGAAACTATGCCTGGGTTTAGTACTGTTTTCAATACCTTATAATAAATAATGAAACACATTTCTCATATAGAGAAGCCAAAATTTTTAAACCCTAAAAGAAATAAATGCTATATTGAGCATACAACTTATGAAATAACAATCTCAATCAGGAACAATCTGATAAGAGAATAAGAAAGATCACAAATCTGACCAGACATTTGATTTATGTCATACTCGGCATCATTGGTTGTTACCAATATACCTCAGTTAGCACCAGAAAAGTATGTTCAGTTCAGTACTCGGCCCTGTTCCACATGAATTTGTTTGCCTCGGCACATCGATGTGTGTCTCCTTCTTTTCCTCTCTGGACAGATCCTGGTGTCTTTAGTCAAAGCACCACTGCAGTTTTACTATCTAAACACAGGGACTGGCAATCAGCGGGCTAACTAGGCCCAAAATTACAGCAGGAGTGGTTCCAATCAAGCTCTCTCCCTCTGTTAGCCTCGATCCAGCCTGCTGCCAAGCCTGCCACCGCTTTTAGCCGGGGCTGCAACATGACATTTTAGAAATGTAGTTGTGAGTACAAGGAATTTTATTAGGTCACAGTAAAAGTTTGTGGCTTGAATTTTAATAAAAACTTGATGTAAGAAATATGCATTATTAACAAGTTATGACAAAAACAACAATTAATGCTTTTTCTCTCTATTTTAAGTGTGCACACATTTCTAAAGTACTTGTATGCTTAATAGGGTGAGGAGGGAAACTGTAGAAATACTGAATGAGCTAATCAGAAAACCAAACTAAAGAAGTCATCATTGAAGTCGCACAAGGGGACATTCATTGTACAGTGCATCAGTTTTTTGTTCTTTGATAAATAAAAATTGGGTTTCTGCCCAGTGACAGATGTGAAATGTGAAACTATGAAAGCATGCGACAAGGGCTTTTCAGTGCCTGGCAAACGCGCAGCCTGTCCACGCAGATCCGGGAAACTTATCATATAAAGCTACAGCAGTAAAATCCAGCCTTTTATGACTGATTCTGCGTCATCCAGTGATTTCGACTGGAAAAGAACCCATTTTTTAATGATCACTGTTTCATAGGGGCTCAGACCAGGCGTGCAATTAAGCATTGGAACATGTGAGCCAGCAGTAGCTTCCACTTTTCACAGATCAATTAAAGTTTTATAACTAAGCCCTATCTGCTGCTCCCTCTGCACAATCAAAAGTGTTTTCAGGCTGTTAAACACTTTTTTTTCTCACTCGCTCTCCCTCTTCACTCCCCCACTCTCACTGGCACTTGACCCATTGAGAGCAATTTTGACAAGCAGAAAGACAGCCTCGGAAAATCTATTAAACACCATTTGGCTTTAAGAGCCTCTGTGCACAAAAAATGCACAGATCGCTACGTCAAATAATTGAGTAACAAGGAGAAAGGGGAGAAGAAAAAAAAAGCCTCTTAATTTTAATGAACAAAACATCTTTTGTGAGACACGTAGCAGTAAAGCGAGGCAGAAATGGCAGACGCAGTGTGATATTAAACAAGGTCAACTCTCAGTCGTAACTTAGTTAATTCATAAAAAAAAGTAGCCTGGAGAGAAAACTGGGAAATTTTTAGATTACTCGCCACCAGAGACTAGTTCTCTCTCTCTCTCTCTCTCTCTCATTCTTGCCCTCTGTAAGACAAGTTGACCATGTTTGACCAGCGTTGAAAAAAAAAAGCTGCAGATGAAAAAAGTAAGCAGGGAAATAATGAAAGGGGGCCACGAAGAGGAGGAGGTGAAGAGTCTAAAAACTGACGACTGAGCTGCTTTTAAACAGCTGTATGTTAGCTCTGGGTCTCAAAAGACCCAGAAAGAGATGTTAGGTTCGTCTCCCTGAGGGCTTCTTAAAAAACACCCGGGCCAGATAGTGCCTTCCTCTCCCTGGCTCCTTATGTTGTTCTTTCTCTCTCTGTTCCTCTCGCCATCTCTTTCTCTTTTACGGGGAGCTATTTATCCTGATTACATCAGGGGTCAATCATTAATTCGCACCTTGGGGGTCCCGGTGCTGGCTGCGGCTACAATGGGCTGCTTGTTCAGCGGCTGTTATTCCAGTGGAAAACTACGCTGCTCTGCCTGAGAGCCGGGCCCAGGCCACATGAAGGCATCCCATTTATTTGATAAATTGTAAATGCGTGCCATAAACGGAGCTCTTTGCTTTGTAGCATGCCTTGCAATAACAAAGATTTTCGGGCACGTATGAACACAGATGCCTGCTATCACACAAACACACATCTGTTTGCAACTGCAGGAGCTGTTACTGTACTCCAAACACATGTGCGAGAGATCAGATGGTGTTGTAGGTAAAGATGATATCTCCTAATTACTGCATATCACAGCGAAATTACAAGATGTGACATAGATATGACATTTATAGACAGTAACCTCTAAAATACACATTTAACGATGTCAAATATTTCAAACGAAAAGCACACAACACCAGCACAAGTCATTAAAGAGAAATCTGACTATGCTTCCTTTTAAGAGTCAAGGCTGAAAAAAAAATACAAAAAAATATGAAAAGCTGATAACATTGTAATCAGCGTTGCCATGGCAAAATAACTTGACACGGTGCTGGAAATCAGCAGTTTAATCGGAGGGCCTTACAACAGGCAAATTGTTCTGTGGTTGTGTTTAATCAGAGCACTCTAGACTTAAATGCAGAAAGATAGAGATCTGGAGTCATTTTCTGCCGTCTGCCTGGACGCACACAAACACATGTGCCTTGTGGCATATAGACTGAGCTGTATTGTGGACGTAGTCTGGGTAGAGAGAAACAACACTGACTGCACGCAGGAATTCTGGGAAGGAAACTATAAATACTGCATCAAATGAGGACCATCTCATTTCTTGCAGAAACAGCAGCCATGCCTTTGTTGACAGAAATCTGGAATCTCTGTAAAATTGCAGTAAAAGATGCATTTTTAATTCCATATTGCAGAGATGCACATATTGTGAAGCACTGCAGACCACAGGCTAGAATGAATGCCAACAATAGCCTGAGCATTCAGAGCCAGGTGTGTGCTTTGCTCGAGAGCGAGCAGCACAGTGGAGCCATGGCCGTGGCTATGATAACAATAAAAGAGAGCTGGAAATAGGACGTGTGTGCCAATGATGGCCATCATAAAGCACACACGTCCTATTTCCCTCACTGCCTTCCCTCTCCAATGCACACAGAGACCGTATCTTTGTCTGGCAGTAAATTGATCTGGTTCAGTTCAAAAGGAAAGCCAGCCACTGATGAAAAGACAGTATCCAGGGAAAAGGCAAAACTATGCAAAATTCTGCACCGGCTCCAAATATGGGGAGAAAAGATCGTCTGGTAAAAGAAAAAAATCGAAGGCAGAGGGAGAATGTGTGGACCATGACAGATATGAAAAATGGGTAGCTGGTTGAGCAATAAATGACCAAACATTTTCATGTGGGAGCTCTGTGCGTACATGTGCACATGTGAGTCTGTAAGTGTGTGAGCACCGGCATTCAAACCCTGGCTTAATCTGCTGTTTGTGCCGCTATATTGTGTCAATATGGTCCCACTTAGCTGTATTATTGGGCCACAGAGTGATATTGGTACCTGTTCCTCTGTAGTAAGCAGGCCTTTGATGATTCTGTCTCCACACAAAGGAGCCTAAACACCCTCTGCTTTAAAACAGGAGGGGCAGAGGAGAAAGGCAGCTGTAAAAATCAAACGAGTCCAAATCAAAGGTGGAGCGAGTGAGAGCGAGAGGTGAAAAACTGTACAGTGGTGTGTTTTTCCATGGTGGCACGGGGGTACCATATATTCAAAATGACGTATCAATGGAAGCATGTGACGAGGCAGCCAAAAGGAGCGTTTTCAAGGGAGAAGGTGTGTGTTTGTGTGTGTGGTTGGAAGCAGTGAGTGAGCAATGGGGGCACGGTCAGCTACAATACCAGCAAGCCTCGGAGAGTGAGATCGCCACACTGTTTCCCCTTGTAAAAGCACCAGGGAACATTTCCAAGCAGCACTTAAAACTACAACACGGCTTTTTCTTAGTCGGTAAAAAAAAAAAAAAAAAAAGGGAAAGTAAATGCAGAAAAAAATAAAGGAAGAGGAACAAAACAAAACAAAGTGAAATGGAAAAGAAGAACAAACTCCACATTGATTAGAAATCTTTACCCCATTAGACTGTGCATGTATTGTAATTACGCAACACCCATTACATGTTTTAACTACACTCACTGCTACATTAAAATTTATGCTATTGTGAGTCACCGTTTATACTGCTCATGTCTTCGGCAGAATGTGTGGTAAAGTTATGAGTTTTCTGATTACTTTAAGTGCTAATGTGCCCAAAACTGTCTGACGTGAAAACTAAACAGAGATTCTGTTTTCATAAATTATCTGTGCACATATGCGGTGTATGAACTTGTACAAAGGTTGAAATCCACACATGCTATACCACGCATACGTCGTTCCTCGCCAACATTCAGGGCATGGTCCTCAGTGTGTGTGTGTGTGTGTGTGTACAAGTGGGCGCTCTTCTCTTACCGTCTTTGACTGTCACGGCTATGTCTATGAATACTGCTAGGGGGAGCTGTCCCTGGCCTGATCTCTTTCTCTATGCTTTAGTTTGTTTCTCTCTTACTTCATTTCTCTTATAGCAGTGGACAGTTACCAAAAAAAAAGTAAATAAATGAATAACTACAATCATGGCACTTGTGAACATTTTAACATTACCACATAAAAAATAACAGACAGCTGGTTTAAATTTGGTCACTGCAGCTCAGTAACACACAGACTGGAGTTCTGTGTGTTTTTATATGCCAGTGTGCACTTCTGTGTTTGTGTGTAGCGCTGATAGAACATGGTTGATGTATTGATGTGTTATTTGTGCTGAGCAGCCTGGAGGCATTCTGTCCTCCAATAGTGTGTGTGTGTGTGTGTGTGTGTGTATGTAGGGGGTGCATGAACGTGTGTGTATGCGTGTGTGTATATGCTGAGATCAAGCCTCCAGGCAAACGGAAGACAGCAGGCACCCTCCTGCAGCTTAGAGCAGGTGTGTGTGTGTGTGTGTGTGTGTGTGTGTGTGTGTGTGTTGGTCCTGTGGTCCCAAAGGGCCCGGAGCCCAGGCTGCTGCAGACATTTATTAACAGGGCAGATTAATAGCGCCAGAAGAAAACATGTTCACAAACATGATAAATATTAATAATAATCAATATTGAGTTACATTTGCCAAATTGAGTTGCAAACATCACCCAGCGGTGAAGCGAGGGAGAAAGGAGGGAGAGGAGCGGAGACCGAGAGGAGCTGGATAAAACAGGAAGAGTGGAGTGGAAAAGGGATGTAATGGCAGGTAAAATGAGCAAGTGAAAAGGAGGATGTGAGTCAGATGAAAATAGGACAAGAAGAGAGTGAAATGAAAAGAGGAATGATTTAACTTCATGGATGTAGCTCCTCATGGAAGGAGCCCATATTCACATCTACACATCTTATCTTAAATAAATGAGAGTTAGAGTCAGCTTTACTGGAAAATCTGACTACACAGCACAGAACTTATCTAAACGAGAGTATTTAGTGTTATTTAAAGTAAGTTTAGAACAAAGCGTTCCTACTTAAGATGCCATAGAGGCTGCTGAGAGTAATGCCACCCATTTTTCCAGATAAGCTCGCCTATGAAAGCCTCTCTTGCGAGGCTGCCGAACATGGGACCAGTGACATCACCAACACTTGCACATTCACACAAACGAGGTGGTGCAACAGACTTTGAATGTACACCACCACAGTCAAATCTTCTTTACAATGTAAATTCATAAATCAATTTTTGAGTTTCTGCCCTATTTCACTGGGGCAGCTTTTTAAAGTGGAAAATTCAATCCATGAATACATCTGTCAGGGGCAGGAACAGCAAGGGCAACATGTCAATATGTAGAGAAGTGATGAAATCAATAAACTCTGTTAACCATAATTTCATTCTAAGACTATTTTTCAACAGTGTAAAATCATCTGTGTAAAGTGTATAATCACGATGTATTAAATATCAAAAGGAAAATGTCCTTTGCAAACTAAAACGTTGAGGAGAACAGATACAGTCGTCCCAGATAACATGAGGGAAGTCAGGGTGAACCGAGAGCACCTTCCTCTGTGCAGGAACAAAGTACTGCACTGCTCTTCAGTGTCTCTTTCTTTTTCTCTCTTCATCTGAGTGTGTGCGTTTCCTACACCCACTTCTGGTGCAGCTTCATTTAGCAAGCCACTCGGGAGGCCAGACACCCAGCTTGGGGAGCAGCAAGGCAGACAGCAGGCAGAACAAACCCATCCATTCTTATTAACCACGGGGGGAGAGTGGGTTAGTCTGTGTTAGTACTTGCGTGCATGTCAGTGTGCATATGTGTAAGGGAGACATCTCTCTGGTAACACCTTTTGTTTTAGTCTTCGGTCCACAGTGTGAAGGAGCGATTGGATTTTCTGTTTGATTCGATCAAATCTCATGATATCTCGATCAACTTCCTGTCACATTCACCTGAGTGCTGTACGGTTTTCATCCTTATTACACTTTAAAAAAATAACTGCATAACAACAAACTCAGTACTTGTTTTAGTTTTTTGTCCTTTTTAAAAAATTTCATTTCAACAAACCAGTCCTTCTGACAGTTAATGATAAGCAAAAGTACCAGATGTCCATGTAGAAAAGATCAAATTAAGAACCTTTTTTATGAGCCACCTTCAAATGAGCGTCTGCAGTGCTAATGCAGAAATTCCCAGCACATTTTTGAGCCCAAAAGTTTATAAAACTTATCTTCACTCTCACTGGAACTTACAGCTATCCTTTTCAAATATAACACAATTTATTTATCATTCTTTTAAACAACTAAAACTGCTAGTCTTGGTGCAATATTTTGAAAAAGACACAAATGGATAATCAATCTCACTTGTGCACATATTGATTATGGGCCAACCGTCAGTGACACGTACCTGCATGTGCGATTGGACATACGAGTGTGAGTGCGAGTTCCAGGTCTTTTCTGGTCAATATACAGTACCTGGATGTCTGAGGTTGTACTACTGTGAACGGAGGGTGTTGGTGTAGATTGGGGGGGGGTTGGGAGGGTGATGATATTCACCTCTGCCACTGAAAGCAGCCTACATCCATACATCAGTCTATTACTCTCCAGCCTCGCTCCGCTCTGCTCCTCTCTTCTTCTCGCCCGCTCCCTCCAGTCATTAGCCAGTGAATTAACGACAATCCAGCGTGCTATTAATCACCCTGACAAAAGTGTTAGCATTGCCTGGCTAGGCCGGCACGAGACTGTGGAGGAGAAGGAGGAGGAGGAGGAGGAGGGTGGCGATGGGGGGGTGAGGTGGGTAAGAAAGAGACATGCCGAAAGAGAGAGTGAGGTGGCTAAAAGGGTCATGGGAGATTCAGTGTGGAAAGGTAGCAGAGGAAAAGATGAGGTGTGAGATAAAGAGAAGGTATCAATGTGGAAGAGAGGAAAATCGATGTGAGCACGAAACAGACAAGACGCGAATGTGTCTTTGCCTAAATGTGTCAGATTTTTTTCCTATTTCTCTTACAGAACAGCTACATACATTTAAATATAGTTATGGAAAAGAAACTGTCCTCAAGGTGAGAGACGATCCGTGAACTAAACTAATAAACCATTTGACCAGCAGCGGTCTTGTGGGGTTCAAGAGGCAGAGCTGCTGCAATTAAGCTGATCCATGTTTAAAATAATACAGCCTATTTTTGAGCACAACACTCAACATGCATTTACATCTATATTTAGTTCAGTGTAAAAACAATGAATTCAATTACTTTCAGTTAAATTTAAAAAAAGGTTGAATAAACATGTATTTAAATGTTTAAATCATACATTGTGCAAGCATACTTTATGTATTTTTTACATTAACAGACATTGTTTGTGGTTTTACATGAAATTGGGCAGTACCCTTTTAATGCCAATATGCTATGGACACATGTCGACATTTACTCTCATCTGGCATAAAAAAGTATTAAATAAAAACATGTAAAATCGCACTACATTTATTCAAAAGTATAAAATCAGTATGCTAATGCTCATGTAAAACAATATGCTAAAATCATGATTTTTTTTCCATAGGCCTACTTTAACCAGTTATGTGCAGAGAGGAAGAACAAAATTTATAGGACCAAGAGGGAAACTCCTTCAGTGCTCGTGCCTCATTAACTGAAGTGAAAGAAAAGCATTTATTCTCCACAACGAGGCTTGGAGACAAAAAGGCACTGGTGTCTCCCTAAAACTGCTGAGAACATGACTTTGCCCTCCATAAGCCTAAATCAGACCCCCCCCCCCCTCCACCCTCCTAAACCTCTCGCTTGGTCTATCACCCTTTCTCCCCCCTCCCTCCCGCCCAGAGTCAGACCACCTGCTGGGAGGCCTGAGCTGTGGACGTCAGGTGGGTCGCGGCCGTCACACAGTCCCATGTCATCAGGCTGTCACAGTGAATGGAGCTGACATGGGAGATATGCTAATCCACTTAGCTTCAAACTCAGCCAGGAGGCCGGTACGCAGCCCTGTCTCAGCCCGCTACGAGCAGAACACACACCAGAACACACACACACACAGATCTGAGGCAGACACATTAAGCCATGTAACACTGAACTTTCCAGAATATCTTTATTAGATTAGATCAGATGAAGCTTCAGTGATCCCTGTGGGGATATTAAGCTGGTGCTCAATAGGATATATATTATAGGAGAAGAATAGGCTATACAGGGGGTGGACACATTAACACAAACACCCGTAAATATAAGGTGAGTCAATACAATAGCTCCTCAGTAAATGCCTGCTTTGTGAAGATTTTAATGCTCAAGGTTATTATTGCGTTTAAGGGAAGTTGATTTTGTTCTGTGGTCACTTTGAGGCTGCCTTTAAAGCAGTCAAAGAACATAATTATCATTAGACAAATGACAGAAAATTTCGGACACTATTTCTGCTAATCAATCAGTCAACTAAACTAACTTCAATTATTTATCAAGCAAAATTGCAAAATATTCTCTTATTACAACTTCTAAGACGTAACAATATTTTTCTGAGTTGGTATTAAATGTTTATTTATTTATATTATATTTATTTATTTATTCATTTATTTATCTATTTTTGGTTGGACATTTAGTCATATCAGAAGAGCAACATAAAGACATAAGCCATTGGTTTTGGAGATTGTGATGACCACTTTAGACCACTTACACTCAGCATTTAATCTGAAAAGCTTCATTGTTATCTTTTTTCCATAATTATGCATCCTGCTAAAAAAAAAAAAAAAACCTTAAAGTTATTTTAAAAAACATGATCTGGTAACAGCTTTCCAGCGTGAGGGTGGACATTTTTCACATTTTTTTAATGACATTTCATAAAGTATATGCTTGACCTGAAAAATTAATGAAAAATAAGTTACTGATCATGAAAACAACTATTCATTGTAGCCGTTCAGTTAGTACACGAGCTGAATCTCGCTGACTAAGTGTAAACAAATACAGTAATATTATGGGCTTACCTAAGCAAAGTAGTGCATTTAATTACATTGTATCTACAAGTATTAATATGTTAAGTTGTGTAAATTTGAATGCTGTACAGTTCCTTCTGGGACAAAAAAAGTTCAAACATTAACAAGATGAGTAAAAGAGAATTACAGCCGTACTGTATATTCCATCTTGCACATACAGGCTCACACACATTCACACACTCTGCACCAAAGTGATCAAAGTCAGCCAGCGAGCAGCTAGGTGTCAGAGTTCAAAACTATTGCACCACTCAGCCAGATGATATCTCAAACCGATCCATCGTATTTCCCGGCCACGACTTCCCCTATTAGGAACTGTGGCGGTGCTATAACTAATCTGTTCACTATCCCACAGAAACAGGAAGGAAGAGAGGGAAACAGATGGGAAGGCAGGAGAATGGCGAGCAAGGGACACAATGCTTACTGCTCCCTTCCTCCTCCTCCTCCTCGTCCCCTCTCCCTCCGTCTCCCTCCTCTACTCTGCTTGCTCTCTTGTCGTCCGAGGAGCGCGAGAGAGCGGAGGCTCACAATCAGTCTGACAATACTATATACAAGTGGTGGCGAACAATGGAGGCCAACCACAAAGAATTCTGGGAACAGGGGCACAGCCTTCTTCTCCTTCGGGTGGCTCCTGCATGCCGGACCCATCGATACACATCGGCCTGCTGAGACTGACCGGTGCCAGAGAGGGGGGGTGAGAGAGAGAGAGAGAGAGAGAGAGTGTACAGATATGAAGCAGCTGTAAGAGAGCTGCATCTTAATATTGCTGCGCACATATGTGTGAAAATGGCAATAATCAAACTGTTTTCCATCTTACGCTCATATACATATATATATATATATATATATATACATATATGTGTGTGTGTGTGTGTGTGTGTGTGTGTGTGTTTATATAAATGCATGCACACACAGACACACACAGACACACACACACACACACACACACACACACACACACACAGGCTCAGTGGCAAATTTTAGCATAATTAGGCTACTTAATTAACAGCCAAAGAACCACAGAATGAACTGGGAATAAATATTAAGTGTATGTAGTGTTGTGTGTGCGTGTGTAGGTGTGTGCATGTGTGTGTGTGTGTGTGTGTGTGGTTGAGTGGGTCGTTGGTAGGATCTGGATGACTGCAAAGTCTGCAACAAAAAGTGCAAAAGTATTTCTCACCGGATTAAAAAAAAAATGCTGAAACGAGAAGGAGAGAGGAAAAGAAAGACTGAGCGATAGTGTACTTGGAAGAACGAATGCATTAGACAGACAGACAGACAGACAGAGAGAGAGAAAGAAAGAGGGAAAGAGAGAAAGGGGGCAATTTTGTGCCTCTCCTCTTTAAGTGTGCAGGGTGTGGGGTGAATGTGGTCCATTTGGAAATAATTGGCTGGTAATTAGGCGGGGGTCGACAGGTCGATTTGGGAACAAATGGCTGTCTTTAGCTCAGGTGGCCCTCCACACGAGATAATAGGACCTTTCCCTCTCACCCGCCCCCCCCCCTTTTACTCTCCACATCTCTCTCCTCCTCTCCTCTCCCTGTTTCTCCTCTCCTGTCCTCTCCTTTCCCTTTTCTTTGACTCTCATATCTGCTAGTGTATGATGAACCACACGAAAAGTGAAATAAAGTCGAAGTTTTATTTCTATTAGTTAAACCAGCAGCACAACACTACAGAAGTAGGGATATTCTAAAGTATCAAAGTACCGTAGCTTTAGAGAAGGAGAGGGAGACTCTCATTCGGTGAGTTAAAAAAAGAAGATATGCTGAGACTTGATGAACTCAAAACATGTAACCAAAATACAAATTTGTGTCTTGTACTGTATCACATTGTATACAGTACAAAGGTATCTTTTTTTTTAGGTGAGAGACACTTTTTTCTTTAAAAAAGGGGCAGCATTGTAACTTGTAATTGTGTTTTTCTATTTTCTACTAAAAACTTGAAAGTAGGTGGTGTTAACAGCTGCTGTCCTCTGTCATACTCAGTAATATTGCTCCCATCCTAAACAAACCACAAGCACCCCCCACCTCCTCCTCTACCATTGCTTTGCATGGATTTGCCTTCAATTTTACATTGCTGAAAAAGTAAAGGTGATGACCATGTTGGAAATGGTTGTAAAATTCAGTCTATTTCCAAACTTGTGTTTGTTTATGGAAATCTTACAAAAATCATAACAGATTATGACCCAGGTTATTCATTACATTATTACAGCCTAATTATTTGAAACTGCAGTATCAAATGTTTCGATGCTGCCATGGTGAAGCTGAACTGAAAATCCTGCATGTTTCTTTAAGACCAAACACTTTTAACTTACTCATTCGAATACACACGCACATGAAAGGAGACAGAAATATAATCAATCCAGCACCTAAACAGTTTGTGTGTGTTGGCCGGTGCAAGCCCCCCTCTAAACTCCAGGCTCTCTCACTCGCTCTCTCTCCCTCTGTTTCTCTCTGTCTCTCCCTCTCCCGTCCTCCCATTCAGCAGCGCAGGGGTCTTGTTTGGCTTCCTGCTGTTTGTGTCCAGACAAGGCCTTGATTTGAATACTGATTCCCCATTGATAGGCCCGCACTTCCGATCTAATTAACTTGTTTTGTCTTTGGCTAAATGGAAACGTCCGAGGGAGGGTGAGAGGGAGAAAGGGAGAGAAAAGAGGAGCGACAACAAACAATGTCACAGATCTTTGCAGGAGACGCGCCGTAAATAACAACAAGTAAATACAAACAGGATGGAGGTTAAGGAAGGACAAGAATTTTTTTTTTAAAGTGCATTATGTGCACACTGAAAGGATCACAGATGCTTAAAGGACACATATTTATCATAAAAAAAACAACAAAAAAAACAAAAAGGATATGACTCGAAATCAAAGCATCAACGAAAGTAAGCAGGCCCAACAAAGGCAGAATGGAGACACGTGCTCACAGAGCAGGCTGAAAACAGGCTGAAAACAATGCTCTGCAAAAATGTGATTAAAAATAGTAGATGCAAATATATATTTTTTAAAAACACTCTAGAGGTGTTAGGGCTGAGTTGCAAGTGTGTGGCCATTTCTGACACATTTCCCCTTACAGC
>JBAJHX010000041.1:7853895-7878256 GCA_037176925.1 Amniataba percoides
CGTACAGACACCTGAACAGGAACACACAGAATCTCTGGCGTTCTCTGTAAACTCTTAGTAAACATTCAGGACAGGAAGTTTGATAAGTTTCTGCCTCAGAGCGTTGTGTTATAACGTCTTATACTTGATACATGCCCAGTGCTTTAAGTGTTACGGTACACACAGAACTGTATTAAATCAAACGCATATGGGGCGAGGCTGCCATTACTACTTGTTGTCTTGTCTCTGCCAGAGAGTTACATATTCTCATGTAACCCTTCCCAAGAAGCGCCAGGGTTGCTCATCCACCGTCCTTTCCAGGCCGCGCCGGGCGTCTGATCCAGAAGACGTCAGACTGATTCCAGAACAGCACTTTACACTCTCAAGAGCTTAACTTCCATCCCGAGTACTAGAATCAAGCGCCGTAGCTGGCAGCCGTTCCCCTCTTTAGACAGCTGCTTAAACACTGAAACTGAAATCAGGAGAGGTAAGCTCTAAGATAAAAACAGCACTTTATGTTCAGGGAATCAGACTAATAACTGACCTCTTTATTACCTCTACCTGTCGCATGTCTCCTTTGTCTTTCCCCTGTAACAGAAATAAACCTTTCTCTGAGCTCTTAAGTCAAACAGTCAGTGTTCTTGCTTCATAATAAAAATACCAATTTTTCCCTCAGCTTGGGAAGTTGGCAGACTACCCCAGTAGACATTCTCTTCCTGTTGCTTCATGTTTTTTGGATGGGGGCAGCGTGTACCCTTGACTCGCTGCCTTAGAGATGCTAAATAAAAAGTGTTTGGGCTATTTTGGGGCCAGAAATGTTTTCGACCCTCTTTAGCTGGGTCAGACAGGTCTAAGGTCAACAACTGAAGCAGGAAAGTCGCAGATAAGTGAGGAGGGAAGCTGGGGAGGGAATGAGTGATTCTTAAAATGAACACATATCATCTCTTCTCGTAAAGCCTTTTTTTGTACTTCAGCAGCCAGAAGTGTGTGCATGTGCTCGTGTGCATCTGCATGTCTCTGCGGGGCACTTGTATTCAGGGTTGCTGGGGCTCTCGCCATCAGCTGCTCTGATTAGAGACATAATTAAAAGCTGTGTTAATTGGTGTTGAGGCCAACACTGGCCACCCAGTTCATTAAGGGCCTCTATACAATTCTCCTTATGCATTCCACTGAATGGTGAAAGAACTGGCATTATTAATCTGCTACACCCAGGGGACAAGTCAAGTGTGAAACGGAGAGCCTGAGAGAGAAACAAACAAAGAAGGAGGAGAGAAAGAGGGAGCTCTTTCTGTATTGATCAAGCTGATCCCTACTTGGTCAATGTTTAAAGGCGAAGGGTTCGCTGTGATAGATTAAAGCCGACTGAGGAGAGATCAGAGGAGAGGTGATAAGTTAATTCAACAAATGTAGCAGGAGAGTTGCAGGGAATCTGAAGGAATCCCTTGCAGAGAACAACAGCCCATTAAAATCTGAGCGAATCTAAAATCATCTGACAGCTTGAACAACAGTCTTTAAGTGATTACTAGTCTGAAGTAAAGATGATCACGTGTCTCTTTTCTCATCTATTCTACTTCTCTTTCATCTCTCTCTAACACACAAATATGCATAAACAAGTTCACCAACAAACACAGGAACAATAATCTAAATCAAAACAGCTCAAGGCCATTAGCATGCAAGCTAATGTTAACAATCATATTTTCTATTGTGGTCTTTTTTTTACTTTAGGTGAGCTAAATAATTGATTTCAAATGTAAACACAACAGTGCATTCAGCTACAGGAGGTATAGGAGAAATCGGTCTATTGACAAACTGACCACAGCACCTTGTAATGTCTATACTAACCTCCATCTGATTTTACTAATTGAACTCAAGTGCCAAGTTACCAGCACTCTCATTATCACCAATTTCCACAAATTGCTAATCAACATCCAAGAAACAATTACTTTTCACAGGTTAGCTCCAACATGTGGTGCTGATAACGACACTTTATTCCTGGTGGTTCTTGCCCACACTTTACTCATTCTGGCGTGTGTGTCTGGGTGTGCGTCGTGGGTCGGGTGGGGTCTCGCCGCCCTGCCTTCCAGGAACAGCCTCAAGAAAAGCATTCATGCTTCAAGGAATGCCGCTTTCTGCCAAACAGACCAACAACGTTTAGCAAATGTACCAGCCGAAGTTTGTGACGCCCGACAGGCTCTGCCTTTAACTGCTCAATGCCAATATTCACGTTAACATTAAGACCGGTCCCCTACATCAATTTCCTGCCCTCTCTCTACCTGGGGGAACAATGTATTTTTTCATACCTGTCTTTTGAATGTGATACATCTGCACAGCGACATCAGTGGAAGAAACGTAAGGGGAGAATGTCAGCAGGCTTCCGTGACCAAAATGTTGCCTTTACTGATTAGTTAACTAGGTGCATGTAAAGGTGAACTGTACATTAAATAACTCCCTTGTATGCCGCTCCCTTTGTCAGTAAATAGTCTAGACTGTGCCCCCTTTTTTCCTTACGGAGCTCACCGGCTACGATGTTGACACAATGAATCCCTCGCAATAACACTTTTGTTTTTGCGCCCTCTCTGGTTGTGTTTACATTCACCGAGCCCACAGACAAGGAAGCTGTTCAGCGTCCAATGGCCAAAGGTTCTGTATGTGCGTGCAGCGGAGGTGGGAGGAGAAGAGGGAGGAGACTCGGGAGGAGGGTGCTGGTACTTTCCCACATCGTGGAGGGTGGAACGACAGGTACGGAGGGTGAGAAAGAGCCAACAAACAGGAGGCAGCGCGGGGAAGGAGGGAGGAGCTTCAGACTTTTTCAGGTGCCCAACATTTGGACGTGGTGGAGGCAACTCCGGTTTCACCAACCCGTCCCAAGGTCAGACGCTGCTTTTCATGCAACCTGGCCTGGAACAAACACCTGGCACGCTCCAGAGACAGGCCACTAGCCATGCCCAGCGTTCGTTAGTCATTACTGCCTCGGCAGCATGGCCCCGCCATTCTCATGTAAATATCCACACCGGTCGGCATTTTGCATGGAAGCCTGTGATTAATGGTCTAAATCAAAGAAAATGGTGCCTCACTACATGCAATGTAAATTGAAAAGGTATTGAAAAGGACGTAAGAAATGTAAAGATGAACAGGTTGAGTGCATTGTTGTGTTCAACGCATCCATGACGTGTTTTGAGGAGTATGCAGCTGGCCCTACAGCTCCATCATGTTTGAATCAGAAGTAAGCCGGAGCCCTTCCTCATACACTAAGCAAACACAAGCCAGCATTCCTCTGTGTCTGCCATTTTAGCTCCAGTCAAACCCCACGTTGACGCGAGGGCATTAAAGCATTAGTGGCTAATGTTTTTAAAAGTGTACGGTATCTTGGAGGGATTCGGGAGGTGGGCGCCATGTGTGTGTGTGTAATGGTGGATGAGATGGGTCCGCACATGGCAACCATTACACACACAGCCCCTCTAATCGCTGCCGACCTGCCTCCTCGCCTGCAGCCATCCCACCTCTGACTGGTGTGTGTGTGTCTGTGTGTGTGTGTCACAGGGGCCATCCCAGGTTCAGGAGGGCAGAATGTTCACATAGATGCATATTTTGCCACATTAACACACCCTCCTGGAACACACACACACACACACACACACACACACACCTACTCTCTCTCTCTCTCTCTCTCACACACACACACACACATTGCTTTGAATATTTTTGACAAACTATATAAATAAGAAATACCAAACATAAATAAAGATAAACATAAATAAAGTGGTCCTCCTTTACAACTTTCTCCACTCCAGTCAATGAAGTCCTGCCAGTCTTATTCATCTTATTGTGTTTGGTTGTGTTGATGAAAAGTGAAAAAGGCTGCGAGTAACTCTGCCTGCTGGAGAAAGGAGGAATGAACAGAGAGAGAGAGAGAGACTCAGGAGGAGGCAGGGAGAAATCATAAGAGATGTGTGCGAACGTTTGAAAAACGGAAAGATAATGAAAATGAATAAATGATTTAGAATAACTTTATATTCTTCTGAATAGAAATTAATGAAATTAATAATAAGACAATTGAGAATAAAATTAACTAATCAATGGATGAATAGGTGTTTTTAAAAAATGTATTTAACTAGCGCTGATATGAATAAATAACATATTTTCTTTATGAGTCACTTTGAGGAATATCAACCTTTTTTTTTAAATAAAAAAACTCTAATGTCATTACCAAAAGAAGCCTGACTTTCTAGAGATGAAATGTTGTCTGAACAGAAACTGCTAAAAAACCTTTGCCTAAATAAAATAAATTAAAATAAAATAAATAGTGATTACAACAATCTGAGAAAGAACTGAATGCCAGCTTCGAATACGTTACACTTTTCTACTTAATGTAAATACATCGGACCGTACCAAAAGGGCACTGAGGTTCGATATATGGCCTTATGGATGGATGAATTGAGTATTGGTTGTCTGACTGGCGAAGTGCTAAAGTTGCCATATACTTGAACTGTTAAGTGTGTGTGAGACTGAAACAAAAACAGATATAACCCCCGGACGGAAAGAGGCAGGAACAATGTGTCTTCATGTGTATAGACATGGGTGTGCACATGTCTGGAGTTGTGTGCACACAGAAATATCTAAATATTATGGAAGATTTTGTTGTATGTTTATGTCTTGAATCTGTGCGTGTGTGTGTGTAAGTGTGTGTGTGAGGGGGCGTTTGGCTTTATGTGTTCACGTGTGTACCAGACATCGGTGGGAAGAGCAGTGTGCCCCAAAAATTCATAAAGATGCGTCACGTGTTGAATCTACACCTACTCGTCTCTGTGACGACGAGCGCGCACACACACGCGCGCGCAACAGACATGCATGCACTGCCTCAGGTGAGCGTGTGTGTGATCTGGAGGGGGATAACTTTGTGGCGAGACCACACAGGAGACAGCTTTCAACTGAGTAAACACCACATCAAACACACACACGCTCTCACACACACACATATACACATATAGCACTGGATACAGTTTGCTTGCCTCCCTCCTGCGTAATTGAGAAAAGCTGCCGTCCATTAAAACTTGCTGACATCACTTAGACAGCTAAATATGCAGGGAGCTAACGAGCTAGTGGGGCCTTTGATTGAGCTTCCAAACAGGTTCAAACTTTATCGCCAGCTACCCGCAGGACAGGACACAGGCTTGCCACACACTCGCAATTGAGCATCTCAAACAAACAATCCCAGACACCAGCAGTGGGGGAAAATATCTGCGGAGAGGAGAGCGGCGTTTCCCATCCGCTATACATGCAACCTTGTGTATAACACTGTGCCCACTCTAAACAGCAGACAGCATCACAAATTCAAGTTTTGTGTGGTTGTGCAGGTTTACTGCAGCATCTGCGTGGACATGTTCATTGTTTTAGTTTAAATCTTTTTTGAGTTTTTTTTTCTTCCCATGAATGAAAAAGCCAGCCAACATACAAGAGGCCTGACTTGAGTTCCTCCCCCACGCCCCTCCACCTCTCGCTTGCTGCGTCGCCTTCACCTCGGAGAAAGATATAAGGTTGGCTGGAGCCTGAACAAGCCTAATTAAGTTTGGTTAACTTAGCTCTGAGACTTCTATTACACGCAAGCACTCACACAGACACACAAGAAACGCACACACACTCGCACCGTGGCTCTCCCCTCTCTCTATTAACACCTGCTTCTTTTCCAATTAGCCCTCCAAATAGAGACAAATGGGCCAGAGGGGTCTGATTAATTCACTTCTGTCAAGGACTCTGCTGCACAATGCCGTCAGGGCGCTCAGGCAGGCGTGGACTCGTGCACGTGCAGAAGCGCATGCGCGCGTTCGCACACCAATGCAGGGCACGCTGAGCATACAGCATCAAAAACACGGTACTGATAAAGATTTGGATTTTTTCCTCGCACACAAAAATGGAAAATCGTCTGCAATCACAATAATGACTGAATTTTGAACGCTACAGGCGCCAAGTTCCAAGTCTTGAAAAATTGAGACAGGGACTTTTCTTTCTTTTCATCAAGATCAACGGTCTATCTCCACCACTCCTCTTCCGGGGACAAATTCCTCTCGTCTCTGCTCTAGCGAGTTTGTGAGTGATTTGTGTGTGTGTCTATGCATGTGTGTGTATGTGTAAGCTGCGTGGATCCCATCATTAGTCTTGCTCTCCTGTCCTCCCCTGTTTGTTTAAGCAGAGCTCTGTGTTTGCTTGGAGCTGCATGTCCTCCAAAGAGACTGCTACAACGCAGCCACTTCAAAACCTAACCTGTTCGCTTTACGCACACCTACACGTAAACCCCAGCAGGTATCACACCGACAGGCCACGGCTTGTTAATCTGTGACTTTGGCTTTTCGAGGCACACATCTTATTGATAAGCATGCAGGATTTTTGTTTAATAATCTCTGCGTACAATATTCCCGTCAGTCGAGGGGTTTGAGATAATGGCTGTAGCAACACTTCTTCTGCACTGCTGACATCTTGATACCTCACCAGCAAGATTACTTAGCATCACATCACAAAACCTAGACTCTCCAGGATATGCCATTATCCATTAAAGAGCTAAGAAGGTGTCAAAATGTGTTATTAAATGATGAAATCGAATTATTTGTTCTCTGTATAGTTCTGGAGACATACTAGAAACTCACTGAACAGACTGAAAGCTGACTGGCTCAAAACAGCACAGGAAGATTTGATAAATAGTTGCAGAGAACAATACAACAATCTCACCTTTGAACTATGAATGATGAAGACTGATCGTTTTATGAAGATTACCGCTGTTTGCTCAGTGGGTGGAGGCTTGCATTGCTGTCCAAGTGGCAGATTGATGCAATGCCTCCCACTTTTCAAAAAAGCAGGTGACTATTTGTGTGCTTTTCTTGCTTATAATATGCTTACAATGACCTTAAAACAGAAAGACAAGATGTGCATTTGAAATTTAAGGGTTTTTTAATTTAGGGAGTTCTTCCTCATACAAGTTGAGGACAGAGTGTGCTGCACAGATTGTAAAGCACCACGAGGCACATTTGATTTATGATGTTGGGCTATATAAATAAAATTGATTTTACTTGATGAGACTAGATCTAAAGTAAAAGCTGCATCTAATCCTGGAAGACGAGTAACCCTAATTTAAAAAAAAAAAAAAAAAAAAGCTTTGCGTTTGTCCTTTTTGCTATATCTTTATTGATTTTCTGACAGATAACAATTCAGTCAGCCCCAGTTGTTGGTGGTTTTAAAATGGTATTAGTGCCAAAGTCTGGTGACCACCAGCTTATCCAAGCACACAGCGACTCAAACACAATGCTAACATTGCTCCGAGTTTCCGCACAATGGTACGGCCACACATTAGTTCCACACCAAATAAATAGCTGCTGCTTCAGTTCATAAACTCTGGGTTCAGAGGTCGAGCTATGTCAAGTAGGGCGCTGAATGAGACGCCATGGGATAAAAGAAAGACAGAGAAAGGGATTTAGGCGAGGAGGTGGGTGGGGGTGCTTATAGAATACCCCGGCATCTCCTTTTCTCCGGTCCACCCGTTGAGTCTCAAATGCCACTCTACCGTTGGCCCCATTGTGTGTCCGTCTCAAAGAGCTTGTCTTCAATTAGCCTGATAAGAGGAGAGAGGATGAGGGTGGGGCAGATTTGGGGGGGTTACCTGGGCAGCCACTAATCGCTTTGATGCCATTGGGCCCTTGGTTGCTTTTGTCTTTTTTGCCCCCTGTGTTGATGCAAAATTTGAGTGTGCAATTTATCTCACGGCCGGGGCAAATGGCAGTCCTGGAGGCAGCCACCTTCATTTTTGTTGTTTTAATGACCACGATCGGTTGGATCATATGAGTGAGACAAACAGACAGATGATAAAATAAAATAGAAATACATAAAAAAAACTGTTTATACCTGATTATAAACACCTAAAGCAGGTGTAGGAAAACAGTTTTTGAAGAAGTCAATCTCTGCACCTCTCTTGGATCTGAATCATGGTTCCTCCTCTAAATTTGTCAATGCAAGCTTGGAGAAGCAGAGGACTCTTTCTCTGTCCTCTCTTTCGTCTCACCCTACCTTTACCCACTCCCCCTTTTTACAATCTGTTTGCAGAATGAAAGTTAATTTTGAGCATGTGATTTATCATGCCAGGGCGAACGGCCATTCATTCGGCCACCTTTGTTCAACGGAGTAGGTAGGTAGGTAGGTAGAATATAATCAGAGGAAAGGAAGGTAGGGGACATGAAAAAGAAAGAGAGGGAGTGAGGCAAAGAGAGAAGATAGAGGAGGAAAAACTGTACGAGCGAAAATTATTACCAGCGGTGACTGCTGATTGCGTTCGGCAGGGGATAGGGAACGGGCAGCCAATGAGCCATCTAAACTCTGTGTTCTGAGATCCTACTGATAAAAGGGGGAAAAAAAGAAGAGAGAAGGCATCAGAGAGACAGGTTTTAAGGGAGTTCATTGGGCAAGGACAAAGACAAAGTCAGATCACTGCAGTATCAGCTACTGCCAAATACCTAAATTATTAGGTAATTATAGCTTAAATTAAATGTAATGAGACAAACATTAGTATTGTGGGTCACCTAGATGAGGATCCCTTTCTCTATCACCCTCACTCAACTCCTTTACTTCCTTTTCTTTTATTCCCAAATGTGATCATGCTAAAGGTTTTATTTTTTTCTCAATGTTTTGCAGTTGTTATTTTCATGTAATTAGGGGCTTTACAAATGCGGTTGTTGAGTCTTTAGCCGAGGCACACAATTCATTTCCCCTTGCTCCTCTGCAGCTTTTTGCAGCCACGGGTCTTCACCTGTTGACGGAGCAAGCTGTTGTGACAATCCACCAACACTGTCTGCCAGTATCTTGTCAATGCGTTATCAGTATGAGGCCCGATTTGGCAAGGTCACAGGCTGTCACAGCTGTAGACTCTCACACACACGCGTGCCAACAGATTCACAGGCAAAGCCCCTGACCCCAACACAACACAATTCAAACCGCTCCACAAGTGCAGCTCTTATTATCCAATCTCTGAACATCAAAGTAAAAGACAGGTGTTTATTTTAGTGCACTGACACCTTAGAATATTTATCTATAGCTAAAGTTTACATATACTGTATATGTCATTCTTGCTGCATATTGTTGTACATATAACAAATGCACCTGAGAATTGTTTGCTTATCCCTCCACTGCTCACATCTGTTACTCACACACCGCTAAGTCAGTCCAACTGTGCCGCAATCCACCTACTCTGCCAGTAAACAGCTGAAACACAAAGAAAGTGTACTGTACGACACACTAATAACGGAAAGCAATTAGCTTAGCTGTTTGCTAATACAAGTACGGAATGTGCTAAGCCAGAAAGTGCGGGGGTTCAGAGAGGAGTGTGTGTGTGTGTGTGTGTGGGGCAGCGTGTATAAGTGTGTGTCTTGGACTTTGTGTGTGTGTGTGTTCGATGGCAGAGCAGGGATCTACAAGCATTATGTGCGTCCTGACTAATCACTGTCATATGGAAGGGATTGAAGTGACCACTGCCACGCAATGGGCCGGACTACACCGCATCTGTCACCAACTAGGGCCCCTGTGTGTGTGTGTGTGTGTGTGTGTGTGTGTGTGTGTGTGTGTGTGAGTGTGGAGGTGGGTTATGTATGAAACTTTTGTATAACTTCTCAGACTTTTAGCAGACAGTCTCGTCTCTAGACTGAATGACAGTGAAAGAACAGGTAGAGGTTCAGACCTCTTCAGTCCTGCAGTTATGTGACCACTGCTGTAACCTACATGTAAGGACAACCCCTGCTCGTGTGTGTGTGTGTGTGTACTGTATCTGTGTGTGAGTGCTCGCCACAGTTACCCAATCGCCTCCCATTTTAAAAATAACAGCAGCAACACAGGCATAAAGGTTGGTCTTGCCAATCATTTGGCAACTTTAGGTTAAGAAACATCTCTGTTTGTCCGCCTACACCTGCAAATCTTAGTCTGCTTTTCTGACTGCAGACATCCAGAGGGACAGCAATATTGCCCAACTTTCTGAAAGGAAACAAACTGAGTCTGCTAGCGGCCCATCTGTAAGTGCTTATCGTGATGGATCCAGCCCTTCAAACCGCTCATCTAGCTGCTCCAGAGTGACAGAGATAGAGGGACGGAGAGAAGACTGAGGTCATGAGAAATGAGACAGATGACAGAGGACAGCCCAGCCGGCGGAGAAGACGCTGGGCAAAGCTGAGGCCTGCACATTTTCATAAACCCCTTTCTAAATAAGAAACACATTGTAAGGCTTTATCAATGAAAAGTGAGCAGGCTGCAGAGTAGATGACAGTTGGTGGCTGGATGATTATCTCAGTTCGACCTGAGCAACCAGATCAGGTTTTCCAAAGCAAATCATAGTGAATCTTCAAAATAATTTGACATTTGATTCAATTGTAAAGTTCTCTCTTGCTCTCTCTGTCTCTCTTTGTTAGGTCTTTCACTATTTATTGTACAATTCAACATTTTTACTGTTTTGACCTGTCTCGCCTGGAGACAGATACAAAAATACAAAGACATAAAATGGACATTTCTGGCAGCAGTTTATAGTAGCTGTTTATCATTTTCTATAGCATTTCATGCTTTGGATTTATCTTACAACCCACTGTGAAGATCCTAACGCACCGCTCTATACTGTGCACTTCAGCTCTTTTCTGCACCAGCAGCAGACAGAAAAAGCGAGAGCTGTGAATAAGCAGCCGAGTTGCTGTTGAGCAGACGTGTCCCCACAATGGCGGCTGTCACCTCTGACCCCGCACACCCAAACATTGTTCAGGAGACCATTTATCCCAGCAACACACCAACCAACCGCCCATGTCTCCCCGTCCCTTTGGCCAACCCCATTTCCTCTACTGAAAACAAGCCATCAACCCCCCCCCCCCGCACCCTTTACCATCCCCAGCATCCGGCAGACCATGGGGCCCAGCACCAGCCACCGAGCGGCCCGTTCTTTATTGTGCCTTCTCCCTGCTGTACTTTTCTCCTGACCCCCTGTTGTTGTCCACCCTCTGCCATCCCCCCGCCTCTTCCTCTTCTTCGCCTCCCCCCGCACCCGCACCCTCCCGCCACCGATCCCTGTTTCGTGCTAATTAATTTAATCCTGTAAGCAGGTGTAAGCCCCGTCATTAAGTGGAGCCAAGTCACAGTAAATGGGGGGCGAGGGGAAGGAGGGGTGCATTGTGAAAGCGAGGACAGAGTGGGCATAAACAACAAATGGGGAAATTGGTGGCAAAGCGGAAAAATCCTGTTTTTTTTCATACAAGGGGCGACAGGAGGAGGGTGCGAAAAAGAGGGGGAAATTTTCACTTTGGTAAAGTAAAGTAAAGGAGCCTTCAGCGAATGTTGTATCGATATCTCTCTCTTGCCATCCATTTCTCTCGCTTTCTCTCCTCTCTCTTTTTGTGCCTCTTCCCGGAGATAGCTCCAATGGAGTTAGAGTGAAAGAGAAAGGGGTGAAAAATGGGGACGCAGGGCTTGTTTTTCTCCTCAGGCCAAACAGAGCAGGACTATGGGCCTGAGTCTGCACAAGTTCTTTTTTATTTGCCAACCATCCTTTCTCTGTCTCCGTCTATCCCTTTTCGTGGGACCAGGGGGGTCTGAATTGAATCTGTTTGGAGGGGGTGTGGGGCATCCAAGTGTTGTGAAGCAGCGGGTCTTAGCAACTGGTGATGCCCGCTGGCCTGGAGTTACAGAGATGCTGCTGTAGCAATGGGGAGCAAAGGAAAAGGGAAGAAATGGAGGGAGGGGGCGAGTTTGTTAGGTGGCATCGAGACCGCATGCCAGGAGCTCCCAAGTGGTTTCTTCCGCTGGGGCTCCTCTGTCTGTCCCCCAATGGGGCAGCAGTTTACCATGCTGCTCGCAGCCCCCAGAGAAAGCAGACTGAGCGGGCCCTATTCTTCTGCACTGGCCTCAATCCCCCAGCAGCAGTCAATCAATCCCGCTCTCCCGTCCCCTCTCCCTCTGTCAGCTTCTATCGGCACCTCAATCTGCCTCTCAGCGCACATCCTCTGGCAAAATAGAGGTCGCGATTCAGGCACTCACTTTCTCTCACTCTCTCTTTTTCCCCCCCTAATTCCTTTTTAACTCAGTGAGCGGGTGTCAGGGATACAACTTGGTGCATTCCTGCCTGGCTTGTAGCGCAACAAGCTATTGAGCAGGAGATAAGCCTCTCTTTTAGGAGGGGTTGAGGAGAATTGAATTCAGGCCCTGAGTGACGGGAGGAGGAAGATTTATCCCCGTCGGTGGACAATGCCGTCTTTTCGGGGACTTTAATCTCCCCGGGACAATGGGCCTGGTTTTCCTCCTACCACCAACTCCACCACCACCGCCGCCCCCGTCCCCCTGTGCTTTTCCCACGATGGTCGCTGATTAGCACCACGGGCCGATTGGACATAAGCCATTATCTCTATCTTGTTGGGTTTTTTTTTTTTTTTTCAAGGGGACTCATCTACGTTTTTTGTCAAGAGAGAAACACGGCAGCTTGGAGGAACAAGATAAAAAGATAGTGAGAGGGTAAAGGATTTGTAAGGCGATGAGGAGAAATGAGGAGACAGACAGACAGGGAAGAGAAAGTGAAAGGAGGCCTGTAGTGGTGAAAAAGGTGGCGTGAGTGCCAAGTTCATTGAGTGTGCCCAGGACGGAGGGTGATTCCACTCATCTGGGTAGACACTCACACAAACACACATGCACAGTCATTACTATGAGTCGTGAAACCCAAAGGAAAAGAGGCAGGGTTAGAAAAGAAACTGTTTGGGGTGGAGTAAGGTAACCTGCAGCAGTGAACAAACGCAGTCCAACACAGCTGATCTTTAAAAACTCCTACCACCATGAAGGTTATAATGTTGAATTTATTCTGAAACTAATTTAAAGAGCTGCTTTTTCAACTCTATGAATATTTTCCAGTCATGTTTTTCACTCGCCTACCTCATTTTAGAGACATCAGGAACAAGCTGTATCACTTGACACAGCTTTAAGTCACGAGTGCAGCATGAACAATAAGACAGGTTTGAACATTTGGCTTACGTCTGCTGCTTTCATCCACAACGAACCTTAAAACTCAAAGTTCAACCGCATCGCAACTTGCAGTTCTGTTAAGACCCACTGAATCCTCTTCTGCAGCCTCTCTGAAAAAAATACTAGTGAGATTGTTATGTCATATGAGGAGAGAGAAGATTATGTGAACTGCATTTGCCAAAATACATAATATTATTTGCTTATGACTCATTACACTACAACCAACTGAGTCATAAGCAAATGATATGAACTCTGAACCCGAGTGAAGAGGAGGAACGAAAATGTGGAAAAATGTAGCCCTAGAAAATGAATTTTACAGCTCTGTAAAAGAGAGAAAGGATCAGTTACTGATGAAACATCAAAATGGTTGTTGAATAGTGTCAGTCGATGAATCACTCAATTTATTAAACATGCACAACAGTTTGAGCACAAGAAGTCTGTGAAGCACTGAGAAATGCAAAAGGCATGTGATGCCTGAAATCACGATCCTACCTGAAATGTACCGAGTTAACCAGTGAAATCCTTTTGAAGGTTTGACTGGAAACTCAAAGACAGACTTTGAATTTGGATCTCAACCTGAGACACTGTGGATTCACCAGATGTGCACAGCAATGAGGCCTGAATTTATAGATAAATCGCACATGCAGTAGTTGTTACAACGTCAGTCAGGCGTTATGGGTTGGTCCTAAGTGTTATGTAATGCAGTGAGACGTTATAATATCAAATCTCACTCTCTTGGCATTGGTGAGACTCAATCTGTCGAGCACTTACTGCGCTGTGAAAAGTTACAGCTTCTTTCTCCCGTACTTGCAGCTGCACTCAAATACTCACACACACACGCACGCACACACACACTTCCTCCACATTACATTAAATCTCTGAATTATGGGTTACCAATTTCTAGTCAATGTACTGTGCGCCCTTTTTTCTGCTAAGCTGGATGTCTTGAGCGGAGTGTGTTTCCACGTCCAAAACCACACCACGGGACGCTCCTAACCCAGCGGGACGATCTGAAAAAATAAATACTGCCATAATTACAGAAGAGAGAGACATGGGCCATGTCTGACATGACAAACCCCAGATGGATATCTCAGGCTGACCCTGCTTGTGTGTGTGTGTGTGGCAGGCATGTTTGTGTATATGTTTGTACCCCCTTTTTTGTGTGAGTTGGTGTGCATGTGCGTGAGTGGAAACATGACCTGTGTATTCCACTTCTACATGGGCCCCTGCTCTGCCGTGTGGGTATGTTGGGGGCGACCCATGATGGAGCAAATGGGTATCAGTGAAACAATGCATAGATACGGGAAAAGGGAGTCAAGGAGAGAGACAAGAGAAGGACAGGAGAGGGGGGAAAAAGCAGAAGCGGGACAGATTGACAGACACAGGACAGGGACAGAAACAAAGGACAACGAAGAAGAGACACAAAGCACTGAGAGAAATCTCTGGATGTGATTTGGGGAAACTTAGAGTAAATATTTATTTCCCATCGCAGGGCCTGTCAGTGGTAGCGTGATGGATTCACCGCCTGATGTCTTCCAACACACACTGCTGCTATTCAAAGACGCCTGTCCCCCTCCGTGTTTATGGTGGCATGACTTGCACTGCGGCGGACTGCTACACAATACAAGACGAAAAATGAGATACTTCTGCTGTGGGCTTGCAAATACGCAGTCACAGCCACACACATTCGCGCACAAATACGGGCACACAAACAGACAAACACACGTGTCTTGTAAATGCATTCCTTTGTTGAAGGGAAGATTACCAGCTCAGCTTATCCCTGCCTGTTTTGCACTCTTTCCCTTTCTGCGTGTGTATGAGTGTGTTTTGCATTCGTTCCTTTTGCATTTCATCCATTAATACCTGTCGTTGTGGCGACAAGATATCTGTCTCCAATGTGTTCACACACACATACACAGACTGACACCCACACAAATATAACTTGTGCTTGTGTGATGTCTCTATCTTTGCTAGAGGAGAGAGGAAAACACCTTTGAAGGAGATCTTAGTGAGGACGGCGAGGACAAAAAAAGTCAGACTCGAAAACAAGGAAGCGATTGCAAAACACGCTTTCAAACAAAGCAGAGGAGAGGAGACAAAAGACGTCAAGAGAAGCAAAACAAAGTGATTCAGCCGTTGCCTAAAGAGAAAATAACGAGAATAAGTCTTCTTTTATAAATTTGATCTGATGACTTTCAGCCACTTATCTAGCCTCTCCATTTCTGTCACTGCTCAGAAAGCTCTGCCAATGTTTCTCGCGCTCTCGGAGTTGTGAAATCCTGTCCGGGAAACCTGCATGGATCAAGGTCTCGGGAGGCCATTTTCCCAGAGAAAGCCAGATCCTTTGGCTCATCCCTCGATCAACACGTCGCAAATGGACGGGCCAGTCTGCGAGCCTGCGGCCTCTCTGTCGCTCTGCACACACTCCTCTGGTCATCCTTCTCCCCTCAAGCCCTCCGTTTTTTCCCTCCCATCTTCCGAAATAGTCTTCCTAACGAGTGTTGGCCCATCCCTGTTCCCAGCTATAAAAACAGGCCCCGGTGGCCGAAGATGCTTAGAGAATGTGGTTATTATTGCACACACACACACACATATATATGCAGGGGCCCCTCTCCAGTAGTTTGGTAAATGATGCCCCAAACTTAGCTCGAAGCAGGAATGAGTCCAAGGTTTCTTCTCATCATCATCATCATCATCATTCCTCGGCAGGCCCATGACTCAGCCCGAGTCACATTATTTGTTCCAGAGAAAACATCATTTTTTTTCTGTCAAGCCTCTTTCTGCCTCCCTCTGTTTTCTTTCTTGCTAACATGCGCTGTTATTCTTTCTTTCTATATCTTCCTACATCTTTATCTCTTTTGCTCCCACTGTAAATAACCTCTTGTGTCTTTCTGTTTCCCATCTCTCCCTCTGTCTGTCTCCCGTTTTCTTACTCAATACTCTGCTCTTTGCCCACTTTTTTTTTTTCCACGGGCAGACTGTTCTTTAAGAAGCAGGCCGAAGTAATTCAAACAACATGGCTCTAATTTGCTATGACATGTTTCATTTCTGACCTCACTTCAGATAACCATCTTGCTCTCTCCCCTTTCTTTCTCTCTCTCTCTCTCTCTCTCTCTCTCTCTCTCACTTTCAGGGATATGCTTTGGATGAGCCTGGCCTATTTGTGGAGGGTTCTTCTCGCCATGTGCTCATGCTAACGGTTCTGCGGGTGCTCAAAATGCTTTCGTTCGCTCTGTAGGTCATTTAAACAAACATATTAGTCAGGAGCCAAAATTGCTGGGGCCCCCGTGACCCATCTGTCAGCTTCTTATCTGGATTCAGGAGTTTTTCAGTGATCACGTTCATAGAGGGATACTTTCTTGATACCTTCAGCGTGGATTACTACTAGGTAGGCGTAAAGACTACAGGACCCGATGTTTCGCCCTGGCGGACTTCACAATGAAATTTGACATTATTGGCAAATATGGCAAAGGGAGGTGGTTGAGGAGGGATGACAGGAAATGACTGAACAGTTCAATTTGGGTGCTGGGGTAAGCTGCAGTGAAAAAACTTGACAGGCGCAGCACACTCTGCTGCCAACCCCGAAAGCCACAAATATGAGCGTGTTCCCTGAGAAGTCGGCCATGTGAAAACAAAAGTGCCTGGCAGTGGGCAGCGGAGGGAGGCTGAGGGAGGAGAGGAGAGGGAGAGAACTGTGGAAGTTTAATTTGGGTGAGAGGTCAGCGCGAAGCCAACACCGGAGGACGCTCACCGAAGATGACATTTCTTTCTGCTGCCCTTCGTCAACACATGCACATTTTAAAAAAAAACAAAAACAGCAAATGAAAAAAAAAGAGAAAAGCATGTTGATGCTTTATACCAGTCCTTCATGCACATACATACGCCACTTCGTCACAATTGTTTGTGCCCCTCCTGTGTGCCTGCAGGCCCAAAGGAGGAGCCAGACAAGGGCAGGCAAGTTCGTACAACTGTGAAAAGGTCAAATGAGCTGTCACGCGCACCATCATGGCGACCGCAGGGAGAAAAAAACATCTGTATTTAAACACTGCTGACTTTTTACAATATCGTTTTATGATAGAAAATTGTTAATTGAGAGATGTTTTTCTCCTCTCAGTTACAATTGTCTGTCGTAAAAAAAAACGAAAAAAAACCAATAAAAACAAACAGAAGTGGTGATTTGTGAAATGTGAATGATCGGTTCAATAATACGTTGTAAAGATTATTACACTCCGGCCTGTGAATGTTGTGTTGTGGAGCTCTCTAAACTGCTTAACTTTTATGCCTGAGCTGCGGAAGGGAACAATTCAACAATAAGTTTATGGCCATCACAACACTGATCATAAACATGCCAGTTGTTGTTCATGTGAAACAGCCATTGTGGTTGAGGCCATTGACAGCCAGCACACAAAGACCCCATCCAGGACACTGATGTGGATCAAGTCCATCTCTAACAGAAGACGTATTATTCCGGTATGGAAATATCATACAGTAGGCATCACTGTGTTAAGAGTTGGCATCAGGGTGGTCTTGTGGTCGTGGAAAGTATAACATATTAACTTAAGTCCCCTTTGACTCGTACAAGAAACAAAACCCATCAACATCCATGTGTCCTGTCGAGCAGAACGTCTGTCTGCTTATTCTTTGTCTGCCGCTCAGTGCAGGTCACTCTGAATAAAAGCGTCAGCTAGATGGATAAAATGTATGTGAAACAGCATCTGAGAGAGCAGCACATGGTAACTCATTTGTCATTTGACACAGATTTTTCCTTGTCTAGCAAGATCTCAGACCATTTCCCTCAGCTTGTAATCTACCTAACAGAAATGTACATCCAACCTCATCCTGACTAATTTAAAAAAACAGTTTGATTCCCATCCATGGCTGAGCAATAGGACAGATGCTTGGTATCTATCACATACCTTGTATTCCCTGTGGAAATCCAAGAGCAAATGGCTAGCAACACCAAAAACAAGGCCGCCCCCCACCCAACCAAACACCCCCCCTCCCATCCCCAATCAAACTGCACTGGGCTAATGTAAAGCTGCTGAACTCCACCAGTCGATGTCTTTGGCTGCTTCAACAGCTGCACTGCCCTGCCTCGTCGCTCATGCGCACTAACAAGTGATGTGTGTGTAAAAAATGCCAATGTGTGTTTTGCTCAAGGAAGAGACGCTTCGTGCACGTGCGCGCTAACTGCATGTGTGCGCGTTACGCCTGCAGACATTTGCATAGCGCAGGCCATAAGAAAGACTTCATTCACAGCGTCTGTGAAGTTAGCCAGAGGCTCACCTCACGATGTTCACACTCCAGACCTGCCAATTGTAAACAGACTCAACTCTGTCCCTCTGAATTTACTCACCGCCTCTCTTGCTCTCTTTGGGCTAATGCCTCAGTTAGCTCAAAGAACCAGTAAGTTTCAGTGTTTTAACAGAGAAGTTCCTTTGTGACATATCAGCGAGACCAAATTTAAATATATATGTGTGTGTGTTTACTACATTCATGCAAATATATTTGCATCCGATTGCAATTTCCCTCCCAAGATAGCTTTTTTGATTTTTTTGTTGGTTTGTTTTTTTATCTTTATTCAGTGAACTTGATAATGAGTGGACACCCTCTAGCATTTTTAACAGCTGTAAGAGTGACAGTGAGGGGTGGTATGCAACAAGTGTCGCTGCCTGGGTTTGAAGCAGGGATGTTGTGGTTTGATACATCTCAAACAGCCCCGGTATTTTCTTTTTTGTTCTCTCTCTTTTTTTTTTCTTAGTTCTGTTTTCCCTCTCTCGTGGAGTAGAAGCATGCACCAGTCAGTGGCGGCATGGCGAAAAAAAAACTTTATCTAGAGAAGTAGATGCAGCAGTACCACAAAGTACCTTCTGGCATTTGTGCACTTCAAAATCGGCGGCTGGCAGCTTAACTAGATGACGAGTGAATTGCGTTCTTTTTTTTCGAACATGACATGTTGCCTGAAATTGGAAGAACTACTTTGGTTGTATTTTTTCATGATTATTATTTTTCCACTTCATGACGTTTTCCTGAAGCCTAGCGTTGAACCGATGACCCCTCAGTGGCCAGCACTTCCTCTGATGGCAGAAAACCTGCAGAGTCAATTTGATTAGCCGCCACTCTTTCTTCCAATACAGCCTCGGGTAATGAGGTATGTCTGGAAGTAGGTGGAGGGGGGCAAGATAAGGTGGGGGTACTGGCGTTAGTGGGGGGGGGTTGGCTGATGTGGGTGTGTGGAGGGGCAAGGGAGCCTTCAAACTTCAAAGGTTTCAGATTGGACACGAAACACACGTTTTCAAAGAGGGGGAGGAGGAGGAGGGACCACACAAATCTAATTTTCCTAAAAAGGGGAAATGCAGACAATGAGAAGCTGGAGGTAAACTACTTGTGACCCCGCTTTTACCTGGTTACCCCCACCTCTCCGTTCCTCATCCCTTCCTCCCTCCCTCCCCTCCTTTCCAGATCTGATTAAGCCGCAGTGGAAGGGAGCCTCCACTCGTTAAGGAACCCTGTCATGACAAATAGAAACACAAAGCATGACCTGCCTTCAATTGGAAACGGATCCACAGTGGAGGGGCAAATAGAGAGGGAGCCAGAGGAAGAGAGAGAGGGAGAGAGATGGAGATAATTGAATCAAGGCTGCGGGGGAAGACAGATAAATCTTATTATTGATACTTCAGTTGAGCAGAGAGACAGACAGAGAGGGAGAGAGAGATCAGTCTCACTTCATTAAAAGACAGCTAATATATATCTGGATCATTTAGCTGCCTGCTGAAGTTTAAAAAGTGCTTACAGCAGAAGGGGCAAGGAATGACTGTGCATATATGTGCATTCCTGCCTCTCTCTTTTTATACTATACAACTTTGCGTCGAGCCCGTATTTTCTTAAAGTGTCCAAATTGCAAATGAACATGGTCTTCATACAGCCATTAGATCAACTCAAACAACACATCTAGTGTTGTAAAATACAACAGTTTACATCTTGTTGCATCCAAAGTATTTCCAATCACAGAGGATGGAAAAAAAGGTGGCAAGCAAACGCTGATTTGTCTTTTCCCAAAACAAGCTATCCTCTCCAGAACAAACACAGAACAAATGTGTCATTTTTCCAGCTTTCCAACTCGCTAATTTGTTGAGGCCTCACATTGTTATTCTAATGTTCCTCTTCACAGAAATGCCAGCTAAAACAATTGTCGTCTTGGCAACCATGTTCAGATAGGTGGCTGAGCAGTTACTTTTCCCTCACTCGCTGGCTGCGCTGGATGGCTGAGCTCCTGCAGCTGAGGTTCAGAAAGAGAAACTGCAAATTTATTTAGTTTATTGTATATTGTATGTTAGTGTGTGTGTGTTTGTGTGATATAGGAGCATTCAACTTTACAGCAGTGCTGAGGAAACAACTTTCAAATCTGTAAATTATCCCGATGACATTTTATACTCTGCAGTGGTCACCTCGGTCACACTGATCGAGCAAGAGAACACACACACACACACACACACACACATACATACAGACAGACACACACATACACAGTGGTCTGATTATATCTCTCCTTAGGGGGACGTTGAGAAAACAAACGTGCTCTTCTCCTTAGAAAGCCACACAGGAGTTGTAATGAGTTCTAGAGGCTGGTGTGAATGAATGTGGTCAATAATGGATGAAGAGGACAGCAAGGACAACCGGTTATGTGGAAACTCAAGAGGCAGGTCAGGCTGGGGAGACTGTCTCGCTCACCTCCTCTCTTCTGTGTGTGTGTGTCTGTGTGTGTGTGTGTGTGTCTCCCAGTCTTTATCTCTCACATGTAAACACGCACCACACACAGCCGGCACGAACGTACTGTAGGTGAGCAAACACTGCATATATGCATCCCAACCTGCACACACACAAAGCCGCGTATAGAGAGGAGGGAGCCAGCTGCCATTTGAAACATTCTGGTGTGTAAATAAACACCTAAGAGCTTTCCAGCCAAACAAAACCAATTTTCAAAGCTCTACAAACAACGCTGGACCAGTCGTGACACTGGCCTTTCTTTTCGTTAGAGGAACCGCTCAATTAATATGTCACCACAAGTCAAGACCACGAGACCCTGCTAAAATAAGCGAGCCACTTCAGCGCTCGCCTCGGGAGAGAGACGAGAGGGGGACATAAATTGCCCTCTTTAGAGTAAAAGAGTCATCCAAAAAACCAATAAGCTGTGAACGGGCACCTGCGGCACTGTAAATAAATAAGTTGTCTCCTTCTTTTTCTTTTTTTTTTTTTCCAGCTCCCACTCTGCTTATTCCCTAAATGCCTCACGAGCAACCTGTGAAAACAATTGTGTTTATTCACTTTCATCAGGTATTCCCTCCGTCTCAGCAGCCACTTAAATCAGTTCTCCATGCAGATTCTGCTCTTTATGATAGCTGTTTAGCCAAATGACAACTCTGACCTCTATTATATGCATGAACAGCATTATCCAAATACACATATGACTTTTGTTTGAGTTTTTACGTGTTTGAGTCTTCATGAGCCCAAAAAATGGTGGCTAAGTCAGGATTGCAATAGCAAAATGGTTAAAAGGAATATCTGTCCACCAACAGGTGCTCAGGCAAATAAATTATGAGCAAAAAAATCGAAAATAATCTGCTGCCAAATGACAAATCAACTGACTTGAAAGATGGCATTATTCCACATGTAAACAACAAACATATTATTTCATTTATTTGATTTTTTTTTTTTTTTACATTTTATCTCAAGAAAATGACATCATCAGTGTCAAAACTTTCACTTTTGTTCCGTCATCGTAGATTTTTTTGGCCAGCAGTGTTCCTCACACACGCTGTGACTGCAGGTGATGAAAGATGAGAGGAGCAGCTTTGAGGAGTGCACCGCCGCTGTCACTGACACAGACACCGTGTTGGCTCGCTGCTACGCATCCCTGCATTGTTCCCCTGCTACACCTGACACTGCCCCTTCCACCTGCGCTGCGTGTGTGCTGTGTGTGTCTGCGAGTGTCTGTGTGCGTGCGTGTGCGATCTGATCTTCGACACAGCGAAGGTACGAAGAGCGGAGGAAGTGATCAAAGTGTGAACCGGGACCCCTGATACTGAAAACCCACAGTGCTATCTAAACAGTTATAAGTTATTTAGAAAGCTGCATAGTGTGCTACACACCTTGATGCTAGTTGAATTGAGGATGGACATTTTAGTTACACTAAAACACTTACTTCTTTTATCAATACAAATAATAAATATAACAACAGCTTCTGACACTGCGTACTGTTGTTACTTCTGAAAACAGTTTAACACACATTTTCTTTACAAAAGGAATGATCGCCTCCTGAACGAGCTCCTGACAAAGCAAATACGTGCAGATCTTCCTGAGCTGCACCAACATGGCCTCGGAAATATGCAGCAATCATCCGCTACTTACTCAGAAGTGCCTTACCTTTCAAAAAGTACGTTTTTTATTCTGTTTGATTTATTTGGAAATGCCCCACACAAAAGGTACAATGTAAACTGTTCAACTCTGAATAAAAATATAATAGTCTGAAAGTGTGCTTTGAGAAAAAAAAAAACTTGGTTTTGATCCCTCATGTCAGAACAAAAGGAAAAAGGGAGAGAGAAGCTGAGAACGTAGATGCTGGAGTCCATTTATCGCTTCTCCTCTGTGTGATATTGGTTTCAAAGGTACAGTTGTAAGGAAAAGACGCAGGTTAGAGCACGAGGTCCCCTGTCCTAACTATGTCGTGTGTGTGTGCGAATGTATGTGTGTGTGTCTCTTGGCAGACCCAGATGGCAGGCGGGCAAGGGGGAAGGTGGGCCAAGCGGACAGGAAGCAGTAAAGGAGAGTTCTAGTTACGAGGATCAGACGGCGGGACGAACTGCGCTCAAAGCTACCGCCGCTACCATACTCAAGGTGTGGGTTACACTGCTGGACATGGGGGACACACACTCACAGACACACACGTTCTTTTATATACGCTCCCCAAAGGATACTGTGCTGATGTGTGTCTGTGTATGTGTGTGCGTGCATGTGCATGTATGTGTGTGAGCATCCTAATTAACATGCAGAGGCAAATGCGCACACACATGCGCGTGTATTCGGTCACACACAAACTCTCACACGCCCGACCCCACCCCCTCTTCAACCGAGCAGATCCACTTAAAAGGGCTCGTATCAATTGTCAACGGCCATGTTTAGTTGTTTAGGCCCCTTCTCTCCACTGATGAGGACCAGACCATGGAAAATGCAGCCACCCATTAGCCACATGTTGCCTCTAATACTGACCCAATAAAATGCCATTCCCCCCTGCCACGGAGAGTTCATCTGGCCTACCACACAGAGAGACGAGGGATGGAGAAAGGATCACAGGAACAAAAAAAAAACAAAAAAACACAGTGACGGACAGAGAAGAAGAGCAGGAGAGAGAGGTGGAGGCACTTACATATAAAGATTTAACAGTGTCAAAGAAAGAGGGAAGTGCAAAGGCCTGCTGCTAATTTCCCGCCCCGAGTGCAGTAATCTGCGGGGAAGATTAAGGTGAAGGAGTTATTCTTGACTATTTTATTAAGAGGCGCTTTAGGCGCTGGAAGAAGGGGCTTTAGCGCTCCTCCAGCAGCGTGCCATACAATACAAGACAAACATTTGCTGTTATTTCACCAAAGTACTCTCAGATGTGCTGGGTCGGGGCCTTGCCTTTTGCCGCAGAGGAACTTGGCATCAAAGTTCCCTGAAGTTCTCTAAAAACAAAAAAATCTGCCCTTCTTTTCCGTGGGTCCTGCCCTGAGCCCGCGTCCGACAGATAAATAGCGAGGTGTCAAAAGAACGGACGGAAAACCTCACACCTAGTTTTAATTAAAATGGGAGGGAGCAGTGCGGAAGAACAGGGGGAAGTAGACGCATGAATCTGTTCCTTGTAGAAAAAAAAGCTGTCAGGGGTTGTAAAACTGGGGATCTGAATACTGGCATTAACATTTCTAATTTCATCTTAATAATATACATAGTGTTTTTTATGTATGAGTTAGGATTAGGGTCCTTATTGGCCTTCACAGCTAAAAATAAATGAGAGAAAATGAAATTTCAAAATAAAAAAGTAATCCAAATAACTGTACAGATTTCACAGATTTCCCTATGCTCAGAAAAGCTTGTTTTTCTGTGATATAAAATAAAAAGGACATTGCATTGTATTAAAAACAAGTTTTAAATTAGAGCTGAGGCTGACAACAGGCCAGCAGCCTCACCCACCTGCCTCTTTTGTTTGCTTTGTCATTGCCTCACTGTGCCATTCTTAAACACTTACTGCTCTTCAGCGCCGTTGAAAAACAAGATGCCTCTGTCAGTGCATGTGCGCGTATGCGTGTGTGTGTGTGTGTGTGTGTGTGTGTGTGTGTGTGTG
>JBAJHX010000041.1:7946417-7964633 GCA_037176925.1 Amniataba percoides
CACACACACACACACACACACACACACACACACACACACACACACACACACACACACACACACACACACAGAGCCTCTGGGCACAACATCCTGATGTTCACGGAAAAGTGGCCCCTAGGACCTGGACTACACGGTGCTAAGCCAGAACCATCTCTTTGGATTTGACTGGCCGCATATTTAAAATCACTAGTCAGGTTAAACATCTGGCCCTTCAAATTCAAAGCTATGCAGCAACTCTGTTACAAACCAACTTGCTGGCTCACATTACCTCGTACTGAAGTTGCAGCTTAGGAACAAAGGGTCTGCTATGTATTGACTGTTTAACAGCGTATGTTAAAATGACACAGGTTGAGACTTTGCCATTTTATATGTCCATATATACTGTACACACACACACGCAGGCGCACACACACAGTTATATGTACCAAGTGTGAACCAGGTAACAGAGAGTGAGAGAAACTTGGCCTACATGTCAAGGTCAGCTGAAATATTCTTTGGTGAAATCATCTCTGAGGTCTTAGTGGCACAGGCTTCCAGCAGAGGTCTGAATGCTGCAGACCTCAGAGTGGATTAAGTGGTAGACCCATATTTCCAGATAGAACAGTCTCTCAAGCATGACTCAATACCAAACACTCCCCGACACACTCGGCGAGCTACATGCTCGATCCAATTGGTGGAAATAAATTCAATACACTACTATAAGAAAGCCTGCATTAAAGGACGGAGTAGGTGTTTGTGTGTCTGCGTGTGCATTGAGCACATGAGCGTCTCTGCAGCACAAAAGTGAGTAAGAAGGCTCGGCAGTTTAAATAAGCCAACAGGGTTGTGTACCCTCCCATTTACTCGTGTGGGAGCTCGTGGTCACAGGAGAAAAGGCCACGGGGAAGAAGGGAATAGAGGTGTCGCACTGGCCATGATGATGATGGAGTGTCTACAAATATGACTCCAAACAGGGTCATTTTGATTTGGCGGCAATACGCAAAGGCTGGCCCGTTAACTCCTGACCTTTTGAGTGTGACCTGTGGGGGAGGGGTCTCTCCGCCAGGAGAGGACAGAATGAAAGGGAGAAAGAGAGAGCGAGGGGCTGTGCAGTGTCAGGCCCATTATGACCCGCTAAAAACTCGGGCCGCTCTCCGGCGAGGAGCCATCCATCATCTGGGCCTCTCTAATCAGCATGTTTGTCACTGTAACTAAACAGTGGGCTGAGCCACATGGCCACGCTATTGGCCCTGACAGGGAGAAATAAATCTGCTGCCGGCCAATGGGCTGCAGGCAGCCGAGCGTGACAGGAAAGGTGACAGACTCTTGAGGTCTCAACTAGTGCGAGATTAAGGGGAACTAGCCTAGACTCTGGGGCGGAGGAAACATTTGAACAGTTTTACTGGTCTTTAGGCAGCAGTCAGAGCTGGAGCTGCAGTGGCGTGGGTGTTGAAAGTGAGAATGCCTTTGTCCCTCTCTGGCACAAGACAGGTCCATTTGTTCAGTTAGGAGGAACTCTGGTTCCCTTTGTAAAAGGTAACAGATAGGTGTTCTGTTCGCTTTCCCCATGACATCTCAGGAGTGAAAATCCTTTCTGTGATGGTCACATAGCATTAACCCTGGCACATTCTGCAGGAGAAAATGCCTCTCTCCAAAACAAGGTGGATTACAGGGCAGTGCATTTGATATTATGTTACTGGCTTCAATTCATAACCATCACATCTTTACCTCCAGAATACTTTGGACTACTGTACGTCTTGGGAAAATGAACAACATTATGATGAATAAGGTGTCCAAAAAATACTGACTGTATACACTGTATAAATATTAGGGGGGGAAACATTTCTCAGATTACCATCTCTCTTGTCAAACTGAAACAAAAGGCTCTCTGGTAATATCACTTTTAGAGAAAACTATCATTGCGCTTACTGGGTCCCGGTAAAGGTAATTCACTGAGCCTGCTTACTGTTGTTTTGTTTGGTTTTGTCTGGCCACTTGCTTACATCTCAGCAGGTGGGCTGTACACAGAAGCTGAAAAAGCTGCAGTTATTTGACCACTTGGAGCAGAGACCCTTTTTCCACTCACAACAGCCCAGAAAAGGGGGGTAACTAAGTTTTCCTGACGATGCAATGCCGTTTACTACCAGCAGCTTGAAACACAAATTCTGGGAAATCTCAGGAAATCACAACTGGCACTGTTATTTTGAAGGTTTGATGGCTTACATCATAACATTGTACTTCTTGCTTTCTCCCCTGGTCTTCAGCAAACTTGGCTGGTGTTCATGCTGTACTGTACTCTATGAGTCCTGGATCCGTCCCAAACACACATTATATTTACAGCCTTTCGCTCACAGACTGAGGATACTAATGCACATCCATGGTCTGCAGTGTTTTTACTCATAAAGTCCCATTTGGGGAAGGCTAAAATCAAGCCTCTAAAAAATAAAAAATAAAACTGTAGCTGCTCTTCTTGTATGTTGAAAAAAAAAAAAACTCAGCAAACTGATCCCTCGTCTGAGATCTTAATGACGTCAGACATTATTTAGCACAAAAAATGTTTACAGAGAATCAAACACAGGCACTGTCTACAGCTCCTAAAAATGAAGTTTGATTTATGAGTGGAGGATCTATGTTAGAAGGCTGATTTAACTAATCATATTCCTCTTGATTTCAATTCTTTATTAATCACCATAAACCTAAATATTTAAGCCTAAAATTCTGTGAAATGTCACAACTGACACAACATTGTAGTGGAATGCAAAGAATTTTTTTTGTCAGACTTGATGAATGCAGAAAAAGAAATTCTGTTATTGTTTAACACTTGTGCTTTGCGCAAAGCTGTCTGTGAACAGAGCACAGGTAAAAATCCAGGGGCAAAACATTTAACACACCTAGTTTATGCATACTTTATAAGACATACTGTGTTCTTTGTCCTCTTATCAGTTATACAGTCACCAATTCTAAAAGCGAACAAATGTCTTCAAGCTCCAATCCATAATCTCCGCATGTCAGTGGATAATCATTTAATAAGAAGTGTGTTTTGTTTTGTTTTTTTAACAGCACTGGCAGTAACCCCGGATCGCATTTCACACTCCATGGGTTACGGTGGTGGCGGTGGCGGATTGCAGAAAGGAGGAGAACATGCGTACGCTCATTTCTGCAAAGTAAAATGACACTATATCAAATCAAGCATTTCCATATGTGGACTGTTGCTGCTGTTGTGGGTCTGGCAGAGCAGGGGCAGGGCAACAGACCAAAAGATGGGCTGTGCTCCTCAGCTTTGTGAGAGACAAGGTCATTTTGTGATCTCTGGAGCCTCCTACTGAGAAAAAACAGGAACTGTCTCGCATCTAATACAGGACTGCCCCTGAACCAGAGCCATACATAAGGCAACAATCCATGTCTGGTCCTCTACTCTGCGGGATAAAGATTTGAGGAATATTAACTAATACTGAAACACTATTGATCTATCATAAACCATCATCAGTTACATGAAAATACAGTTGTAAAATAACTTTTTCCCCAAATCCCCTGGCCTGTAGAGCAGCTGTGGCCATTGTTAATCACGCAGTTAAACTAAGCTTGTGCAGACACAGAAATGAAGGGGGACATGGGTGCATGGGTATGAGAGACAGACTTACTTTGAAAAGTTAATAACTTCTACTTTACCATTAGACGTGGGAATTTGGGCCATAAATCTCAGGGGCATTCTAGACTTGTCTGGAGGCCAGCGAAGATAATTGGGCAGTGTTCTGCAGTGTCGGCCTTTCTCTTATAGGAGGATGTGTTTCGTGTATTAGGGAGCCACATGTTGTCAGCCGTTGCAGATTCACAGTGAAGGTCAGCGTGACCCTCTAGACTCTCATCACAAATTGTCCGCATGGGGCAGGGAAAAAAAAAAAACTCATCCAGGAGAACATCTGTATAGGCCCAAATTTTCCAAGATGGCAGACTTCTTTTTCCTTTTTGTGGTAATAGAGACATTACTGCTTCCTCCTCCCATCTAAAAGAAATTAAATTAGCCACTTTGCCACAGTGTGGGTCAGTGGCTCAGGCAGTGGCCTTTTACTGGAAGCTCCCCTTTGCCAAGCTTGTCTTTACAGACATAAATTAGGCCAGGAGTGCTTGGCTAAAACATGTCAGGGGCCAAACGAAGATTGAGTGATGAGGTCGAACAGGAGAGACAGAGGACCAGGAGGACTGGTGGAATGGAGAAACTCTTGTCCTTCACCCCTCCTTTGCTGATCCCCCTCCCTCACCACCCAAAATAAAGGAGGAGGGGACCTCCAGTTCCCCAGTACATGAGTTGGCACAAGTTAGAGCTCAGGAAGTCCAGGAGACGCCTCTGCCTGCCCTGAGAGTGAAACCTAAAACCAGTGACATAGCCAATACATGTCATATTCTTTCAGTCAAGAATGGTTTATTTTTCAAGGAATTTCAACCTAAAACCTGTTCTTCATAATTATCCTGATTTGTTTGAAAAACCAAGGTGGATAGGTCTGGCCCAATTGCCAACAAGAGACCACTGTTATGTTTCGCTGTTAAAAAAGAAAAAAAAAAAAAAGTGCTTTTCTGCAAGACATAATTTTTCACCTTCCCAAAACAATGACAAAATGTCTTACTCTGCAGAGGAAGCAGTAAATATCTTCTCAGTGGTTGTCATTACTGACTCAAAAATACAGCAAATCTGTACAAAAAGACAGAATACTGGGGCATCGACATGCATCTTGCAAAGGAAGTCAGGCAGAGTCACATACACTCTAGTCTGAGTGCCTACGGGTGCTTGGAGCTGCTCCAGGTGCTGTTCACCATCTAAATAACCCAAGTCATTGAAGAAGGCCAGGGAGAGCCCGATCCAACTGCTCCCTACTTTTGGCGGCTCACTGCAGGTTTCAAGGAGACGTTTTTATGTAAAGGAACAACAAGAATTACTGGACATTCTCCCAGAGTGGTGTTGAAAGAGATTGTAGGAAACACATTTAAACGTGCGCAACTGAAGGGTTTAAATTGTGTATAAAATCTGTTTCTTCTCGTGTTCAATAACAAACACAAGAATCTTTTTCCTGCCAATAAAGTGTTGATGCTTTGTCATACAACAAATAATTACTGACTTCCGATGGTGTAAAGGGAATATCGTAAGTGCAATAATGTCCAAGATTAATTGAGCAGCTTGCCTTGAAAATTACAGATGGAAGCACAGAGTGTATGCTATAGCAGAAACTTTTTCTGACTTTTCAAATTCAGATTTTATCAGCAAAACACTTTCCACACATTGACAAAGACTTAGTACAATTAATACAACTATGACAGCAAAACAGTTATAACAGTACACTATAATGCCCGTCATGTAATTCTGTATGTTTATGTTTTTCACTGTCATGTGCAGGCGACCTTCAGAACTGTGTCAATTCACAACAGTGTTTTGCCATTTCAGAATCTCTCTATCATTATGTAAACAACACATTTGAAACTTGTTAATATTAATAATATCATCTTATTGTCTTTTGTGAACACTTTGTGCTGCTGAGCTGATTCCTGCTTCAATATTTTGGGTGTGTTCACTATTGTTTTCACTAAATTTAAGTGATATTGGACTGAACTGGAGATTTATTTGTCAAACATGCATTCACCCTCCATGCACTTTATACCAGGACATCACAAGCTCACTGACATTAAAACTGAAGAATCCAAATTAATTTGAGGTATGCAAAAATAATTTTAAAATGCATATATACACACACACACACACACACACACACACACACACACACACACACACACACACACACACACACACACACACACATGTAACCCTAGCCTACTGTTTATAGTGAGTGAAAAAAAATCATGTCTGTGCCTTTAAAAGTTCTCGTTCCACTATTAACACCAAGTTGGTGAGGCTTGGCGTGGAATGGGTGGGGGTTGGAGGGGCTCCGCTCTTCTGTTTAAAAAACCCTGAGGTATTAGGGTGGACTAATCTTTAAAAGGTTAATTTATTCATAGAGATTTTGACAGAGATGTATGGCCGCACCAACATCTCAGGCACCTCTTCCCAGAGGGAGACGACTTGTGCAAAGAACAGAGAGGGAGAGGAGGGAGGGGGAGGTGGGGGAGTTAGGCAGAAAGATGGAGTACAGAAGAGAGAGACAGAGTGGGAAGTCAACATGCTATAAACACAAACACATAATTACCTCATAGGGGCAGACAATGACTCTGGCCTTTAACCCAGTACACTTAGAGCTCTCCAGTCTGTCCTTTTAGCTCAGGAAGAGAAATGTAAACTCAGTGTAATCTATACGCTGCACACAATGTTTGAATAATAAAAACAGACCACATATGTTTGGATGGTGTGAGAATTTGGTTCTTTGCAGATTGTTTTGTTTTGCTCTATTGGCATATATACGGAACAACTTGACAGAGGGATTTAAGTGCAAATGTACACAGCTCATTTTCTAATGATTATTTACAATCATTCAGCTATTCACATATTCATGATCACTTTGTGTGTGGAGTGGTGGGTGTGGGTGGAAGGGGGCTGTGGATGGCCAACATTAAAGGGATCTTTTTTTTTTTTCAAAGAAAGACAGGCTTTTAGATTGATAAACTAATTTTCCACTGTTCCACGAGCACGCAAGAATTGACTGGAGAGGAGAAGTGTTCAGATCACAATAACAAAACTGACTAAATAAAAGTGTACATGCTGTTTATTGTGCTGGACTGACTAAAATCTTATCAAGGTGGCATACAGGCAGGGCAACTGCAGAAAAATGTTTATTAATCTATCAGTCTCAATATAAGAATTAGTCAGTGGTCGGTGACCCAGAGATCCTCTGACAACAAGTCTCAACCCAATAAAACAAAATGAATTTTCTCAAGGGAGGCCAGGGTACATCTATTGTTCAAACTATAATTGTTATTTTAATGACATACCATCATAAAACTGTGATTTGTTGGGACTTTGGAGTAAACTGTGAGAGGAAGCGAGCAGCACTCCGGCCCTCCAACAAAACAATGAATTATCAATCCCTATTCAATTAAACTTAAGATAGTTTACCGGTATTATTAATGCAGAGCTTGTGTGTACTGTATAGTGAGACAGGCTGGAGTGTGGAGATCTTGAATTATTGACAAAAAACAACTGTACAAGTTCAGCATTGCAGTAACAAGTGAAGTGTAAAAACGATGTGACATGGCTATGAAATGGGTTGATTCTAGTGTACACACACGCACACACGCGCACACACACACACAGTTCTTTACCTTTACTAAAGAAAAATAGCCACACCTGTATATGTACATAAACTTGTTGATGCAGCCATAAATGTCTACCTACAATTAGTTACATGAGTTACATTATATAAGCTGTTCTGTTATCATGTGCCTTTAACAAAATGTACCCACAAGGAGCACCATGAATGGGACAATCCAACACTAAACTATAAATTTGTTGCCAGTCAAAGTCATGAACCAGTCAAACTATCAGTCATTATGTGTTTAATGAATTACTGGTAGAATTTCTGTTACCTGATAGATTTGCTTCATCTTTGCTTTGTGTTAGGCCGCGCTATGTAATGAATAATTAGCTTTAATAAGTGACGTGTCAAGGACTACTGTGTTTTCTGTGTCAGGTCTACAGATAAAAGGGTGTTTTTAGACACGACCAGACTGTTACTTAGATTTCACATTTATTAAAGTTATTTTTAAAAAATGGCCATTTTGACATTCCATTAGGAAACTAGTGATTCAGTGATTAAGTCGGCAGGCTAAGATTCAAGATTTTAAAATCTTTTTAAGAATAAAAATACTTAGCTCCATATTTAATAGTAAAGTAAATTCAGCTGTCACCAACAGCATTTTAACCAATGACTCTATTTAATATTGGTGGTTAAATATCCAAGTGTCGTAATACTTCGTAAGGCAGAGTGAAGGTTTATGACCTCTGGAAAATTATATACAAATGCCCATAGGAGTCAGCTTTTAAAGTAGACAGGAGCAGACTGCAGGAATGAAACTGCATGCATACAAACGCTTCAGTCTGAGTTAAATGATGCTGAAAGCATAACAGAGATTTCAGACTGTCAGTCTTTTACGGTGAGGGGTTTTCTCTCAAACATTCAGAGACTGTGAAAATAAACAGAAAATTCAAACAATCAGGGCGTTTGCATGGCTGTGCCAACAAAAACCTAAACACAGGACGGGCTGATGTGGCACTGCATACAAAAAGGCCACCACAGCAAGACGGAGAAATGAAGTGATGCCTTGTAAGAGTCCATTTACAACAATTGTGGGGCTTTCAGACTCATCAGCTAAATCTAGAGTCCTCAAATTATTTGACTTCAAATGCATTTCTGCTTGTGTATGTCATTATTTTTTTCAAAACGTTGCAAAATTAGCTATTTCATTTCTTTAGAAAAATGTCTAAGAAAATTTCAGCATGGGTACACAGTTAAATAAAACTCAAAATCAATCTTCCTCATCAGATATTGCAGAACAACAACTGGTATGTTTCTGCAACTCACTCACCACTCATTGACATTGTACTTAACTTTACTGTGAGGGTTTTTCCTCCTCACACATCACATCAGACAGGCATATTTTCAGCTTTGTTATTTTTTCTTGGATTATACTGTGCTGTTTAACAGCTGAACTATTCCAACTACCTTCAATATTTAATGTTTCAGATGGCTATCATGACTAATTTTGTTCATGTTTTCCATGTATGACCTTTTTAATATGACCTTCTCAGTTTGCTAATGCATTGTGAAACTTCCTAAATATGGAAAATGGCATGTGTTCTGTTTGTAAGACACTCAGTGGGGGAACCTGGCAAACCACAGACAGACAAGGCATGTACATTTGTACAGTTGACAGCCCATCAGTACTGATGTATGACGGCTACTGTATGATGTTGAGAGGTCCAGCTCCAGGTCATCAGCCAGACACATTATGGCCGTAGAACACACTGAGGTTACACCATCTGTGTGTGCAGCGGGCAGTATGCCCAATGGTTGTCACATACACAGGTGTCATGACTGAAAAGTTCCAGTTCCTGAGACAAGTTACATCAGTTCTGTTCAAGGTGTTCAGACTGGAAGGTCATGCTAAGACTGACATGGAAAACCTGGTCCAGTGTGAATGTGCCATCTCTGATTATGGCTGATGACACCAGCCTTCACATACGTAACAACTTCTCAGGACATATGAAGGACATTGAAAGCTGTTACTATTTAGCCTGCCTGTTTCTTATGAGTTACACTAATTAATTAAAATCTACACTGCATTTTATTGGCAGCCATTTGTTTTATGAAACCAACACAATGTCAGAAAGAAATGTTGTTTGTATATTTATGAAAACTACTGAAAGTACTAAGATTCAAATCATAACAGCTTTGTATGTAAGGTCAATTATCTTTATGGGTATACATTAAAAGGAAAGTATGTTTTATCTCTGTGGGTTTGTGAAAAAGCTTAAGAAGACAGACAGTGGTTAATATGATAAACTAATATGAAAAACTGCATGTGCATTTGCATCACTTGAAAGACAAAGAAAGCTTAGACCATATATTATATATAGTGGAATAAAAATAAGCTGGTAGATGCTGTCATGACGTGTTAGCCTTTTTGACATGGATCTGCTGCCCTGCGACACACAGACATGACCCGGACAGCCCAGATTTTGGCACTGACAAGCAGGAAGAGGAGGAGGTGGGAACACAACCCTAACTTCTCTTTCACCTTTCCTCCCTCCTTTTGCCCAGACGTTTTGGGCCATGCCGGGCTCTCACCCTCCCCGTCTCCCCAGTACCCTTGCTCTGGGCACATCTAATTGAAAGCGATCTCGGGGCTGAGAGAGTTCCGTTTCTTCTCTAATCCCTCCACTGGGGGAGGCTCACATGGTCTCAATTACCCCCACCCCACCCCAGAACACTGGGTCCCCTCTCTCTGCTCTCTCTCTATCCGTCTCACCGGCCTGCTCCTCTGCCAATGTACCGGCCTGGGCCCTTTTTCAGCAGTTTATGTTATTAAGCACACACTGCCGAGTTCCTGTCCTTCACAGGGGCCTGGAGATGTTATCTCCCCTGCCGCCGTATACGGTTACCTCCAAAATATTCCATAAATTAGATTGGGATTGGCAATTCAGAATATGGAGGTGGAGGCTGAGGTGGTCAAGGATTGGCTGAGAATGGGAGGGTGCGGGGCTGGTGGTGGGGGTGAGGATCAGGGAAGCACGGTGTAAGTAATAGCATAGGAGGATCTCCTGGTGTTTACTCTGGATGGAGAGCCACTGGGAGGTATGTCACTGGCAAAGTGAAGGTGAACAGAGGAGAAGTGGAGGGTGCTTAAGGGCTTTGGGGTAAGGAGGAGAGGAGACCCAAATCCAGTTCCTATTTGGATAGAGATTCTTTTGGAGGTGGAGTTGAATATCTAGTCTGCAAAGAGTTAGACTGGGCATTTATTGGGCTGGGGGGAGGGGGGCTGTGATATGCATGCATCCCCCCCTGTAATTAAACAAGGCTGTATTTGGACAAGTGACTTTTCAAGCCATGAACAGCTCTGTCAATCCCCAGAGCATGGAGAAAGGTCTTGAGCCAGGACATCCGTGGCCAATTAGATTAAGAGGAACCTGTGAGGTCTCCAAACAATGGGCTCTCAGAGGATCTGCAATAACACAAACATGGCCCCTGACACACAGCTCCAGCACTTCAAAAGAAACCATTAGGGGTCTTAGCTGAAGCAGTTAAAGACACATATTAACAAATACAAATGAATTACTCTGGCCCCCCTAACTGAAAAGGTTCAAGGCCATTATGACTCAAGAAAATTGCTTGTAGTCTGTTAAAGAGCTTTTCGTACAGACTATTCATAATTATTGTTTGGCTATTAACCATTAAACTGCATACACAGCTGTGGAGGAAACATCTGTCTATCAGTTATGAGTGAATGCCTACCAACAGCATAGAAGGGCGCTTTATGTTTGATGGGTTACATGTGATGTTACAGTCTGTGCTTCGGATGTGCCCAGGTTGTGTTTCTATAGCTGTGGTGTCTATGGGGTGGGATTGTGTTTACAGACATGTATAACTGTGTTGACATTAATTGGATCTGTTTGAAGTGCATGATGATGTCCTCTATTTGTTATTGTTCCTCTCATTGTGTCTCAATGTTTGTTTTGTTTGTAGTGCCTTGTGCCATGCAGGATGTGCACCACACTTAATAAATAAATTACCCTGTTACTATCTATCTTACTACTTACCTTCATGGCCTTCATCAAACACAAAGCAAACACTGACGGAGCAACCTGAACAAATACTTGAAAAGTCTACACAGAGAAACATAATGTAGTGACCTCTTGACTTCTATTGATTACAACCAAGACACAGTTTTATGTTTGAGAGAAATATGGAAAAAACACAGAGAAACACAAACTCACAGAGAGAGAGAGAGAGGGAGAGATAAACAAGACCTGTCTGGTCCATGTTCAGGTATAAGCAGACATCCATCTAAGCTAAGTAAAGAAAGTATGAACAAGCATTAGAAGGAAGAGGGAAATGGGGGCACTACATCTGGGTCAAGGGTTCAGCTTAAACCTTGGGGGCTGACTGATCTAAATTCTGTTACCGGCTTGACTCCATGCATGGCTAATGTGGCGCACTGTCCCTTTTATTAGGGCTGACCTCCTAGGGAGACAGCAGTACTTTAAAGTATTTCTAGATAGAGCACCTAATGATCTGAGAGGGGTGGGGAATCAATTGAAAATGAACTCCTACCAACTTGCTAATTACCACTGTGTGCATTTGGTAAGAGCTCTATGAGGGAATTGTAAAAGTCTATTGGACTGGGGGAAGAATGGAAACACAACACTGAAGAACAGAGGTGAATAAGCAGCTTCAGTGAACACATCGGTTTTATGAAGGGAAAGACCACAACTGACAAGCTTTCCAATAATTTAGACGGCCACCATTAAGTAAACACAGTAGCTCTGGTAACAGTTATCCACCTAAAGATGCAAAGAGGCTATGGAAAAATGTTTTGGGAGCTTTGGAAGCTTTTTTTTGGATCAAAATTGCCTTTGCTTTGTTTTGCTTTTCCCCACTTTGCTTGAAACCTCTATCAACAACTTGACTGCAGTTGACAGAGAAATGTTCACAAATGATGTAAAGCCATCTCAACTCTCTACCTGCACTTGATCTTGTTCTAGCCACTTGGAATTAGCATCCTAAGACTGTACCCTAAAATCCTGCAAAGGTTTGATTTAGAATGAAATCTTCTGGATAAAACTGGTGTAAGCGTACATACCAAGGTGAGACGGCATGCTGTAAAACTGATTATTCTCTTACTTTTGAAGTATTACTTCATTTTAAAGTATTACTTGCATACCAATTACGATATAAATTTGTTCTGTTTTGTCTCAGTTATTCCAAAGGTAATTGATAGTTGTTTGACATGTTCTGCAACTGTCCATGAGCCAGGGGCAATTGGCAAGGAGACACATCTACATGTGCAATATCATAAAAAATGGACACTGAAAGATTGCTAAGGTGTAAATTTCCTTAAGCGTCTGCTGAAGAAACTGCTAAAATTACTCAGCAGCAAATTACATGTTCAGTGTAAAGTGTCAAACCAAACTTTCTCCTTTGTTCGTTTTCCGCAAACACTGATCTGCCTCATCCCGCAGCATTTTTGTCAAAGACAATCTGTTGTTAATTTGAGCTTCCTGATACATATAAAATGCACAATGTCGAACAAGAGTGTTGCACTGGAGTCAAAAAGGAGCCCCTGAGCCCCTGATGATAGGGCACTGACTCCTGATGTGGAGCTGCAGAGGCTGCCTGTGTTTGTCTGTCCTCCACTCTGGAACATGTGGTTTTAGTTACAGAACGTTTTACTGCTCAACAATGTTTCTGCCTTGGAGCTCGGCACACTGCATAAAGACTACTTTGTCCCCTGATGCCCACACGGGAAGAGTCTGCCTCATTGTACACACACACGCACACAGGGTGATGATGACATCAGCAAGGCCACTGAGCCCATGTCGATAAAGGTACCATTTTCCCTCTAGACGGTAACACCTTTATAGTGCCTTGCCCGACTGTACCCCTTCTTGAAACAGCTAAGTAAAAGTCAAAGCTAATATTTTCAGTACAGTCCATTTCTGCCCGCCTACATGTCCGCTATCCACTGCAGCACCAGTGCTACAATAGGGACATGGCACTCCTAAATCCCTGGCCTACAGTACGACGGGCGGTTGCTGGATAAATTAAAAGAAAGACGCGCCACCACACCATGTGCACCGTGGTGAAACTAATAAAGATCAGACTTACTGAGTTACATTTAATACAAATAACAATGAAACAAGAAGAAGAAAAAGTGGAATTACACATGTGCATATGGGCAAATAAAACTTCAATATTGAACTGTAAATTACTGAATGGCAACAATGGAATCTCATCAGCCAATAATCCTGTTTGGAAAAGTGTACAAATTTAAGGGGGTGACAAGTGAGCACATTTCATGTCACTAACACGGCATCCCACCTGCAGCTCTTTTTCATTTACAGTGGTCTTTTACAACAAGAAAATGTGATTGTGATCTCATGGCCCTATTTGAAGGAAGTGATTAGCACACCCAGGGGTGCAAAGTGAAAGGCTATGGGCGAGCTGGAGGATGTCTGGCATGAAGTCACTGCGGCTGTCACTTGGCACACTTAAATCATGTTCTTCAGAACCAAAGCGGTGCTAAACACTGGTCATATGCATCACTAGAGTCAGTGTACAGGGGCCCCTTAACAGCCTCTGCCCTACGCTATGTTTAAACTACGTTTCCCAGCAGCAAACCCACCTCGCCAACAAGCTCTGACTAATGGGGTGGCATAGAGAAACAATTAATAACTGCATTTTCTTTTCTTTTTTTTAACATTCCCAAACTGATGTCAACTGTCACTTAATTTGGAAATTGATATTAAGGCACCATTTTATAGATTAATTCAAATACACAAGCAATTTTGATAATGTAATAAAGAGTGCAGCCGACGCAAGATGAAATGAACACATCAGATACATTCCACGTCCAGTTGGTTAAACTTCGCTTGAACTTGAAAGGTTCGTGCATAAGCCAAACGTCTACCCTCACAGTTCATCACAGTATCCATCTCACACCTAAAACATTTTGCCCACACCCTGAGGCCAACAACATGTCTCGCATTCAGAAGCCTTCTAACCCCGGACGTGGTAACAGATGGACGAGGGTCAAAGCTGAGTCAGAGAGAGCCATCCAGGAATTCGACATAGCGCCAAAAACATCTCATCACAGCACAGGAGAGGCTGAAAGGTTACATTTGTTCAACATTACTGCTTGTTGGGTTCAGCACACGCACTGGAAACCTCACACCTGCTGGTGTCTCAGGCTCCACCAGCCACTGCAGAGACGCAGACTGTTTCTAGTCAAAGAAAATCTTTTCAACAGCAACACCGATTTTTGTGTTGTAGAATAAAATAATACGTACTGACAGTGTCATGCCCACACACGCGGCATCTGACTGGGGTAAATCAGACATGAAATAGGAGCCATGTAGCTGTTTCAATGACCCTTCGTGGTTATCCAACAGTATAGATACAAACAAATACCACAGTGTCAGCAAAATATGGTGGGAAATGTAAAAGTATATATCTGTATCTGTAAATCCAGTGCTATGTACTAACTATCGTAGCTGACTGTATCTAAAGTACAATCATTTACATTTTTACACAATAAAGACCCAAAATGAACACAAATGAACAAAACCAATTTGATTATGAAACAAATAATCTGCAAGAGCCACCTGCTACTTGGCCAATGACCTACTGATGATATGTTTGGTTTATCATCAGTTTAGCAGTAACTTAAAGAGTTTTAGCTTTACATTATATAATGAAAATGTTGAACAATCCTTCTTACTGAGAAGACTGAGAAATTTTTCAACAAAATGAAATGACTGTTGTAAGTGAAAATAATGCCTTTTGAAAATATTTATCAAATGTATTCTCATTTTCACTAATATGAAACAGTTTATGACATAAAGTATAAATGATTGATCATTATGTTGTGTGTTCTACTTAGTCCTAAGTATGTCCTATTTGGAGCTGCCTTTTCACTGAGAGAGGGGGCTTTAAAACAATAATCTGTCGCCATCTTGTGGCAAAAGAAAACTATTTCCAAACATAAAATATTTACCAGTGAAACCCTGCCATGTTTTTAGTAAAGGGCTTACTTCAAGCATACGCATGTCATTACTGATCTTCATCATTTTGTGGAAAGGGACATATAAATATTTACTGAGTATATCCTATGCAGCATAAATTCTGTGAAACGAGCAAGCAGAAAAAGGTTTTACCTGTCTTGCAAAGCTCTATTGGCATTCACCTAGCAGAGAGAAGTGTTCCTTGATCAAAACCCCAATCAGTGTAACCTGGAAATGCATAAAAACAGCTGATTATTTTTATTCTGAAGCTTATATTATCTATCACAGTTCAATGATAAATAACATTCTTTCTGTGATCAAAGTTTTTTGACATTGGACCCTCTCAGTCACTCTTAACTCAGTCACTAGTATTAACAAGAGTTCAGGGGGCACATCAAGTATTTGTTGGCAAAAGGATTAATTTTGTGACTTCTTTATTATTGATCATGCACAAAAGTGATAAGTTACATCATTAAACATCTATTCTATTGAAGTGGAGGTTGTGAACAAAGTGTTAGCGTCCAAGGTGAAAGCTTATCATCTCAGGAAAAAAGAAAAACAATGGATATCATCTGAATAGATCAAGAGTAAAAGTGGAGGAGAAATGAAAGATAAGGTTGCTTATTTCACTGCCTTGACTTGTTTTCATGTGTTGCTAATGATAATTAACATGCAAATGAGCCCTGGGAGCAAAATAGAGCAGAGTGGTTCTCTGTTAATAATTACTGTGGAACATCATGGTTATAAATGAGATCTTTCCAGGTACAAGACAGGACAGTAATTGGGGTTGTGACTAAAGAACCTCTAACATAGAAAAATTGTGTTGGAAAGTGGGCTTAATAATGGTTTGTAGACATTTTATGTGTGTCTGTTCCCAGGAGAATATGGTTTGTAGTGGCTATAGAAAATGACCATAATTAAAGATATTTTTGAGTTGTAACCTTTTACCTATCCTTGTCCTGCAATATAGAAAACTTGCCTTTGCAACACTAAATGTGCCTTATCTGTATATAGTAAATGGGCATAATGTTCATAGTATTGTACTTGGGTGTTTCTAAACAAACACCATGTCTGTATAAACCCAAATGAATGTAAACTGATTAACAATGACAATGCAAAAATGAAAATTAGCTGGATATAGCACCTAAAAGTTTAAAATAAAAATTAAACCTCCTAAAAATGGATTTTAAGAGCTTTATCAATGAGGATGATGGTGTTAAAAAAAGACGTATGAACAAGTTATGCTAAAACTGCAACAGAATATAAGCTTAAAATCCATTTTTTGCTGCAGAATGGAGAGTCCTCAAGGAAAACATTAATAACTGGTGGGTTATGATACTTGACAGGGGTGTAATACGGATGTACATTGGCATCACTGAATGACAGGGAATGAATGAGGATGATATACATAATGATGATCTGTGCTGTGGTCAGGGCGGACTTCAGTGCGCAGCGAAAAATACGATTTGAGCATCCAGACTGAGATCAGTTTGGAATCACATTTTAAACCACCTCCACCACCTCCTTTGAGACCTTTTTTTGTCCAGCACACAGAACAAAAGACGGCACAAAAGTTCCTTTTCCAATATCAACTTCTCTAAATACAGCTATCACGAGAAAACACCAAACTATTTCCAGCTGTTGTAAGTGTGGTTAAAAGATTATTCAGCTGTTTAGCAGGACAATTACAAAGGAGCTCAGCTGAAAAATGTTTAAACACCTCTTTCTTGTTACTGTGGAGACGTCAGGTGAGCAACGTGAACCTGATTATACGCTGTAGTCGCTCCTCATCACATTAATACAGGGAAGAATATTTATTTTACTTACGAAACAAAATAAGTTCCTGGACCTCATCTGGTCTGAAGGCTGCAGCAGGTGCGTTCACAGAGGTAAAGTCGTCATCCTGTTTTCAATCAGCCCTGCTGTGACAAATTGAAAAAGGAAATCCAGTTCTAATGTTAGCCTGTAAACAAAACTAATACTCAAACTAAACTTCTAGTAGTTTTTAAATTGTATTTCTAGACACCCCAACTTAAACTGGGCTAAGTTGACTAATTTTGAAACAAATGAATCTCGTCCTAACTATTTCAGTGATGTGAATATCCTGCTTGACTCATTGGCAAAAAAGAAAAAAACTGTGATATGCAGTGAAAAGTAAGTGTTTTAGTGAGCTGTGCAGGATCACAGGCGCAGGTTTGATTTTGACTCCTCAGGTGGTTTGTTTACTTCCGCTAACGTTTCAAGATTAAGCACGGACCCAGTAAGCGATGTAGAAAATTGGATAGCTGACAAAAAAAATTCTACAACTCTTAAAATAAAAGAACATAAAATACGACAATGTTAAATGTCATTTAACGTAACTAATAAGCCAAATAGAGAGCTGAAGTCACGTCCTTCCCCAGCTAGCTTAAATACTTTACCTCTGCTTTTGGCTAACTGTGTATTTTCTATTAACTAAATTAACTACAGCTGTTTCAGAAAAGCTTTAAAGCCACTTAAAGCTAACATCTACTACAGCAACTTGCAATTTTAAGACAATATTAATAACTTAACAATCGAATTTAATCGTTATTTAAATAAAACATTTAATACAAACATATTATGAAATTAAGTGCCTTTAAGGGCAAACATTAAATAAACGAACCATCCGGAGGACAGGTGAATTTCTCGGCTGTGGTTTTGGATGTTGCCTCGAAGACAGGTGTGTGTAAACTGTCAAAAGCAAACTTTATTCTGAAGGAGCGCAGTCAAACTTCATACTACTCCTACAATCCAACATGGCGACTGCTTTCTTCTTCTTCACCGGCCGTCCGGCGCAGGAGCTGAAACAGCGACAGGAGGCGCAGCAACTCAGGCCTTCTGGACGTTTTATGAAATCCAGAAAGCTTAGATTCTTTATGAAAATCTTCTCTAAATGCATGTCAGAAGATGGAGTAGAAGTACAGAACTGAACACACAGCAAAAAAAATAAAAAAAATAAAAAAAAATAAATAAAAAAAAAAAAAAAAAAAATATAAATC
>JBAJHX010000041.1:7964733-7978159 GCA_037176925.1 Amniataba percoides
GTATACTATATATAATATACTATATACTATATAATATAATATACTATGCTACTTTTAAATGCCTTATGTTTTCCATAGTGTTGAACTGCATAAATGTATGGTTTGAATTCATTGTAAAAAAATCAATAAAGCATGACTTCTTACCTTTAAATAGAAATTAGTCTTTGTGTTTTAATCAGTAGAAATGAATGAGGTGTCCTTAGACCTTAGAGCTCACTGGTGTCTTTTAGATTATGTATTATGTGTAAGTTAAAGTTTGGCATATAATTTACACCATCAATTAACAGATAATATAACTTCAGTACAGAAGTGAATGTATAAAATGTTAATAGATTTTTTCTATGCTGGGTGAAATCTCTCTGAAATCTTGGTTATTGTGGCCTCATTGTGAAATTTGAATTTCATTTAAATAAATAAATAAAGAAAGAAAGAAAGAAAGAAAGAAAGAAAGAAAGAAAGAAAGAAAGAAAACAGTCACACATTTAAAAAATGAGGGATACACCACCATGTTGAGATTATTGGACAGATAGCACATGGACACATATTTGTGAAATGTGGATTGATGCTTGTCTTGGGTCCTGTTTGATGTCTCAAGTTGTTATATGTTGCATCTTGTGCACAATACTGATTTCCTGCAGGTATGATAAAAGATTATGCTGGACTTAAAATGAAGATGGCAAGACTGCAAGAAAGCCTCCAACAAGCTGCATGCTGACAATGACAATTGACAATATGCTCAAAAAACGAAAGTAGCACCACGTGTCAGGTCAGCTATACAACATCAGCATGGGTATTAAACTCAATGTGTCATTCACAACCCAAAAAATCCTCAGTATCCAGGCAGCATCATTGAGTTCTGTTAAAGGTGAAAGTGAGGGAGGGGATACTGCTCTTGTTTTACGATCAAGACTCTTAGATATGAAATGTTTTTTTCTGCTCAATGTGGACATCTAGTGGCTGTCAATGGTCAAAGCGATCCAGGAAATATTAAATGCAATATGTATACATCTATGTATTTTAACGCAGGGTGTTTTATTTGTGTTAAATAGAAACAAAATATTGCGTTGGTATAACGTTATCTTCATAAAGTGACTTGCTTGATATGTTAGGGTGATATGCTGGTAATCCAGTCATCAAAGGAGGCTCGCTGTAATTGTCACAGGTTTGATAGTATGTAATCAGAGCCTGTTTCACCTATACTATGAAAAAATAAAAGCAAAAAAAGTTAAATTTTCTTACCTGTAAAGACTGTGACATCGTGGAGATACTTAGACCCACTTTAAACCATTTTTCTGTTACTTTGGATAAACATCACAATTAGTAATTTTCATAGGAACTACACAAAGAAATATTCCTTTATAATACTGCTGACAGTCTGACCCTTTTGGATTAACCAGGACAGGCTGTAACTCTATCTCAGAAGATATATTATTGTTAATTGTCTTTTTTTTGCTTACTGATGATTAATGGTGTAGTGTAGTTAACATCAAACCTACTCATTTCATGTACACCATTGCCGGGCTGTGACAGTTCACTTCTGTACAGGTACAGAAATAAAATCCAGGAGACCACATGGGGAACCTCAAGGTCAATTGGCATTTCATCACTGATCACATTATTCTTAACCACAACAAACACAGTTGTTTAGTGTATTTTCCTTGGTAATGTTGTGCAGTTATTTCTGGCTCACACTGGTTGTTTATTAGCTCACACAGATGACAGTGTGATTTTTTTTGCATGACGAGAAAGTGTTCACTGGTCAGTCCATTCAGGCCACATTGTTTCCAACAGGTCTGCAAAGCTTCGGCAGAGACTCGTGTCTATTTAAATATAACTGCTTGTTGTCTCAGAGTTATTAAAGCTCACAGCTCTCAGCTCGTTTCCTCACTGAGTTGTTAAAGATGCAGATGAACATGACACAGTGCCATGAAAACAGATGGACGCGCTCATCCTTCACTTCAACCAGCTGTTTGAGAAATATGGAGCACTGAAACAAGCACAGAGGAAGACACGAGAGAGACCAAACCTTGAGTTTGATCCTGTGAAGGACAAAGACTCCAAAGTACAGTTCTATACAGGACTGCAATCATTGAAAGTTTCCATTTGGCTGTTAAATATTGTCAAAAGAAGTGTTGTTTTATGGGATGAGCTGACTGTGGAGGACCACCTGTTTTTAGCAGGGGGTGCTTTTTTTGTATAAGATGGATTTGGGAACCTTGACTCCGACAATATGATGGCTTCAGAGTCTGGCTTTTATGAAAGCCTGAATGTGGCGATGAGGTTCTTGTTGACAGGAGTTTTCTCATGAGGGGAAATCTGCCAAGCATTGCAGCGACACTGAAAATCCCCAGTTTGACAAAAGAAAAGTCTCACTTGCCTGAAGCCTGCTCCTGTCGGCTGTCAAGGGCCAGCATTTGCATAGAGCGACTGATCAGTCACTTTCTTTGAAACCTTCCAGATACTAAACCCTGTAATACCTGTAAGCCAAGTAGATCTCCTGGATGACATTGTAACATTGTGTGTAGGTCTCACCAGCATTAAAAGTCACATTGCAGTCATAAAAGAACAAATAGAGGATGTGATAAATATACTGTATATATCATATTGACAGAGATACAAGGTTTTCTTCTTAGGAAATGTTTCTCTGTGGGCAGAGTGGTGTGTTTGTGTACACTTGTTTACTTTATTTTTTGTGCATTATGTTCCCTATTTCTGTTTGTATTAAATGTTCTCATGGATAGTAAAATGGATATGGTGACTTATTTCTATAAAATGATGCAGTTGAAACAATACTAAAATGTGTTTTTGTTTGTTTGCTGTCAATACTCTGTATTTCCATCAACGAAAACTAAATGTGGTTTTATTTAGATTTGTTTCAAATGTGGCTGTTAATGATTAAGTAATGGTGGCGGCTTGACTGTTCAATTTAGATGAAGCAGTAAACAAGTTCACAAAACCATGTTGATGTCTGATTAAGAAAACACAGAAGACGCTGTGCCACTACATTATTTATTATATGCTCAAGTGCTAAAATAAACAACAACACAAACCAGTCACTTCTTAGTTGGAGGCCATCACCTGGAAGAGAGAAAACATAAAGAGAATATTTTAAAGGTCTCCACCAGAGGGCACCAGAGCAATTGCACTTTAAATGTATGATGAGCTCCTTTGGACAAACAGTGTACAATGAAATGTTTTTCACTTACGTTGTTGATCCAGGGGATGTAGGCGCTGACTCTGGTGAAGACAGAGGGCTTCTTGGGGTAGTTGCAGCCCAGGCTTGAGCCAAAGCTCACCACACCATGGACATCCCAGGAGCCATCGGGGTTCTGACAGTTCAGGGGACCGCCAGAGTCTCCCTAAGGGAAACAAAGTAAAAGATGTAACACAGGATGGGAGATCCACATTGCAAAGATGAAATTTAGCAATATGCTGGAGTGTGAGGCTGAGTTTCTGCAGGAACTGTGAATAAACATTAAGTTATCAAAGTAAAATGAATCAGACTCACGTTGCAGCTAGCCAGCACTCCATCTCCTCCAGCACAGACCATGCTGGTGGTGACCAGGCTGCCCCACCAGTCATTCCTGCTGCAGGTGGCGTAGTCGACCACGGGAAGGAGGGCCTGCTGCAGGATGTCAGCAATGGGACCTCCAGCTGTAGAAGACAGCACTCAGATTAAATCAAGTTTCTTAAAGATCAAAAAGTTTTGTGGGTATTGATAGAGATTATAAAAACTGTCTGTCTGTGTGAGCTTGTGTGAAATGTTTCTAACTAATCAGCAGAGAATTTTGAGAAAAAGGAGGTTCTTTGAAATATCCATTTTGCAAGGCACAGCCTCTTTCTGTATTTAGATTAGTGATGAACATAGTGAAGTCAACATCCAAAAGTAGCTAAAGTTAATTACTGGCTAAAGAAATTTCAGTTAATGATTAATGGACAGAGTCCTATGTAACTGTGTCTTAAAACGGAGAAGGTAGTAAAAGTCACTGTGCTCACTCAACTTTGACAGGAAATGGATATAACTTTGAAGGCCTGACAGGAGTCATTTTGCCAGCCTTGGTTAACAGTTCCTTTTCTTTGTCCTTTTTTAGTTAACAGAACTTACTCCAGAGACGGCCCCAGCCAGTGACGTAGCAGGGAGCTTGGTTAGGCAGGATGTCACCAGAGTTGGGAAGACAGGCAGCCATGATGGAATCAGAGAATGTGACAGGAGTAGACAGCTTGATCAGGGCGATGTCGTTACTACACAGTGAAAGCAAATAGGATTTTCAGAAACAGAATATTCATTAGCATTGCATACTAACACCAAAATAATCACAGCAGCATAAGATACAGTCTGCAATATCAGGGGAAATGACTGAACCAACCGGATTCTGTAAGAATCCCAGTTCTCATGGACGATGATCTTGGAGGGGCTGATGGCGAGAGAACCAGCCTCATTGCTGTTCTTCAGATTGTGCTTTCCCAGGTAGACTCTGTAGGTGTAACTGCTGCTCGGCCACAAAAATCACGAAAACAAGGTTCAGAGTTGTTCGATCTGGGATCTTCGCACAACTTAACAAACAAAAAAGTGTTTACCACATATTCAAATAGCTTTTTCTTAAACTATTTAACTGAATAAAAGTAAGAGTATTCACAATCAGTGATCAGAGCTCAGTTTAAAGCTTGAACTGCATTGTTACACCAACTCAGACTGTCAGAGTATTTAAGTGTAAGTTCAGGTAAACTGTTTAAAACTGGAAATTCAAACAGCCTTTTCTCCAAACAGCTTTGAACATGTCTTTTTTGACGCACCCGATGCAGTGAGCAGCAGTAAGGACCCACTGGTTGGAGATCAGGGTGCCACCGCAGGTGTGGTAGAAGTTGCCGCCACTCTGGTACTGCAGAGACACCTGAGGAGAACAAACAACGCATGAATGTTTTGAGAATTTTTTAAATAGACAGCAGACGAAGAATTTAGAGGAGATGTTTTGAAGCGACAAACCTGCCAGGGCCAGCTGTTCTCACGAACATCATCTCCACCGACCACCCTGGTGACGACAGGAGGGTAAGTGGGCAGGCCACACCCGTAGGCTAAGAAACAACAGTACAGGAAGTGTTATGACTGTCTTGACGTCCACAGTGTAATAACGTTTGATTCCTGAACCATCAAAAGTGTTTCAAAGCAGCTTTTCACATAAGGGTTAGATGTGATTCGTTAAACTCATTCAAGCCTGTGCTTATATCAAACTTATCAAACTTCTAGACCACATCATGTAAAGACAACGTGGATGGCTGTATGTAGTGACACATTTCATAGTCTGGTCAGAATAGTATCAGTGCTTACCACCAGCAACGAACAAAGCCAAGATCACAAACTTCATTGTGACTGTCTTCAGTGGAGTTCAGGGCGAACAGCTCCTCCTTATATACCGCTTTCACACGTTTGTTTAAAGACCTCAGATGTGTTACCTAACATTTGCCTCAGAGCAGCCAGAAAAAGTTGGTGCGGAAAAGAAAAACCTTGGAGATAAGTAACCGCAGATATCCCCAAATACACCTTATCTCCCCAACTCAACCTCTATGTGAACTTCACAGATGTTGAACAGTGACCTGAGTTAGTCGTAAGAACAAAAATAATACTCACACACTGCTTAAAAGTCAGTTTAAAAATGGTCGGTCTGTCTGTATTGTTCTGTCAAATAAACAAGTACTATCCTGTTTTTAGGTGAAATTAGGGAACATAATATTAACTTATAAACATATGTTTGCATATGGATATAAACAATCTCACAGAACTGAATATGAATATGTAATTACGTGTGTTTATATATATATATATATATATATATACTACAAAGCAATTTAGTTTGAGTGATCCCACATTGATCTTTTAATGTGATCATTTCCAGTTGGACACATAAAAACATATATTTCTAAAATTGTGGCAGCTTCTGAGTCACTACCACAAGCACTGTAGTTGTGTGTAGTTGTGGTACAGTGGCATTCTTCATGGATACTTTTTGCAACAATTCTGACATTCGTATAAATTCCCATATCTTCATCAAACATTGCAATATTTTTGCTCAGTAAAGTTGGTGGGTACATGCAAGGCATGTGAACTATCAGTATTGCATTATACTAATAAGTTTGTACTGCTCAGTTAAATTTAAGTAATACGTTACAATCACCAGAAACATTAGGTGCTTTAATGAGAAATGGAAACTCCAGCTACTGGAGGAGGCAATACATTTCTTGGTAAAGGAAATCAGAGCAGGGAGGGCTACATTTGATGTGGAGTGAGGCTCTTTGTGCTAACTCCAGCTCTTGATGATAAACGGTAAAATGCTTAATTCCAATAAGTGTTTCAACAAACATGTTCTAAATTATACATCCCTCCAGGACACTTTGGCCTTGGCCTGGTATGCCTGGTCATTTCAGGCCAAAGTCATATCCACCTAGCTCCACCCCAGTGTTAAGATTTGTCAAATGGAAATTGTCCAAGATTTTGTTCCAGTTTTTGCAGGTTGCATAACATCATGAGAGGTATAAATAAGTCAGATGATTTATTACAAACTGTGGAGATACTAACACGATGAAGTTTGTCATTTTCGCTCTGTTTGTTGCTGGTGGTAAGGGCCTTTCAGACACAACATGAGTAACGCTCACATACAGCTTTTCTCTACAAACTGAATGCAGTCGTGTGCGTCTCGTCCACATTTGTGAAAGAGTCTGTCTCTCTCTGTCTCCTCAGCCTACGGGTGCGGCCTTCCCACCTTCACCCCTGAGGTGACCAGGGTGGTCGGAGGAGTAGATGTCAGGCCTCACAGCTGGCCCTGGCAGGTAAAACATGATGAGTGAGGAATTTAATTTTAGACTCCAGTTGAAAGAGAAAAAAAATTGAACAAAGTTTATTGTATCTGTTTCAGATTTCCCTGCAGTACAACAGAGAGGGCGAGTGGAGGCACACCTGCGGAGGCACTCTGATCTCCGACCAGTGGGTCCTCACTGCTGCTCACTGCATCAGGTATGAAACAGTCGAGCCCAAAACGATCCGTGATAGATTATCTAAGAACTCAAAGCAGCACTGACACAAATATTCATTATTAGCAAGTGACACCAGTCATGTTGTCTGGAATTATTTATTTTAAGTATGAAATGTCAGTTGTGAGTTACAATTTTACAAAATTCAAGATATTCTCAAAATCAAGTGGCCAAAGAAGAAAATGGGTGATTTTTTTTATCCCACAAGCATATTTTTTTGTTTGTTTGTTTTTGTTTTTTTTTTTCATTTTTAGGACTTAATGGCAATTTTAAAAAACATAATAAAAAGGATTGTTAGAAAAACCATATTTCCACACAGATCCAGCTGGTAACTGGACTTTTTTTATAGTGAAAAACAAGTTAAAAACATCAAGAAAAAAGACATTTAAATGTATTTGAAAATAATCCCTGAGCTAATATATCACTGCTTTATTTCCCTTCTCTCTGTCAATTTGCAGCAGTGGCAGGCAGTACAGAGTGGCCTTGGGAAAGCACAACCTGGTGGAGATAGAGGAGAGCGCTGTGTTCATGGGCACTGCTAACATCATTGTCCACGAGAACTGGAACTCCTTTTTCATCCGGTAAAATCAGACTTCTCACTAAGGATTTGACTAGGAATATGCAAAACCCTTCTGAAAAATTAATAGTTATAAAAATGTATTATTTCATGTTACACGCAATAACAGCTACAGGTCTATGATGAACCTAATTGTGTGCGTTTTCCTGTCCAGTAATGACATCGCCCTGATCAAGCTGGAGTCCCCAGTCACCTTCTCTGACAGCATCATGGCTGCTTGTCTCCCCGCCGCCGGCTTCATCCTCCCCCATAATGAGCCCTGCTACGTCACTGGATGGGGTCGCCTCTACAGTGCGTAAAAAACCTATTGTTGATGTAGCATAGTTTAACAGAATGGATGGAGAATATTTTTGCCTTATCCTTTCTAAACACTGTAAAGCTTCATGCTGATGCCTCGAGGTTGTGTTTCTCCATTCTCATACCTGAGCTCAAACTTTGTCCTCCACACAGCCGGAGGTCCCATTGCTGACATCCTGCAGCAGGCTCTCCTGCCCGTGGTGGACCACGCTACCTGCACCAAGCTTGACTGGTGGGGTTCTCAGGTGAAGGAAACCATGGTCTGCGCGGGCGGAGATGGAGTTGTATCTGGTTGCAATGTGAGTCTAAAATAATGAATGACTCGTCATGTTGCGGGGTTAGCACTGATTCCTTCAGGGATCAGTAAACACAACAAGCAAAGCAAGCAAAACTCAAAAATAGTTGTTCTGCTTAAAAACAGCAAGTGCTCTACTCCTGTATGTTTTAAGTGAGATTCTTCTGCTAGTAATGTATCCTATTACCCCCCAAAATCTGAACAATATCTCTTCTAAAATGCCTATTTTTGTGAATAATATACAGAAGCTCAAAAGAAGAGTGAGTTAAAAGGTCTTAAAATGTAAATGAATGTTTGTAAGGTATTGCAAGTCATGTCAGAAGTGAACATACACTCACTAAGGGTCTAAAACAAATGTTAAAATGTGGGACTGGCACACTAATCGCATGTTTTCTCTCTCATGACTCAGGGCGACTCTGGCGGTCCTCTGAACTGTAAGAACGCCGCTGGAGCGTGGGAGGTTCACGGCATCGTCAGCTTCGGCTCCGGGCTCAGCTGCAATTTCCCCAAGAAGCCCACTGTCTTCACCAGAGTCACCTCCTACATCGACTGGATAAACTCCGTAAGCTCCTGAACCTCACCTCAGAGGCTGAAGTCATGAAAACTACACCCACTGATGTATTTGTGTATCCAGTTTTAAACAATCAAAATAGGTGATGATCTGAATGAGTTCAAATAATTATCCCGTATGTTACTGCTGAATACACGATGCTGCACTGAATCTAACATGTCTCTATCATCTTTTCCACAGAAAATGGTGGCCTATTAAGATGACAGGCGTCCGGGACAACGTCACTATGTACACCTCAATGCATCAAATGTGGAACAATAAATAAAATGTCAAGAATCTAAAATGTCAAGACTTTGTGTTATTTTATAATTTGTAAAATCTTTTGTCTCAGTTATCGGGTTAGCAGTTTCCCAAAAATGTAAAAACACACCATAAAGCATAACTAAATCTTAAGCTTGAGGAGTCAGTCTGAATACACAGTCGGCTTTATTCTGAAAAATACACAATCTATTAAGTGTAATCAGTGATGCTTGAATCGCAGGCAAGGTTATCCAGTGGGAGAGGTGATGGGAAAATCCTATCTCAAACCACATGCTGTGCCCTCAGTCCACCACTTGTTTGACTTGTGTGTGTGTCAGACAAGTTTCCCAAGGCAGTCTGCACACTAGGTAGAAGTTGCTAACATATGCTATAAATACAAGCCTGTTCTTAACAGCAGATTTAGACACACCTCTCTGCTGCAGTCATGAGGAGTCTGGTGGTTCTCGCTTTTGTGGTAGCTAGCGGTAAGACAGTTTCGATTCCTTCACATAAATTACTTATAACTCATAATAGTCCCTTCTTAGTTTTGTAAAGAGTATTAATAATCACATTTTATTTGAAAAAGAAAACTTTTAATGTTTAATGAACTTAGATGTTGATTTTTGCTTGAAATTAATTAAAAACCTGCCACAGTAAAACAATGACCTACTTTTTTTACATTTAGTCTGGTGTTAAAATCACAATATGCGTTACTAACCTTGTCCCAGCCTGTGGATGTGGCCTTCCCACTTTCCCTCCTGTCCTGAGCAGGGTGGTGGCAGGAGAAGACGTCAGGCCTCACAGCTGGCCCTGGCAGGTAGGGTCTGGTCTGAATGTGTGAAAACATGCTTGAGCAGCACATTCTCATTTTTACTGCTGCAGATGGAAAAAAATGACGCCTCTTCTTCCACATTCACTTTCAGAACAGAGGAATGGAAGATGAAATTGATTTGTGGGGTGTTGGAGGTAAATCTGAAAGAGTAGTATTGGACACTGTCTTCTCTCACCTGTGCTCAGATCTCCCTGCAGTCAGACAGCAGTGGGCGCTGGAGGCACGTCTGTGGAGGCACCCTCATCTCCTCTGACTGGGTCCTGACCGCTGCACACTGCATCAAGTATGTTTAACTCAGCCACTGGGGAATGCCATCTATATAATAAATATTAAAAGATACCTTGTTGTTTCTGACAGGCTCACAAACATATGTTTTTTAATGTAGCTGTTTATGTTTACACTTACCAATATCAGCAGTTACACTATTACAGAATAAACACACTGTTAAACTGTTTTTGTTTTGTTAAATTCATATGATTCGTTTTACAGGTTTAAGTAATTAAGAACTTTTGCTACTGTTCATCATTGATGTCAATTGATTATTCAAAATGCCCAGTTCATGCAAGTATTCATATTTACTCTCCAAACTAGAGGTCTGTGCCAGGATATACTCCTCTGCTCAACAGGAAATGATGTGTTTTTTTGTGACTGTTGGTTTTGGGAATAAACTGTAGAAAAGGGTAGTTCTTCTAGAATCAGCAGCAACGGCTGCCAAGCCTGAACAGAGAAAGTAAAGCGTGGCATGCAGAGGGTTTTAGAATAAAAAGAGAAGAGAGACTTCACAAAGATAACCACTTTAAGGATGGTAAAAAGTAGTTTTTCCACCCAAGCAGCGACACATTACCTCCACAGGACTACTAAGCATTTCGAACCCACCATCAGCTTAATCACACAGGAAGAAAAGTCAATACTGCTGTCGAAACCCCCCACAGTAACACCGCGTCATCTGCCATCCTACAGTGACCGCTACAACTACAGAGTGGAGTTGGGTAAACACAGCCTGAAGACGAGCGAGCAGGGCTCAATAGCTCGGGGGGCAGCCAAAATCATCACACACGAGGACTACAACATCCTGCTCAGCCGGTAACATCAACAGCCGCCAACACAGCTCAATATCACTTCTAAGAAAAGAGACTAAACAGCAAGCCAGCCTGTGTGAGCAGAGTGTCAGTGATCAGTTAACTATTCTCTGAAATGAGGAAGGTGAGGAAGGAAAACATTAATATGGCAGAAACTCTGTTTTGTTTGTCATTGATTCCTGAATGAGGACCATTGTTTTGCTTTTTTGCAGCAACGACATCGCCCTGATCAAGCTGTCCTCCCCCGTCACCTTCTCGGACACAATGATGCCCGCCTGCCTCCCAGACCGGGACGCCGTCCTGCCCCACGGCGCTCCCTGCTATGTCACCGGCTGGGGTCGACTCTCCAGTGAGTGAATAAACCAATCACTGTGAATCTGTGGCTCAGACGTTCATCTTGGACTTGCTGCCTAATGGTGTCTGGTTACCGTCTGTGCAGCTGTCAGTCAAGCTGGGTCAAATATTGAGGTCAAAATGAAGAATTTATTACAACCATTAACCCATCAGCCTGCTTAGACCTAACCATGTCTGGGGTCGTGATTCATTTCCTACTGCAGCCAACAATCATCAGTGTATGGTCAGATAAAAAGAGTTAGAATAGATTCTTGTTACCATAGAAGTGTAAATACATGAAAAACAAAGGGTAGACTCAATATATTTATGGTTCTACAAAGCAATTTTGATGAAATTGTCCTTGGAATAATAATTGTGGGATTTCCCTACAAGATAAATAATTTATTTTTCTCAGTTAAGTATCTTTGGCAGATACAGTATGTAGTAAAATCTAACAGAGAGCATGTTTTTCCAACCTTTTATTAGTCAAATATATTGACATGCGGGACTGTCATGTGAGCTTCCTGTCTTTTACTGTAATTTGAGGGCCTACGCACTTTTGCACCACTGGACTGAATCAGTTAGGAGCTGAAACAGAGTTAAGCTGTGTAGTTGTGCTTCACAGTTAATGGTAAATGGCAGGATATAATATTTTACTAGCATCTGGGTTGAAAAATAGTGAATATCCCAAGTTAAGTACTTTGTGTATCATAGTTTTGTTACTAAATGCCCTCCTATAACTCTCCACCCTGGATTCCATGTATAACAACAAAGATGATCTTTTCGAGCACCCCACCTACCCAACCAAGTGTGCCTCCCTCAAAGCAAAGTCTTAATTCTTACCTCAGTTACGCGTGTTTCGTCCCCACAGCCGGCGGTCCCCCGGCTGACATCCTGCAACAGGCTCTCCTGCCGGTGGTTGGGCACGATACCTGCTCACAGCCCGACTGGTGGAGCGTCCTGGCAACAGACAAGATGGTTTGCGCCGGAGGTGACGGCATCACTGCAGGGTGTAATGTGAGTTCACACAAGGAAAGGTCGTTTTCTCATGCGTGTAATTTAATTGTCAACCACAGCAGTCATCTGTGAAATGGTGTAAAAGGCTCCAGGAAGATTCAAGCAGAGACCATTCACTATGAAACGGTTAAAAAAGAAAATTCAGCACCACAAAGTAATCACTGGTACTTAGTGACCATGCAAAAGCTTCAAAACAATGGTGTTTGCTGACCTGCAGGGAGACTCCGGTGGCCCCTTGAATTGCCAGAACCCCGATGGCTCCTGGGATGTCCACGGCGTGGTGAGCTTCGGGTCAGGTCAGGGCTGCAACGTCTTCCAGAAGCCCACCGTCTTCACACGGGTCAGCTCCTACAACGACTGGATGAACACTGTGAGGAACATTTTCATTTTGCTATTAGCTTGCCAGCATAAACATTGTAGCTTGAAGCAAACAAAAGCCTCGGCTCTACAGGAAGCGTGTTGTAATTGTGTTTTCCATTGTCTACCCTGCAGGTTATGACCAGCAACTGAAGAAGCTATTCAAGTGCTTTTGTCAGCAAAAAGAACAACTATGCTTTAGAGCGTTATCTCATTTTTTGTTTTACTGCAGAGTAAAAAGGAAGACATTGTTATTGGTTCAAGCATGTGGTATGCAGAGCCATTGTATGTTAATGTAAAGATGAAGCACTGTGCAGGTCCTGGACACTTAAAAACAAAAAGCCCTCTCTTAACTTAGCCATGTAGGGCCTTAACAGCAGGATAACTTCCAGATGTTTCTCTTACCTTCACCTCTCAATACACTGGCTACATATTAACTAAGAATTGGTGAACAGTAACAAAGTTAGAAAATATGGGCATTAAAACGCTCAGACGATCACAGCAGGTGAGTCAACATGGAATTAAAATTACAATCACAATCGCAAAATAGACACCTTAAACACTGGATTAATTAAATACTTCCTTTTATTTCTCATAAAATATTCATGAGATGCATTTGTTTTCACTCTTTAGACAAAATAGAAATAGAAAAAAAGAGTTATAGAAAAGCACATTTTCACAGTACACATAAAAGAAATGGAGATTTAAGTGATAAAAAAAGCAATAATAATAATAATAATAATAATGAAACTGACGTCAAACAGCATGTTTCGGACACACATCTAAGTAAAACAGAAAGAATCTG
>JBAJHX010000041.1:7978259-8004733 GCA_037176925.1 Amniataba percoides
AATAATAATAATAATAATGAAACTGACGTCAAACAGCATGTTTCGGACACACATCTAAGTAAAACAGAAAGAATCTGCTCAATCAAAACACTTGATCATCAATGTAAAACATTTTGACTACACAGTAATAAAATCAATTATGTAGTTAACTGGTCCTTTTCAAATGAGGTACAATGACTGTCTGCAGTACTAAACATGACAAAAAAGAAAAATTAATACACTTTGTGGAAAGTTTTAACTTTAAAAACAAGTCAGAGAAATGGAGACAGTGGTTGTGAATTCCAATGACAAACCTGAAATGACTCAATGACCTTGTTTTCTTCTACTTGACAGAAAATCTGGTTATATATAATATGACCAGCTGACAGTGACCGAGTAACTTTTTTGCTTTTAACTGCACCGAGTTATACTCAAACACGGTGCAGAACTAGTTGTGAATGCAAAGTGCCTTTTATCCCACAAAACAAAAAATGAACAAAAAAAATCTCAGTTGTGCAAGTTCACAAAATTTGTAATGTCTAAATGACTGACTGCTAAATCCTTCCATTTGGCTTCAGCTGTTCATATCAGAACAAGACGAAAGGAGACTTAACACACACGTATCGATGAAATGGATTCTTCCCCTTCTGCTCATTCTCTGCAAAGAAGAAAAAGGGGCAGCAGAGTCGAGCTGCGGTTGGAGGAATGGTGATGAGCTAGCCAGTGAGCAATAGCTGCTGTTACTGTGGCGCAGCTGCGCAGTCAAAGAGTCTTTCTGTTGGTCATCTCGAGTAAGAACAAAAACAAGCCCAGAGAGGCGCAGAGACAACACTGCTGCCTTCACAGCCCGACAGCGTTCACCATGGCTACAGGGCAAAGGCTTTCAACTATTCACGAGCTCCTCACCAGCACGCTTTCACACACTTCCTCCTCCACCCGCCGTTTGCAAGAGGAAAAGCAACACTGCACTGGAAGAGCAACATCAGAGCTCCGGTTCAGTCAGATAATGTTTGGTACGATGTATGTTTTAGAAAGAGCAGCAGTGCTCCACACACAAAGGCACTTAACTGTACTTTAAAGGGCTCAGTTAACATTACCACTCCTTAAAGACCCAATGAAAGGAGACCTTCAGCTTCCTGGAACATGACTTCTTCCTAGAAAGTTATTTCTCTTAAAGGGTAACCTAATAGTGACCATTGTTGCTGCACTAATAAGAGTAAAATATCATTTTCAGCCATCGAATTAAGAGTTTTTAAAAACTCGTGTTAAGGATGAAGGGTTGAGCCTCAGACATGTTGACTACATGCTGACCATGAAGCACTAAGCATCAAAGAGCAAAAAGTAAAAAGGTTAATAAGCATTTTTTTTTTCTTCAGGGATAGTGAAATCCAAACCAAACATTTGGACAAAGAAAAAAACTCCAGTTCACGCTAGTTTCATTCTGTGTTTGCCAACTTATTAGCCATCATAAATTGATAAGTTGATATGCTGTGTCTCTAATGAAGCAATTTACTGATTCTGGACCATGTCCCGCTCAATAAGGAAGCACCCATAATGTGAATATCATAAACAACCGGAGTACCACCCTCCTTTTTCAAGCTGACCTCTGATCCACCGGCCTCCAGACTCTCCTCTGTACAGGCTTTATCTTTCTAATAAGAAATAAGTAACTAAGATAATACAAGGGATATTTTATTCATTTATTATTCAAGAACTACATTTGGAGTTGGATTTGATAGAGTGCCTCTGGCTAAGAGTCATGGGAGACCAACAAAGTTAGTCTTTTTATTGGTTAAAAATAGAGGATTCTTCAGTCGTGCTGCCCTGTAGATGCCCCATTTTACTTAGAATGTGGAGAGCAAACCCCCGGCATCACGTTTCAACTTTTTTTCCAAGGCGATAAATAAAGGAAACCCTCTGAACCAATAGCTAATGAAACAGAAGCTAAAGTGGGGTGGGACAGCGGCTCTGAATAAAACACAGGAGGCGCTCTAAAACAAAACAAACAGTCATCATTTTGCTAAATTGTGTCTCGTTTGCTGCAAAGCTCCAGATTACCAGCAGACAATACTGTTGACGCTGAGGGAGGATGTGTGTGTAGCGCACCTCGTCAGCCGAAGGCAGCTGAGCACACACCATGCTCAGGCCCTCACTGTGGAGCCCACATTTGGTAAACCGCTGGCAGTAGGAATCCAAAGCCTCCAAGAGTGAGACGCTGCATAAACGGCAGCTACTTCACAAAATGAGTGCACACAACAATCTCACTATAATAACCGCTCATTGAGGCCCTATGATCTCTCCCACCGTCAACTCACGTGTATGGTCCCGCACCAATGTCAGTTACATAACGATAATGCATGAACACACAACTACTTTGACAAAAAGGGAAACTGCATTTGGTGTGTGCTTTTATCCCAATGTGCAACGCTGTGACATAACCTGTCTCTGTGGAGAGGGATCCAGCAAATATGTCCGTCACTATCTGTCTGTGGCTGCTTCAGAGATACAGTGAGATCCCATAAAAAGCCCACAGAAATGTTTCACTGCTCAGTGCTTTGGAGCGATATGGCATGAATGATGAATTTGAACAGATACTCCATTTTATAACTGTGCCACTGAGAATGGTCTGCAAAGATCAGCCACCTCCCCCCCGCTTGAAAAGGCAGATCCAGATCCACAAAAGGTGATCAGAGATGATTCCAGGAATTTCAGAAGATTGTTTTAAACACAACCAGCTTGATCTTAAATTGGAGGCACTTTGTCCTCATACTGCGGTGGTGGAGTAAGTGGCTCTATACTGATCCCAGCTGCTGGCTGAGAGTTGTCATTGTTTTTCACGTGCAATTTCTCTGATTTAATCCTGCGGATCTTGATGGGGAGGAGCTTGCGGCTGTTCTTCCCCGCTCTACGATTTGATGCTGAAGCAGCAGCAGCGGGAGCACCCGAAGCCGGAACAGGCTGTGATCCTGTTGTCGTGACCTCTGACCCCTCAAATTCATACTGTACACTGTCGACTTGGACCAGGTCATCGTACGAAGGTAGCTGGGAGGTGCTTGGGCGAAGGTTGCTCTGACGGACGGGGTACTGGCCGCTGCCTACTGCCTCTTCATAGCTGGGTACAGCGTAACGCTGGGCTTGTTCCTCAGCACTGCAGACATTCAGAGAAACGTATGAATGACAAGCATAACTCACTATACATACATTGTCAGGTACTGTACAGGAACTAATAGGTATGGAATAATATAAAATCAACATATTATTCCTCTCAAATGTTTGTGTCGACTGTAGAGTGCTTCTTTTACCACATAACACTTTTTATGTACTGGCTTATGGGAACAAGTTATGAAGTCATTAAGTCAAAAACTAAGCCAATGTGGATGTTGGTTAATGACAACGACAATGTGAATTTGTTAACTTCTTGAATTAAAAAAGTCTCAGAACTTCAAAAGAAGCACATGAGCTATCAAATCATTCAGCGGTTTCTATTGTTTAACCAATGAGTCACTGACATAACTTTGACAAAAGAACCTCAAACACAGTTTTCAGTATGATTATCGACCTAATCACTAATTGTGATAAAAATGTTTGAGCAGACGAAATAACGTTTAATTTAAAGAAAACAAAGTCATTTTTTTGGCACAGTCATTTACATGGCCAAATCAATTTTCTGCACATACATGGTAACAACAATAAGAAGCCATCTATGGGATTTCTTTGATAATTTCTAACATCCACGTGTCGTTTAGTTAGAAAAATATGACTGGACTCACGTCTCTCTTTCCTCCTGCTCTCTTGCTGCAGCTCCTCTGTGGTTCTGGGCCTCCTGGAGCCTCAGCTGCTCCCTCTGTTTGTTCCTCATTCCCAGACACAAGGAGAGCAGCAGCATGACCACCCCGGAGCCCACCAAGACGAAGGCTACGGAGGACGCTTTATTTTTCCTGGCATCATAATCACCAGGTGTCCCTGAACTGCTGCTGTTATTATTAGCCACGTCTGCAGGTACCACGCTCCACACGATCATCACAATGCCGAGGGCAACGAGCCCGACTCCCAGAGCACACAGGGCATACTGGGAGCCTGAGTTCCCACTGTTTTCACTGCTGTTAATGTTGTTGTTGTTGTTGTTGTTGTTGCTGCTGCTGCTGGTGCCTCCTTGGTTAAGGGGGTTTGGTTGTCCATCCACACTTGAACGCATCTTGTCTGTCTTTTTACGTCAGTCCAGCTCCAGTGAGGTCAAAAACTGCAGGAAAAAAAAACATATGTAAGGTAAGAGGCACACCGAGAACCAACATAACAACAAGCAAAAACAACCAAATCAAACATACCTCTCTTAAAAAATTAGTTCAACACAATCCTTCCCGGCCTCTCTGAAAAATAAAATAACCCTCCTGAGCTGGTAGGCTGTCTGAAGTGGTCTGACTCTCACTGGTCGACGAGCCGCTGCTCTAAAGTAAAACGTAATCTGCGAAGGTATTACTGAAAATACCTCTGTGATTTATTTGTTCTGAGAATCAGAGCCCCACCTTCCAGTGCAAATGACAGCACAGAAAAATTCACTGATGTAAAAATACCTTCACAGAGGCTTCTACGAATGGGTGTGCTGCGTGGTAAACATTTTTTTACAGCAAACTGGCCTCTCAAAGTCACCGGTTGCCCAATGTCAACACATTACAAGGATAGATAAGGGCAGCTATGGTCACTGTAAAACGAGGAGAAACATGACAATATCTTGGCTGTGCAATGCAAAGGTTGCACATGTTTTGTCTTGATTACCTAACGCTGCTCAACATCCTCCTGGATTCACATCCTTTATATACTGTATAAACTGTGATTTTTTTATGTTTGTTCATGACATCTGTTACATGTCTGTCCTGGGTGATGGATCCTAGCTCCTATGAGGCTCTTCCTGATGCTTCTCATTAATTTTTCTCCATTAAAAGTCTTTTTTAAGGTTTTATTTATTTATTTTACTGTGATTTGTCATACTGGTCTATAGAAATATAACCCACCTGACTTGAGACTGCAGGCCTTTGTGTCAAGAGTCTGCAGGAAACATTATTAGTTAAGCATTCATTTAACTGTTGTACACGGTGAAGTGATTCTCCGAAAATACCTTGTGCATGACAAATGAGCACACTTCTCCTCCTGCATGCTTAAAACACACCATTAATCACAAGGCCACTTGGCAGGCCTCTTTTAATCTGTGCTCGATCAGAGAGTAGAGGAGGGGCTACCAGGAACTATAAATAAACTACAACACAGAGTCAGCAATGAACTATATGTCTAATCTGTGTCATGAAAATGCACACACCGGTAATGTGACCTTAGATACACTGACAAAGTATGTCAGTGTGTATGCAAACATGACCAGGCCTGCTGCTGAAGGGAGGTGGTGGGGGGTCGGTCTGAAGCACGAACACCCTCTCACTCAAAGAATGCATGGCATGAGGCTGAAATATGCTCACCACGACAGCTGGACAACATGCAGAAATCCCCCTATCATACAGTCCACACACACACACACACACACAGGATCAGTCACAGGCCTGTTAGCAGCTGTGCAATCCAGAGGTGCAAAGCAGTGGCGTGTGAGGATGTCACATATTACAGGCTGCTGTGTGTCACAGTCCAAACCTGGAAGATTATATTTCACCACAGGACAGGGTTGAAAGTGAAGAAAGACAGACAAAGAAAAAAAACGTGAGTCCACAAACTCCTCCTGGACATCATGTCATTAGGGCGTGTGTGTGTGTGATGCCTCTGCAGTCTCCAAACTAAAATGCCTCTTTCTTTCATTCTCAGTAAAGTATAGTTGATGGGTGGGTATTACTTGTCTGTCCGAGCGCACACACACACACACGCACACACACACACACACACTCCTCAGGTTGGGGCGGGCTGCTTACGTTGACCACAACAACACTGGACGTAACGCGGCGTGACAGACAGACAAACAAACAAACAAACAAAACAAACAAAACTCTCCGGGGAGGTGGAGGGGAAAAAACACCCCGAAAAAAAAAAACTTTTATTTTCCATCGAGTAACTTTTGGCAACATGTCGCGCAGGAACACTCGGCGGCTGAACGGACTCACCTCCGCATCGTCTGTCGAAGCGTTTTTCCTCCGAGAGCCGCAGGACGTCTGTCAGAGAGGAGCCCCGCGCACTGACCGCGGCCTGCGCGGCATAACACGGCGACAAACAGCGTCTCAGGGTCGGGGAACTTTCCTCAGACACGGATGGGCCCAGTCAGAGGGAGGAGAGAAGAGGAGGAGGAGGAGGAGGAGAGGAGGGGGTTGTGAGCTGCACTTCCAGTTTCGTTAACTCTTTCACTCTCGGAGAGGAAGATGATGCCGGATGTGTGTTGTTGTTGTGTGTGTGTGTGTGTGTGTGTGTGTGTCTTTATTTAAGTTTGACATGTCTGCATGCTTTGTTTTACTTGTCTCTTTCTGTGTGAGCTGCAGAGAAAATAGTTCAGATGTTTCATGTTTCATGATGATTTAAAAAAAAGGCAGCATGCAGTGCACTGTGGTCTGTCTGTGAATTAAAGACAGCACAACTCAGTGTCCATGTAACCAGTCTGATTTCTGACTCCAGAGAGGCTTCATTCAGCTCAGGTTTTCAGTGGCCTGCTGAGTAAACGACACATGAACATGGGCTTGGTTTTAAATGACACAACTTCTGTCAAAGTCAGCAACGTCAGTGTCCATCCACACGATTTTTTTTACCCCCCCCCCCCACAGCAAATATTTTAACTTTTCACAGAAGAAAAACAAAACACGTGTTGCTGTTAACAGCATTGATCCCTCCACTTTATCAGTGTCCCAATAAACTTTTCCATGAGCCTGAAGCTGGAGCAGCTAAGTGGAAATCAGTCATAATTTATGTCCCATGACAAGGCCTGCTCATGGTGTGAATGCAGTCTACACACTGGAAAACACACTGTTAAAATCCATGCATTGTATTTAGTTAGGGGAGACAGTCAGGTGTGTTTTCTGTAAGTTCAGTAATTTTCTGACAGTCATTCAGCATCCCACCGAGAAGACAAGTTGCCCGTGTTTTCAACGCTGACACATAACAGACTCATCAAAGATCATCTGCTGCCAGCTGTGACATAATGAACTGAGTAAACTTAAACACTGAAGGAACTGATCAGAGCAACTGTGTGAAATTGTTTTATCGTGTTTGACTGCTGTGCAAACGCACACCCTCTCATAAAATACTAACCTGCTGTTTACTGATGACTCTAAAGGTGAGGCCTGAGGGCCAAACAAGGGTCACTGAAGTGATTAGCGGAGACCTCGAGAAAACACCAGGTGGATATCACTTGCACTCTCCTCACTAAATGTCTTCACAGTCTGACAGATTTGCATGAATCTCCGCTGGGTCAAATCTTACTACAATCCAGTGCAAGAGACAGAGACAGACTGAATGGCACTTCCTATTTACCCAGTCCCTCACCATTCAGTAATATATGACAAATCAGGGGATTTGATATGAGTCTTCTGTGATCAGACATTTACTTCCTCTTTGTAAATTTCCATCTTACCTGCTGTCACTCCATTCCGACCCTTTGGACAGAACCAGCTGTGGAGACGGACCCTGCATCGTACATTAAGTTGAAGCAGCTCAGATGTCTGTGTGTCTGTGCTGGTATGTGTGTTGTTTACATGTTAGGAGTTAGTTCCCCAAGACAGTAAAAAATGGGCTCAGTTTGGCCACTCCTTGTCGCAGCGTCCTACTCTCTATCAGCCTGTTAGGACTGGACTAGTTCACAATAATGACAAAACCAGCCCCGACAGTAACCACTAGCTCTATTGTTCCTTCTGAGTGAGGCAACCCTGTTGCTCTGGACTCTGGGGAGTTTTTCTTCCTCCTCAGCCCTTGTCTGGTTCCTCTGTATAACATGCACATGCGCGTGCACACACACACATGCAAAATAGACAAGAGAGTCACAGTGAACAGGCTTTGATCACATCTGGAAGTCAAGCTCGATCTCCTATCACTGTCAGCCTGTAATCAAATTTAGTGATATGATGGCAGCTACAAAGGAAAAAAGGTTCCGGAAGAAAGTAAACTCGATTTACATGGCCTCTCGTAATTAAGTGCAAGAAATTTACCTTATATTATACATGTCCACATTACAGTCCATATTCTATGCGGTGTATTTCCCCCTATAAGTAAAACCACACATAACTCAAATAAAATCATCGCTGTCATGACTCATTCACATTCTCTGACGTCTAATTATTGATCTTGGTTTTATGGCTGCAACGTGGGCATGTTATTACATTTCTCCACTGAATGTTCTGACTCGCCTCCCCTCATCATGGCTCCGATATCCCAGAGTACAAAGGGGCATCATGTAATGAATTGCCTTTCCCAGCTGTGGGTGGATTACCAGAAAGGTTTTAATAAGTGAGGTAGCGTTTCTGGCTGGAGGGTAGCTGTTTCGTATGGCTGTGACCACAGTCACCGCTCCACAGTGAGTAAGAGCAGGAAGTTGCTTCATGTGTTGCGTGCAGGCCTTTACAGAGGCTAGAGATAACATGCCCGAAAGAGAGAAAAGGAAAAAAAGATAGCTGGAGTGACTCATCAAAAGGCTGTTGAGTCAGAGTGAGTATTAGCACACAGCAGCAATGACTGAGCTTTGAGTTTAGTTTGTCTTACGTATCTCCTCTTTATCAAGCAGTCTGAATTTAATCTTCAGAGCTGCAACAAGTGTGTAGTATTTTTATTTTCCTTTTTTTTTTGGCCTAAACAACTGGTCTAAAAAAACTTGATAACTTCAATATGATCAACTTATAAAAGGTACATTTAAATAAAACTGCTATAGCGAACATGCTCATGTAAACATCCAGCAGAGGCAGTGCAACAAAATGTGTTTTTTTCGTTTGGTGTCTCCTGACAAATGAAGTTTTTTTTTTTTGATTATGGAATCGAATCTTCAAACCTCCTTCTATAGTTATCTCAGTTCATAATAAAAACTCCATTTTTTTTCAGATAGGTCTTTATTGAACTTTCTGCTGAAGATGGGCACAAAAGGACAATCAAATTTAAGATGTCATCTTTATTTCATCAAAAGGAACACATATATGCATCCTCACACCTTTTAGACATCAGGTTTTCATGGACATACAGCTCTGCAGTCATCTTTTATTAGCATTGTTGATTTTTTCCCATGTTTACTGCACAGTATAAAACATCAGAAGAGGATGCTACATTTGTTTAGACACAACTGTGTAAATGTGCAAGATGAAAAATGACTATCATTACTATCAAAAATGACATAAACTCTAGAATTTAAAATTCAAGTCAAGTCTTTTTTTTGTCCATTGTCCTCAGCTACATTGACAAGGCATCACAAACAGCAGAACTTAATTAAACAAGAACAATTTACACTGATATGAATTTTTTTTCATTTTGTCATCAAGTACCCTGTATTATACAAACAGTCTTCTTTTTGTAAATCTCATTTCTCTCAAATAATAGACTAGTCTGTCAATAGCAACTAGACAATAAAAACAAATTGCCAGCTTCTTGGTTCACAAGGAACCATTTACACACAAAAAAATTAGAAAAATAATGATTTAGCTTGAGTCCTTCATCTTTTAAATCTGCCGTTGGGGAAGGAAAATTACTGCCCTCAAAAACATGAAAATACCACCTGCCCACAATGAGGCTTACAAAGTTTTTCTTAAACTAGGAAACTTGTAAAAAAGATTCCCGTTCCATTTAAAAAGTGCAATCTGTCCTGTCGAGGCTCATCTTTACAAAAAATAACCATCCTGTGTTCAGGTCCACATGGAAGATAAATGTCCATGATGTCGATTAGTTTGTGACAAAGCTGATGTGTGGTGTTTGTCGCACTCTGATGACGTCACACGTTGGTGACCTCGATGCTGGTGTAACCGCGGATTGGGCTCCCCTCGGCTCTGGGTGGAGTCTGGTCTCGAGCTTCCCGAGGCAAAGAGCCATAGCTGCTGCGGCAGCTCAGGTCCCGTCCACTGCGTGCTTTGGGGCTGAACCCCGCCGGAGGCTGAGAGAGGAACAGAAATACAGTCAAACCAGGCCTTTCTCCCCTGTTTCTGCTGCTGATGATAAGATTTAACAAGGGAGAAATATTCTCTGTGAAGTTTAAGCACCTTTTTGCTTTTATCAGTGAAGCTTCAGTTTGTACGTTGGATTCAGCCTGTTGCCTGTTGTCTTGTCTGTACTTGTCACAATCTCTTTATATTTCCAAACTGCTGTGTCAAATCTGTAACATTTCTCTAATCCTGGTAATCTCCATGTCTTCTGCACCACGGGTATTTGCAGTGTAACAAATAGTCAAGCCTGATTTAAATTAGTATATCAAAATACGGGCTGCCATCATGAGAAACAACAACAACACTGACTGTCATATTTCTCCCACCTTGACAGCCCTCCTCCTCAGTGAGCCTTCATCATCAGTGTGTCTGCCGGATGAGCTGGGTGGTCTGCCCAGCGAGTTCTGGCGGAGGAGAGTTGGTGGCGTTCCCAGGCCTAAACCCTCATAGTCCTGCTTGGCATCAGCCCTGCAGAGAACATGGGAATGAGCAGAGAGTTGAGGACATTGAAAGTGGCATTTAAAGACACTAGAATACGCCTTTGTATAACATTTACAGACAAATATATTATCAGAGATTGTCCCTTTCAGGTAAAATCATCTACCATCTTATCTCCTTTCACATAAACAGATGCTTGAGGACAGTAAAAAGGACTACAATGCAGTTTGTCTTGATGACTCTTAGTGAATCATCTTACCTGGCAGGGCCAATCAGGGTTTTCATCTCCTCAACAAGATGTCGGCGAACCATGTGCTTGCTGCTGGGGATCCCCAGTGCTGTTGCCATGGTGTCAGTATTAAAAGTGGGATCAAGCACCATGACAGCGCCATGAACTCCACTATTTAGGAGATTTTCAGCAAACTCCTAGACAGGTGGATGACAAGAAGGCCAAGGAGTTACTTCCTTCATTCGTAATATCATCAAATCTAAACCTGTCTGCGGTTATTACTGGTTGAAGGAAATCAACAGTCCCTCAAAAAATTATGTCAAATTTGCTCACAGACAAAGAACATACTGATTAATTTGTTCATATCAGTATAAATTTACACTTCCTAAGGATACTAACAGGATGTCAGTCCAGACGGCCTTATCTCTACGCACCCTTAATATGGTCATGCCTCATAAAAGAAGCATGTTTTCCTATGCCAAGACAGTAGACACTGTTGACTGGGGATATTCATATTGCAGCATCACCATAGAGGCTGTAATCTGAGAGGCTTTGTAATCAACTAGTAGCAGCTTAAAAGTGCAATAACAAATGCCTTCTATCACTCTGTGGAAATAGGGAGCGATGGGTAAACACAACAGTCTCGACTACCCACAACCATGCGATAACATTCTTATAATGCTCAATACATTAGTATCTCTTAATTATTAATATTTAGTCAGAATATTTGCTTTGTTAGAACGACTGTGGGGCAAGGTTTGCTTGAAAATGTATCTTCAGTTTCGTTTCAAGAGGTAAATTTAATAAAAGTTGAGATGTTGTTCACATATAAATTAGACACGTTTATTTAACCTAATGTATTATGTTCAGTCTTAGAGGCACAGGCGCTTTCTCTCTGTCCTCACCTTCAGGTCAATATCTCTGATCCATTTGATGACCCGATGGGAGGTCCATACCAATGGATCCACGGTCTGGTGCTCGCACTGTACCCGACGAGCCTGCAGTGCCTGGAAACCATTTTAACAAACACCTTTTACTCAGCCGGTTCTGTTTTCACTCGCTGCTAGAGCACACCCAAGTACATTCACTCTTGTCCTCTGATTGTGAACATGATGCAGATTCGTACTTACCTCTTTGTCAAAACTGAGTAAGTGCAGTAGTTCAATACCCAGCAGCAAGCTGACCTGGTGGAATTTCTTGCTGATATTCAGGTGACGTTCAAGGTCACGACGTGTCAGGGAGTTCAACATGCGCCCGTCTATCAAGTGGGTGTGAAAGGCCTGGGAGTACTGAGGCAAGCCTACATCACTTAACCAGGCTTTGGCCACCCAGTGGTGGTCCATATCTGCAGCCTTGGACAGCCTGAGTGCAACAATTTCATAAAAGGTCACCTCAGCTAAATAGCAATAGGATACTAAATAGCATGCGTAAAGAATAGATCAACATAGTAAAATTATAGTATAACAGTACAGTGACAAAATTATAGACATTGATATTACATCATAAGTGATTAAGTAAAAAGGAGAAGAATACCATTGGTTTTGTTTGCCTTCTCCCAAAGTAAAATGAATATTCACCATCAGTGGCCAGATTTCAAACAATGGTGAGACCTCATATTAGGAGGAAATCCTAAAAGAATAAACTTGCGGAGTGAAGCACAGATAGCAACCTACTGAATAATGTCAGCAAAACCACAGAGGTGATCACTGAATTTTAGAAAAAAAAGGAGGGTAAGACACACACCCTTGTCTACATTAATGAAGTTGGGGTGGACCAAATGAACTTTTAGTATCTTTCTGTAGTGTGTCTCTATGTGTTTGTGAGGCCTTCTGTCCCAGGCTCTGCTACACCTGCAGCTCATAATCATTATCTTATCACCACTCCCAGTCTGCTCCCCTGCCTCTCATAAGTTCGTCCCAATGAAGTATAAACTCTCCATTGCTTCAGTCATTCATCACCAGATTGTTGCTGCAACCTCTGCTGTCGCATCTTGGTATTTTTTTGTTGTTTCTTGTGTTCATCTTGTGTCCTGTAGCTTCAAATCTCCCCCCACTTGTCAGTTCCTTGTCAGCCAGTTTGCCTCCCCACGCCAGGACTATTAGCCATGTTTCCCCGCCATTAAAGTTTCCACTCCCACTCTTCTTCACTGCCTCACCCACGCCATGCTAACTCTGCCATCCCCCTCTGCTGGACTTTCATTCCCCCTCCATTGAGTCATTTCTTCCATTCTTGCAATTAATCCGCATCATTCTCATAAACCCACTGTTTCGGTCCTGCATTTGGGTTCAACTGTTTTTCTCAGTGAAACAGTGATCACCATCACACATCTCAACGCTGGCCAAGAAAACTCTGAAACAGCTCTAGTTTATTAAAGAAACCTAAGAAGGTGACATTCCCATGCCAGGTACTGTGTCTGTGCATGGCCCAGGACAGTACAGCATCTTCCCCAGGAATAATAGATATGCATTAATGCTACAACTGCAGAGATTAAAACCAAAAGTTATCATCCCATCATCCTGGGAAAGAGTAGAGGGCTTAACCAGATTAATCAAGACAACATCTTCTTCTCTGTTTTGGCCAAAAGGATAACCTACTTGGTGAAGAACAAATACATAAGTCAGTTGTCAGTCATGTTGTTTATCCTGGGAATTAAACTTCTCATACCAGTGACAAGGAAGCAATCCAGAGGGTTGATAATGAAGTCCGATGTCCACTAATCTCCAGTTATATGTATGGATGAACAATAACAACTTCATCCCATGTACAATAAAGCCACTTGATGAATGGCAACATGGCCAAGAATGACGCATGTTCCAGCAAGTTCCAGGTACAAGTGCAGGGGGAAGTTATGACATCAACTAAGGAAATAAAATGCCTGGGGACGTGGTATGAAGTATCTAGGCCACCCTGCATCAACAGTCTCACAGGTAGAACAAATGCGTTAGATGAGGGTAGACCTGGAAAGAGAACTACACTTTCCCAGCTTGTCCAGACATCCTCAAGGCCAAATTGTCTGAGAAGAGAATCATCCTGACTGAGGTTACGATGCTGTGTGAAGATGCCTCAGAAAGAGAATCTAGCAAGTACCAGGACCTGGTTCAACAGTGGAGGGACAAAGAGTGGCAGAGCTGACTATTTCAAAATTGAGGTTGGCTGAGGGGTTTCCTGTCACAGTTGGTGTAGAAGACACTCTCAGCTCTGGGAGTAGCAGGAAGCAGGAGGAAGACAGCTGCTCGTGGTTAGGAGAGGCAGCGGAAAGAGGCTCTTGTTTGGAACAGGTGGGAGGAGTTGAGCTGAAACCTAGGAAAAGCTGGGCGGTGACTGGCCATCACTGCTGATGTGCCATCTGGAAGATGTTGTGGTTCCAGGTCCAAATGTGTGAGGAAAGTTGGATGCCACATGACAACTTCTTCTTTTATGCAGGAGCTACACTCATTAGGAACCAGATTTATCTAAAAGTGTGGGTTATGACTTTGAGACTGACAGGAAAGACAATCATCAGATAAAAATAATTACTAGTTGCTAAAATAAAATGTATTTTCAAAAAAGGGTGTCCCTGTAGATGGTCTGCAGAACTTCCTGTCAACAGTTTTAAAAGGGCCTATTTATTTGGTTTAAAGTAGATTCAAAGAGAGCTGTGGTTTGTCTGTGAACTAGTCAGAGTACCAGGGAACATGGAAAGACATTGATGTTGAATTTTTCAAGTGTAATTTTCTTGTGACTTAAGGTTGTAAATCTGAATATTTAATACTGTTCATAAGGCATGAAAACACTATATAATAATAATATTGATTGGCTAACAATGTGCATGTCACTAGTCATCTGTGGGAGGAAACTCAAAACAGTTAAGACAGTGAGACTGTTCATTGAGACTTTATGTCCAATGATTTATCTCTCTGGCTAAAGTCAATATTACAACTTCTGAACTGTAAAGAAAGATCCTACACATCTACTAAATGCATTTACTGTAAATCACCAACAGATGGCCCTCTCACACTGCCACACAATGCACAGTTTATTCAACATGCATGTTTCCCTTCCTCACCCTCTACCGTTCTCCGCATCTCTGTAATCCTCAATGGCCAGACGGAGTTTTCGGCGATGCATTAAACTGCTGACACCCAGACCCAGCTCCAGGTCTTCATCCGTAAGTCCCAGTAAAACCTGCAAAATGTCAGAGGAGCCTGATACACTTTACTGTAACTAAAGTCACACAGCCCCATTCATGCGATAAACAAACACCATTGTTTAGGATTGAAATATGACAAGTTGGTTACCTACATATCTACAAACTGTACAACAATGTATGTAAAACACAAAGCAAGTCCTCCTGGATCAATCAGTGCTGGCTTCCTACCTTTCCACTCTTGACATTTTCTGAGCAGGCACGGATGTACATCGGCATTGCCATGACAACCTCCAGCCAGGCCTGCACAGTGCCCGCCCTCCACTGGGACATGGGTGTCATCCTGGCCAGCTCCACCTGCTGAAGGCGGTCCAGCTGGTCCTCCGACCCATCTGACAGGCTGAGGCTGAGTCGAGTGGGACTGGAGAGGCTGTCCGAGTCTGAGTTGGGTGGGTGGGTGATTGGGTGAGGGGAGGGACGGGTGGGGGAGAGACATGTCGGTGATGTAGTTGAGGGTGTGAGTGAAGGCAGTGGTGGTCGTGGGTATAGTGAGCAATGAAAAGACAAAAAGTTAATTCCAATATTGGGCAACAAATTAAAGTAACATCATAATTCAACATAAAATCAACCCAGTGGGGGAAAAGGAAACTAGATGGTGAGTAATTTTGTCAAAACAAACACGCTTTTAACAGCATCTTAAGCATTTGGCTGCATGACAACAAGCCAAGCATTTGCCAGTGATGCTGTAAACAAAGTTGCAGCTTTTCTAAACAAGCTTCTCACTTAAGAAGTCCATTAAACCGGCAGCTGTTAGAGCCGTTGAATTAACATGACTCATCTGTCTAAATTAGCCTGCAGCAACAGCTTGATGAAAACAAAAAGCCTGCAGTTTGGAAATATCTCTTATATTCTGATGCATTATGATCACATTAATAACATTTGACTAACATTATTAGAATTTACTGTGGGGAAATTTTGCCTTAAAATTGCAATGTGCCCTTTAAATGCTCCTCAAATGATTCCTTATATTCTTGTAATTTTGCAAAATGTTACTCAAGATTTCAACGTCAATGAAGAAAATAACTAGCTAATGCTGCAGTTCACTGTAATTCACCAGGAGCTATTTCTCAGCCTTTACCAGCGGGAGGCGACCTTGTGCCAGTTTTCAGATCAGCAGTTGGTAAAGCATCATGTATGGCTATTAGTGTTAAACGCGTTAGCATTGTTCACATTGCTCACATGTGCATGCATGAAGGCTTGATTCTTTGATCACAAAATAATATACCTCAAAGTCACCTGTCTTGTCAGATAGTTTCTGAAAATCTGGACATCAGCACAAACACTGGACTGCTCTTGATGCAGTCCTCTCAGCACGGCTGCACTCTATGGTTCAGCCACTGACCACATGTGGGCTTTTACCATTAAGACTGCAGCTGTGGTGGGAAACCAATACGTCTTGGATAAAGCGTCCAACTGAGAGCTCAGTTTGCAGCTGAATCTTTGTCCTGCATGTTGGACCCTTAACTCACCAAAACATCCATTTTGTTTCAAACTACTATTTCAGTGAAAAACAAGATTCGTCAGAGAAAGATGTGCACTATCATTCAGTTTTACATGGACCCTTAAAATGGACCGAAAAATAAATCAACAGGTTCTTTGATTCCTCTGTGGTTCTTTCTCTTTGTGTCCTTGTTTCCAGCAAAGGCGAACTGGCAGAGACAGCAAAGCAAATGGAAACCCTACTTCTTGGCAGGCTTTTCTGTACTACTGTGTGTTTACTCAAAAGGATATTGACGACTGAATGACTGTCAGGTCCAAATAAACAGATTTCTATTAAACTCAACTTCAGCAATTCATCTCAAGTTGGATGCTTTTATGTGTCCCTCTAAGAACAATGCATAATGTGAAGGCTGAACTGATCCGAACTACACTTCCAAGTGTCCCTCTGAGAGCAGTTCATGTTAAGCTGAATAAATCTGCTCTTTGGACAGAAATGCGCTGTTGTCCAAACACGAGGTCTGTTTTTCACTCCGCAGAGAGTCAACAAACGCACGTCACATTAAGAGTGGCAGAACTGACCATCTGACATCCAGCTGAAGGCCAAACTGTCGGAGACAGGACTCTCTGTGACCTGAGAGTTGGTTCCTCCTGTGGCACTGACCCTCTTATGCCTTTTTTAAAACCCACTGTCACTGGAGTGAGTCAGAGGAGCGTCCAATATCGCTGAGGTTGTGTCCACATGGTTGAACGCACTTATTGTAAATCGCTTTCGATAAAAGCTAAAGAAATGCATTGTATTGTACTGTAAAGAGGTTTGCGTCCTTTATCTGAAGCAATGACAGTGAGGTGTGTTTTGTAAAACATGGCCATGAATCGTGAATCCTTTTGTGTGGAATGAATAGCAGTATGCACACTTCACCTAAGACACAGGAGACTGTTTTGTTCAAGCAATCAATCCTTAAATGTGCTGTTCAACAGCAGGTGTTATTGCTACAATGCAGCAGTGTTTCTCACACAATGTCAGGCACAGCACGGTTGTGTTACGTAGATGTGCATGTTAGAAGTTGGACATCTTCCAGGTTTCGCAATAAAAAATATTTTACAATCAAATGGATCAAGAGTCCAGTTGGACTCAGCTTCATAGTATTTATGAACAGTTATTACACCAAAGATGATTAACCAGGCTGAACCCATGGGTTTATTTGCTTTCTTGCTGAGAGGATTGATACCGTCACAGTTGTTATGTGATAAACGTGTATCTGAAGTGTCTGTTGAACTAATATTAATATCGCATAGAAAGATCCAGGTAGGAGGAATGAATAAACTAGGAAAAAAAAACACATGCTCATGTCCTCGTAAAGACATCATACTAGGTAACAATTGTTGTTTTCAGATGGTTTACATGAGATTTATATTGAACTTGAAGAAGTGCTAAATTCCAAGGTCAGTTTGTGAGAGTTAGAAGACATCTGCAAACACAGTTTGAAACCCAGCACAGCTCGTTTTTAAAGCAATTGGGACTGGTGTACCTTAGCCGCACTGAGTCTGATTGATTACTTCTTGGGTCACTTCACTGTGTTGAGAGTCCGGTGGAGGTGAGACAAGAGGGGTCAGTGTTAGAGGTCAGGGGTCAAATCAAAGCAGAACATTATTGACACCATGTGCTGACACATATGAGTTCTGTTCCAACAACTGGATGTGACTTCCTTTCCTCCCCTATTTTCTCTTTGTTAATTTCAGTATCAGGATCTTTTCAGTGCGAAGGAATTAAAATTGTAAAAGGGAGGAAAGGAGGCCATTTGAAAGCTTTTGGGATGTTGTCCTCTCACAGATGGACTTGCAGGGCTGAGGGAGACTAACGAATATGTTAAAAATGGCAGCCCCCCTAGCATAAAGGGACCAATCAGGATTAGAGCCATACCACGACAAATGAGCACATACACACACAAACACAGGGAAAGAGAGGACAGCCACATGGAAATTCAACGTTATTTGTTTTATTTTAAAATAATCTTCTCATTTAGTTCTTTTGAGCGTAATTTTGTTGCCATGCCTTTAAAAGTTCACTACTATCCACTTCTAAACATCTCCGGACCTCAAAATAGAAGTCCTCCACTGAGGCCTACATCTTTGACTTTAAATAAAACTCTTTAATAATAATATTAATTTTATTTCTGTAATGTTATCTCATTTACAAAAAGTAAAATATTTGTGGAAAAATAGAAACAAAAACAAAACAAAACAAAAAAAACAAAACAAAGAGACCGTGGCTCAAAACATAAAAATCATACAATATTTTTCATTTGATATGTTTTTTCCCTCCATCAGCAGAGGATCATAATGCTTGATTAAATGAAAAAATAAAAATAGCCTAGATTTTCATACATTTCATTAAATGTTTAATGGATAAACTGGTTGAGCTGTTGTTCTTACACATACAATTTAATACATGATGACTTATCGTTGAATTACCTAAGTGTGTCACCTCTAAATCCAATATCTGCGAGCCCAAATGTGGGTTGAGCTAAGGGTTAAATGATAATCCCCTCACTGCTTACATGGACGCTCTTTTGACAAGCACCGTGGTTAAATACAGCTCCAATGTAATCTCTATAGTGTTTCAAATGCGACTGACAAATACCCAGTGTTAGTTTAATATCAGGGAGAGAAAAGATTTCCTGGGGGTGGCAGTGCAGACTCCGGCTCAATCCAATGAAAGGATGAAAATAATCCAATGTCTGTAGTCATTCTTTTGCTTGAAGAAATGCTATTAACCTTTGGCACAAAGTTAATTGCTTTTTTCAGCAATGGCCTGAACTCTGCATGTGAATTTTTTGGTGAGTTCACGGGGTCGTGCGAGAAGGTATGCATTTGCTTCAGTTTGATTAGCCTGCTTAAATCTGACTTTTAACCTCCTGAGTTGGCACTCGTTATTGTTATAACAGTTCATTTAATGTCCGCTCCATGCTCAGGCCTCTAAATTGAAGTTCTGATTTTCTGGTAAAATGACCATCAGCATAATATCGTCTATGTTAGTGTAATTGATGTTTATGCCATCACTTATTCTGTGACAATAGCTTCATTTTTTAGGCTTACCCAGAATAAATCCACTACCAATAGCCTTTTTAAGTATTAATAAAACGATAGCTACAAGCTACTGTAAAATCCTACGGCAAGAAAATCGTAGAAAGCCTCTTGAATATATGAAATAATTATGGAATCATACAGTCCGGCGCTGGCTTTTCCTTGTGACTGTTGACTTTGCTGACATTTAATATTTAAAATGTGAGCTTGAATGAAGAGCCCTGTAGGTGCTGATGAAAACATTCTACGTTTAGTTCGGGATGCTATGCTCTTGAACGTTAATCACAACGTTTTCTGAATAACAAATAACTTCATTTGTAATGGAGGAAATCATGAATAAACATCATGAAATCAGTAACTGACCTCTCTTTGTTTATCACCTCGTGAGAACATACCCAGAGAAAGACACTTCTGTTTAGTAGGGCTTTGTTCAACATGCATTTGGGGACTGGGGCTATGTGCATGCATGTCACACATGTACCTTCTATCTTAACAGATAGAAAACACATTTCTTACATTTCCTGTTTGGCTTCATGTTGCTGTGGAACAAACTGTTCTGCATAGAAAGTTCATTCCTCTCTTAGCAGCATCTTTCAAGTCTCATTTTAGCAAACATCAAGGAGAGCACAGTTTTCTTGGCGGTCAAGGGATGAACCGAATCCGAGGGGGCTTTGAGGAGTCTGCATGTTGCCTACAGGAAACTGTTCTCATTATGGCAGTGTGGAAGGAGGGGGGATGGACCAAGCAGGACAATAAACAGGGAGGAGTTTAAGTTAAAAGGTAGTGAGGGGAGGGGTGTCCATGTCAAAAATAACAAAAGGCATTCAGGACAAGGAGACATTTACACGCACAAAGTGCACATCAACTGTGTTATTTACAAGTACAGCAGTCCTTCAAGTTTCCAGTTGAGTGAAAACAAAAAGTCAAAATGTAAAGAACAATTAAAAGATCCAATAACACAGCCATTTTGGAGGGCAGATACAATAGAACATATCCACATGGTCGCTGTGTCACACTGTCCACTCTATTTACAGGACTGTACATACATACAGGTGCAATTTGCTCGTTAAGGTTTACACTTCAGCGAAGAAAGACGCGGCTCCGGCTCCTGACATGGGCTCTGACCATGGACGACACAAGCATGCACACACTCTCACACACACGCAGAAGTATGCACGGGCGTGAGTCTGCACAGGCACACGCATTAGTATATCTGTACACGCTGACATAAAACACACACTCCCATCCTCTCTCACACACAAACGCGCACGCTTCAACACAATGCTGTCCTCTGATAATTGCCACATTGGCTCTCCAGGTGGTTCGCTTGGACATGCGTGCTTTACCAGTCTGCATCTTCCTCTATGTAATAATCAGGCGTTGAAGTACCATCAAACAAACCAGGGTCGAGGGACTTGCGCTGCTTTCCTCGTGCGAAGACACGTGACAGAGAGCCCAGCCCCATCTTCTCTTTCTTCTTCTTACGCTTCGCCTCCTCCAGATCTTCTAGGGACTGAAGGAAGAAACAAAGATAGAGAGAGTGCAGGGAAGAAGAAGATGAAGATGAAGAGATGGGCAGAGGAACAGAGAGATGAAAAGAACAGAGAAATCAGTGAAGGGGTACAGAGTTGGCGATAAAGACCAGGGAAATAAAGGTCACAACGCAGAGGGGAAGTGACACTTGACATGCTGCCAGGCATGCACTTATTCAGCAACCACAACTGATTTTCACATGAATCCAAGTCACAACTGCAGAGTGAGTACACAACAGACTGCGTGGGGCAAACATGAATTCAGCCAAAACGATGGTGGAAGGAAACGACAGCGGCCGGGGAGCAGGACAGTCGGCTAAACACTGCACAGCAGGTGACTACTTGGGAGGATGCGGCGGTGGGCAGCTCTTACATTGCAGAGGGAGTGAGTCCGATGGCGTGGTGAGTTGATGTCGCTGGGAGTGGATGACCGGTCTCCCTCCACCGCCGAGGCGTCGGAGATGATGGAGGGCTGACGCGAGTGGCACGGGCTCACCCGTACGGCAGCCACTAAACGGGATGAGAGGGAAAAGAGAAAAGGCTTGTTTTCTTTGGGGTGTGTTTGGGCACCAAACCTACTGAAAAGGGAAGGTCTGGTTCTTCTCAACAATGCCACACTTAAATAAAGAAATATATTTCAAAAGTCCCTGACCAAAAGCTTGAAATTATTTGCAATCATCTGCAGTTGCTAAGCAACAGTGAAAACAGCCTCACAGAGGTTGAGCGAGAGTGTGTGTGTAGCCGTGAGACTGATACATACAGTATGACCAATTGCATAGCAATTTGGGGGTTCGTGACTATTCACACGTTTTCCCTCTTTTTTTTTTGGTCTTTGCCTGCTTCTTCCTCCAGATTTCCCCAATTAGTCAGCGACCCATGTGAACCCTGGGTTGCCCTTTCAAGCAATCCCACTCCCACTCTCGTGAAAGCAAGGCTAATTTTGCATAGAACTGTCTTTTTTAAGATGGGTGTTGCTCTCAAACTCTAAAGTTCAGATATATGTTTTGTCTCATGCTTTTTGGAAGTTTTCGATGAACCTCCCATGCTGACAGATTCTGTGTGGTTGGCCCAGACTCTTGACACTTGACACCTCAGTAAGGATGCTGAGGGGGAGAGATTATGTAACTATAATGTTACCTCCAGACAAAAGTTATGTCATAATGACAATATTTTTCCAATAAGAATAGATACAACAAAAATAATGTTTTTATTTGACTTTTGAATGTTGCATACCTAACATACCACATACTGACCCGTGTTTGCAGACACTCGACAAAAGTCCAAGTGGCTGAGCTTTGCAAGGGAAAGCTGTGTGTTTACCGTGCTTTGAATTTCAAATGAATTCAAATGGGAGTCAATAACCAAGTTGATGCTTTGGCTTACAGTCTCCAAAGCATTTCAGCTGCAAATGTGTGCTTGCATGTTGAACCGTGGATCACGTCGGCAGTGATGGCGAATACTGTTTCTCCTCCTTCAGCTGTGCTGTCAGCACAAGTCAGTTAAATGGTGAGCCTTTGGTAGCAAATGTTGAGGGGGGGGGCAAACATAATTTCTGAATTCCATTTCCTCCTCTTTTTCTTGCGATAATAGATTTAACCAGACACAAATAGCACTTAACACCCGACTGATCCACCACTGCCACCATTATCGGATAAGAGGAAACATTTGTGTGTGCCAAAGGAAAAAAATGGAAGCTGTAAAGCCAAAAAATATGCTCACTGTAACTGCTACATAAAGCACATGAAATGTCACGACCGGAGCATCATCAGTGGCAAAGGACATGGTCATACTGAGCAGATGGCAGGGGTGAATGTATGTGAAGCAGGTTCACATGAGCATGCAGAGGGTAAATCATGGTAAAAACATCTTGCGCGGGACAGTTCATGGACGGGACGAGGGTGTTACGGTATGTGTGCTCGTATTGGCCTACCTTGTCTGTCAGCGGGATGCCCTGTGTGGACATAGAGGGTCTGCTGACTCTGTCTGATGGCAGCAGTCAGGGGAAGGTCAGCCTGCATCACCCACTCTTGGTTGTTACCGTTGACAACCGTTTCCGTGGGCATGGCCAGAGAGTGACGCTTGGGCACGTCCTTGGTCAGGGTGGCTAGTGACTGTTTGGCCTTAAGAGGGTAGACAGACAGATGCGATCATTTAGAAAACAAACGCACAGCAAGCAACAATTCTGGGAAAAATATGTGTAGTTTCTGGGTGGGATTATTGTTTTGTTTTGTTCTTTTTTTTAGGCATATGTCATATGTGTGCACACAAGTACATGTTGAGTTATGTATCCAGAAATCCTGCTACAAGTCTCGGAGTGCATGCGGACATGCGAGTTCTCCCCCGGGCTCCTTATGTGGTCGTCGTCTCATGAAAAATGCAGCTGTGTTCGTGTTCGTCTACTGTTGTGCGAAAGCTGCCTTTACCACAAGAAGAGAATATCTGGAGGAGGTGTTTGCTTCCTTTTGGGGGCAGGAGTTACGTGTTGGTGGGGTGTAAAAATGGAGAAACTGGAAATAATGAAGCTTTTCTATAAATTTAATGAATACATTTGCTATGTAGAGCCTCAACACAAAGCACAATTCACCACCCTTTAGCGGGAACAACAATGAGCTGCTGGAGCCTTGGGAGATGTGTTTGTGCATTTTGTGTCTGTCAAAAGTTTTTTTTCCGCTCTTTGTGTGTATGTTTTCTGATTAGCCTTGACATGTCAGTGTTTTACAAATGCTTGAAATCTCGTTATTGTGCGCATCTTATCATCATGCCAAGCGGTGGCAGGCTGCAAATCAAAACGCCGGCACAATCAGTTTCACTGCAATCATCTCTGCCTACCAGCGGTCAAACGATTATCAATCATAGTCTTTGACATGCAAAACAAAATACAATCACAGACCTTTGGAGTAATCATTAGTTGCCAGAATATTGATGTATTTTTTTCCCCAAGCATTGCTTCGCTCAGTTAGACCTAAAACACATTCATATCAATCACAGCGGGAATCTGTGGGATCACTGATGTTAGGGTCACTGGGATCAGTCGGGTGGGGGTGTCGGCTGAGGGTTAGTAAAAAAAACGTGCAGCTGAGGAGGGGCTTTCTCAAAAAAACGACAATTAGGTCACAAGTAGGAGAGATTTCCAGGGAGCGGGAGGGTTCAAGAAAGGTCAAGTTTTAAAGCTGGGGGCCAATCTTACCGCCATGACCCTAGGAGAGTAGTCCCTGTCCGCAACCCGCTCAAACACCCGGAACTCCATTCTCTGATTGACACAGTTACTCATCTGGTTGGAGACATGAGGAATGGCTGTACTGTACATTCAAAGGCTTTCTGGGTTTGATGATATGCAATATACCCAAAGCACAGTGCATAGTGGCAGACAGCTTACTGTACATCCAGGAAACAGGAATAAAATATACAATTGGTGCTTTCTTATTTGAATTTGTATGCACTACTGTTGTTTTGTAGTAAATCTCTTCTTGTGTCTTCTTTTTTCTTGCCAGCTGTTTCAACATGTTCTTCATATGAGCCTCGATAACTTTGGTTCAGTTCAGTATACATTTAGTATCTTTCTTTATGATTTTGGCTGTTTTTTTAGCATTAACCTTACTTCAAAGTTCAAAAGTCAAAAGTCAGTTAGACACTGGTTGGAGAGAGTCAGATTTTGTGGTGGCAAAGGGAGGGATAAAAGATTTTTGTCTGCCTCTGTGTCCGTCAGTCTCACCATGGCCAGCTCAGCCTCCAGCTCCTTGATGCGGTTCTCCTTGAGGTCGAGCTGCGAGCGCAGCATCCCCGTGTGCTCTGTGGCTTCCTTAGTCTGCCGCCGCAGGTCCCACTTCTCTCTCTCCAGCAGATCCTTCTCTTTGGCTAGTGCCTTCACCGCATCCTCGCTCTCCTAGCAGACACAGAGATCCTGATGGATTGGTTCACATATCAAGCACGCCTTTGAAAAATAAACCGAACGAGTTGAATAAACCTGTGAAATGATGGCACTGAACCAAATTGCAAATCTGTCAGTGCAATAATCCTTTCCAGAAAAAGAGACAGGTCTGAATTGCTAAAGTAAATAGGTAATATCTATTCATCACTCCCTCTGTTGTTTTGTCTGTGATTTTTGAGATTATTGTTCTGTCTGATATGACAATGCCTTTTGCTTGACTGACAGCTACCACAGTCTTTTTAAACCTATGGAATATGTAATGTCACAGAAATGAAAGCATATAGTACAACAGTCAAACACATACCTAACATCTTCATTACAAAAGAAAACTAATAATTAACAACACTAACATGCTCACAGTCACAAAGGTTATATATGCAGACGGAGTGATAGAAGTGGTCATTTGTCTTAACACCTGAGTAGATCATTACATGGACACTGAACACAGCCATAAAACTTTTAAATCCACAAAGACTAGTGCAGGCAAGCCACACAAATTCTCACTCATTTACAAAAACAACTGAATCATCATTGTGTTTGGCGTTGTTTCTGCTTGGACAGAGACAAAAAAAAGTTTTCCTGCACAACTTCTTTGTGACTGCACGTGGTCAAAGCACTGCTGCCGTACTTTTCTGTGCTGCTCATAGTTGCGTATGAAGTCGCGGAGCTGCTCTTCGCGGCTCTCCAGTGTGGCATAAAGCTGCTGCATCTGGTTCACCAGGTCTGCTTTCTCCGCCTTCAGGCGCTTACGATCCGACTTCATGGCTGCAAGGAAGGATGAGAGGAAGAGAGAGAAAGCGTGGAAGAGGAGTTGTTGGTTAGTACCAGAGACGTTGCAACATTTGGTTGTGCGTTAAACTGCGTGTATGTGTGTAGGCCTGCATTGTGTGTGCATGTGTCGTGTGTGGAAACATACATTTACATGATTACATAACTTATAGGACATTTGAGTTAAATAAATATAGAGAGTCAAAACCTTGAGTTTTTTGTCAAACATACAAACATATGAACTGCAGAAAAAATAAAAGTCAAATTAAGATAAATTGGTCACATATTCAGACCTTGTATTGGACATGCTTTGAAGTGATTGAAGTACAGTTTGTATTTTTGTTTAAGTCACTATGTGTTGCCTCAGGTCCAGATTGTAGCAGTTTCTTCATTAAGACTATTTTTTAATCACTCCCAGATATGAACCCTTTCAAGTAAAAACATGAAATGCACCTGCTGTTGCCGAGTTTAAGCGGCATGACTGCGTGTTGATAAAGGGTTGAATCACACATGAACCCGCCTGTCAATCTCCTCTCTGCTGCTGGATTCGGCAAAGGCTGCGTCTCCCGTTTCATCTATCTCTCTGCCGCACACTTTCTCTAATCCTTTGGCACCTCACCCACGCATCATGATAAAGAATATGGTTCAGTGTAGTTATTCACGGAAGCTCTAATTTTCTCAAAGACAACATATTCCCTTCTCTCTCCTCTGCATCTGCCCCGTCTTCTGCTTTCTCTTGATTTTCTCTCCTTCTTCATGCAATTCTGTTTTTCAGGCATCTGCTTAAAGCCAAGTTTCCCTC
>JBAJHX010000041.1:8004833-8032303 GCA_037176925.1 Amniataba percoides
TCTGCTTTCTCTTGATTTTCTCTCCTTCTTCATGCAATTCTGTTTTTCAGGCATCTGCTTAAAGCCAAGTTTCCCTCCAGCTATCCTCCCAAACTGACAATATATGTTTTAGTTACATTTTATGTATTCTCACTGTGTCTGTCCACCTTTGTCTTCACTTTCACATCTATTTCCTGACAGCACAGCAGCCCTGAATGTTGGATATTTCATAACATCACACGGCTCTTTGTTTTCTTTTTGATGCGTTCACCTTTTTTTTTTTCCCCTTTCGAGCCAGCTGTGTGTCATTAATTAACTTATATCACAGCCTGGTTAATTGCTTGACATTCACAAGTTGCGTCTGGGGAGCGTGCTCGGGCAAGTGGAATGGAAGTGCAGTTTTACAAGGACAGATTCAGCCTCTCGTTTCCTCTCCTTCACTTTTCTCCTGTCACCCTTTCGTATCTCTCCCTTTCACCCGTTCCTGCAGAGGTGGAATCCCCAAGTGAAAGGGACTGTCAAGCCAAAACTAGCCGGCAAATGGAGACAAGAAACCTCCCTCATTGGCCAAGAGAAACAGGAAACCTCCCAGCACCTGCCTCGGGAAGTGAAATCAAAGCCGTCTTTGAGACGAGCCAGAAATGCTACTGCTGCCTCACATCCTGCACCTGTGACCGTTTGGCAACATCAACCCTCCTGGTGTCGGATACAAGAAAGCACCCACTGTGACTCTCTGTAAAAGGGTCTATTCACATTCGCAAATCATGTTAGCACTGTTACTTAGCATTTATAACCAATGTATGTGCGCTTTTAATGAACAAAGATGTTCCCAGGCTACCTTACGCTCTAAATAAATGTGGGTGAGATGGGGGAGGACTAGCATGTCTCCTTCTGCTGACAGCCGTATTAATGACGAACATACTCTGTGGCTCGGTCCAAGCCTTGAAGAATTATTGCTAGATGAAACAAGATGGAACCACCTGGGAACCACACAGGGCTGAGGCTAATGTGTGCTGAGCTGCAGGAGGAGGAGGAGGAAAACACGGAGAGGAAGCTACTGAAGAGGCTTCAATTTAAAAGTCTTGTCATGGAAGAATGATATCCGTGCAAGCACCTCTTCTTATTCTTGCCATGTGCCGTGTGAGTATATTTTGGTGTTTTTTGTCCCTGCCTTTTCAATTATGTTTCCCCCATGTCCACAGTGTGCGTCAGCGGTTGTTTTTGTGCAAACGCGAATGTGCCTGCATGCGCATTAAGACACTACAACATACTCCTGCCTGTGTAAGAAGAAGAAGAGGAAAAAAGAAGAGCAGTTCGGGGCTCATGCAAAACAAATATACACCATCAAAAGCCCAAGCCACCGCTCCCATTGCCCAGTGCTGAAAACAAAAACACCTGCCTGTATCACGCTCTCCTGACACATTCTCCAAAATCTGCATAAGTGGGTTTTAGCTCATCGCACAAAGGCTCTCCTGCTACCAAAGCCCTTGTGCTTTTAAGTAGTTTAATGTGAGCATCTACTACTGTAGTGGACTAAAAGCCTTTGTCTGCTGGGCTCTTCTATGACGCTCTGCTGCTGGAGGGCTTAGATTGCCTGCAACGAGTGGGCAACTCATTAGCTACTGAACAGGAACACAGGACTCCTCAGGGAGCTCCAACTGGCTGGAGCCACTCCTGGATTAAAAATAACTTAAAGGAATAGTTTCACAATTTTGGGAAATTGCACTTATTTGCTTTGTTTTTGAGAGTTTGATGAGGAGATGGATACCAATCTCATGTCTACATTAGTTAGAAAGCCAGCTTCAGATTCAGAGTACAGAGTACAGATACCAGTACAAAAACAAGGTCCAAAAACCAGTACAAAAACAAAATAAATCATCTTTCCCAAATTACTGAACTAAACCTTTAATAAATTAACGTATAGATAATTATATTGGATTAATGGATAGAGAGAACTATACAGAAGTGGGCATTTACAGTGGACATAGATGCACAATTAATGCCTGGATGTTGATGAGTGATGGTCAGGATAGAGCAGGATATGCAACAAGGTAGGATGGTGAGTTGGTTGAGCGGCTATATTCTTTTTAAACAAGTCATACGTTACATTTGTCTGATTTTCATTTTTCTTTTTTATTTTACTGTGTCCTATTTGCTCTGCTTCCTTTGTAGTAGTAGTCGGGTCAGGGTTTGTCCCAGTCACTGTTTTTGTTTTGCTCACCCCTCCCCGAGCGTGTATGGACAGCAGAGGATCAGTTATTATATAATTATGATTATGTTGCAGGAGGAGAGATGCCTGTTGTTGTTTTGGTACTTGGTTCCTGCTGTGAAAACATGCCACCACAGGAATCCCTTTTGAAAGTGAAAGACATGAATTCAAGCCTACCAACCTGTTTGGGAGGAATCGAGGCTTAAACTGTTTACAGCTCCCTTTCAAGCGTACAAGAGGTCATTGTCCGACGCTCAAAGGATGGATTTTGGGTGGACTTTCACTTTCAACACTACATGAATATATAAAATGGTATAAGACTCTGTGGGTAATTCCCATGAGCTCAGCTCCAATCCAATCTGCCACATCTATCGTGATAAAATGACACGATCGCAGCCATGATTTCAGCAAAATAACACAAATTTCTTGGATATATAAATGAAAAAGGAAAGAGTATGGCAACAATATAGACATCTTTGTGGAATTTATATTATATTATTCATATTATACTAATATTTTCATGAATTAAACATTGCATTTTAGGAAAGACTGCTATCCAAGCAAGTTCAGTTTACCTGCCACAGCAGACACCAGGATCACAATGATAGGCTCACTTATCAACTCCCCCTCAGAAAATGATGTTCTTCACATTAATGAATGAAACCACTCCACATGGACGCTGCTCCATATAACTTCAGCCCTAAAGAGATGGGACGGGCTTTTAGTCGGCTCTTAACATTATTATTTGGGGAGAGAACAAAAGAGACATCGGCTCATTGGAGGGAGTCCAGAGTTCACGGTTTGGGATTTTAAATCTGCCAGCTGAATAATGAAGTAGGAGCCTCAGCGCAGCGAAGTGTGCTCACCTCCACACTTCCTCAGTAAAAACAAACCCACGGGTTGTAAGGGGTTGATATCAGCATTGGTACTATTTAACAGTCTATTAAACTGTATCTGATATTCAAACACACTGACTTAAGTTAAGTCACATTTCATCATTTATCTCCAAGCGATGACATTTGACCCTTGTTATAACTGTCTGTGCAACCTATCGGTTAGTCATTAAACATAGATCAAACATTGCTCACTAATTGGTGATCTGGAGTGTGTGTGTGTGTGTGTGTGTGTGTGTGTGTGCATGTCTGAGGAAGTGAGGGTGTGTACAAGCTATTTAAACACCAGCACTGACACACAGGGGAATCAAGGTGAGAATCATACTTTGATCGCGCCTCATTACTCACTTCTCTGTCTCCAATGGATCCAGAGCAAAATCAACTGGCGCTGTGAAAAGCCGAGCCTAATTGCTCAGGTGCGCGCGGTGTAACACCACCGAAACAGACCAGTGCAAAGAGACAACGTGGATTCTGATACAGTGGTACTGGCACGTCTCTCTGCCTGACTGAGGTACACTTGATTGCCACTAGGGGCCACTGTGATCCAGACACGTGTTTTCACCCGAGACCATCCAGTCTGAATAGATTTAGGTGCAAATTGAATGGCAAAAGCATCCTCATTACTTGTTATGATGAAGCTGCTGCCGGCGTTGAGGCAATAAATTACAAAAGATTTGCAAAAACACACCAGCCCCAAAGGATTTTCCCCTGGCTTCCAAAAAGAAAGAATAAAAAGGCATAATTTGTTTAAAAATAAAATACATCACTAAAACCGCTGCAATTACTCTAATGTTATCAGGTTAACTAGCCTGATGAGATTTCGTGGCACTGAGTGAGTGCGCGTCTTGGTGTGTATGTGTTGGTGTTTAAACGGCGAGTAAAGGAAGAGGCCTTGTAGTCAAGGACAGCGCTGCTTTCGGAGTACGGTGTAGCGTGAAATGACACTAAACAGAGAAGGCAGACTGTGCTTTGATGATACATAGCTGTCTGCTGCTTTCATTTAAGCTCTGGATTGACTGGGAGTCCCTCAGTGAGAGTAATTAGCCAAAGCGGAAATAGCTAATTAAAAACAGCAGACAGGGCAAGCTATACTTTGAAAATTCATTAAACACAACTTTGAGGAGAAAGTCCAAATAAGAGTCGTGTAAACCTATAAACACCTTTGACAGTCGGACACTATTAGCGAAACTGTTTATTTTCTCATTGTATCTTCACTTTATGTTTTGGATATTGCCAAGTTTCGGTCCGTTCTCTCTGTACTTTAAGGTGGGGGTGTGAAATAACTCTGAGCAGCAGCTACTAGGTTAGATTGAGTGCCCACGGGCTTCATAACAAAACCTGTAATTGTGAGAGGTTGGCAATTACCCACGATCACAATTATAGTGCTCACAGGCTAATGTCTGGCACACAGTGGGAGTGAGCTCTGGTGGCCTCTCTGGCCTTAACACTGAAACAGTGTGGGCATCACACCAAACAAAGGCAGAGCGAGATACACGGGGGATACAGCGAGGGAGAAAATCAAGAATAACTGCAGAGAAAACAGACTGAAAAGTAACACTGCTCTCTGCGTTCTCCATTTTGTATTCATAGGCAACAGAAAATCTGCATGTAATTTAGCCGTAAAGCGTTTGAACCCAGGTAGGAGTGGCAACACAGTTTCTGTGAACCATTCCCAAAGTAAACAGGTATTATCTCAAGTGGCAGAGAGCAAAGGAGGGGATGATGCATTTGGTGCACGCTACTTCATCACTCTAGCCTTCTGCTTTTTCATCCAAAGCAGAACCACAGGAAAATAAATAAATAAAAACTACAAAACACAAAGCTACTCTGCTTCACAATAATTGTTGGTAGCGCTTCAATAAAACTCCCCAGGGCGTTGAAGTTCTCCAAACATTGCTCTCATTCTTCGAGAAAAACACTTTGCCAGAGCATCTGGTGGGATGTTCACAATATGCCAGCCTTGTGAAAACTGGGGGAAATCAAATAGAGTCGACATCTTGTCTCCAATCTATTGGCAGCATACGGGAATTGCTGTAGTTAATGAGGTATTCTCAAGAACATTTGGCCTATGTTTTTTTTTACATAAGAAGCCACTTTAAACCCCAACTCCAATGACTAACAAGTCTTTCTTTTGCTGTATTACAATACCTACAAACACAAAAAGTAACCAGACAAAGAATGTTGAACACTTGAGAAACAAATGAAAACCAGGTATCTGTCTCCTAAGTGATCCAGGATAAACAAGGCTTGGACTTCAGCTGGGTCAGCAACCACAGCCAATGTGGTCCTGTCAGGGACATTTACCAAACACACCCTACACACACACACTGAATCTAAGACTGCTCAATATAACCATGATACCAAAAGGCCAAGTTATTTATTGCAAAACATCTTTCCAGTAGTTAAAAAAGCCCAGTAATAGTAATGTAATATTCATCTGGATGTGTGCAAGGCATTAAAAAACAAAATGTAATTTCATGAGGGCACAAATATTCAATTTCACATGAGTAAACAAACGTATTAAACCTATATGTAAATAAGATATGCTAAAGGCTTAAGTCAGAGGAAAGGTGACAATTGATGCTTTTCCTAAGCAGATACCACTTTACAATTAGCCAAGAATGAAGGTGTAAATATAAACTGTAAATATAACTGGCGACAAAGCCAAAATTCACTGGCTGCTACGCATCACTAATGGAACAAGAGCAAAAAGCTAGCTAATACTGTTGCTGGCCTTTCATAGCTGTCTTAAAAATAGTATGCTCAGAGTGTGAGCAAGCCACAGTGTCAGTGTATGAAGATGGAGTGTGACATCCATTGACAAACAAAAGAGCTTGAAACCAGCTTTGTGCTGTACGGGCCAAGTCATGTGGAAAATAACAACAAAAAATATAAATTATTCAGAAATCTTTCTGCTCTCACCACCGAATGCATACACACACACACACACACACACACACACACACACACAAACACACAAACACACATATATACTTGTTTTTGCTTTGTAGCCAAAAACTCTACTTGAATCTAAATTTTAGCTCCATTGCTAATATATTAATAGGTTTTAAACAAACAGCAGTAACAGACACGGGTCACTTACATTTGCCTCGCCGATGCTACTCCAGCAGAGCCAAACAGCCAATTTCCTGCTGTCCTCCCACAAACCCTGTCTTAATTGCAGGCGAGATCCACCATGCTTAATGTTTCTGGACCTTGTAAGCCAACCAAAGCCCTTCTTTATAAAGCTTTCATTTGCTGTTGATTGCTGTCAGTGCCTGCTGGGCATGGTAGGCTTTGGCCTTCATTAACAGGCCTGAGTCATACAAATGACTGTATGAGCCTGTGTGCAGTCTGTTCAGACAGCCAAACATCCAGCTGAAGACGAGATAAGTATTTATTTGATGTGTGCTCCATTCGACTGTGCCCCTGCCCGTTTTGTTTTTTGTTCTATTCTTTCAAAAAGCGTAGGCTGCAAGTGTCAAGTGAAATGTCGCAGCAACAAAATCCCCTGACAGCGTGTCACGCGTTAGTCTGATACCAAATGGTGGTTTTGTGCTCTGCCTCATTCCATGGGCGATAATTCTTTGAGAAGAATGATTCGCTGCTGTGCTGATGACATCTCTGCATGATGCCCTGCAATCCACCGTGCACTGCCTAGCAGAACTTGTTCATTACTTCACCCCGTGCAAAGTCTCTGTGAGGGTAAGTGTGCTCCCATTTCGCATACGCTCATGCATAAAACAGATACAGAGCACCAAATACTGTGGTCGTTGGTCATTAACGGAGAGGAATGTGTACTACACGTTGGCATCAGCTCTGCAAGGGTAATTATTGAGTGTTAAGGCAATGTGCTCTCTATTCCAATTTTTTCTTTCGTCAGAAGGTTTATCTTTATGTGTGTACATTTAATCTGTAATTAAACATAGAAACAAATCTTTCATAACAGCTAAGATAATAATTTCCTTTTTTTATAAAGTATTACTCAACATATTTGTCTCATCTGAGAGTCCGTATTTCACACCTTATTTTAATCAACACAACCTGGCAGGAAAGTACATGTGAAAAAAACAAGACAGTGGAGGTCAAGTGAAGTAAAAATGCTTCACATGATTATCGGAAATCTGGATGCTCTGATTGCTGATTATTAAAATAATATATTTAATTTATCTATCACTTATTTCTAATCCTTTCAAGTGCTTTCAATACATTGTTCTAATAAGTGAATATTCAATGTGTGTGGAAGTACAAGCTCTCCCTGTATGTTAATGTCTTATATTTGTTCATCGTTTATTGACTTCACCAGGTCACAACTTGAACGCTGTCTTGTTTCAGCAGTGAAGCCTCAAAAAATTCAAATTTCAGTCTAAAGTCTACAGTTCTGGTGATTTCAGAAAAGCTTTTATGGAGGAAATATTAATATAGATAAGAAATTGTGACAAAACATTGAGATTAAAGGGGAAAGTGGAGCTAATTAATCATCCATCCATTATCTATACCACTTATGCTCAGATATGGTCACACGGGTGCTGGAGCCAATTTCAGCTGGCACTAGGCGAGAGGAAGGGGACACCCAGGAGAGCTCACCTGTCAATCACTGGGCCAGCATATAGAGACACACAGCCACACACTCTTATCCACACCTACAGACAGTTTATCAACCAATTAATTAATTAACTGGAGTTGATTGTGGGAGGAAACCCACCCAAACACATGTAAATTCCACACAGGAGGAGCCTCAGCTAACTCAAACCATCATCCCCGTCTTTAAATTCCAGGATTTCTCTGAGGTACAGTCAAACATTTTTCTATACTTTGTGCTGTATTTGCCTCAGCGTGGGTGGTGCAGGGGATTCGCACGAGATTCGCCTGAAGCACAGGGCGGCTCTTTTGAAAGTCAAACTTCGGTGTCCTCTTTCACACCGAGATACCGCTTCATCTCTCGAGTGGAACTCGTGCTAATGGACCATAATGCAGCTAATGGTCAGCATTAACCACGATGTTACAGATGCTCATGTTAACATTATTATGACAGGGAAAAAAAAAAGCAGTGGTTTTAAGCTGTCGGAAGCAAACAGCAACGAGCTGTCTCTCAGCATGAATGGGGAGCTGCGAACACAAAGCCTGAAGCAACTGTGAGCAAAATCATTACAAAATGTTTGGAGCAGGAAGTGAGAAGTACAACTTCACTCTGCTTAACATGCTTCCACAATCTTCACAGCACAAACAAACTCACACCTACCTTTGCTGTGATCATCCAATTAGGGAATTTAATTATTTCTAAATTTAGGTGAATTTCATTTGTCCTTTTTTTTGTAAATTATAGTAAAATATTGTGTTTTTAACTGTTGAATAATTTCTTCATGTGCCTGCATTGAGCTGTCCCATGCATTTCTATTCATAAATTCTTTTGTACAGAAATGTTTTCAGGGGGCCATTTTGACATCCAGCAGGGAACAAAACATGAAAATTGTCTCACGGGCAAATTTCTCATTTTTGATTGACAAGAATTGTCCCTGGCAAGTGAAATAATCCAAATATTTACTACAACAGATTATTACTCTTGATTTTATTTGCAAAAAACATTATGTTTCTTTAACTTTTATTTTATAGTCAAGTAACTGCTAGACATAAAGAAATAAATCACATATAACTTTATTAATAGTGTTAGTAACTTTTTTTTTTCCTGATAACAGTATTTAAAACTGAACAGGAGTGATCTAACTACATTCAAAACATGGGCACTGTGGCAACATAACCATAAAGCATGCCCTTGAATTTTTTATAAGCGTAATAAGAATGATTATTTATTCATTTATTTACACTTCCAGTGAAAAAGAACCAGTCTGTAATACGATCCACTCATACGCTGTTTCTTTCAGGACCAGCTTCTTACAATACCAATAACATCAGTCTTTCAAATAACGCACATAGCTTCGTGTTTTCTGGTTCTGTCCTTACCTTGCAGGGCCTCCTTGGCTCGGTCCAGCTCCTGCTCTTTCTGGGCCAGCTGCACGCGGAGCTCGGTGGCAGAGAGCACGTCAGCCGAGCAGCCTCCCTGGGTCTCCTCCAGGTCCTTACTCAACATGTCCTTCATCTGCCGCAGCAGGTGCACCTCCTCCTGGAGCTGGGCCACCTCCTCACGCAGCAGGACTACAACGCACAGAGAGAAGAAGGGAGCTTTAGCGAGCTGACACCAAAACACGGCCAAATATATTCTTAGTAAAATGCTGTGTGGTGTTGATTTTGTCTGACAGCCTTAACAGTGACTCATTTTATATGCCAAAGTAAAAATGTAATTCCAGTAGCTGGCAAAGGGTCATATGCATACTGGAATCCAATCTCACAGAGGTGCGTAAACCTTGAATAGCTACGCGACTGCAGAAATGGTTATCTGAAATTGCAAAATCGATTTAACATCACCATAGGAGGTTAGGGTTTCATTTGTAATTGAGATAACTGCAGAACCAAGTTACTGTCTGTAATAAGCATCGCTGGGGTAGTTTGGGTCTAGTAGTAGAGACAAGACATTGATATAATGAAATTTGTCTCCACAGCTGCCTGTTGAACCTGCTCTGTGTTGGCGGGAGTTGTCAGAAAAGACTTGTATCCATTTAACATTCAGTAAATGGTGTTTTAAAGGGCTCCTCCCCGGCATTGTGACGAGAAGCAAACAATAAAATGAAAACAGCAGCTGAGACAAATAGATTTTTCCTCACAATTTGACTCACTGGAAATGTTTCAAAGTGCTTTCGAGACTTTCAGCGGCAGGGGGGGAATACCACTCGCTTTTAAAACACGCCACAACAGATAAATGTCACACTTCAATTTCCAACATCAAACCTCAAAAAAAGAGAAATATTTAATCTAAAAATACGTCTTTTTTTGCACATTGAATGTGCTTGTCGAGGTGGAGCATATGGAGAGTAATTTATATAAGGATGAGTAGAGTCATTCTGCTCAATTTCATGCATCCTCGGGGCAGAGGGGGTTGAGGAAAACTGCTCAGCCCCATCTCGCACGGCTCCATCATCAAGTGCCTCGTATAAATCACACTTCATACTCCCATATCCCAGCTCCACTATTACTGTCTGAAAAAAATAAAATAAATGAGAGATGAGTGAGAGAACTGAGGATTGAGGACTGAATAAGGGAAAGTGTTGTAAGAGGAACAGACAAATTAAAGATAGATACAGATTGCACTTTAGCTTTTTAGTAAAGGGTATTTTGAAGTGTGAAAATGTATAGTAGGATCAACATGAAGCGCTAGAAATGGATTTCCAGCCAAGTTAGCCAATTCAGCAAAATAGGCAAAGCTTTACATTCTGCAGAGCATCAGTGGAAATAATCCTCTCGTACAGTAAGTTTGCCTCTATTTCGTATTTAATACTGTTTGGTGTCTTTCACCATTATTCTGCAATACCATCAGTACGATTAACAACTCTGTAAACTATCATTTAGAACATGTTTCACAACTTGACATTTCTATTTTCACAAACAACCTCCGGCTATTACAGTATTCTCCACTAACAATATTTAAGCCTTTTATGGTAAAGTTTTGTTATTTTCACTTCTCAGTGAGGACATTAAACAAAGTAAAACTAGTTCTGTGTCATATAGACAATGAAGGCTTTGAATCCTGAACTTTTTAAGTGCAGACTGCATTGTATTGAATTCTGCAACTTCATTGCAAATGTCATTGTAGCATACAGTGACATACAGACTTTTACCAAAAACTTCCCAAAACAGCTGTAATAACAGAAACTGATTGCCAGTAGTTTTCACACCAGGTTACCCGTTTCTTTCAGCTGAACCTCTGAAGGTCAGACAGGGTCGTGCGGGTAACAATCTCAAGAGTAATGAAATGAATAAAAAAAATCTCATTTTATTCAGTGATTTTCTTAGGAATTAGGAATTTTCTTTTGTGCAAACTTTTTCGAAGAAAGCAGAACAGATATTTTAGTCAAAAGCATTACATTTGTCCACAGTTAGGATTTTGAATTTGTAGTCACTCATAAAGTCCAAGTTAGCCAGTGAACACACCATATAAATATACAAAACACCTCACAACGCTCCCCATGAGAACAGTGCTACAAACTTAAAGTATTACTGCAGCACTGCACCACTGAAGTGAAGATGATAAGTTTCTCAGATGCAGTACGTATGACAGGGACACTGCTCTGACTTCACTACATTGTGTAACGTGATTTTCTATCTATTCCTTGAACGTGTCACTGTTGTTGCTGTCGTATGTTGCTGTTTGTAACATGTTAAACGAGGAAAGAAGAGATAGTTCACACAAAACTTGAGCAAGCTGTTAAGGAGGATACATATGCAGTATATGCAGCCGTGCTCTGATATACTTCCGCGGCACTAGGATCACTTCAGCTCTCACCTTTCCACCCCTGAAACTAAAATGAAACCTTTAAGCTCAGTTCACTGCTTCTGCGACGTGCACCTGCTTACCAGGGCTTTTGAGTCCTTTAATTTGTGATCACTGACTTAGTGTAAGTGGCTGAGGACAAGGGCTGCCCGCTAAATAACGAAAATGTAAAAGAGGTTATTAGGAGAAGGGTGCAGAGAAAAACGTCGGCGAGTGGAGTGTCATTACACAGAGGTATACTTAATGGACCCGATAATAGAACCACATTTTATGGAGCAACTCATGCAGTAACGCCATTATTGGCAAACCGAAGAGCTAGACCGTTCTGGAAACAACTGCCCAAAGATACACTTCATTGGTGTTTAAAAATCCCATAATAGTAACTGACTTGATTTGATTACTTATTCATTAAGTTTGCATGTATTGACTGTGCAAAGGAAAATATGGAGTCAAAACTGGACTCAAAAGTGGAAGTCAACGGTAAAAATCTTTGAATACAAAGTACAGAGACACTGATTAAAGAAACATCACAGCATACAACACCGCCATGTGCTCCTGTTTGTGTCTGTCTTTACGGATTTTCAATGTAATTTCACATTGTTACCACACACAGATAGTTAGAACAACCAAAACTACTCCTCCCAACCACCAAAAAAAAACTTTAACCAGCTGTGGGATGGATCGTTAGAGAAAAATAGATAATGAACCAAAGAAAATTGCATAAAAATTGATTTCATTTACAAAACATGGCAACCTCACTTGTTATCGCAAACCTCAAAGGTATAATTTTGCACTTCCTGCTGTTTATCACAGTGGGACTGGGAGCTGTAAAAAAATACCACCTCACCAATGTGACAGAAAGGGAACATGGTAAATTGGCTGCCTAGCGGTAGCTGTCTGTCCACTGTTCCCAGTCCAAAGTAAACATAAAAAAATAGCCTTTAGTTATGATGCAAGCATTATACTGTTAAAAGAAACCCAGAATTATGAAAACTCCATATTTTTATCTTTACATTGTGGTATTGGTATAAGATCTGAGTGCTTCTTCCACTACTGTCTGATACAAACAAGAAACTAAAAGCATCCTCAGTCAATTAACATGAACCCATGAAGTGTTAGAGCACTATGTTATCATATTTAAAGTATTTAAACATGTTAGAATGGTGTCTGAATATACATACATACCTTCACAGAAACTAGAAAAGACCTCAGTCAGTTCAGTCAGATGCCTGCCTTCATATTGTATGCTTAATAAAGAGAATTATAAAATAAAGAGAGTTTTGTCATACAGATGCTTCAAAATTAAAAATAAACCTGTGATAAATACGTATGAGGATGATTTCACATACTGATGTGTACACAGTTATTGATTTGACATAATAATTCAACAACACGGTCAACATTGAGAACTATTTGAAGCGATGATATTCTTACACTTCACCGGCGAGAGCACCCTCAGCGTCTTTGATAGGAAATGCAAGATTAACTGTCTAAATATGCCAGACTAGTTATTAGAGTGTGTGAGGTGGAAACAGATATGTTATTGTCTTCTCCAGCTTTCTGCAGGCGAGCACAGTGCTGGCGCGCTCCAGATAAGACAGTCAGAGGTTGTGGGGAGGGCGTGGTGGAGGGGAGCGAAGACAGCCACCTATTTTTCAATGTCCGCTTCGTCTCCTGGTTGGCAAAAAGCATGCACTGTAGCTCTGCATTACAAATGACAGTCAGAGTGGGAGCTCCCTGATAAGTGCAATCTCTCCTGCTCTGCCCTCCGGGGCTCTGCGCAGCTCGTTCCCGTGGAGGGTCCTCCACGCAACATTTGCCAGCTTTTGTCACATGGAAAAATGTGAGGCCCGTAATTTATGTGCAGCTAAATTAACAGAATCATCTTGTTCGTTGTTTCTACAGCTAAGTTTAGTCTGTTTACTTTTTCACATTTTCTTTTCTTTTTTTATATATTACACAAAAATAGCTTGTTGTTTTACTTTTGCAAACAGCATCCATCAAGTGTCTCAAGTGTTCTTGCTGACGGAGAGCTCATAACATTGCAAAAGCCTTGACAAATGAATATATAATATATATTCATACATAATACAAAATGTAGTTTATTAGCAAAATAATAAATATTTAGGTCAAACATGGACCTTGAGTTATTTTTTTGAATAAAAGGTGTAAGAAAACATTTTCAAAAAAAGAATGTAACCAAGGGAGGAAAATAAGATGAATAAGTTTCCACATTTTTCATATTGTGTTCATTTCACCATGTTGACCACAGTGAGATGTTCATCTCAACCGAGGCTGCTGTTTTTAGCTGCACTCCGGCTCAACTGTAAACAAAAACCTTCTGGCCTTAATTACTTCTCTACCCAAACAGGAAAAAAAAGAAAGAGATGGCAAATATAAGAGGAGATATTTCTGTCAGTGTGTAGGACTGTGAGCACACAGGAAGTTTGACAACACAGAGTTGTGTTTCAGTTAGCAGCGGTGTGAGTCTGTTGCCATCACAACCTCAGAGCTAGTCGGGATGAGAGGATGCAGCAGGGTCGGATGTTTGCCGTCTCTCTGCTGTTAGCTCAGCCTTCAACACCACCTGTTCCCCACTGGCTCACAGAACAGATTTCTTTCTCTTAAATGACACTTAAAACATAATTCCAGCATACAGTCTAGCATATAGTTGGAAAATGAACTTAAATTATATAAAATAGAGACAGGATTTTATTTTGATGTTTTTTGTGGCCATTATGACAATTGATTATGATTAAGTAATGAAGATTTTAATGTGCAATAAAAAAAGATTTAAAAAAAATCCCATCACCTTTTAAGTTGATATCGTTAACTTCTCTGTAATTATTCACTGTCTTTAACCTCTGTTTCTGGTCTCTACCAACTCCTGGAGGAACGATTTGAAGCTGAACTATGTCCACCAACCGGTCACTAACTGTGCCTGTCATTTGTTGCTGAATATTTAACATTCTGAGGGTTTTTTTTCAGCTTTTTTCTGCAACCAAAGATGCCATTACTGTGAGAGAAAGCCATGGAGAGGTGCAGATTTTGGTGAAAATTATCACTGACAAAAGCCTTCTCACATAGTCAAATTGTTTGCAGATTGTCATTTGATATAATGTTATCCTAATAATATTGATTATAGCCACTTCATATCAGAAAACATCACAAGAAAATCAAAAGACATTTTGATAAAGTACCATTTTTTTAATTCACCAAAATCTGATGCTAATCTTTTGGACCTCAAAAATCCAGAAAAGCAAACATAAAACTATAAGTTTTAAGACAGTCCCTAAAGATGAGCTGTTCCACCAGTGAAAACATCAGTTTGCTGCTTTGCATTTTCTGTTTAAAACTGTGAACAGCGGGTTTCTTTAAATAGTACAGGCTTAATGTGTTTCTCTGACTGAAGTCTTATGCAACTGTGGAGTACCACAGGGATTAAACTGAGGCTAATGACGACTGATCTTTGTCTCTGACTGGATCTGCAAAGAAATATGTGCATTCATTGACCCCCCTCCATCTCTGCCTCCATTCCGTTCCAGTTCCCTAAACGGGCTCGCCTCTAGTTATTATGATTCATCGAAACAGTAAATAAAATCTCTATCCTCGGCCACTGATGTAAATGACTGCTTAAATGTGTGCATTTGCATAATAGTGGCCATGCATCAGCTGACGTGCAGTTGGTACCAGTGAATTATGAATCTGATCAGTGTCATTTCCTATTTGTATGATTTAAGCAAAATGGCTGAAACTGTCTTCCTAAATAATCCTGCAGCCTTTGTGAAACAGCTTTGGTGTGGCGGAAACCAGTCATAAAACCGCTCCAAATTATCGACACTTCTGGGGACACAAAATCTGTCATCCTTTCTCCTGGATTTAATGGTGCAAAAATGAGATTAAACATTTGAGGAGAAAACAGACCTTTTTTGAGGCATCTTTCTACCGCTTGTGTAAAAACTTTTTAGATGGTTAAATTTCACCACTTGTCTTAAAATTGGCTATTTTTCTGCATCCACCAAGACTACTCAGCCATTGTAATCAGTCGATCTCATTTCATACAGTCATAACACAATTACAATCTGGAGCTTCTCTTTGATGATTATTTGTCAATATGACGGCCTCTCTCCATCTCTTTCTCCACATCACTCTCAGTGTCTCCCACAAACTCTTGTCCTGCTCTGCTCTACCTTTCCTCCAGTTCCTCCTCTCCCACGCCTACAAAAACAGCAGGATTCAGGGACCGAAGTTGCAAAAGGTCCAGCAATCTGTCAGAGAGTCCACTGGCCACGAGGCAGCTGAAATTGGACTTGGCTGGAGCGGGATTGGAGGTTGAAAATTGATAGGGAATGACAGTAAGTGTCTAGAGGGGGGGAATTTTTAGATTGGTTCTCCCTCTTCGGAGTGAGTGGGAGGAAAAGATGGGGTGGGGTTCAATTTTTGCCTGTTACTGGAGACAAAATCAATTAACGGGCCTATTGTTCCCACAGAATTCTCATTCAGTCGGCTTGCAGAGTGAGGACGTACAGCGCAGGCCCACAGAACAGGGGAGATGATGGCAGCTGTGACAGACAGCTTACTCCAACATACACACTATGTAATGGGCGCACAAAGTGAATGCAGACTGCTTAAATATATATATACATAATGGAGGCAGCCATACTAACTTCAGAAAATCATAATATATTTCTTTCACACAATAACCACGTGACACATTTATGCATATATTGCTTCTTTGCTGCAGCTAAAGTAATCGATTCCTTTCAAACATTCATCCTTATGAAGAACGTGATATTTAATAACACGGCAACGCTGTCAAGAAGAGCAGAAAAAGCTGGGCTTCAACATTATATCTCAAGCAAAGATGAATAAGTGTGCGCACAATAAAACCATAACCACAGTATCAATGCAGAGAATACTGTACCACGGTCGTGCAGGACAAAGAAACAACCCAAATCCTGAATGTGTTCAATGAAAAAAGGAATGAAAGAGCAGTCAGGGTCAAGAATGCGAACAGCAAGTGCTTTCATGACAAGAAGCAACAGCCCACATCCTCTTATTTGTTTTGGACTTGGCAACTGAGCCGCGGCCCTGCATGAATAATTACATTCTAACAGATTCTCTCTAAAAACCCATTCAGAGACACCACGCTGGGTTAAAAGCTTAACCCTTCACAGCACCCCTTTCTTAAAATGAATAAATTGTTGCCTTAATGACGCTCATGCTAATGGGATTAAGATTTTTCAGCAGATTTTTGGAAAACATTTTCCTATAACCAAATAACGGCAAAAACAGTCGACGACAAAAACGTCCCTGTAAGCTCTGGTGGCGAGCACGCTCAGAGGGCAGCAGTGGAGCTCATCGGACACTTTTCAGCTATGCCAACCTTGATCTGCTGCCAAATTCAAAATCTGATGCACTTTGTAATCATAAAACCTGTGATATTCTGTTTTTATCTGTAACAGATCTAAAGCCAGGGTTCTCAGGTTCAGTCAGTATTTTCACTCTTTGCTTCCTGCTGCCTATGCAGTCATTACAACAAAGCAAAGAGCCTATAAAAGCCATGATGGTCGGAAGTGTTATTTCAGAGAAAATTACATCCAAGAGAACCTTCAGGCTCATCCAACCCTTTTGACACGGCTTCATTTCCATGTAATGATTGTGAACCAGAAAGGATATGCATTTCATGGATGTATTCACAGTGTTAGAAAACTGACACAGACAGATATTGAAAATTCAATGCACTTAGTGGTGTCATGGGCACCTTTGTCAAAATACAATTTTTTTTTTTCAAGAGCATCTACTTTTGATGAATTCTTCTTTTTTTCTTTTTAAAATGAGCATAAATACTCAAAATGGGAAGAAATTTTCATTCAGGTGAAATATTCTCATACTTAGTAATACGTTCACACACATATTTCTAGATGCATCATGGGATAGTGATAAATGTTTGCCCTTTGCAGGCATGTATACAAAGAGCAACCATTATCTGACCTATAATTCCCAGGGGAATCTATTTGTCCTCAGGAAACAAGACATTTTACTGGACAAACTGTAGAACAACTTGAGTTACACACAAACTTTTCTACCTTGGCTTTTACATATATCAGAGATTTGCCCTCCTTAAGTTACCGTACAAGGGATTTAAGCATATTTTACTACAAATCAGCAAATGATGCTGCTTTGATTTTGAATGTATTTTCTAAAATTGCACTGATTCACATTCATTCTGGATTTTGTAGGTAGATATATTTGTGAATATTACATAACTGAAGCAAGTTCAATTGATTTTCATATTGTATAGAAAGTGTGTAACCCCAAATTCTTTATAGAACACATCTGAAAGTGGTCAGCAGGAACAGATCTATATAAAATGCAGATACGAAACTAGAACATGCAAACTGTCTCTTTTATCCCATTTAAGTTGGTTGCAACAGGTTGCCCGTGATTTGAGATAATTAATATTGTTAGAGTTAAACACAGAGACACAGAGATCGGCACAGGTACAAATGAGGTGTTAAAAATCTGCCAGACAGGCGGTGGAGATGAAACACATTCCTTTCACATGCACGTCTTCATGAAAGTGAGAGCACGTGCGCACACTTTCACATCAGATCCTGCACACGTCACTCAAGGCAGATTTCCAAAATACATTGCATAGAGCCTTTAATCTCAAATGAGATGCTGGAGTCATTAATAAAAGTCAGAGTGTGCGTCTGTCTCGCACACGCACGCACACACAGTCATCTTTATGGACCATTGATAGCAAATTCATCAGCGGCTCATGACGGTAGTAACGCCTGAGCTCTGACTGATGAAGGCAGCCTGCAGTGTCTTCTCTGTCGGGGTGTGCTTTGCTCTGGATTAGCTAGTCAATTCTCATGAGCAGAACAATCTCCCTGCGTCTCCTGAGGAGATGACAGGGTCACGCCTGATGGAAATGGGAAAAAAAGGAAAAAAACACACCTTGCCTTGGGGCACTCCATCATAGAAATCAGGCTCTAATACTCCCCATTAATGGAGACAGTGATGAAGAGAGATTGGTATTCAGGATAACACATACCGGGATGGATTGCTATTTATCGATGAGCCCACCAGTGTGAAGGCAAGCCTCGAGTCCCCACGGTCTTTAGCCTCGTATAAACTCATGATTGCTCTGAAGTCGGAGGATTATGAAAAGGAGACTGTGAAGACGTCACTGAAGGTTCCAGCATGCTAGCGAATGTATGTGATCACTTAGGCTGTGATATGTCAGAATATAGCCCGAATAATTTCCACAATTTACGTCCGATTTCCTCTGATCCCGGAAACCAGCAAAGATTTTCCTTTTTGATGTATCACTTAATCGTTTCAGCCTTGATGACGTTTCACCTCGCATGACTTGATGCTTTCACTACCACACCAGACCGCAGGAAGAATCCCACAGAATGAGAGGGCGCCACCGTTAATTCACATCAAAGGCATTCAAATGGCCATGTCACTCACTGCATGACTCCCTCCCTTCTAGTCAGCCAGTGTCGATCAAGTAGTCTATGCTTTAACATCACAGAATCTGACATCCACATGCTGGCAAGCCTATTTCATGCTTCAGGTCCTTGGAGTAATGGGGGCTGAACTTGTGGGAGAGTGGGGTTAGAACAGGGCTCAACAGTGAGCAAAGAGCTGATCAGAGAGAAAGATAGGCAGTAATCTGCGTCCGTTGGCTTAAAACCCCCTTGCCTGTCTGGGGATAGCATCAGACGCACTGGCTGGAACTTGCACTGCTGTCCTCATTTGTGCGCAAACATGCAAACAGAGCTTATATATAAACATATGCATGCAATAACTATAGCTAAAAAGAAAAAAAAAACACCAACAGCGATTTGAATTTTATACTTCAAAAAGTCTCTATTTGGGGGACTGAGTATGAGAGATTTACACACCATGTTAATTTTTGGTGTCCTTTCACAGAGTTAGACAAGCAGTCAGTCCTTGTGTCGAATTGATAGTAATCCATCAAAACAATGTGTCTGTTTGTAAAGGTTGTCTCCCACCTATGACGCGAAAAACCCCAAACAGTGGGATTACTGTCATTCTTTAGCTGCAGATGGACAGATAGACTGGACAGCTTTTTGAATATCTTCTTCATCTTCGTTTCCATGGCACTGGAGGAGGCGCTGCTCGGGTCATGAGGGCTGAACGTTTGGATGGAAAATGAGATAGCTGGTAGATACAAGGGTGGATGGATGGGACCATTAAAATACAACTGGAGGACTCAGGGACAAACGAGCTAAAGTGGCAACCCTTCCAGAGACGTGGCAGTGAAGGTGCACACAGGCAACTATCTGCCTTCATGATCTTATCATCCTCCGCATGCTATTTATTATCCTGCAGTATTCGGTATTAAAAGTGCAGAGACATTTCCAGGAAATTGTAATTGCAGAAATATACAGCATTTGCTTATTTTGGGGAAAAACTACTTGTATGTGTATTGCTATCTGAGTTGGTGCATTAATAAATTGTTGCTTTGCTAAGGTGCTTCCTCCAGATAGAAGCCGCTGTTCTTTGTTTTACTCTCGACAGCTTATACCAAACATGATGAGAATGTTAATTGGTTGCATCTGGCCAGGCAATAATTGCTGCTATGGTTATGCTCGATGAGCTGTGCTGGTATTGTTATGTGAATAAGAACATTCATTCAGCCATGATTTGAAACAGCAATGTATATGAGGACACAGAAGAACAACATTTAGCTTGTTTTGTAACATCTATTCTCGCTGTTTTTTCTTTCTGCCTCAATTTTATTGTTACACGTTGTTAACATTGAGCTATCATGTACCTCATTTTCCCTGGTTGCTGCTGTTGAACGTATCGCAAACAAACAAATTTTGAGAGAATAATTTTGTTGCGCATGAGTGGGAGTCAAGTAGATAACATTCAACAGTTTCTGGTGCAATAGGAACAATAAACAAGTGGTGTTTCGGAGAGAGACTTTGGTGAACATGTCCAATTAAACTCATCTATTTTATGAGGTGGATGAGCAGGTCGCTGCGAGATGTTTGGATGTGTGTCCATGCCTGTGTGACACAGCAGGTGTCCGTGTCTGTGTGTCCGTATTTGTGTGCATATAGTTGACCTTTGGTGCCGAAGGCTAAGGGTGCTGTTATTTATAGTCCGAGCCAAACGGGAGGGGAGACACAGTGTCACCATGGATATTTCATCAGACTGTAGATGAGTCCGCACACACAGTCAGTACCTGTGTGAGATGACTCTGACCACTGTGGAGAAACCCTGCGCTCTATCAAATCCACCAAACACACACATCAACAAACATGCTCTGTTGCCAAAAATAAAGACCGCCACCATGAAAATTCAAGCCAAGAAGACACTGACGGTATGACAAATTAGAGTATGGAGGTGCCAAAACATTCCTGGTTGCCTCTTGAGATACTCAAGAAGATTCTGCAACTGAAAATGTCTAGCTAATGGTTGTGGAGTTACATTTGTTCCCACTTTTCAAAATGAGCATGGCGTCTGCTGACAGCTCCAGTAAATAGAGCGGCGAGACTGAAAAGCCTGTCACTGCAAATGTGAGTTACCTTTTTGGTGACTTAGAGAGAGTGGGCTCTGTCATCCCTCGATGCATATTTGATGAGCTGAGGAGGAATGGACACTGTCTGAAAACAGTAGCTACCAGTGGGATGAATTTGATTTGCAATGGTGGCAAAGTACGCAGCCAAATTAATCTGAGATTTTCTTTAGAATAAATGTGATTAGGCACCGAGGTGTTCAAACAGAAAGGGAGGGGGATGGATGGAGCATAATAAAGGCTCCGATCAGTCCTCATCATTGAAATATAAAATTACTCCACGCTCTCAGAAAGTCGTGGTACATCTGATGTAGCATGACTCATGATTATTAAAGTTGCTTCACCATTATCCCTGACTTGATTCGGACAGGCAGCTGATTATCTTTAACTCCTTAGATTGTATTCTGCCTGCCACAGTGGGATGAAACTAGCAAGCACCCGAGGGAGCCGCTAGCTGCATTCACCTGCAGCACAGTCAGTAAAAGAAGCCAATTACACAGCCAGGACCAAACTCAGCTGCTGTCGCAATTATGCTGTCAAACTGAGGCTGCTGGAAAGGCACACACACACACACTTATATGCATGCATGAGATGACTGACATGCATGCACAAATGGACACATGCATGCATCTGGACGCACATAAATGCAGGTACACACCCACAACTCTGACCTGTCCCTGAGCGAGATTCAGGTCAGGTAACAACGAGTCCAGTTGAAACTAGTGACGGCTTCCATTTTACGGCCTGGTTCACAGAAGGTGTTAATCCAAAGGTTTAAGCCTCCTCTGACATCATGTCACTCATCTGAAAACACTGCTCCCCCTCTCTCTCTCTGAGTGACAGCCGTAAGGCATAAAGGAGCAACGTAATCTGAAATGATTTGGGGTGTCGATGCTTGACTGACGGGCCCGGCAGAGCTGACGTTTTGATGTGAATTTAGCACATCAAAACGTCATTCTTCTTGGAAATCATCCATTTTTATTATTATCCATTACAGATTATCCATAATATGCCTCTGTAGTAACAAGGAATAATGGCTGCATGACTAATGCTGTCCAATTTCAGTCTGCAAAGACACACCACAAATTATCTAAGCGGTAATCACAGAGGCCGTCACAGAAATCTGAGATGGAGAGGTGAGTAACTGAGCACCATGCAAATACATAACCACACCTGGGATAGGCAAAGACAGCTATCCATAACCTCAAGGTGTTTGTTTTACTTTGAAAGCACTAATTGTGTCACAACCACACCTCGAGGTTAAGCTTGGAGGATTTATATGACGTGCTTGGAAAACATACAACGCCGTCTGTCTGACCAGTTTCACGCCACATTTCTGGCTTGCTTGCACGTGGAATTTCTACAAAAGGTAACAGGCAGAAAGCAGGGTTTATCTGTCGGGTTATGCGAACTTTTACCTTTGTGCTGGGGCTATTTTTAGTCCAAGGTTGAGGGGCAGGTGAGCTACCAGTATACAGATGAAATTCAGGTACAGTATTTAGAGGCAAAACAGAAGAAGATAACATATTGTAGTTCTCACAATTCACAACAATTCTCTGCCATTGTAATTTAATGCTTTTTTCAGTTCAGATAGCCTGAAAGCAGTCTGGCTGACGAAGGAAAATTTCCTTTGTAAAACATGCATTCAGGCTAAAAACTGCGGCCAACAACCCCTGACCGCAGTGTTTACAATAGAAACAGAACACAAAGCCTTCTTTACATGACCATAAAAACACTGTTGTTTGGAGCCAGACTTCACCGCACCAATCCCCGAGGATGTGTCTTGTCATCGCTGGGTATCAACACTCCTTCACAACCAGTTGCATGGCTACATTTTTCAAAACTTTCAGTTTTATAGGTGAAATGTCGATTCTCCACATTGACAACCATGAGTCTGCACATGCGAGACAACAGTGATCTCAAGCCGGCTCATTCCCTGTAAGTCAGCTGGGAAAAGAGTATCAGCTTAAACTAACATTAAAGATGACTGACTGCAGAATAATCAATCAACGGTGGAGTCTCTGCCCCCATGTTCTGATGATAACAAGTACTGTGAGGTCCGTGCAGGTTAAAGTCCCCCAACGGCTCAGCACCAAAACAGGTGACTGACTGGGTGACTCTCTATTAGACATGACACCTGCCAACATGTGAACATGTCAGTCTTCAAGCTAAAAGGCAGACACATCTCCCCTCCTGGGATCTTAAGTCCAGAAAGACACTGAACAAGCCACCAGTGGCTTTTCACTGTAAAACCTCAGTGCGGGCCTGATACTCACACAGTCCCATTGTTTAATAAGGCATAGAGCGGCAGCTGCACTTGTCATTCCCACTCACTCACCAGACTTCCCCTGCTCCCCGTCTGACTTCATCCCCTCCTCCGAGGGAAGTTTTCCAGAGGATTCCAGGATCTGTCAGGTATGTGCTGGAGGCTTTCAAGACAGACACAAAGACAAAATCCAAAACTGCCCCCGTTTTCAAGCAGTGCTTCTTCAAACCATGGCCCTTTTAACTTTTTTCCCCACTAAAATCTAGCCCAGCTGACACCAGGAAATACATCCAGGAGCGTCTTTCTTTCTCTGAGTGTACCTGTTCAAAATGTCTCCCACGGGTTCGATGATACAGTACTTTCGGCCCCTCCCCCTCAACTCAAACGCATTACAAGTTAAGGAGGAGGAGGAGCTCAGAGAGGCTGCCACTAGGATTTTCCCACATTACTCAAACACACACACACACACTGACATGCGCACCCACACACTCACACGCATGGACCGTTGGCGGGAGGGGCACAGCGTAGGTGTGGGCTTACAGGCAGGTGAGCGTCAATGTGTGTGTACTCCAACACCAGCAGGCAGCACAGTCGCAGGTCTGCCAGCTGTTGACTTGCTCGAGGGTCCCGGTAACCTAATGCCTTTAAAACAGCACCTTTGGTATCATGAAAACTTTGAGCGCCATTAAAGTGACGGCTGCAGTGGGAAACACTGCACACAAAGAAAAACAGCTTTTAAAAACCTTTGAGTTTGATTAGGTTTTTTTTTCTTTTCAAGTTCACGTTTGAAAAACGTAAAGTAAGGAGTATGGAACTACAACAATGAGACGGATTAAAATACAGCTCTTACCTTGTTCAATACTCCTTTACACTGGACATGTTCTATCTTTTAAAGCAAACACACTTCAGTTGTCAGTACAGACAGAGGTGAATGCTACGCATCCACGCAATCTCTTATGTGTGCGCGTTTTATTCAACCATCCTTGCAGTGACATGTAGTTCAAGGCAGGCATGTGAGCGAGGGATTGATCATGTGCGAGTAGTTAGACTGAGAAAGGCCTGATTTTAAACAAAGGTGATAAGCCTATGCCTATTAATCAAGCTTTATTCATCTGCCTGCAAGGACAAAGATAAAACCTCTTTAAATAAGCTGAATGATGAGTCAGACCATAAATGTAATCCCGACAATTTAAGTGCAGAATACGGGGGGGGGAAGCTTTGTAAAAGACTGATTGAATTGTACCTTGTTAGTAGTTTTTTTTCCTTTTCATTCTTGTAATAATTTCAAATAAAGCAGCGTTCTCTGCTGAGCCTTTGTGTGCCAACATGAATATTATCAGTGAGAATTATTATAAATAATTCATATTCAGGTGATTAAGTCACATTCAAATGGAACAATTCTTTTCTTCTTCCCCATCTCGCGCTTCCACATGTGAATTATTCCACATTTACATTCAAAATGTAACATGCAGCAGATGTGCTCACTGGCCTCCTGGTGACTTGAGTCCAAAATCTCTCAAGGTCCAATAATCAACAAGGCCACTTTAGTCTTCTACAAATACTCTGTTAGAGCCTCGTTCCATAACAAAAATAAGGCAGGTTGTGAGGTGTGAATTTTATCTAACGCTAACATTTGTTGCAACGTTTATTAATTAATCAACAATAATTACAACTACCAAACGACACTTAATTACAAATTTTCTCACTGACTCAAAAAGCCTCAACAGTGAAAAAGAAAGAGCACATGTATATTCAGCAAATTATTCAAGTAGATGGACTTATTTCTTATATCAAACTGCTGTTGTATCGAAATCCATATGAATTTTTCTGCACAAACAACATCACAAAAGTCTGTGATGTCGATTGCTGTCATTTCAAAGTCAATCAGCAGATACACCGGGGAGCTTGATTAGGTTCTCTGCAGTGTGACGAAACCATCCCATCTCTGAGACAATAAAGCAGCTAAAGAAAATAATCTCTTGTTGTCTATTGTGTCCACGCATAATGGACAAAGTGTGGAAATTGAATACTGCCAAGTCAAAGGGGTGTTTGTGGCCCATGCAGGGCCTGCAGCTCCTCCACCACGCTCAAAAGATATGCAGCTGATTAAACGCTGAAGGTACAGCTACGTTATTATGAGGCCAGATGATGCGTGAGGCTTTGTGTTGTAAACATGAGCGCGCATGTGAGTATATGATGATTTCGCTTCATGATAACACCCAAAGGATGTTCAGCGGATAAAAGGGAGAGAGCTGCTGAGCTACTTTGTACTTCACAACTGGAAAACAGTCATTGATTTTTGTTGGACCTTATTTCCGTCTTACAGCCACGATGCCATTTCATGAAATGGCAACAAACGCCTTTTAATATCATTGAAGAGGAGGGCTGCAGTACTTATATCGGCTATAAAGAACATCATGTGCCTCTGCCTGGGACCCAGTGGTTTAAGATTACAAATCCAAGCATGAGAAATGACTCAGCAATTTCCCCATCCTGGAGAAAAGAAACTCAGAAGGGGAATCTGAGAGAAAATATAATCATGCCATTTATCATGTGAGGCTGTAGGTTGTAGAATTATTTAAAGAATTGCGCTGGTGAAATAGTCCACCGGAGTGCATGAGAAATGATTGCAGGGCAGTCCCTTAAATGCTGGCTGACCTGGAAGAAGGTGGTGTTATGACAAAAGGGCTTTGACAATTTCAAATGAGGTCATGCAAGCAGGATGCCACCGTAACTCTGGGCTACCAAGCTTCCAGCTGGGTAAAAGGGAAAAAAGCTTGCATATTTAACAAAAACAGTGACTTACAAGCAATGTACATGATCAGCACTAACAAAAGCATCTTTGCTTGCTCAGTAGATGGCAGACCTCAACACATTAATGACGCTGTTCTTGCTCCAGACCTGTTGGGGCATGCTTACAGTGGAAGGAGTGGTCCAGATGCAGCTCAGGCTCAGACACTTATGAAGATAAAGTGCTAATCAGCAGGCCTGTTGGGTTTCCTAATTAAAAGAATGTACTTGGCACGTGCTGGCTATTTACACTACATTAAGACAGCATCAGATCACACTACAGGGACCGGGGAACAACAGGAAATTAGCTTTCTGTGACACGCATGGCTTGGAATGCGTGATGATATTGTAAAAAAGGAGAAAAAAAACAAAAAAACACAGCTTAGGTGAAACTGCTGACGTTTACTGTGGATGATGCAGCATCTCTCACACACACACACACACACACACGCATGCATGCACATGTTTCTGCCTGGAGGTGATGAGCTGAAAGCACTATCCTTTAAATGAAAATCAATGGAAGCGGCCAATCTCTATCTCTCTGTAGCCAGTTTAGACAATACCTCAAAGGACAGCAACACCACCTCACAGTGCCAAGAAGATGTCAACCTTTCATGGTTTATGTGAGAAAGAGATGAGTGTAAAACAGGGACAATGAGAGAAAGATTAGAAATTAATGCAACTTTGGTGTGTGTGTATGTGTGTGTGAGAGAGGCAGCAAATTTTCAACACTGCAGCTCTTCTCTGTGGCCTGTGAACAATGTGGTGTCCATCTTTTTAATGCCTATTTTCAGCACCGCCTAACTGGCCTTTGTTACAACATACAATGAACGTGTTAATGGACACCTTCTCCTCATAAATTTCCTCCTTGCCACTATCCGGTTCCCGTTATTTTTCCCAACGCTGCAGCTTGCACTGCAAAACCTTGAAACAACCCTGTGTGAAAGATCAGCCCCTGTGTCACAAAGTGTGAACTAGTGGCAAAAAAAAACAAAAAACAGCCCGTGAACTGTGACGATGACTGAACAGAATGTCAGAATGAACCGAGCAGAGATTTATTAGCACCAATACGACAGAAGATAATGGAGCGAAATGTTGCGGTTCTCTAGTGTTAAGAGCAGAGTGAGTCACTGTACAACACTGTGAAGAGGGAAACGTCTCCAGGTCACTCAAAGCAGGAAAGTCCTGTCATTTTGCTTAAAGTGAAGTGAGCAAGAAGTGATATCATGTCTGTTGTGGAATCAGGCGGTTTACAGCTCAAACAGCATTAAAGTAAAAACAAAAAAAACAAAAGGGGATGTACTGGTGTGGTCTGTGGCTGTAGGTAACTAACTGTATTTACTAAAGTACTAAACTCAACTTTACCTCCATTCTGTTATATA
>JBAJHX010000041.1:8032403-8046413 GCA_037176925.1 Amniataba percoides
TATATTCTGTTACATTTTACAAAAGTAATCAACAACATGATCAATATAAAGGATGGAAAATATAATTAGGAAACATGATAGATTCAACTCAAGAGTAAATAAAACAACATCATAAAAAAATAGAGATAACCAATCAATCAATATTTTACTTGGATACTTTAAATACATGAAGCTTGGACCTTCATGAAGTCAGAATTGAATTAACTGAATGATTAATGAAGTATTGTATTTCTAGCAGTGTTACTACTTTTGCAGGTAAAAAAGTGAGACTAAAGCTTCTGAGTGCTTCCACCTTTAGAAAAAATGTATTCCAAATGAGTTTAGTTTGTGTAAAACATCCATGAGTTTTAGTGCTTATCAGGGGTCAGAACACCGAAAAGCAGTTTGTAATACTCTGGAAAACAGTCTGAACAGAAATCATTTTATCCTCTGTCGACTGTAAAGAGTGACTTTTTGTTATTCATTCATGCCACGTGTTGTCAGATGAAGCCGCATTAGGCTGCTGTTTGGTCAAAGCCAAGAATAGTTGTTAGTCGATGTAAGCAAAACTACAGAGTCAGTTGACCACTGTTACTGCATCTTTTAGGTAACAACATGTCAGTGCACACTTTGGTGGATCACCTGTGGATAACTGACCAGGAATGTGGAGGTTCCAGATTTGTTAAGACCTTCAAAAAGATGTAATTTCCTTTCCCATAATCTCCTCCACAGCCCCAAACTTTTACTCTTTCACCTGAGGCAAAGCGCAAATATGCGGAGGACGGGTCTAGTCTTCTGTCTGAAAGGAGACCTAAGGGTGTGGAACCTTATACTGTTGATCTACAAAGTCTAAAAAGTAACTCTTTGCTTCTTTATCTTCTGCACTTGAACTCACTTGCTTCCCTCGCCTGGATTTCTCCGTCCACTCATCCCTCCTCCCACTGTGCATCGGGACATTTTCGTCTGCTCGATCAGACCAGCTCCTTTAATCTTAGTCTCCACCAGCTACATAACTTCCCCCTCTTTTCTCCCACCTTCCAACCTTCATGTTCAGTAATCAGTGAAAAGGAGCCGCCAGCCGCCAGGTGCCACTCAGCTCTCTTCCAGATCTGCCAGCTCCGACAGTCGCCGTCCCTCACCGCCATTACCTCCGCTGCCAATTTACTACTGCCAGACGCCAGCTCAGATCAGCTGCCCGTGGGCCTTTTTAACAGCCATTTGAAGGGCAGGCAGAAGGTATTACAACCAGTGACCGGGTGCAACAGTTGGCTGTTCGCCTCATGTCACAACTCCAAGGTGGAATTCAGAAAGGGAAAATATACCTCTGGCAGTCAGATAGAGATCTAAAACATAACGAGGTCTGGGTGTTATGTAAAAATTTTGGGATGTTTTCTTAGACTGTAAAACAAAAAATGCAAAAAGAAGTATCCTGTCTATTCTGGATGTCTGATATCTTCATGGTGACACCCAGACAATCTGCAGAGCAAGTTTGTGTCTTCACAGCTGGATCAACACTCACTGTTTAGTCACTTTTAGGTCATGACTACAGATAAGAGTTGTAACGGTGATAAACTGGTCAGCTTTAGCCTTATCTCCCTCTTCACTGTAGCAGCAACAACAGCCACATCACATGTCTGCCTGTCAATCTCACACGCCATCTTTACACAACAAAAATTGATTTGAAACTTCTGATTCACGCACATGGAACTCAGATGCAACCTGACCCAGTGCGTACCGGAGGCCACGGCCCAGCAAAGCTATCCGAATTACTTAATTGACAATAAGCAGCAAGGCGATCCTTGGCAGAGCCCAACGCCCACAGACAAAGCTGTTGCTTTAAAACACATGTAGTAGACACTTGAAAATACTTTTGGTGTGATTGGGTGAAACTATTACAAGTGGATTAAAGGCTTGCTGAGCTATCAACGAAGGTCACTGAATGTACATTTGTCGGTCCATTTGCTGAAGAGAAAGCAACGCGCTAACAGCAAGAAATTCAGACAGTCTGACACTTGGCAATTTTGGATGCATCGATAGTGCACATCTCATACATTCAGCATTGCAGCGGGCACAATGCTTAGCAACCGTCGCTGCAATGAAATGAACGGAACGCGCATTGTATGCTCGACTGATGTGTGTCTGGATCTATTTTTGACGTGCATTTCCAGTATAAAATGTGCTTAAGTATATATGAAAAAAGTCTTGAATGATGACTTGAACCACAGAGTTTCAGATCTAAATTTAGACTATAATGTAGTTTGTGGCTAAATGTAACACTTTGGAGGGTATATTTATTTATATATACCTCAGTGCTGCTACTTGCCTTTGACTGGATTTTCAGGGAAGAAAAGAGATGAAGAAAACAACAAGAAAAAAACTCAGTGGTGGAGGAGAGCCTTATAAGAAGTCTGTTTCTCTGATGTTCCAGTGCAAACACATACACACCGCAAACAAAAACAAATATTTTTTTCTCTGATGGCTGCTGAAATGAATTTTTTTCTAATCTAGACCCCTTAACATGTCTCTTTTTGACGGTATTACCTTACCCTCTTCATGACGCAGTTACAAAGTGACAAAGATTGCAAATAAACAGCTCTCCCATCGCCGTCATTTTCATTTTCTTACGGAGGAGGACGAGCACACACAAACAGCCCTTTGTCTATGAACGTTCAGCAACACACCTCTGAGCTGTCTGTGAATGCACAGTGTGAAACTCTCCAAACATGTCTATAACGATTATGTCTGCTGCGATTTCAAGTCTTTCTCATCCTCTGGCTGGATTATGTCAATACTCTGCAGGATCACTGATCACTGACCACTTCCAGATCTGACTTTGGCTTGAATACAAACAACATCCAGCTATTGTATTCCAGATAAATTAAATGATGTGAGACACATTAAAAACCCAAGCCTTCAGATTCAGACTTCAGCCATTGTGCCTGTTCATTTTTAAGTAGCTATTTCTGATGTGTGTAAATTACAGTGGGGAGCCCTGGATATTGTTGCTGGAGGCAATTTAGGTGTCACTCTCCCAACGGCTATGAGAGGGCTTCGGTGGGGGCAGGCGTTTTGGAAAGTGTCAGCACATGAGAAAAATGGAAGTGCTCAGCAGAGACCATTTCACACATGTACCCACACCCACACATACACCTGCACATTCTCCCTTTCTTTATAGTCTTCACTTCCGTCTTTCTCTACTCCCCCTTCTCTATATGAGTTTCTCGTTAATCACCGTACATACGCAGGCAGCGCTCTGTCCTTATGCAGTCTTTCACCTTGTCCTCCTCCTCACGATGATCTTCACCAACGCCCCCTCCGTTTCCCCTTCTCTTTCTCTCTCTCACCTTCCTTCCTGAGCCTATTTTATTTCTAGATGCCCTGTTTTACCTCTTTGCACTGACCTTCCTATCTAAACGAGCCCACATGCCAGGCTTCACCCAGCTTGCGACATCATTGCCAGTTAATGTGCAGAAGCAGCACCTGTCTCCATAATGATACAGTGCTCACTGCTTACGTTTGTTTCCCCTCTCCTTCCCTGTCTCTCTCTGTCTTTCCCTTACTGCAGAACTGAGATGAATTTGCTGATAACACAGCCCCTCAGTTCCCTGTTCTCATTCTGGTGAAACTTGTGGTTATATACGTGGCCTTGGCCACTGCAGGGGTTGTTGGTGTGTGCGTACGTGTTTCTCCTGAGTCTGCACATTTACAGCACCCTGGAAACCACCGCAGATAATGCACTAGCTGCTTCGTGCTGAAAGAGAGGGAGCACATACGCACACACAAAAGCGATCGCTTAAAAATGCGAATTAACGTGCGTATGTGTCTGACCTCAACAACTACAGTATCCACTCTCTTGACCTCCAAATGACTCCCGAAAATAGTAAGGTGCACAACTGTAATTAAATCTTTCAGCATGTTCTGTAATTTTATATGTTGGAAACAGACACCTGATCCCATATCAGCAGGGGCGGAGGATGTACTTTGATCTTTTTACTTATTAATAACACATTTAAAAAAATACTGCATCACAAGTGAAAATCCGGCACTCAAAATCTGAAGTCTCAATTCTTTTACTTATCACAAGTAAAATAACATTAGTACTTCTATAAAGATTTGTTTATATAAAAAATACTTTAAAAGTTAAGCTATTCATGGTGCAAATAGAAATAAAAAAGAACAAGTAGCTACAAGCTGTACTTAAAAGCACTACTGAGTCAATGTACTTCATAATATATTGCAGATCAGTATCAGATACAATAACAGGTTTCTACTAACACACCATAGTAACCAAAAATCCAGCATCGTTCCCTTTTTAATCGAACAAAGACTTGTAGCACTCTCTGTATCATCACGACATCGACAGACGCTAATAAGAGAGGGGAGATCATTGGCAGCTAAATAGACCCCTAAGCAGGACACACTAATAAGGAAAGGGCCCCTGGGGGCTCGATGTGCGACACTAGAGATCTATACTGGAGCTGGCAGCCTTACAGGATCCACAATCCAAGACATGCGTTTGTACTGTTGCCATCGTTAGCTGCTTTGATCCTCTCAACAAGACTCCAACGCCTAGAAAGAAGCTTTTGTCATGAAAGGGTTGGAACAAGGAAACAGACTACAGATAAACTACTGTAACTGCATTTGTCTGGAGAGCTGATGACGCAAACGTGAGAACTGACTGGCCACCCAGTTAGATAAGAGAGTGGGGATAAATAAAGACTTTAAAAGTTTATAGGCTGCTATTTGGGATGGTTCATGATGACGCCGGTGCCTCAACAAGAACAGTAAAATTGTAAACACAGATTATTGAGCATGAAAACTTTTCACTGTTGACGGAGCCCGAGTGCTGCATCATTTTATGGGAGGACTGGAAGGTATGACTGCATTAAATATAAAACCAATAACAATTCAGACTGTCCTCACAAGAACCACAAGGAAGTCTATCCTAGCTGCAAGCCACAAAATATGTAACTAAAGCAACTACTGACTTGGCTCACTGAATTGAGACATTTTCTGATGAATTTGCATCAGTTTATAATTCACAAAGTGCACACAGCTGGTGCAAGACGCTTAAAGGTACATCATGTCAGATTATAATGCTGTTGAAGTAAATATATCATAGTTCAGTAATCACAGGATAAAGTTTTAACTTCTTAAATACCTATGTCTAAATTAGTTCAGAATTTAAAGACATACATGCATTTAGGTGTCTTGTTGTATTAATTTCACTCCCTGACACTATACAAAGTTTTTACATTCCTCTCACAACTACAATTTATGTGTCTAAATATATACATGGAACATTTTCAGCCAGACTGTTATTCACTGACTGCATTATTATTGCACATACTGCAATGAGAGTCACTATTTCTGCCCTGCTTGTCCATTCGAGCACGCAGCAATAAGCCAAACTGCAAGAATACAAACTGCACATAAACATAAACAAGCTTGGTCAATTACCATTGTGTTGCTCGTTCAATACCAGCGTGCACAAACACTAAATTAAGGAGCAGCCTCTGTTACAGTTGGATTAGTTGAAAAGCTGTCTGTAATGTTTCACGCAGGACTCGCTGGGTTCATTAGCAGCCATTAGCTAGAATAACGTATAATGGATGCCCATTGCTCTGACGACAGGTGCAGGCAGCAAATGCTGAGGAAGGAAAGGAGCTGATGACTGCGGATGTGCTATTAGCTACTCTTGCTCTCTCCCTATTCAAAAATCCTGCCTTACCCTCGGTAAAGGCACTTTGTCTCAATGTCAAGCTCTTGTGAATTTACTATATACTTGATGGTGCAAATGTGTGTGTATATACCGTGTATATATTTGCACATGCATGCTTGGAGGCAGTTGTATGCTCTGCCTTGCCACAGCTTCTTCCCATAGAGGCACTGCAGAGGAAAAAAAAACCTTTCAAGGCAATCCCTGGTTCACTATAACTGATCAGGTCTTACCTTTGTCCAGGGAAGCGTCTGGCGAGTTGAAGTCCATTAGACTGCTGATTTCAGTCTTGTAGCAGAGGTCAGTGGCCGGTGGCTTCTGTCTCGGCTGGGAGGAAGGATCTGTGAAGAAAAACAAATGACAAACAAGCTTAATTTAACAGACAGCATATGGGGTGGTTCAGAAAGGCGACAAAGATTGTGTGAGCTCAAGCATGTGTCGCAAAATACTACATCATTTCAAAAAAATACAAAGAGAAAAGACCAGTTTTCTTTGACACTTTTATCTCTTTGATTACTATCGGACTGATTTATGTGTCTGTGTGTTGACTGATGGTTATGTTTGTTGAGAAATGACTTGCGTGACATGCAACCATAGGTGTAAAATGTATTCCAGCAATTGTTAAAAACAACAACAAAAGCAAAAAAGAAAGAGAGAAAAGCCTGCATATACCCAAAGTGCATGAATGAATGATATATTAAAGTTCTCATCAGTGTAAGTTTTCCTCTGTGAGCAGAATGCATGGGGACATTTGGGAAACAAAGTGATTAATGCAGCACACCACACCATCCCTCTCAATACGCACATAATGAACTTTTACTCCTCACTCCCTTACACTGTACTAACTCCACTGTAGCTTACCATTCATCAAAATGGCTTCCGTCTATGGGGAGAGCGTGAGTGCACTGTGTTGCAAAAGCATACAAGCTTAAACGCATGCAGGCACACAAACACAGGCACAACTTTGAGAGACTGCCGCATATAAATATTAGCATTTTTATGACCAGACTGTGATGTGATTTCTGGTGAGGTTCAGTGATTTCTAATATAGTTTTGGCCAACCTCACCACTGGCATATATAGTGAAAGCATACTGAATGCGTTGCTCCGGGTCAGCTCATGTAAAAAAAAAACGTTTGCTAAAATGACTTTGTCACCTCAACATGTGCAGTTCACGTCTGCCTCTGAGTCCAGCCCGTGGACGCATGAAAGGTTTAATTCCAAAGTAAAACTCGCAAAAGGTCACTCCAAGTGTTACAAGAGCCACTTTTCGAGGGAAAGTAGTATGCGGTTTGCAAAAAACAAGGTTTTTAGGATGTAGGATTTTTTTTTCTTTGCTCACACAGACAATTAAATTCACATTCCAGCAAACCGCATCTCTTCTGTTCACTCTCCAGCCTCTGCTTGTCTCTGGCCTCCTCCTCCTTCCTGCTCCTTCTGCCATCAGTCCACCACCCACCTACTAAGATGCTGCTGCTGGATGAACTATTTGCAGTAACTGAACGCAGATGTGTCTGGGTGAAGAGCTCGAGGTCTAGGGATGGCGCTGTCGTTACGGCGATATTAGTCATCATGCTTGTCGAGATGGACTTTATAGGGCTACAAATAAGAGCCTGGCTGCCTGTCCCCACCCAAAGTGATTGGTGAGCGCGCATGACGGCTGTTTTTTTAAAACCGCACATAACACTTTGCCACACAACACCTTTCTATTGTATAATTTTTTCAGATTTGCCCACGGTGCAGCCATTGGCACTGCAAACACAGTTGTCAGTATTTTGAATAATGTCGAAATTCACAGCACATACTTATCTGCTAGCTTCAAGCTGCTGCTGCCCAGCCGCCTCATGAAAATGTTTTATCTTCCCTGAATCGTGCCCTTGACAGGTCCTCACCAACATTTAGGAACTTACCAAGGGAAAAGGGGAAGAGTATGGCTGAAGAAATGCAAAGGATTAAGTAAACCATGATATTTACTTAATGGGGATGGATATAGTATCAGGTTTAAAAAAATTTAAAACAGCAGAGGACCTGATGACTCTAGTAACTTTATTACAAGAGTCTTCATTCACTCAAAACATTTAATCAACTACAGCTTCCCTATAATACAATACAATGCTGGAAATGGCCTATTAAACCTGCAATGAAAACATCACATATATTTCAGTGCAACGTGTCTTCCCATCAGCATCTTTTGATTCTGACCATCACGCTCTTGATTAATGTGTTGCTGTGTCAGATATAAACTTGATATTGCAACAGAGACAGTTATATATTTGCAAGCAATCACTGCTCAATACGAGTACACAGGCACATCAGCTACCAACAATTTTGCACGCAGCTCCTTATCATGAGAGAAATTTCCCACAGATGATGGCATCGAACACAAGAACAGAAGAGACACTTGTTTTCTATGCTTCAGCCCCCTGCTTTGTAATGTAGGCTCTTCATTTTTATCACACTGGAACCACCCAGAAAATGTTTTTCTTTCTAAGAGTTAGACGTAAGGAGAGAGAACGGTCAGGCCGCTGCCCTTCTTATTGCTTCAGCCCTCAGACCGTGCAGTGATGTGTGTGTGTGAGTGTAAAGCAATGAAAGTGGTATTTTCAGCTACATTGAGTTATCAGGCAGGTAATTGTAATGTTTTCTGGGTCACTGTCCATGCCTATGAATCAATGTCCTTTTCAACACACAGAATATACGTGTCTGGCAACGTCCAAGTGGCTCATATTGATCTTTTATCTCAGTTCGCTGAACTCAAAGAAACATTACAGATAGTGAGACACAGGTAGAAAAAGACTCAGGGAGATATAGGGGGCTGATAATATAGTAGAGTTGTGGAACAATAAAAAACATACTGTCTGTTGTTGCTCTGGCTCGACGCATTTTCTATCCACTATGCTGAGAAGAAGCTTTCTATACATGTTTATTTGCCCTTTTTGAGTAAATCTTGTTTTAGGTGATCTATTAAGGATCTGAGACAACATCATTTCCCCTCTCTGCTTCCATCCTCTCTCTATTCTTTCCTCATTTCCTCACATGCCAGCAGGAATATCATCTGACAAAGACACAAGCTCACCTGGTATCTCACTGCACAGAGTTTTCCTTTTGGCATAAAATTAAAGAATCTGTATGTTAGCAGAAGTTAAACCATGCATATATTTTACACTTTAATTAAAACAAGAGTGAACTGTTTGGATGGAACATCCATCTTTTAAGTCTTTTCATTGAAATCCCGCAAAACTAAATCAAAGTCAATAACATTTCAGATATACGATTCTCCTCGTTTAAGCTACAAACAAAAGAGACTTGTGGGGAATAATTTTGATGTTCAAATCACTTTTATCAGCTCAGTCCTCACTGCTTGCTCACATTAAGTCGTGTTTGTTTTTTGTGTTTCTGTAAAAAGTAGCAACAGCATGGGTGGTAGAAATCTAGCAAGATATGGAGCTTTCATGAAAAAATAATAAACTGCACTGCAGCAGAAACAACAACAACAACAACAAAAAAAAACCTGATGATTTTCCTCACCATCAAACTTTCTCTATTCACTTTATCAACTCTAAGTGGTTTAACCAGCCATGCACACAACTGAGGGAAAAGGTAATTCTGCTGTGATGAAATAAATAATGATTTGGCCCAGAGACTAAAACAACTGTTGTACACCATGTGGCTTTGTAATGATGTAATTATCCAAATCACTGTGTCCCAGCCTAGTTTGTGTCCCAGTTTACTCGCACTGAAAATGTTCCATGTAAAAATAGTTGGTGATGGTTGCTTGTTACATGGTAGACTTAAAACAAGTCTTTCTCAGAGTGTATACCACCTACTTGAAATTTATTTATTTTTATTTGTTCACAGTGTTACCTTTCTTTACATAAGTTGCATTCAACACAGGATCTCTAAACTCAGGGATGAAATGTCAAAAGTGATAAAATAGTTGATTCGTGAAAATGTAAGAAGAAAATGCAAATGTAAGAATGAATAAGAATGTACTGCATTTTCTTTCATGTCATTATAAACTGAATTTTGATTTTGAAGTGTTGATAAAAATCTTTTAAAGATGAATTTAGGAACATTTAGTCATTTTTGCTAAAACTTTTGCTATCTCCTGACACTAGTACAGTGATCCCTCCTCCACCACAGGAGCTCCAGAACCCCCCTGCCAACGATGAAAATCCACAAAGTAGAAAGCATATGTTTACATGGTTATTTTCATATATTTTAAGCTCTTAAAAACCCTCCCACACTCTTATAAACATTTCCCATACAGTATAAGCCCTTTATATTCTCTTAGATATTAGAGAAGATCCATCTGCAGAAATCTGCGAACCAGTGAAAAATCCACGATATATATTTAGATGTGCTTTCATATAAAATGAGTGAAGTGAAGCCGCGAAAGTTGAAGTGCGATATAGCGAGGGATTACTCTACATGAGACAGACAATCTGTGAAAAAAAATGTGGCTCCTCTGGCTCCACCTGCTGCCTCAAAGACCATTTATACTGAATCTACTGTGCCCAAATCAAAACAACCAATAAGAACAGAGCATCTGAAGGAGGGTCAATCCCTGCTCGTGCACAGGAGGCCGGCCGCCCTTCCTCCAACACACGTGCACTTACTCAGGGACAAAAAGAGTTATTGTTACCACTAAAACTAAAGCAACTAAATCAACAGCTGATAAAAAAAACACTGAATGACAAAGCAATGAGAAAGCAACAGCTTACAGGAAAGTGAAGAGTCCTTGAAGTTGTACTTGCTCAAACCTTTAAGGTAAGTCCACTCTCTAAATCATACTGACCACAGCTTTAAAGACAAAACCTGTATATGGTCAGTATGGAAAGTCCCCTTTTCCTCTCATTAACAAACTCTCTGACCATGAAAACTGTAGTGAAGCTCCTTTAGACTGACAGAGACAACAGATGTGTTTTCTGTGGGCCTGTCTGATTCCTGTGGGAATCTGATGCTAACCTTTACAATGCTGCAGTAAAACTTACATGGAGGACTCAGCCTTTGTCAACAAGAACCCCCTGTTGTTCCTCAGCTCAGCGGGGATGAAACACAAAATCTTTGTCAGTGGGGGATGCATCTCCCAAAATAAAACCATTCACTCAAAATAGAGAGAGCCAACTCTGCCTTAGTTCTCTGAGTCTGGAGGAAGATGTAGTTCAAACCGACTTCATTGTGCATTTCTGAAAGAGCTCAGACACTTTCTTCCGCAGATCCAAATATTTAGTAGTCGGGCAAAGGAAAATATTTAGGTGCACGATGCTTCAACAGAAACACTTTGACGCCTCAGTTTGATTGTTGTTGTTATTCCTGCAGTTACTGTGACCATCACTGAAAATAGGTCTCATTTAATATTTGCACAAATGCACATTACCATTAGCTGTGGCTTCCATTTGAGCAGAAGTGAGGAGCATTACCATGCATTTACATCGGCCCATACGTCCGTCTCTACAGGCCGCACGAGCTGCAGTTTATTTGTCAGAGTGCATTTCTGTGTAATCATCCTGCGAACGCTGTTATGATCACTGCTGTAGCCATTATATCAAAGCCACTTAGCAGTTGTGGTTCTCAGCTGCTGGCACTAACGCGTGCAAAAACATTCCTCTTTCTTTTTTCCTCTCTGAAAGGCTCTGACATGTCCAACCACTTCATCTCGATGGACCACATTAAGCAAGGCCTAATCATAACAGACTCGCTCTTATGGAAGACCTTGATACCTTCGCATAGCAGGAAGAGGACTCCTGTGCTCTATTAAGAAGCGGAATGAATGAATAAAACCATCAATTTATATCCGGTTACCGCACCTGAACGCGGCACTTTACATTCACACACAGTTCGAGCTCGCAGGTTTGTGGAGATTATTGTAGAGGTAATTCAAGCTATCACAGCTGTAATGAGCTGAACTCTGTATGGGCACGATATAAAAGTTCCCATATTGTAATGCTCCTCTGGTTGAGTGTTCCAGCAGTCCTAAAGGGAAGATCGAGAGGAATTACTAGCCTTCATGGTTGGACAGTTCTCTCTCTCTCTCTCAGTTTCTCATATTTCTGTCACCACCCCTCTCCCTTGAGCCCTCTCTTCTTCCTTAGCTGACTGACTCCACCACTCCAACGTCACCTCTCCTTTTTCCCTCTTCATTTTCTCTCCTTTCTCTGTCGCCGTTTAATGGGGTTCCCCGAGCTCTTCTCTCTTCTGAGCCTGCCGCATTTTATCTGCTGGCACAGCGCAGGAAAAGACGACGGCAGGAACAAAAGAAGGCCCTAATGAGTAGTGGAGGTGATTAAGGAATGAATGGGAACTGTTGCTGGAACCTTCACCAAGCCGCCCATGTTCCCCGGCTCGGTCTGCAATCTGCAGATAGGCGCTGCCTCTCTTTTCTTACATCTGCCACCCGCCTTTAATTGCACTGACATTCTCTGGTCCCGAGGCTGCCGGACTTGTGATAAAGCTCGCGTATTCATGCATTAATCACCACCAGCCAGGATGGACCTTTCCCCACCTGCATCACCTGCCTCAAGACCCCAACTCAAGGTGTCCTATAAATATCTCGCAGATAAATAGAAGTAATGAACCAGGGGTGTGACTGTGAGGGCTAGCTGCTTAGCCGCCCGAGCTAACCATCCCTGCTCTCGAGACGACTGGTTGTCAATTCATATGGTAATGAAAGGTTGTGGAATGCTGCCCATTCAAAGTGCTTGGGCTGGGAACGTTATTAGTTGGTGTAAGGAGGACTCGAGAGAAAATGAGCTGCTGCCTGAGAGACTCAAGCGAGGACAAGCGTACTTTTGTTAGTGCGTGAATGTCATTTTCGCAGTGGCCATCAGAGGAATGAACACATCACCACAGTATGAGGAGTGAAAAATGGCCCATTTGCTGAGCCCCACGACAGACCACAGACAGGTGCCTGCAAGCACTTTAAAATGGCCCGAGCATGGCCACTTCTACATCACATTTGTCCCCAGAATCGCAGCACTTTGGGAGATGGAGAGCGGCGTGACAGCTCCTATCAGGACGCTGGATGGTGATGAAACTTGCATCCTTTGACAGCATGCTGCATTTAGATCTCATCTGATAGGCTTTAAATAATACCTGCAATGCACCACCTCGCGTATGTTCCCATGTTACTGACACTCTTCGGCAGCCTGATGGTTACATTATGTATACAGAGATAATGAGTGATTATAAATGTGATATGTGGATACAACTGTTGCTAATTGACCTGCCAGTCTTTATGTGTGAACATGTACTGTGTGGTAAGAGACAGATCAAAGAAAGTACATGCATTTCAATTTCAGAGACACAGAATAATTATAGCACAGTTTGTTCTTGGAAAATCGAATCATGTTTTTAGGAACGAACGGAGGAAAGCACACTTCTACATGTAAACTGGTAATAATTTAATAATCCAATATTTTGGACACTTTTTCACTTTATTGCTATAACACTCATTTTGTCAAGCCATAATTCTACATTAATGATATTCAGACAAAACATAGTCTTACAGTATTAGCAGAATGCACTCTGGGACTTGGCATAATGCTACATTACTTTGAACAACCATGTTATAATAGAAAACAGAGAAACTGTGGATACTTAATAAACCAATTTTAAATTTGCCTTCAAACTAAATATGGAGATATTTGAATAATTATCCCAATGCAATTATGCATAAAACCTAGAAGGTAAAATTGAAAATAAATCCTCTTTAGCGTCCCTCAATTTGTTCAGAATCAATTTAATAAATACCATCTATAACAAATGTATTTTATGAGCAGCTTTTAACAGCAATTATGACTCACAGGCAATGCAAAATTATTCAAGTGTAGTATTCTCCAAAGGACCTTGGGAGCCTGTTATTTTTCTTTCATATCCCTTGCCTTGGCAAAGCACATTAAACGACTGTGTTAGGTGTTTGCAGCTTATCTTTTAGTGCTGCTGAGAGTAATATTGTATAATATGATAATCTGCTAACATTTCATAACATTTTATCTGAAAAAAACACCTAAACAGCAAAGTGTTTGAGGTGAACATTTAATATTGAACTTTTGTCACTTTAATGGGTTTCTAATTGAGCCTCTTGCCTTTGGAGGCAGGTGAGATAGGAAAGGTTCAGTCTAAAAGAAAAAGTAATTATTCAAAATTGTTATGACCTATTGTGTCCATGACCAAGCCCATTGAATGGAAGCTTTTTGTCAAGATTAAGAATTAAAAAGGTATTTTTTAATTCTACTGGCAATATGACATAAATGTCTATATTCACTGTTCAAACATTATGAAACAAACAAACAAAAATAACAACATTAGAAC